>UYYG01000005.1:0-643251 GCA_900625125.1 Dracunculus medinensis | reverse complement strand
GGGACTTCTCAATCCAGAAATACAAACAAGTATCGGCCATTTAACCAGATACTGTGGTAGCAGACAAGAATCAGAAATCAAAACTCGTGATTTATATAGCAAGTTACGTCAGAAAGAAAGAATATGAGAAGTTAGAGAAATAAGAAAAGCTGAAACAACTAGAGAGGATGTGGAATTAAAGGTTAAAATTATCACACACCTGGATAATTAGAGCACCTGGAACTATGACTCCTAAAAAATATGAAAATAACTAGAAAAATAACTTCAACAGATTCCAGGAACAACATAAAAGACCTTTATCCAGAAGAGCGTATTATTAGGAATAGATAATACCCCGCAGAACCCCCAATCTTCCATATCTACACTCGAGGACTCGAGATTGAGGATGATCATGACCACTCACAAAAGGATGAGAGAAAAAATTTTTTTCTTTAACTCAAAAATCTTCTAACACCTCTCCAGTACTGGTTAGGCTGAGCTGGTTACAAGAGTAAGACGGTAATCTATCCAGTGCCCTCGTTGATAAAAACCATTCCTTTTTCCATAATCTAAATCCATATATCGCTGGTCCACCTATACGTTCAAAATCTTTCCGACTGTATGAGTCCAAGTTATAATTGGCCCTCCTAGTTTTCACGCCATCCATCACAGGGTTTAGCAAGTAACAAAATGTCAACTTTTGTGGTGGGCGACAAAATATGTGCCCTAACCAGCTTGGGAGACACTCTTTAATATTAATCCTGGTCCGATTTTTGCTTGAGTTGTCGACAAATTTATTATTTGCATTTCGTAAGTACTAGCAAAAAAGACTGCATCATCCCATTCGTGGTAATGTTATGCTGTGGACTGTTTTATGCACCTCTTGAGATAAAATATTCAGCTAACAAAAATTGTTTAGCAAATAAAATCTTGGATTTAACTTAACTTATTAAAAATTTCAAAATTTAAAATTTAACTCGGATTTCAAAATTTTGAATGAGTCAAAAAAATTGAAATGAAATATTAAAAATGAAAAAACAAATGGAAAAACTGAGGTGAAATTATTTCGACAAATCATTTCCCGCAAATAAATGAAAAATTATCTGTGATATCCCCGCAGATATCCTCATTTTAGGATTTTTTTTTTGGCGGTTTAATGTCCATAAGCAAATCAATTATCAATTAAGTCCACTGGGAATCCAGATTAAAATTTAAAATTGTTTCAAAAAAATACTTTAGTTTGCATTTCGTATTCTTTTTGCTTTGAAATTTCTTGCATACGAGATAATTCTAAGGCTTCTTTCGCATTACTAAACCTTTCAAGCTCACGAGCTGCTTTTGCAGCTCGTTCAAGTGCAGTTGAATCGAATGAATAAGCCATTGTATGTCCGACATCATGCTTCCCTTGTTCGGAATTCTTCCTTGGATCTTCACCACCTAATTGGAAGCTTTGAAATTATTTACAAAATGCATAATGAAAATGAAAAAGATAAAAATAAACCAAACTATGCCCAACCATAAATAACCATTCAGTGGACTTTATTATAATACATATTCTGAAAATATGAAGATATGAAGATGAAAATATGAAGTATGCACAAACGAAATTTTAAAAAGAGCAAACTTGGTGGTGATTGCTGCGTCGTTGAATCTAAATTAGGGGTAGATGGATTTTTCAATCCGAATAACCAAGACATGAAGAATCTGAAAATATAGATGAGAAACAAATTTTTCAGGAACAAGATTCCTATTAATATTTTCCATCCTTTTCAACATATCTGATACCATTTATACCAAATGATTGTATTCTATCGTAAGTTGCACTAAAGTCTTTAAATAAATACTTTCAGATCGACCCCAACTCTATAATTTCTCTTTAAATTTTCTTCGCCTACTTTAAAAATACGATATTGTCGAATAACAAATGACCAATTCATGGCTGATTTTTTTCAAAAATTATCTTGTGGCAAAAAATGGCATTAAAAAGACAGAAAAGGCAAAACTTAGTTTTCAAGCGAAATATGAAAACTGTAAACATAGAAATGATAAAAAAATAGGATTATTGAATTGAACAATTTATGGTAAGAATAAAGCAAAACTGAAACATAGTTCCATAAATTTAATAAGATTGTGGGCATTAATAATCTTTTCAAAATACTTGAATTTCAAATTTCAAATTGAATTTTTCAAAAATTAATTTATCACAAGCAATTATAATGTTCCTATTTGTACATAATTAATGCAGTAAACGATTTCTTCGATGGATTTCTGGTGATTTCATAAATATTTGCTTTCTTTTTCATTTTTTTCTATATCAAATAGCCAAACAGTCAGAAAAAAACGACGATTATTCTTAAAACGATTTAGGATTAAAATAAACCTTCATTTCGAAAAATGCTTGGAAAAGATTTAAAAAATAGCAATTACAAGTGATACATTTATTTAAAAAAAAAAAAATGTAGTTCTCAACAATTTCGATGAGGAAAAAAATATGAATAATAATTTAAACTGTGGGTAGACAGGTCTCAAACGCCCGCTTTTCAAGACATTTGGTCTTTTCAAGAATGGAACGGAAGCGTTGCTTACAATTTCACCATTAAAGAGTGGGCGAGCACGAATAAACTTGAACTTCTATTTTCTGGCAACCGAAAAATGTTTACTTGAAATAAAAAAAGCGCAATTTAGAAAAGAAAAGCCAATTTTATATATGACTGTTTTAAAATGTATTTTTAGAAGAAAAATCCACAAACATCTACAATATTTTCTTAATTCGTAATATTCTGAATAACAGCCAATAAATAATCTCGATCAAGAGCAATCATAATTTCGTGTTTCCTCGTTCGTAATCGAAGGAATGTTAGATCGTTACTGGAATCCAATTCACGTATCACACTCTTTGATTTATCGCATAATTGATGAAGCAAACTCGCATGCAAAGTGGTCGTTTCTTCATCCATTGTTGAACGTATGGCGCGACCTAGCAATCTTTTAATCTGAGATAATATTTAGTTATATAAATAAATAATAAATTTCAAAATGTAAATAATAACATTTAAACTTAAGCATAATGCACAAATAAATAGCAGACAAATTAAAATCAACATAGAAAGAGATAATAGTAACAAAACTAAAAAAAAACGTCAATAAAAGAACAACTGTAAACAATATTAAAATTGAAAAACTACGAAAAAAAGATTGCGTGAAAATTGACCTTATTACCAGTAAATTTTTGTCTCTTTAATATTTTCGTTTCTCGTTATTACTTGTTAGACTGGCTTCGCTGGCTTATCGCACTAAACAAATATTCCAGGGAATCCCTTGAAAGATGAGTCGTCAGCACCACCTTGATTTTTGGACAAGTTTACTCCTGCGAGGAATAGAGACGCAGCAGCGGCACTCCGAATTGAGCAACAACCCAGCCATTCTATCGTTTATAATATTACAAAAATTTACAAATAAACAATTAAACATGAAATAACTCAGTTAATGAATTTAAAAATAAAAAAAATTCAGAATTTAGAATTTAGAAAACAATTAAAATTCTTTTGAAATTCATATTCGATTTAATGCCAAATATTAAAAATAGTTTATCTCGAAATTAGATTAAGCAAAACGTTATATTTTCGATACTTCCGATACTTCTGAATGAAAGCGATAAATTGAACATAGACATTAAAATAAAATCAAAAACTTTTCGATAAAAAAAGATAATGTTAAAAAATCTTGAAGAGAAAACAATGAACAGTAAAAATTAGGCTTTAATGCAAATTAAAAAACTGAAAAATTCAGCGATGATTCAGAAAGAATTTCATTACCCATACTAAGAAAAAACATCAAAAGAGATGAAGAAAAAGTGTAAAAAATTTTTAAAATTCAGCATACTCCGAGTATAAAGATAAGATAGCAGAGTAAATAGTAATTCACATTATCATGTTGAAGGAAAACAGCTCCTTTTTTGATAGGCCAAAAAATCCAAATGATGCGGGTGGCCCACATGAGCTTTTATTGCTAAATCAATCTCTGGCAAAAATTTTTAACCATACAAACATCCAGTGAAGTAAGCCAGAAATGATAAGTACTAACCATTTTTTAACACTTTATCACCTAGTACATTTACATTTATTATCTCAGTCCGAGAACTAATTCTTTTTACATGGTATGGATCTTCATTTTTCCTCATCAAATCCTTTACTAGAGACTTGAGAATTTGAAGATTCTGCGCATTAATGCGCTCTTCGTTGCGCTAGACCTCCGATCTCCGATGTTATTCCTGGATTTTACTGGGGCCTCTTTTTTTACTTAAGAGTTATAGAGTGCACCTACCATCACTAGGACCACTTCCGCTTTCATTTTCCACACCCTTTTTAGTTCCTCTTTCAATCCTTGGTATTTCTTTAGTTTTTTGTATTCTTTTTTTTTCTGATCTCCCCATCATTTAGTGTATGCTATAGTATATATGCTATAGTATACTATAACTATATACATCAGTACTGATTTCTTATCCTTACTTATTACTTGTATTTTGGTCTTATTGTTCACGATTTTCTGAGGAATCTCTGAATTAGGAGAATCGAAAGCCATATATTTAGCAGATATTCTTGTAGATGCCAGTTACTTATTTACTTCTTTATGTTTCCTACCTGCATCCCACATTCTGCCAATATGGATTCATGGGCTGAGATGCCAGATTTTTCAATATAATCCACTCCTTAAATCCTAATATGGCAGAAGTGCTTTGATGGGTTTTAATACTATGGATCTAAGATGTTTAGTACCTATTCTTGGATGCCTCAATGCTGCCTTTTAATTCAGCTTTTTTCAACAGGTCTCAAATTCTCAAAATCAGCCATCTTAGCTAATTACCGAAAGTATATTCCATGGATGAAGCCTTGCTTTGTTATGGTACTTCTTTCGCTTGATCTTGCACCAATGTCTGCTTGTTGCTTCAGATATTCCCTCAACAATTCGCTTTTTGGCGCCCTCATGTTGATGTACTTCAGTCTATTCAGGGAATGCTCCAGGTTTCGTTTAGGATAGTAGCTTTGGCATTCATCAAGCCTCGTCTACCGCCTTTCCTACTGGTGTATTCAGATACTAGATTTGTGGTGCAAACTTCCGTGCATTTTATTTGCCTTTACATCGACGGCCATCTCACTATACCAACAGTTCATTATACGCGATGATTGGAAAGGAGTACATGTTTATGGCATGGATATTGTTTTTTCCACTGAGTTGGCTCTTAATGATCTGCCTTATTCTTTGGTAACACTTGGATGTTTTCCTTACTTCACTGAGATTCCCATGTGATATATCACGTCACGACTTATAGCCAGCCTATATGTCCGCTGGTAAGTAGGTTTATCTCAGCAGTCATAATTATTTTTGTTCATTTCTACATGATACTTCTCGTTCGCTCTTGGCAAGAGAATTTATTGTTTATCGATATACAAAAGGTGGGTGATGGTTACTTCGCTTGAGAATTTATATCCTATCCAACTGTGCTCATCTGACTGGATTAAGAGCAATGGTAATAGTAATCGATAAAAGTTATTGTCAAGTCTTTCAAGCTGTTTTGATTTTGATTTAACTTCATGTCATTTTCAACAATTTCATAGAGTTCTTGAAAAAAGTCTTTGGGACTGTTGTTTTTATAATTAATCCAAGCTGCGCTGAGGTTGGTCTGTCGAATTCTTGAGTCTTATCCTGTAGCTGATATTTTAAACCTCTGCTATTTCTAATTCTCAATTTTCTTTCGAATTATGTTCAGACACAGGCTCATATGGACGAGTGGTTTGGCAACTATGGTACCTAATAAAACTTTTTATACTGCTGTAGATTATTGGCCGACAGTTGGAGTTATTTCTTGTTTCTTATGAGGATGAAGGTTTCTTTCCTTCTTTTCTTATATTAACCAATCTTAGTGCCTGCAATTAGCAGTTGGTTCATCTATACTGCTGGGCTTCATGAAGTACTCTCAATATTTTTAGTCGCTAAGTGTGGATCATATCCAGACCAGAATTTGCTGCTCTTTCAAGTCCTGTACAACCACAATCCTGTACTGATTTAAAATCCTCTTCTCCCATATATTTTTCGAGTATTATTCAATTTTAGTTTGGTAGCTTTGTTATTACTATATTTTTGCAGTGCAAGTGGAAGCCTTGCAAAATCTGTTTTTTGGCCTCTTCTTCTCTGGTGTATTATCTTCTTAGATATTGATGATCAGTGCCATGAACCTTTGCTTTAGGGCTTCTGATGATTTTGAATTTTTTCAGCACCCAAGTCTTACCCTTTCTTAGCCCTCACACCTTTATATACTGTCTTTTTTTTTAAAGAGATCTCATCATTACTGTTAAACTCGTTCCGCTGTTTGTCGCATTGGAAGTCAAAATATGCCAGGGAGTCCTTTGGCAACAGAAGTACAGGTAAGTTGCCAGCATGACCAGGATTTTGGGACAGGTTTATTCCTGTAGTGAAAAGAACTCAGCGCTACGGCGCTATGAATTGAGCAATGATCCATTGAGATGCTCCGTCTCTATACTGAATATATATTGACTATATTAACTTCCATACTATTCGACTGCACATACTTTTTTGTTTCTTCGTTTTATCTTGAAACTGGATGTAGTGCAAACTTAATTTATCTGGGATTTAAATGCAGATTTGATTTAAACTGAGAAAAGAAAACTCCTTTTTTTCGTTGAAGCGCTGGATTAGCTGCTTTTCAGTCAATGTAGTTCATATCTTTTGAACCACAGCTTCTTTATACGTTTCATATATTCTCTTTCATTAGGTGCTATTGTGGTAGTAGCATTATATTAGATTCTAGATAATCTTGTTCATGTAAGATTTGTTTCAATAATTTTCCCGGCATCAGATTCTATGGTTCTCGATATATGGTGCATCTCCAATAGCTCGCTTATTATCAGATAGTGTTTTACTACCTGGTTCCGCAACATCACATAAATATCTTTTACGGCGATGTTTCAACCATCACCTCTCATATTTAAGATAGGATGTATAAAGTTTCAAAGCTTATAAGATGTTTTTGCCAAAGGACCTACAAACTGGAAAAATTTTAGGCAACAACTCGAAACCTTCTTATTCATTCTCTATGTACCATCGGCCGCCTCAACTTCTATACTAAAAGGGAAAAGAATGAGCATACATAATATGCACAGCCTTATGGCAATGCATTTCTTCTAACAGCTCTCACCATTATTGATTAGACTGGCTTCGCTGGCTACAAGGGTAAGAAGCCTCCAAGCTGTTCGGTCCGATGCCATCGCTAATAGTAATAGAAGCCATTCCTTTTTCCATCGTCTAAGTCCATATATCATTGGTCCACTTATACTTTTAAAATCTTTCCTGGCTGTATCAGTTCAGATCTTGACTGGCCTTCCTCGATTTTGACGTCAACTATCGCAAGGTTTAGCAAGTAACGAAATATACAACTCTTGTGGTGGACGACGGAGAACGTGCCAGCCAGCGAAGGCGACGCTCGGTGATAATATTATTAATACAGGTGGTAGTTGGCCGAAGATACAATCATGAGCGATTTTATCCGTTTGATGAATCCGTAAAATATATCTTAGACATGACGATCAAAGATTGATAGCTTCTTAATATTTTCCACTTCCATTGGCCACGTTTCGCATAGCAATATAATAGCAAGATCGAGCGAATTGCAGCTATATGGACGTGGATATTTATCTTTATGGTGATTCTGCAACGGTTCTATAAAGATTTCATCAGCCTGAAAACACTTCTAGCTGTCCCTATCCGTGTTACAATTTCATCCTTTTCCTGGCCATTTGGGATTAGAGATGGATCCAAGATATTTAAAATCAAGCATTTCCTCAACACGGAATGAATTGATAAAAATAGGTATTTTATTAGCATTTTCTATATAAGAGACAAACACTTTCGTTTTATTTACATTGATTTTGAGTCCAATTTTTGTTGTTGTACACTTTGTTTAGCATTATTTGCATTACTTTATACCACATTCATCAGCGTATTCAAGGTCTGTAATACTATGCTCTAGACTGATTTGCATATCGTTCTGAGTGCCTACAAGTGATGCCCATTATCCAGTCTATCGCACAGTTGAACAGTGTAGAGAAAAGGATGCAGTCCTGATAAACACCAGTTTTTATTTCGAAGGAGTCTGTCAGTACCCCATATACACAGACCTGTGCTCAGGTATGCTGATAAAATACCTTTATGAATCGAATGATCTTTTCTAAGACACCGTCATATTCCATCACTTTCCAGAGCGCCTCTCTATCAACCGAATCGAAGATAGCTGCAAAATTGATGAAACAAGTGGGCTGCTGGTATCTGAAGCGATGTTCCAGCTTCTTAGCGTAAATATCTGGTCAACACAACCGCGTCCCAGTTTGAATCCAGCTTGGTTAGGATGTATTCTATCATCCCGCATTTCTATTTAGCGAAAAATTTTTTTACTGGAAAGATGTCCAGTAACGTGATTCCTCAGTAATTGCCGCAGTACCACCTGTCACCTTTCTTATGATGGCAATACATATACGTAGTACTGGATAATAAGCAAATAAATGGATAGCGCCTATAATAGTTAGGTTAACTCCATGGCCAGAAACTCTGAAATAAAGAATCACCATGCAATAGAAAAAAAGCTACCCCCCTACTACCGCATTTTATAACAGGTTTACATTCGCTGTGGGAATAAAAAGCAAACCAATAATCACAAGTTTATCAAATATTAAAGCAAAAAATTTGGTAAAACTACATAAATGAAATTTAAATAACGTAAAATAAAGAAAAAAAAAATTGAAATCGTTGAAATCGTTTCCTTCATTTCATTTGATATATTTTAAATTATTCGACATATTTTAAATGAAACACTAACCGATAGAATCCATTAAAATCACGCCGACTACACCCTTTTGAGACTGAATCCTCTTGATCGTTTCCTCAATGTCAACCATAACAAGAATAATTCCCTTCCTTCAATAATTTTTAAAATATAGAAAATACTAAGAAAAAGGAAATATCGTCTCACAAATATCGTTGTAAGACCCAAGTATTCAAATCTTGTAAATACTTCAGGATGACCAAAAAATCAAAGGTGATACTGGTAAGGGGTTAGTTGTAAAAGTATCGCATCTTAATATACGCTTCAAACTGAGTAATGAAATTTTTATTTGAATTAACAATAAAATCGCGACAGTGTGCACCATCTATCGCAATAAAAATTATATATAAAATTAAAAACACAAAACCAGTAAGGATAAATCGAAGCAAAAAGCAAGATATAAAGGTAATAGATGCCTTACGGCTGATGTTGGTTGTCGCTGTTTCGTCGACTGAACTTGTTGATCTTATACCGTCATCTCACTTGTGTTCGATTCTAAAACCTTTGTTTGTTCAACCTTTGTTTCATCGGATTGCTCTCCTCCCGTTTCTCGCCGATTGATTTTGCTCATTTTTGAACACAGCATCATTCAAATTAGAAAAAATTTAAGGGCAAGAAATTTGTTCATTCGATAAGTAAAAATTTTCGTCATCTGAAGAAATATATTTTGACGAAAATTTCAAGTGAGGAAAAGTTAAAGCAAGATCGTCATGAAAAGGTTTTAAAATTTTCTTGATCCACTTTTGTTTACTTCTTTGTCCAAATTGCGTTTCTCAGCATTCCGCGATGGGGTAATGACATGAAATTTTTTTAAGAAACTGCTTGTAAAATTCAAAGCCATTTTCGATAAGAGAACTATTAACCCATACGCTAGCCTGAATTTCAACGAGGGTTTTTCCAAAATTCATCAATCATAGCTCGTCCCAACTCAGCTTAGCGAATTATAGGAATTATACAAATTTATAACTCAGATTTTACAAGTGTACAGCGTTGTCATACGAGTAGAATTTATTTTTTTTATTACCGCTTTTACTATCAGTATTATTATTTACTATTAATCGTCGTTGTTGCCATTAATATTAATTATTACTATCATATTTATCATATTTTTCGAAAACTATATATGAGCAAAGCTTTTTTTCTTTTTTTCTAAATTTAAAAAAAAGAATTGGAATAAATAAATAATATGTGTATATGAATATATGTAAAATTTATTATAATATTATGAAATAAATAAGGTTATAAAATAATTATGTCTGTTTTTGACAGGAGCAAACTTGTCATATCAAAGATCCAGGTGGTTGCTGGGGATCCACCTATAACCCTATTCCCAAGTGACTCTATGGTGAAAAGATTAGATATGGTGTTCGCGTCTTCCGACGCGCATAATACTTTCAACCTGGTGGTACATACGATAAGTATATAATACCGGCATAAAGCGGTCCCAAGGCTGATAAATAAAATGTGCTCGCAAGCCAGGGTAATTGCTCGAAATCTATCAAAGGGAACAGCTCTTCGCATACGCGGCAAGGTATCAACGTGGAACGTTAGAATGCTTATGGATGTTGCTAGTCAAGCGATCATTGTCTTGCTTGTTGGAGGTCCGTCTTCATCACTTTGGGTCTCGAGTAATTACTAATCTTGGTTCAGATTAGAGATAGGTCATAATAAGCGGACGTGTCATCTGTTGCCCTGCTCCATGTCAATTTTTTATTTCTGATTGCTTTTATTGTAAATTTTTTTTTCGAAACTTCTGAAAGTTTCTTTCAAATCGAGCTAAGTTTTTTTTCTAAAATTTAAAAAATAAAGAATTGAAAAAATATATATATATAAAATTTAAAATTTAAAATTTAAATATAAAATTTAATTTAATTTATCAGATTTTAATTTTTTTTTTGTCTTTGGCAGGAGTAAACCTGCTATTATGTCAAAAATCCGGGTAGCTGTTGGGGACCCACCTGTAACTCTATCCCCAAGTGACTCTATGGTTAAAGGGTCAAATACATTTGATGCGTCTCCCGACGTGCATAATACTTCGAGCCCGCTGGTACATGCGATGAGTTTACAATCCGAGCTTAAAGCGATCCTAAGGCTGGTAAATAAAATAGGCTGGTGCTCTCAAGCCAGGGTAATTGCTCGAAACCTGTCAAGGGAAACAGCACGCGTGGCGAAGTTTCTCTGCACGCGTGGCGAAGTTTTAGCCGTATAAGCGTGGAATGTTTATGGACGTTGCAAGCCAAGCGATCACTATCCACACCCTTTCTAAATGTCGCTGGACATCGCTTGCTTATCGGAGATTCGTCTTATATCAATGACTTTTCTAGAACGGCAAATGAATATTAGTCCAAACTTAAGGAATGTCTCCAAAAGCCAGCAACTAAGGCATACTAGTAGGAAATGAGCTAGCTGGGTGTTGGAAGTAATTGTCCAACTATCTGAAAAAGCTGCCAAAGCGTGAATTTTAGGTAATCCTTACTATCGGATGCTTCGAAAAAATGCAATGAAATTTGCAAAGTAGCATGACGGGACAGAAATCACTATTGGAATGACATGGCCTTGAGAATGTATGACAGTTCGATTAGGTAATAATAAGAAACTATCCCGCCTTCTTCATAAAGCAACTATAACTCGGAGAACGATTAGTGAAATAGTAAGGGACAAAAGTGGCGTGCCGATCAAGAATATTAAGAACTATCCCGTCTTATAAGATGGAAAAAATTCTTTGAGCCAAACTTAACCATGAAGCTCCATCTGTTGCCCCTGATATAACTGATAAGTTCGTCGAACCATACGCCTGCAATTGCGAGCCTCCAATAGAAGAATAAATATTCTCCGCTATCCATAAGCTTAAGGACAATAAGACTCTGGGAGAAGATGTTTTCGAGTTGAACAAATGTTGTCCATCGTCCTTCATAACGCACTTTCAAAAGTACTGGTATGAAAAAAAATAATATCAGATGACTGAGCAAAGGAATTTTTCTCTCATTTCCTAAACAAGGTTATAGAATATACTGTGATAATTATATTACTAGTGTGTCAACGAGAATTTTTGCTTCCCTTCTCAATAGACTTCTGACAATACGGGATAGCAGGATGCGCCCTAATCAAGCTAGATTTAGGAACGCGGTTGTACAGAAAACTTGGCAATACGAAAATTTGGGAGCACGGCGATTCCATTTCTAATATCTAGCTTTACCAAATTCCTTCGGAGAATTCGCTCCGTTGAATGTATAGTTTTTAAAATTCTCCTGCCACGCGGAATTTGTAATTGCCCCACAACAATATTATAATTTCTGTGGCCAGCGCTCTCCTAATGATTTTCTCGCTGCCTCAAACTTGGGCAGTTAAACCTTTTATTAATAAACAACTATGAACAATACTATATACAACACGCAAAAACGAATCATGAATGACTCGGCATTTCGAGTGTCCCCGTATAACAAATAGGTTGGGGAAGGCACCCAGTAACGACTCGCAAGAACGACGCAAATGAAAACGCGAATGTCCCTACCCAACGCCTCGCCAACCCCCAAATTATTTCCAGACCATTTTTTAACCCTTCCCCATCCCACCACTCCTTAATTTCCACAGTAGCCCAGAATGGCAAAGACGCTCTCTCTCTCGGGAGCTTACATTTATTTTGGGATGGCAGAGGAAAGATATTTTTTTATCTTTGGCTCTCCAGGGATAAAAAATATCTTAATAGTACCTCTCGCTGAAATACTCTATCATAGATTTGAGATATTTCTTAGTCTTCTTTCTTATTCTAATTTTTCTTAGATTTTTAATAGTCTTTCTAAGACGTATTGCGGATGCGACGCGCATAACAATTACATAATCCTCTTCGCCATTCGGTGGCAGCATTTGTGTTGACCAGGTATTTACGTTAAGGACATTTATATATCGCTTTAAATATCGACATTGCGGCTGCTTTCATTCAATTGATAGAACGCGACAATGTTCCAGAAAAGATCATTCGACTCATAAAGACATTTTATCAGCATACTCGGGCACTATGCATATGGGGAATTGAACACTCTTTCAAATTAAGGACTGGTGTATATTAAGGTTGCGCTTTCCCCTATTTAACTATGTGATAGACTGGATAATGAACATCGCTTGTTGCACTCAACAGCTGTCCAATCCAGTCCAAAGCATCGTATCACAGATCTTGAATACGCTGATAATGCAATCCCTTTTGCTGACAATTATGACGCAATGCAAATAATCTAAATAACGTGTCAGCAGCGAGAATCGGATTATGGGTTAATGAAACGAAAGTCTTTTCGTGTTATGTGCAAGAAGCTGATAAAATGTCTCTTTTTATAAAATGTCTCTTTTTCATTGCCTGTTGAGGAATTGCCCGATTTTAAATACCTTGGGTCCACTCCAATGCCAAATGGCTAAGCAAAAGACGATATTATAAACCTAGATCACGGCAGCTAGAAATGTGTTCTTCTGATTGACAAAATCTTTATGGAGCCGTCGTGAAATCACCATAAAAATGAAAGTCCGCATCTATATAGCCGTGATTCGTCCGATCTTGCTATATGGCTTTGAGATATAGAGCCAGTGAGAGTGGAGGATATTAAGAAGTTATCTGCATTTGACCACTCTTATCTAAAGTACATTTTAGGGGTTTGTCGAGCGGATAAAATCGCTCATGATTGCATCCATCTTCATTCAAATACCACTTGCATTAATAATGTTATCATAGAGCGTCGCCTTTGCTGGTTTGGGCATGTTATCCGTTGTCCACCACAGGAGTTGACACATATTTCGTTATTTGCTAAACCCTGTGATGTGTGCTGTCAAAAGTGAGGTGGGCCAATGAAAACCTGGATTGATACGTCAGGAAAGATGTTATAGGTGGACCAGCGATATATGGACTCAAGCAATGGAAAAAGGAATGGCTTCTATTACTGTCGACGATGACCGCGCCACTTGGAAGCTAGCGGAGTCAGCCTAACCAGTAATGATGAGAGCTGTTAGAAGAAGAATTATTATTTGTTATTTTAACTGCTATATTACCCCATTATAACTATTGATGTTTTTATTATCTTATTGCTTCCTCCTTTTCCATTTATTTCACTCGTGAAACAACTTCGCTCATATATGAACGAGCCGGTAAAGCAAAAAGATTGCCAGATTAGTACTCTCGAGAATTCTCACCGAGCTTTCATAAAAAAGGAATATGGTGTGGCGGTGTACTGGGCGTTTAAACTGCTCAGTACTTATATTTTTTTGCATGTTCAATCATTACTATTAAAGGTTTAATTATCTAAGTTTGAGGCGCATAACAAACAATACCTTTTTTAATGGAAAAGAAACAAAACAAGCGCTTTATTTTTACACTTTTTCATCACTTATTTATACTAAATTTTTAGTGATATTTAGTGAAATAATAATTGCAGCGATAATTCCATTAAGATAAACCTATCAGATTCATTGTTTTAGCACTCAATTATGTTTTATTAATTTATGAGTGTGTAAACATTTTTGATCGCTTTTCATTTCTTTATTTCACTTATTAGCAAACAAACATTATTATTATTATTATTAACATTATTCCTGATAGATTATAAAAACTTTTATAATAGATTAAAGCCTCTGAAAAGTGATTGCTTTGTTTGATTGCTTTGTTTATATTATGCGTTCTTATATTTATATTCCAATCTTTTTAGGCTCCATGGAAGAAAAGAAAAGTTATATTTTGCTGGAAAATTTTGACTGGAATTCACATCCACTAGATCATAAGAGCCATCATAGAGATATTTGAGTCACTTTAATCCATTCTTGTTTATCATTAGACTCGTTCTGTGATAATATAGAGGTTAGAATTTCATAATTTATACCTCCCTTGATCCAAGATTCTATAAAGTATGGCTTTTCTACGTTTAATATTTCATTTTTTACATAATATCTTGCAATAAATGAAGGAAAAAATAGATTTAGCACGCAACACTACAATCATTTGCAAATCGGCCGCAAGAAAATTTTGCTAACCCCCCTATATAAAAAAATAACATATTTTGGTATGTTAACAAAGGAGTACTTATTGCTCAAGTTTGCAGTTCACTTGATAAAACCTCGCTGAACCAAAATATGATAAAAATTAAAATGTTAAATGGAGCACTGGAATGGAGATCGAAAAATTACTTTTTAGGAAACTTTCAGATTTTTTTCGACCAAAGTCATCTCATCAGTCCCTCTTTATCCATAAAATATTCAGTGAGGATTTTCCAATGATATATCAGTTATCCGCCATAATCTATGTTTTAAAAATTCCATGCTTATGATTACAATTTCTCAGTGCATATATATTTGTAATATATTCTATTTGGATAAAGATATCATAATCATAACTCAATAATGCTCATTGTAGTAACTAATCGGAATGTTTCAAATCCAAATTCTCTGTGGCTGCTTGATGATATCCATCTTTCAACGATTAGTAATTAAATTATGAAGAGCGAAATCAAGCGAAACCTCAATCATGATGCATGAATTATTTCTTTTGCCAAGTCCCATAGATTTAATGAACTGGAATAAATTTTAATTTCGCTAAAATATGTGCGAAAATACGTAAAATTTAAACATTTAGGGAACATTGCGAAACGGCAATACTAGAACGAGTTTATTGTAATTTGCTCGTATATTTTTTCAATTTTTATTTATTTTATGCTTATTAAATGTATCCAATTCACTAAAGGCTTTAAACAGACCGTCATGGCACCGCGCATTCTAGCACACCTTTCTTAAAACTATTGAAACGCCTCTCCTAAATTGTTTTCTTTTATTAACAGTTCGACCAATTTGTATTTGCCAAGCTTAAACTTGAATAAAAATGGAAAATATTTTTGGCTTTACAACGCCGAAATTCGAAGAAGTTGCAAAAGTTTTCAGGTAAAATATATTTTTTCTGCAACTGTGTTGAATGATCATTTGAACTTTTTTTCGTCGAAATTTTTTTTATAAGCAAATATGGCGAGTAAGTGCCGAATTTATCACTTTAAATGAAATTATCATTTGCTGCTCGCTTCACTGGGAAAAATTTTCGCCAGCATTTAATGATAGAAATACTAGTGGATGCCTAGCATTACCCTGGATTTTTTTGATGAAAGATTTAGTTCTTTCGGAAGCAGAATGTTCAAGGCAATAATCCAAACAACACTCGACTTTCCTACCATTTTCACTTTTAAATAAAATATGAATTTGTTAAAAGGCATTTTGATAACTATAGAATTAGTAGATGTGAAATGTGAAATAGACGCAAAACCCGTTAAAAGAACAAGGCTCATATAAAAAATAGACTCTTGTCGGCAAACGATTGAGAAACGAACCAAAAAGCCCATTAATTTTTTAAGGTTATTATATAAAATAAAAAACCTGAATGAATATTAGCAAAAGTGCTAAAGGCATTAATCTTTCTAAAATACTAAAAATTCAGGTTTTTTCAAGTTTTCGAAATGTTTAATTAAGATTGATTTTATATTCAAAGTTTTTTACAAAATTTTCAAAGAATTTTGCTAAAAAAATTTTTTAAAGACCAGTCAATCAATCAGCATTTTCAATAAATTTTTCTCTGTCTACTTAAGATTATTACTGTTGTAAACATTAAATATAGTCTTTCGCAAAATAGTAAATAAAAGAAAGATTTAGCCTTGAAACCCAAATTGACTGGCACTTTATAATTACAAAATAATGCAATTTCCATATTTCAAATGGAATCCACCCCAAACAAGCCGCATGGTTGCAAAAATTATTCAAGAGTTGTGGATAAAGAGGTTTCCATTTGCATGGTGGAATTAAACACCAATTCAGTATTTCTTTTCTATTTGTTGATGGTTTCAGCTTAAATTTTCTTGTTTTTTTCGCTCTTCATTCTTATCCTTATTGTTACAGGTGAGATTTGATGAAACAAATGTTTTGGCTATTTGATTAGGACATATATTAATTAATTCATTATTAATCAAAATCAGTATAATGGACGAGCTATTAAGAAAGGTTAATATATATCTTGAAGACTAAAGAAGTGGTTATTAGCATAATGGTCTGCTTCCGACAAGAATAAAGAACATCTATCATCAAAAAACCTGAATAATACTGGCGACCCACCTGTACTAACTCTAACTCTCTGGTAAAAATTTTTTCTAACAGCCACAGCTAACAGCCAGCGGAATGATAAGCGTTTACTTATTTATTTTAATATTATTTTATTAACTGCAAGTATATATATTTTTATCAAATAAAAAATTCATTTTTTTTGGTACTTCATTTAAAAGGAATCAATATTAAAAAATTGAAAAGAAGGACCATAAAAGAAAAGCCGCCAAAAATACTTGTGTTAAACCAGTTAGAGTAACGAATTCATTCATTTTTTAGGTTCTCTAAATGGTGTAATTTTTCAATTGTGGAATTTTGTTTGGCTGAAATGGGCTGAGCTAGATTAAAGTTTTTTAGGATTAAAATATTATTTAGAAACTAGAAGATAAAATACTTCTGAAAAAAAATATTTTCAGAAAAAATTTTAAAAATAGATGGGAAGTGCAAGGAGCAGCCATAGCAGTTTACCACAAGGATGAACTGGTCGTGGATTTACAAGGAGGGTATGCTGATGCTAGTTCACTGCGAAAGTGGGCAGATAATACACGGACAATAGTATTTTCTACATCAAAGGTTCTTGATTTATTGTACCAAATAATTTTTTTGATAATAAAAAAATGAATGGAAATTCTTTTCTCCTTCTTTTAAAGTTCTCTTTTTGCAGGCGATTGGTGCTTTATGTATTGCTTTACTTGTGGACAAAGGACTAGTAAAATATTCGGATTTGGTCAGCAAATATTGGCCTGAATTTGCGCAAAATGGCAAGGAAAGTATTACCATCGACTGGATAATGAGCCATCGTGTGAGTAATAAGAGTCTTAAAATAATGGCAATAAAACTGCAGTCAAATTTTACTATAAATGAAATTATCTCCATTATGACGACACTTCATGGTTTATCTTTTATGAATCATTTATGAATTAATTTGATTTAGGCCTTTTATTTAAATAACAAGAAGAAATCTTTTAGGAAAAACTGGCAGATTTTTTCAGAAATATATAGTAGGGAAAATATTTTTCTATGCCAAAGCCACGAATTTAGGCTGCTCTTGCTGCATTCGACGAAAAAATTACACAAGAGGATGCTTGCAATTACGAACGAATGGCTGATATTATTGCGAAACAACAACCCAATTGGACGCCAGGTAGATTTGTTTAGTAAAAAGGCGACAGATCTAGATAATTCGTGTAGTTGAAATCTTTCTACCTCTTTAAAATAATCTTTGCTTTATCAGAAAAAGATGAATCGTTTAGGAAAAAAATGTGGTTATCATGCGTTGACTTTCGGTTGGCTCGTTGATCAATTAATACGGCGAATTGATCCGAAACATCGAAGTGTTGCGCGATTTTTTAGAGAAGAAATCGCTATTCCATTCGGTAGCATTTTAAATTTTCCATCTAATTTATTAATGTTGAAATAAAATTTGAAAATATTATGAAAAGTTTTGCGAATATTTGTAGAAATCTCGTTAATAACCATTCTTTTACTATAAAAGCTATTTTTAAAGCAATTTCACTTTTCAAATAATCTAATCACCTATCCAGCACCACGGTCTACGGATAATTACTAATAATTTAAGCGAAAATATTGCATTTCAGAAACGAAACGGTATTTGCTGTTACCTTCGTCATCTTCTTTCTCTAGCATCGCCCAATATTTTTTATTTTTTTAACCCATTGATACCTATTGACTGCTAATGTAAGATTTTTTATAGCAGAAAATTGCTTACAGAAAGAATTATGGACTGGTTTCCAATACTAGCCTGATAAAATTTTTAAATTAAATTTATAAATTAATGACAAATTCTTCCCGGAGGCAAATTTTGTTCCCACTCTCGGTTGAGCTCATATACCACTGTTAGACTTTTTAACTACGATTGTACGATTGCATCAAGTATTGCCACATGAAATGAGGTGCTTGTGTCTTCTTTGGGTATTCTCAGATTTTCTCCTTTTGTTCCATTTTTTCTGTTTAAGAATTAATCTTTGAAAAAAAGTTTCACAAAATATTAAAGTTATTGAAGATTTAAGTTCTCCCATATTTCCACAGTTTAGATTTTTCGCATATTTTTGCACAGATGCTTCAGATATCGATTTTTTCATTGGCCTGCCACCAGAAGAAGAACACACAGTTTCAAGAATATCGGTAGCACCATGCTGGTATACGATTCGAGAAATGATTTATGATCCAAGGATTTTAATCTTATTTACAGTTTTGTTTTTAGGATTGCCAGGTTCGCTAATGCGGAAAATGTGGAATAATTGCAAATGGTTCAAAATTTCTAAGGTACTACCATATAATTCAACCTAAAATGGAAAAGCGGTAAATGATAAAAAATTGAAAAGCCTATTTTGTGAAATTCGAATCGAAGAAAAAATTAACGAATGATTCCATTAGTGCTTGAGAAAGATGACTTGTTTTATTTTTTTCACTCCAATTTTTCTTACAGGATTTGATGAAATCATTTATTCATGAATTCATTTAATCTTCAGAAAACTAACACAGTTAATGATCCCGAATTGCACAGAATGGAACAAATCGCTATCTTAGGTATCACTAAAGCAAAAGATCTTGCCAAAATGTTTATGCTTTTCGCACAAGGAAAACTAATTTCGAAAAAACTGCTTCAATCATTCGAGAAACCACAGATTTTTGGCACTCCGGACAAAGTTGTTTGGCTACCATTGGCTATAGGGCATGGATTTTCATATGAAAAACATCCATATGAGAAGGTAGAGTTTATAGTTGCTTTGAAACAACAACGATATTTCAAATTAGGCTTCATTTCATTTAAGTATGTCAAAATATAAAATGGTTACGTATCTATTACTGATGTTTACATATTTAAAAACATCTTTCACCAATTTTCATTTGATGGAGCGAAAAGTCTCGTTCTAGGGAAGATGGCTCTTTGGACATCCTGGTTATGGTGGCAGTACAGTGATGGTGGATTTGCAAAACGAACTTGTGGTTGCATATGTGACAAACGGTCTAAAAACAGGAATGGGTGAACTAACAAGGACCTATAGACTACTAAGAAACGCAGCCCTCCGTTCGGTACGATAAAAACATTTTAAACTTATTTTCATCGGTTATTTGTAGTAATTATATGTATTTTTGTAGAAATAAAGCAATGCGATTAGAATTTGTAGTCTATAGACAAGAAATTGAATTAAAAGCACTAGAAGAATGGTGTGCTGTGAAATGTACTTTTCGCAAAATGTTTCTTTTTCTCATAATGCAACGTTAGCATTTTATGAAGGTAAAGTATGGATGGCAAGAGATTCTATCAGTTTAGATTTTATCAACAATTACTTACAGAATTTGACGAAATTATTATTTAACAATTACTTTACTTTGGCTTATCTTCTTTTCTTCGAAATTTTTATTTATTTTTGAAATTTTTATCAAATACAAACGAAATTTTAAAAAGAATAAAATGTTAACGAATAAATTAATTATTCGAGAAAATTGGAATTTTCATATAAACGAATTGGTAAATAAATAAATATTATATATACAAATATATAAAGAAAATTGTCACGCGTTCATTTTATAAAAATTTACGCAATTTTCTCTTAATTCTCATTTAAAAGATTAAATTAGAACAGGAAAAATGCATCAATTACGAACTCTAATCAACTATTTGAACTAAAGAGAAAATAATTTAAGCAACCGTAGAAATAAGGAATAAAATTAAAATTTTAGAGTAGGAAATAAACGATAAAAAATAATATGCAGAAGACTTGAAAGCTGCGATAAGTTATTTTAATTTACTTTTAAGATTATGAAGATAAAAGGTTCATTTTAGATGGCAATTTATTCCAGCAATTAGAATAGTGAAAAAATAAAATTATATGACAAATTTATTCAATTTTATAAATGACTGAGCACTTTTTATCCATTTCCTTTGATTAAGATTGAATCAAAATAGTTGGCTAACTCACCGTCTGAAATACCAAATACATAGGGTATAATGCCATCTGTCCAACGTAATAATCATAATAATTATTAGAAACTGTGTCATTGAAGCTAAATAATCTGATGTCTTATTTTATAATAAAAGTCAGATTTTTCTTAAATCCTTCTTAAATTCTATTTTTAAGGTTATAAATTTGTTTCAACAAATTCATGAATTCAAATTTATTTTTCTAAAATTTTTTTTAAAAATAGAAATTAAAAATAGAAATAGAAATAGAAATAATAGAAATTTTTTTTTAGTGTTATTTGGCGAAACTAATTAATTATAATTAATTTATAGAAATAAAATAAAAAAGAAATAGAAATAAAAAAATATATAGAAATAAACCTTAAAAATAGAATTTAAGAAGGATTTAAAATTAACTACAATATTTTGAAAATATAAGAAGATAAAAAGATATTTTTGATAAAGAAAATGAAATAAATAAGAATTTGAAAGGCATCGGTGATATATGAAGTAGAAATGAAGAAATTTATTAAATTCATTAAACATCGTAATATTTTTGGAACTTAAATGTTTCACAGACAACAACAAAATAAAAAATTTTAACAAGCAAATGGAATGAGCAGCATTTTTATTTGCAAATCAAAGCTAAAATGGGCTTATGAAGTGGAATCGCTGTAAGCACCTTCAGTTGTCCACTTTATGTAAGGAAATAAACGTATAAGTGATTGTCACACTCTATATTTCCGGTCAGATTCGCTCTATTCATTGGTCCACCATTATTATTTTTTATCATTGCTTTCGCAGCATATCTTCTCTCCTTCTTCTGACAGCGCTATCTCTATTTGACTACTCTTCCACTCATTAGAATAAGACGTCGATCTTTTCCAGAGAGTGATTTGGAAGTACGAGTGTAAGTGAATACTCAGCTTTAATCAGACTTCGTTTTTATTCTTTATTTATTTAGTAAAAAGAGCAAATGATGCATACCGCTAAGCGCTGGTGTCATAATAAATATAAACATAAAAGAAATGGAAAAAGTGAAACAAAATTCACATGAAAAGAAGATAATAGCGAGGCTTATGCTCATCCTTTAATCTAGAAGAGTAATAAATAAATAGCTTTGATGATAATAATAAATTATTTCCTCTCTGATAATAAGGATTTAAAAACTAAACTGAAATTATACGGTTAACATATCATAAATGGTGCTAAATAAATATTATGAACAGTTTTTAAAATTGATGCACATATTGCATGCAAGTAAATTATTTCGACTCTCGCATAAAAAAAGGTATAACGTCTCAACTTCAGTAAGTCCTATCTATAATAGGCTTCGATAATTTTAATCTATCAATTTTAATCAGCTATAATTTGACTTGAAAGTAATAAAATTCATTGCGACCTAAACTAAGATAGCCACAGAGGATTCTATGCGTCTAAAGTCTTGAATAATTAATAGAAGAACCTGAAATTAATTATCCTTGCAAGCTCAATTAATTTCAATGGCCTTTAATCTAGAAGAATAATAAGAATAATAATAAACTAAGCTAAATTCTAAATTCCACTATTGACTGAATAAATATTTTAAAAGCCTTAATAAAAAATTTCTCGTTTCTATTTCTAAATGGTATATGAAAGAGATTTACTCCGTTAAGGATAAGAAATCGAAACTACAACGGCTTAAATTCAACCGAAGCAACCAATTTGCCCAACTTCTATCAGAAATTTAAGTCCCAAGTCAAAACTATCGTCATATTCTTATTAAATAGCTTCATAATAATAATAAATTATTTCCTCTCTTCATAATAAATTAAAATTAATGATTATTTGCTTATTTAATATATATTTATTATAAAATTGGTTTTAATTATATAATTAAAACAATTATAAATAAAATAAATTTGTCGATTTATGAAAAAATACATTTTATCAATGTTTTTTTGGAAAAAATTAATACGATTTTCAGAAAAATTATTTTAAATAAACGGTAAATGCAATAATTACAGTTACAATTTACCGTTATGATCAAAATAATTTTACAGTTATAATAACTTTAATTTTTCAATAATCAGCCAGAAAAACAAAGAAATTTGAATAAAAATATAAAAAGAAGTATTTAGAAAAAATTTATTGTTGGGGCATCATGCCAGAAGGCTTGCTTTAATCAACAGATTGGTCAACTTTTAGGCTTTTTTCTATTCTTTTTAAAGAACTATCGAGATTACAGACAATCAACAAAATCCTGGGATTAAAGATGAAAAACTTGTTGATTTTGCGGATGAACAGATTTATATAAAAGTGATGCAGTGGCATGAAGATTTATCTTGAGCAAGAGCTTAAAAAGTTGAAATTCTCCCCCGATGAAAGTATCGTTAGTCTACTTGAATATAATGCTGATTACATGAAAACCGTTCAAAGAAAATCTTCGATGTATTTGTGGTTACATCCTGCTTACCGCAGTTTTCGCGAACTCCAGATTTCTGATAAATAATATGCTGCGAGTCTAGATATGGAAGATTGGGGGTTCTGCGGGGTATTATCTATTCCTAATAATACGCTCTTCTGGATAAAGGTCTTTTATGTTGTTCCTGGAATCTGTTGAAGTTATTTTTCTAGTTATTTTCATATTTTTTAGGAGTCATAGTTCCAGGTGCTCTAATTATCCAGGTGTGTGATTATTTTAACCTATAATTCCACATCCTCTCTAGTTGTTTCAGCTTTTCTTATTTCTCTAACTTCTCATATTCTTTCTTTCTGACGTAACTTGCTATATAAATCACGAGTTTTGATTTCTGATTCTTGTCTGCTACCACAGTATCTGGTTAAATGGCCGATACTTGTTTGTATTTCTGGATTGAGAAGTCCCATAAGACTTTCGCCTTATTCTTATTATCCTTATTATACTATTTTCTGAGGAATTTCCCATTTAGTTTTGGGAGAGTCTAAGCCATATATCAAGGTTTTCCTATAGATGATGCCAGTTACTTAGTTGTCTCTGGTGTATGTTGTTTCTATTCTGTTTGCATTTTGCATCCTGCCACTATATGTTGGACTGTTTCGAGAACATTTTTGCACAGTCTGCATCTAAAGTCCTATCTAGTATGGTATATCCTTGTTTCGATTGATCTGATGCTTAATGCCCATTCCTATGCTATTATAAATGCCTCAGTATTGCCTTTTAGTCCAGCTTTCTTCGACTACTGGAAGCATTTCAAAGTGTCAACTCTCAGTTATCTATCGATGTTGCTTTGGCAGAGCATTTCCTCTTAATCGTTTTCCTCTGTTTATGTATATTTTAGACAGTCTCTCAGCAATTCATCCTTTTATCTGCTGATATATTTCTAAATGCTTCGAGTTTTCGTTTAAGATAGTGGCCTTCACAATCACCAAACCTCACCATTCTTTCCGACTGGTATGCAGTCTTTGGATGTTGGGCTTGGTATGGAAATTTCCGTACATTATGAGGAGTTCTCCAGGTTTTACATCAATTTCCATGTCTTCCTTTGTCCATCTTAGAGCACCAGCTGCGTACCTGATGGATGGCAAGGCGTATATATTTGTGACATAGATCTTCCACTGAGCTCTTCAAGATTTGTCTTGTCCTTTGGTGATACACTTAGGTTATCTTTCTTGTCTCTTCTTCGTGGTTATTATGTGACTGTGGGATACCAAGGTAGTTAGCCCATATGTTCGCTATATGTCCTGACTGCAGGTCAACTCTATTAATCATTACTACTTTTCCTCTCTTTACTACCATCCGGCCACATTTCTCTAATCGTAATAACGCAACATCTTCGCTGTAGATCCAAGCTAGATAGACGAGCGAGTCAATATCTCATTTGCTTTTTTGCATATAACTTCATCCATATATTCGGCATTTGATAGCTACTTATGTAAGCTGTTTCGAGTTGATTGCTAGTGTTATTTTCCATAATCCCATTGAATTCTCATTAAACGCTTTTAGGGTCCCGTTGACTTTATATAAAGCCAGACATTCACAGACCCATGTAGGGCATTGAGTCATAGGTTTTTCTGTAGTCACTCTAAGTTGAATACAGATTGGTCTGCTGGGATGATTTTGAGTCTAGAATGCCTTATCTATGACTAGCTGGTATTTGGAGCCTGTGGTGTTCTTTCTAGTGCCTTTTACTCGTGTTAACCAGTCGAGGTGAAAGCCTACCACAAGCAGTTCTATTATTGCACGAATTTGAGAATACATCTTGCACGTTCCTTGGAGCATTTATTTTTTAGCCTCTTTTTCTCTAGTATACTTCCTTAGTCTAGTGGCCATTGTTGTGAGCCTTTATTTAACAATCCCGAGGTCTTCTAATGGGATATATTTTCTCAGCATACTGTTTTTTTCTTTCTGTAATTTTGTTAGCTGGATAACTTCTATGCATTATGCTCTGATTTTATTTTCCAGCCTCCTTTTCCATTGGCGAATTGTTATTCTTCTTAGTTAATGTATCTCAGCATTTTGAGAATGTGTAGTTTTTTTTCCATCCAAAGTGCCTTAATATACGTTTCATATAATCCCTTTGCTTAGATCTACTATTATAGTAGCAATGCTTCCATCAGTTCCAGATTATCTTATCTCCTCCATACAAAGTTTACCTCTTTCAACGCCAGATTGCCCTGGTTCCACAACAGTTGGCGGTATTCCAGTAGTCCACTTGTCATCAGATAACCCTGGTCCCTTAATGTCTGTCGCGGACCTTGCTAATCCAAGCGATGACATACTCTAGTATGCGGCATTCTCCTGTTGAGCTGGAGTAGATAAGCATTAAGGTAGAATCCCATTGGAAAGAATAATATATACATTAATTTTAAGATAATACATAATTTTTGATTTACTCAGTAGATAATCGATAATCTTCATCTTCCTTTATTTTTGTTACAAATATCAATAATTTAGCAAGCCGAAGCGCACGCTCTTTCATTACGATCGGAACATATTCGTGTTGCCGAAGAAGAAAGGAGAAAGACTTTAGTTGAAGAAACCAAACATGCAAGAGTGGTATCGATATTTTTTTGATTTTAAGATGGTTCTTTCATGTCAACTGCTAGCTCATTCTTTCATTGCCAAATTGAGCTATGAAAACTTGTCACCAATGAGTGATTTGCGTTTTCAAATTTAGTGTTTAACTATCTCTCTCCGTATTTTTATTTGCATTTGATCTCGTCCATTTAATCGCTGAAATTGAAATCGCTGTTTTAGAGAGCTGATTATCAAGATCAGTTGGCCCGAAAAAGGCAAGAAGAGGAATTGTCAATGAAAGCTAGGATGCAAGAAGAAAGTCTGAGAAAACAAGAGGAAAGTGTGAAGAAACAAGAAGCAGTTCGGAGAGGTTCAAATAAACTTTTATAACGTTTCTTTACAACATTTGATGAATGAATTGAAAGCAGTTTTAGTACATAAGCCAAAGAAAAAAATTAGATTATCGTTTTAGATTTATTCATCATTTTCATTTTTTTCTCTTGGATTTTTTACATTATTTTTTTTAATAATAATAATATTATTTGCCTTATTTTGTTAAATGAATAAAAATAAATAAGAATTATTCTTCTGATACCACTCGCCATTGTTAATTTTGCTTTTATTTATTACTTGGATATGCCAGTGAATAACCTGAGAATAGAAATGCTGTTGGAACTGTAGATTTATGATAGTAAGTTTGTTGTCAAGGGATAGGAAGCGAATTTATCACTGATCCCTGTTATAATTGTCTTTATAGTCCAAATATTTCTAGACATTCTCAATATTTATATAGAGATAAATATATTGATTGCACCATTAAATTTTGGTTATTCGCACCAATTTTCGCAGACAAGTTCCGTTAGTATCTTACTATATTGTCTATCAACTTTTTGGTATACTTCAGTTAATAAATTCTCGTGAATTTATGAAATCGAATTGATGTAATTGATATAATCTGTTCTTAATTAGTTGGTCTGAAGGTCTGAAATAAGGACAGGTAAACCATTAAATATTTAGCCCATCGATTAATTCAAAATCGGATCATTACTTCAGTTTTATTTCAGCAACCATCGAACATGAATTAGCCGTGAGACATAAATATGATCTTGAAAAAATAGAAGCTGAAATCCACGCACGAGCTAAAGCAGATCGAGAAAATCGCGATATCAATCTTGAGCATATGCGAGCAAGTGAAGCAGAGCATAGAAAAACTGCGATTGAAAAAATTAAGTTAGTTTTCAAATATCAGTTGAAATATCTATTAAATCTATTTAAAAAATTAAATTAGTTTAATCATTAAAATAATATATTTTTTCATTGTTTTAACAAATTTCATCATTATTGGTTAGTCTAGTTCCGCTGGTTACAAGCTACTATCAGCGATCTGATACCATTGCTGATAGTAATTGAAACCATTTCTTTTTCCATCGTCTAAGCCCATATATTGATGGTCCACCCATATGTTCAAAATCTTTCTTGACTCTGTCAGTCCAGGTCTTGATTGGCTTTCCTCGCTTTTGACGCCAACCATCACAGAGTTTAGCAAATAATGAAATATGTATGTGTCAATTCTTGTGGTGGGCATCGAAGAACCAGAGAAGCGACGCTTTGTGATGGTAATGTTAAAGCAGGCGATATCTAAACAAAGGTGTGATATTCTATCCACTCGGTGAGCCCCTAAAATGCATCTTAGAATGGTCAAAGTTATGCAATTTAATATCCTCTATTTTTATCGACCATGTCTCGCGGTCATATAGCAAAATCGAGTGAATTGCTGGTAAATAGACGCGGACTTTCGTTTTTCACCAATTAAAGAAACGCATTTCTAGCTATCGTTATCCGGGCCATCTTTCGCTTGGTCATTAAAGTGGATCCAAGATATTCAAAGTCTGGCACTTCCTCAACCGTCGATGAATTGATAAAAATAAAAATAGGTATCAGCTTCTTGTATATGTGACGAAAAGACTTTCATTTTATTTACATTAATCCTGAGTCTGATTCTTAGTGCAGTTGTCGACAGTTTGTTTATCATTATTTATATTTCATTATTTCATAATTGTTAGCAAAAAAAAAAACAATATCTTCAGTGTAATCAAGGTCTGTAGCAATATGCTCTGGACTGATTTGTATACCTCTTGAGTATCGACGTCCATTATCCATAGTTATTAGTTTATCGCATAGTTGAATATTTTTGGGGAAAGGACAGCCTTGTCGGATACCAGTTCTTGCCTCCTATACAGATCTATTCTGGTGAATGCTGAAAGTGCCTTTATGATTTCTGGAGCATCGTCACATTCCATTATTCAATTTTCACCATTCCATTACAATCCAGAGCGCTGCTCTATCAGATGAATCAAAAGCTACAGCTTCAAAATTTATGAAACAATTGAATGGTGGGAAATGGTGGGTGGCCGATAATTGAAGCAATATTCCAACATCCTTCTTAACACATAAATATCTGGTCAGTACAACCGCACCTCTTCCTGAGTCCAACTTGATTACGGCGCATCCTGCTGTCTTGTACTGGCGTAAGTTCTACTGAGTAAAAGGAAAGGAAAGAAAAATTTTCGCTGAGACGTCTAGTAATATAATTTTGACAGTATATCCTATTATCTTGTTTAGGAATTGCGAGAAAAATTGTTTTACACCAGTTATCTGATATTATTTTTTCCTTCTATACCAGTACTTTTGAAGGTGCGTTATGAAGGACGATGGACAACATTTGTTCAACTCGAAAACATCTTCTCCCAGAGTCTTATTGTCCTTAAGCTTATGGATAGCGGAGAATATTTATTCTTCTATTGGAGGCTCGCAATTGCAAGTGTTTGACGAACGTATCAGCTTTGCCCAGGTCAATGGCGCATCATGATTAAGATTAAGACTGTTAAGATTAAGTTTGGCCTCAAAGAATTCCTTCCATATTATAAGACGATCCTTAATAAAAATCACCTTTTCCTTAATATTTTTAACAGGCATTGCCTTACCATTTCGCTAATTGTTCCTCGAGTTACAGTTGTTTTATGAAGGCGGAATAGTTTCCTATTTCCTGTTATCGCCTAATCGAGCCGCCATCTCCATTTTCAAGATCATTCCAATAGTGATTTCGGTCCCGTCGTGCTGCTTTCGTTGAAAATCTTCGAAGCATCCGGTAGTAAGCATTACCTAACATTCATGCTTTGGCAGCTTTTTCAGATAGTTGGAAAATTGCTTCCGACACCCAAGAGCGCATTTCCTACTAGTATGCCCTAGTGGCTGACTTTCGGAGATATTCCTTAAGTTTGGACTAGTATTCATTTGCCATTCCAGAAAAGTCATTCATATTCATACCAGTGAGGTGCTTCATGCACTATAGTTTAAAGAATATTTTGATTTAATATTCCAGAACAAGTGGAGCGATAATTGGTGCTGGTATGGAGCAATTCCTCAACGATCGTATTAAATTACTTTCGGCTGTGAGTTTCCATTTTTATTCTTGTTTTGCTGCCAGTTTTATTTTCATTTTTTTTTCATTAGAACCATAATTTAGATTGAACGATTAAGAAAAATATTTGCACAATTTTTTAGATACTTACCATTATATATTTTGTTAAATTATTGATTGAATTAAACTAATTCGGCTAAATTTTATTTTTTGGATACTGTGCCAAAAAAAGGAAAGTTCTACCAATGAGAAAAGGTTCCATTTGCCTGTTTAACGATGAAATATGAAACGCAAAAAACAATCATTAGCAATCACTGATAGCGATCAGTCATTTAACTTATTCTGTTGATTTTTTGTATTAGATCAAGCCAAGGATTTCCATCTGAGGTAAAAATTCTTAAATCAAAAGAAGAAATCGCGGACACTATTCGATTTCTTACTGACTCGTGGACCTTTTAAGTAATGAGTTCTTCGAGATCAAGCAAAAGGGAAAAGAAGTATGGGATTGTGGCAGTTCTCGAGAATCTATGGAAGAAAACATTGAACTGATTGACAGATAGTTTGCTGAAAAATTGCTAATCTGCGAATATGAAAATCTAATGTCGTAAGAAAGTACAAGATATGCCAAGAAGGGAGCCATTCAGTTCGCATGTATTGAAGATTCTTAGAAAATAAATATTTTGTTTCATTATTACACCCATTCTTCCATTCCTTAAGGAGATTTGTTAAGAAAGGAACTCACGGAACAGCAGTTGGAGTTAAATGGGGAGGGGGGAGGTGGGGAGCTACGAAAGCAGCGCACGTAATAAGCACAAATCGGTTTTAAAAAAAATGATGGAGGATTTAAAAATTGATGAACATTGCGTGGCTGCGATAAGGGCGTCATAACAATAGATCGATATCTAATTGTCAGACTCCCTGAACATAGGAATTTATACCAAGCAAAGACGCCCGGAACGGGTTAATTTATTAAATTCTTTCCACATCTGTTTATAACTAAGCTTATTTTTGGCTGTGAATCGGATGTTTTTGCTAAGCGATTCTGTTAATGACATTCAGCTAAAGTTCTCGGAGTTTTGATATCATATCATAAGGAAAGACAAACTCTATCCGATGCATATCTAGAGGTTTGTGTTTCTTCTTGATGTGTTAGTAATAATAATTCGTAATTGCTCTTCTGATAAGTTCGACTATTACGATTTGCATCGCAACCAAAAACATTTCCCTTATTAGTACGTATCTTCTCATTAGTGCTGTAGTTTTATCTCTGATTTTACTACGTAATTTAAATCTTGTCTGCGTTATTGTTGATGACCTTAACCTGCCTAATGTTGATTGGGTGGATGAATGTATTGTATTTAAAAATTAAATGTATTTAAAAAGAACAGATTTGCCAAGGATTTCTGTTCCTCTTCCTACAGATCGATGTGTTAATGCTCCTACTGGATTCTTTAATATCCTAGATGTCATATTAATTCTCTTATTGATTTCCTCTCTGCATTGGAATTTCTCCCGTTACTTATTATACTCCTTGAATTTTGGCTCAAAGCCATCCGTTACCTGCTTTATGTTTCAGAGATTTCCGCAATTTTAATTACGACTTATCTATGAACTATCAACGGGAATCAACGGGAATTTCTTTTTTCTTCCTTGGAGTCTATGACCAAAAATTAGGCGCATTGAATAATACTTTGTTAGCACTAATCAAACAATTCATAATTCAGTCTTTTTAAAACCTTTGAAAAGAAAGCTAAAAATTTCTCATACTGACCTCAACGATCTTTCCTCATAACTAATTTTAGTAAAGCAGGTAAAGCAGTTTACGCATATTTTTGGACAAAAAAGGATAAAGCAAGGTATAAAAAAAGGAATTAAACTCTGGCAATATTACATCGGAGTTGTATCAAAAATGGATTTTCTACTCCAAAAGCGACCTAATTTAAAAATCACTGAGGGTATGGACATTACAAATGCGTTTACTATTTCCGTTTTTTGGTTGATAATGCTCCCATTTGTACGGGCATGGCTTACCAGTCTAATGCTCTTTCACTTTCGACAAATTGATTTTTCATTGTTAGATCTTTACGTGACAGTCGTCCTTATGCAATGAGGCCAATCGCATTCCCAAATTCTCTATGAAAAGTGTGCAATATCTCTAGCTTTAAGGCGGCATTTGATTTTCAAAGATATATTAAATTCTGGATTTGATCCCGGAATTTGGAAATTTCATATGTAATTTTCGTCTTTAAAGAAGGAAGCCCCATTTTTTTAAGTGTAAATAGGACTTAAGAGAGATTAATTTGTTATAGTCCATACAATTGTCCCGATTCATACAATTTTTTATCTCAACATGGTTTCTTCAGGTGAAAGTCCACAACTTCCCAGCTCTTAGCTAATCCCCATGACTGGTTATTGTCCATTGAACATGACCAAACAGTCTCATTTGTGGAAAGTTTGTTTAGGTCAGTTTTACATGGTTACCGTCTTAAATTTGGCATAAATTTGGGTAAGTTTCTTAATTGAGTACCAGATTATCTAAGTGGCTAACCCTCTATACTTTATCTTATTTTATTGCTATAAAGTCTGGTTTTTAAAACTGGTTGTGTAGGTTCTTTCTGAATTCAAATATTTATTATGCAAAATATCTATAAAATATCAGATATCTATAAAATCCTTATCTGACTTCAGGAAAGGCATTAAATTGTCGATAGACATAAAATTTTGTATCAATTCCAAGTTATTTCTATTGATACTTCTGTACTGACCGGTTCAAATTTTTCAAATTTTGATCTATTAGCGAGAAATACAACTTCTTCGCTCTATTAAGTTATTAAAAAAACGTAGGATTTTGAATTTTAGAATTTAATTATGCTTCAAAAATTTTTTAATTAAATTGTATACAAGTATATTCGTTCGCGTACATTTGGAATATGTCACTTACCTAGATTTAAGTTAGTCGAGGGTCTATAAAAGTACTTTCTATTATGTTTGAATTCTAGCATCTCTTCTACTTGCAAATCCAAAGTCATCTAATTTAAGGATTCAAGAAGGATTGGAAGAATTGAACGAGGTCTGACTATTTACTATTTACAAAGTTGTTTTCGGCCTATCAACCTAGTTCGATTTGTGGGACCAATTTGTAGGACCAATTTGTTTCGCCTCATAATTTTTTCGAAAATTTAACTGGAACAAATTACCACACGTTCTTATTCTTGCCTTATGCCTCCCATTTTAATAGAAATCTCGACAAGATCTTCTACAATGTATTATTTTAAAAAAATTGCAGCTTTTATCCAAAATTAATCCATTTTTTATTTTTTATTTTTATTTTTTTTTTTTAACTTCTCATTATTTTGTTCTATTCATTTTATATTTTTCTCTTCTGCTCTGACTTCATTTGTTGTCACCAGCTATTGAATCCAATTAATAATGGAAATATATTTGCCATGATTTTTTTCTAATTAAATTCATAATCACCATTTTATCATTTGTAGGTGGGTGGTTTGACAGCAGTTGCACTTGGATGGTATATGGCGAAGCGTGGAACGTTAGTAGCTGCACGGTATGTTGAAGCAAAGTTGGGAAAACCGAGTTTAGTACGGGAAACATCGCGTTTGACTCCACTGGAACTTATTAAGCATCCGGTTCGCAGCAGAACAAAGTTGTTCAAAAAGGAAGAGGATCCACTTAAGGGTATAATATTAAGTGTAAGTTTTCAAATCATTTCGAAAATGACATATATAAACCTTCTTTTATTTATTTTTTTAGCCAGGCTTAGAGTCACAACTTCGTGATTTGGCAATTAAAACAAAAAATACCAAGCGCAATAATGGTTTTTTTCAAAATGTTCTTTTTTATGGACCACCTGGTGCTGGCAAAACACTTTTTGCAAAGGTAAATTTGCTTCGAATTGCTTGTAATTTTTTTTCTATTTCTGGTGATAACGTAAATTTATAAATTAAATTATATTTTGAATTATATATATTTAAATTATATATTTAAATATAATAATTATATATTTAATAATTTATTTGTATTTACATATTTATATATATGTATATTTAAATTATATATTTAATTATATGTTAAATTATATTTTGTAAATTTAATTATGAAAGAAATAAAAAGGATCGTAGAATTTCCATTATATTTCGGTTCTTTAAAAAAATTTTTCTATGCATTATTTTAGAGTCTTGCTCATCATTCAAGTTTGGATTATGCGATACTCACTGGGGGTGATGTTGCACCTATGGGTCGTGATGGTGTTTCAGCTATGCACAAAGTATTTGATTGGGCAGAAAGTTCTCGTAAAGGGTTAATTATTATGCCAACAATCATAATTTATTGTACAGTTCATTTTTTTAACTTCTTACTTTACCTACTCTTTACGGTCTGTAAAGTTATCTTTTATGAATTAAAAAAGTTAATTTGCCACATAATGAATCAATTCTTCGCTTGTATTCTCTACTAATTCTAATATAATTCTCTACTAATATATTAAGATATATTTGGTAAATTTTAGATTATTATTATTCATTGATGAAGCTGATGCTTTTCTTCGTAAACGTGCGAAAGCACAGATCAGCGAAGATTTGCGAGCAACTTTAAATGCTTTTTTGTATAGAACGGGCGAACAGTCCAGAAAGTAAATTTTGCATTTTCTATTTCTTTTTTTTTTCATTTTGAAAGCTTTCTTAATTAAGTAAAACGATTTGAAAGGAAAGTCTGAAAAGATATTACAAAATATCGGATTATCTGAACAGCCTGCATCTGATATGCCATTATGGGCAAATGGAAAACCAAAATGAAGATAAGAAATCGGATTATTATTAGTTTTTAATTTTATTTATTGATTTCGAACGTTATAAACATGACATGAATTTGCATTAAAAAGTGCAGAATAAAAAGAAAAATTAAAAAAAATACTGGAATGGCAAAAATTTAAGAATAAATTCCTGATTCATTGGCAGAAGATATAATAAGATCATCTTATGAAACAAAATAGCAGTGGTTAGGATAGATAATGGTAAAAAGATGAAGTTTGCAGAGAAAGTGAAAAAATAGGCAAATAATTTATAGAAAAATTCATTTAAATTTAGACATATTTTAATATTAGGATAAGAATTGAACAAACTAATTATACTCCAGGTATGGCCGAACAAAGGTCTTATTCATGTTAATGAAAAAAAGTTGCGGACTTATTTGTAAGAGGAAATTTTGATTTAAAATTTTAGATGATTTTTTGATTATAATTCTCATCAAAAACAAGGTTATTATCAATGATTAAGTCAAGATCTGAGGTTTTACTAAAAGAATTTTCACCATTAAATATATCAGATGATTTAAATTAACATTTTACGAAGAATTTTACATTTTTTTTTGCTCGTTTTTTAAAGATTTATGTTAATTATTGCTTCGAACCAGCCGGAGGATTTCGATTGGGCTATTAATGATCGTTTGGATCAAGTTATTGAATTCACTCTTCCTGGTTAATTTTTTGTCAATATATTAATATTGTTGTTGAAAATTAGGAAAGGATTCCATTCGATGGATATATGGTTAACTTATTTGTCTGGCATATTTCTTGTTTTATACCCTTTTTAATTTCTTAGTTCTAATGGTAATTGATTAGTTTTCCATTGATTCATTTCCACTATTTAAATATTTTCAATTTTTTAACTTAATTATGCAAAATTGCTTGTAAATTTCATGCAATATTTTTTTCTAGTTCCTTATTAATAGAATATATTCAACTTTCTTTAGGAATGATAGAACGAGAGCGAATTTTATTGCAATATTTTTCTGAATTTATTGCTATACCGGCAACATCTGGCTCCAAAAAGCAACGACTGAAGTTGGTAGATTTTGACTGGGTTAAGAAATGTGCTGAAATTGCCAAAAAAACAGAAGGGTTGAGCGGCAGAGAACTATCAAAATTAGTTCTTGGATGGCAAGTCAATAATTTTGATAATTTTAAAATTTTAATAATAATTTTGTGTGATATTCTTTATGCTATTATGTTTTATTTTATGAGTTTTACAGGTTTTTATGTTTTTTTTTTTAATCCATCAAATACTTTATGCTATTAAATTAATTTCTTCAATTATATTTTTAATTAAGGCATCTGCTTATGCAACTGTTGATGGTCTTTTAACCTCAGAAATCATCGATTACAATACTGCAAAAATGATGGAACAACATAGTCGTAAAATGGCTTGGTTAGACAAAGAGCAACTCGATGTTCGCGAAAGAGCAGTGGAAGTAATTTAACTTAAATCTCTCAAATTTTGATATATCTTCGTTCTTTTTCTTTGATTTATTTATCGTACAATTCTGGATTATTCTGACTGAAAAAAGTCATAATTTCTGTAATTCTAAAAAATTGTAATTCTGAAAATGTTGATTATATATTTTTCAGTGTTTTAAACGCATATTTTTGCAGAAATCGGCTACAAATTGATTTTTTGAAATTGAAAACTTGATTATTCAGATCATCTCGCTGAAGTGGTTCTTTTAATTATTTGCTATTTATCAAATTGCAATTTATCAGGTCGATTTTTAATAGTTTTAATCATTGCTTTTGTTCGTTGTAAGATTTTGGAAAATAGACCTATGTTGGTCGGTACCATTTTTACATTGCTGTTTTTATTTTGATGTATTAATATTGACAGACAAATCCAGTATCGAAAAAAAGAATTTGATTTCTTCATGAAGTAAATAAATCCATCTTAGATTTTTAAATATTTTAGTTGTTTTTATTTTCTTTGTTTATTAATTACTTATTTGTTGATCTGTTTATTGTTGTTGAGGATTTTAAGGAATTTATTTTGTTAAAATTTTCAATTTTAAAAAGAATTTTAAAGAATTTCATTAAAATTTCTGTTTGAATTTGTCAATTTTTATAATTCAACAGGGTGGTAATTGAGAAATTTTTTTCTTTTGTCTTAAAGAGAAGTAGGAAAATATGTATTTTTATTTATTTATTTACTGAAAACCAACCAAGCAGACGACAAGCGCCATATGCTTATATTAATAACAAAAGTTAAGAAAACAAATAATAAAAAAAAGAAAATATGACAAAAGTTAATAAAGTAAGGAGGAAATAAAGAGGAAATAGTACAAAATATACTCTCGAAGCGAATATATTACTGAGCATGATCAAATGGTAAAAATGGTAAAAATCAAGATAAAACTTCCTGATATAACTTGAAATAATATCATAAATGGTATTATCTAATTCTTTTTTTAAAAATAGACACACAAATTATATCGTTTGATAATTTATTCTGGTAGTTAATAGTGCGAACTGTGAGGGAATCCAGGTCATGTTGTTGGTGTGGTGTTTTATAATTAAAATTGTGATTAAAATTTTTTGATCGTCAGGATAATGTGCTATCTTTTGTTCATTTTGGTTTACAGTTTGTTTTTATGAAGTTCATTTAATGCAAATGAATATATGACTGAATATTCCTCGTCAATAGGGAAACATTTTTTTGGCAAATTTTTCGAAGTTTTTAAGGTTGTGGTGTAAAGGAATTATTTTTAACTGGTCGGTGCAATTAAATTTTTAAAAGCAGAGGGGGAATGCGGATAGAAAAGAAACTGATTTAAGAAATCAACGAGTAATGTAGCTGATAACGATGAAAATTGTAATTGTAGACAGCGAAGCAAAGAATCGTTTGAAATAATGCAATTTTCTGTAAAGTTTGCTCAAGCTTTAGCAAGTAGAGCTAAAGAGGACTCTAATTTTCGCAGATAAATCTTTGTTATCCAATCATTCGAAGTTCGATAAACAAGGCGATTATTATCGCTGTATTGGCAAAAATATTTTGAGTTTCATTGCTAAAGGAGATATTTTACAGTGGTGATGATGTCTTTAAGAACCAACTGGCACGGCATATCTATTTTTAATAAACGGCATTTGTGCCACGAAAGGCGATAGTACGACGCCATCAAACAGAAACTACTGGATTATGTTAATTATAAATTATTAATATAAATAGAGCAATATAAGAACCGTGATTATAGCAACTATTTGAGTAACAATATCCATAGAACAGAAGGTTTAAAAATCTAAAAAATCCATAATGTGATGGAATTTTCAAATTCCGTGGATGATTCGAGCGAGGATTGGATAAACCGAGCAGCAGTAGTGATTATTGTGATAGTGTTTATAGTGGATCGAGCCAATAATAATTTGGCGTATTTGATATCGAATGTGGTAAAAAAATTTCATTGAAAAAAGCAAAATATCGAATGGGCTTGAAATTTTTACTTTTCTTTTTGCATTTTCAGAATTTCTGTGAATTTGTAAATTTGATAATTTTAGATTGCGAACTTTTGTAAAGAAAGATTTTTGTGTTGTCAAAGCCTTTTATATTCGTAGCAAATTTTGCAAAAAAAAAGTTATTTTTTAAAATTAATGCAAAACTTTCAATTCGATTTGAATCGCATCAAGAACTTTGATTGGTTTGTGGAATTAAATGAAATGATCTGTTAGTTGGTGCATAAACTGTTCGTTTTCTAGCATCCATCACTGCTTGTTGGATTCATGGATTAGTGAAACCTAAAGTGAGAAGGACTCGTCAAATTTTTAAATGACAGATCGATTCTTAGCAGCCATTCAGATGATTGCTACATGAAATATTTGCTATAAATTATACGAGGCTTTGATAATCCTTCAAAACTTCACATCATGTGTTTTAGAGGAGATATTATTAACAGATGCGAATTATAATTATGTTATTCCCAGAAATTATTTTCTTGCGTTAGAAGAGAAAACTAAAACAAAGAATAACGGAAGAAGAAAGACGAATGACAGCGGCGACGACGAAGTGCAATGTGGCACAACCAGGCATGGACAATGGTCACTATGCGATTGGCGTTGGCACTCATTTGCTCGTTATTCTTCAGTTTCCTATCCTATTCTTCAAGTTATAATGCCAATAAATAATGGTTATGAACTAATGGAAGAATATCGTTAAGAAAATTTAACCAAAAATATTAATCATTTAGTTCAGTTATTACACCACTGTGCACCAAAGTTTCAGCAATGCGAATGTAATTTTTTTTCGCTTTCACCATTCAGACCAGCAGACTTTTTCTCTAAATGCTTGCTCATTTTTCGGATTCAAAAAAATCCCAATTTAATTCATTCTTAAACAATAGTGTCATTTCCTTGGTTGGTACTGACTTTGGTCCATAAAAGGTCTGAAGCAAACATGCTTTTGTTCGGAAATTTTTCATATACCGATTTTTCCCTTTTTCTATTTATTTTAAATTCCGCAATTTCTTAATTATTTTATAATATAAAAATTGAAATATTTATCATAACATTATAAATTTGATTTTAACAATTCAGAAAAATGAACTCATTATCGAACGTCAGCTCGTCATCGAATTGCTGTTCTTGTAATTTCTTTTTCCAACCTCAGATATCGTTTCTTGCATGGCTGACTGACTTTTAGACTATCTAGATGATTTTTTCGCCAGAGGCACTTGGGGGATAAAGGATCCTAGAAATAAACCTAAAATTTACGCTTTGTTTAAGAGAATTGCAATATCCGATTTCCATATATAGGAAGATCTAATAATTTTGAATTTGACCAACTATATAACTCCAACAATTTCTAACAATTTTGAGCAATTTTCAGCAGATAAGTCTAGAAGACGCAAATATTGAGACGAAAGGCTTTGTGTGCCGATCTTTTAAGGCATTACGCTAATAAGTTTAACATGTAAATTGCTCACAGCGCTAAACATTTTGTAGGATCGCATTTCTTTTGAAGAACGCTCCTCGCTATTTCTGGTCTTTTGCTTTGCTCGTTTGCAGGGCCAGACAGTTTTTGCCAGAGAGCGGTACACTATGGTACCTTAGGTGCATTTAATACATTATTAATTCTATCTCCAAAATTCAAGCAGTTTCAACCGTTCAACAGTTGAAAAATCTTAAATTTATTGAGAATTCATGGAAATTGAAATTCTTTGAATTTTTTAATTTATAAATCACGCGAACATCATTCCAGTTCCATTAATATATTTATTTTATTATTATATTTATTTTTATATTTCTATTTTTTAATGTAGTAATTCGGGTTCACCAATCTTTGTTCCCTTGTAATATAGCGCAATTAGTGCCAAGAAATTTTTAGCATACAGCGCGCCAGAATTTTATTACATTTAAAGACGAAATTTTTATTTATAATAATTTTAATCAGATTTTAAATGGTTATTGCAAAAATTATTTTACATCTCATCTCCTTTTCATTATTGTTTGCATTATTCTTGGCTGCATTTCAAAAAATAATGCAACACTTCTTTTAATGATAAGTTCACTCTCGTTTAAGAACAATAATTCAATCCGTTCAGTTCCAACAATTTGCTTGCCTACTGAAAGGAGGACAGGATGGCCGAATGAATAACAATTATATCATTGTTGAGAAGTAAAAGTTTGGACCTCTGATTACATTACAAAATCCGAGTAGTGCTAACGAAATATCTACCTCCAAGTGACTAGCTCTAATCGCGCTTATAGTCAACGAAGCCTAACCAGAAATGGTGAGCCTTACTAAATGGCTAACCTCTCACTGATTTGTTTATTGAGGCGATTCCTCTAGTTATTTATTCTCATTCTCATTGTTTGGGAAATAACAATGAAAATTGTCTGAAATAGAAAAGCAAAAGTTTTCAGGTTCATCTCACTACAACGTCTCTGTATTTCAGGAGTGAAGTGTGACTTGCGCAAGCTATAGCAATGTTGTTAGGATCATTTGAAAACATTAATATCGATAATTCTTTGGCACAGTTTATTGAACCCTGAATTAAAAAGAAAGCATTATCAAAATTAGTCCTAGTAGGTTGTCACACAATGGTATGAATGACCACTGAAATAACAGCATTGTGGCATTTAGTAAATACGTCAAAATTAATCAGCAAATTGGTCATTATGTGTGAAATAACTGTTTACTATTATATTAATATTTAATTAATAAGAAAAAACATCCATAAAAAAAATGCCACTGAAAATAATTGAAGGAAATTGAGAATGATTTATTTCTAACGTCAAATATCGCCAATTTCGGAGGCCTCAATTCAGTTTTAATTCTATTCAATTCTAAAATTTAAACTTATCAATGTATGAAGGATCATATCTAAAAAAATTTTTGACAAGTAACAATCTATATAGAAATGAATTAATAAGTTATAATAAAATTGAGTTCCAGAAAATTTGAAGCTATTGATTGAAATATGAATGGTACATATTGTAGACTGCTTTATTAAAAAATTTGTTGTATGATACTTTATAAAAATAGTTTTCAAAACATCGAGTCAAAGCTAAAGGCTATTAGCTGGTACCAGAAACACCAAACACACAAAAATACATTCAGAAGAAACACGAAACCAAATGTGAAGTAAGGCTTTGTTTGTAGTATAATTTAGAGAAGTGTCGAAAATCTTTGCATCACTGTATCATTTTCAAAATCACTCAAAATTAAAAGAATAGGAGAAAATGAGAGGAAGAAAAATATTGGCATTTTCTTAGCTGTCGAACATCTAAATTCTATAAACGTTAATATCACTGAATGTTCGAATGCAATCGAAAGATAAGTTATCAAGAATGATGAAAGTGATCATAAAAGTGATGCAAACTGTTAAAGGAAGATTATTAGAAAGATTATTCTGTGGTAATAAAATTTGCAATAAGAGAATAACAATAAGAGAACTTGCAATTTTTTAATTTTTATTTTGCGGCTATTAAGCATTAATGCCCATTGTTCATGAATTTTTTTTTGTGATACACAGTCTTTTGAAAACAAATGTGCACATTTTGGTTTAGGTCATTGGACCATTCCAAAAGCCGCCGAGTTGAGAAGGCATAAAAAGAAAAAAAAACCCCTTGGAAGATTTATTGAAAGAGCTATTGAAATATATCAATATATTTATATTCATAAATCTTATGTTTCGTAGAATTTAGGTGTTATAATATTTCATGACATTACAAATTATTATGGTCCAAGGATTCACTTCTGATTTTTCTCGAATAGTTGACATAAAACTGAATTTAAAAGTTTTAATTTTAACTTAACCACCATAAGTTACCTCTTGACTCAGCGCGGACAAGGGGGTCATAGCAAAAAAAGCATTAAAAATTAGAGATAGAGTCGTAATATGAAATAAAATTTATTTCCACTTAACGTCAAATATTGCCGATTTTAAAGATCTCAACAATTTTAAAAGTTTAACTTATCATCTCTTATCTTTAAGCTACTATTAATTCTTCTATGCTTTAATACCTATATGTTTGCATATTTCATATTGTACCTCCATTTGAAAATTATAGTAAAAGATCACCACAATGCCAAATAAAGTGTAAAATATAAAATTAAAAAGGAATTTTCGAGTTTTTTTTTTCAAATGGAGGTTTTAAATTAAAAAGGATGAAGATTAGGTCATTTGGCAATAAAACTGAATAAATGTTTAGTGCTTATCATTTCCGCTGGTTGTTAGAACAGTTTCAGCTAGGAAATCACTCGATAGAAACACAGGACCATTACCAGAGCCACTAGGATTATTTAATGTTAAATAGAGCCTTACTTCTCAACAAAATAATCTAGACTACTTTCAGACGACCCGGCCTAATAAACAAAATTAATTTAAATATATAGAATGGCAGATGAGATTACTTTGGATTAATTCGAGAGTTTTATTAAAGTACGAAGAATTTCTCGGCAATAGTAAATTTCAACATCATTTTTCATCCAGTTTGCTTGAGTAATTGCTACAAAATAAAGTACTAATTCTCAGAAAATACTATTTTTGTACTTTTTTACATCTGGCAATAATTTAAATTTTGGCATATTATTTGAAAAATTTGAAGTAAATTCTAAAAAAAGCAGTATGATTCACTGAGAATCATTGAGAAAATTTTCAGAGATCTAAATTTTTTAAAATCCAAATAATACGACTCGAATTCTAAATCCTAAATGCGAAATTGTCAAGAAGACCAGTTTTTCCAAATCTTTTTCGATTTCACACACTTCTTTTAGGATTGAAAAAATGGCTTTAATGAATTTAATGCTTCCATATTAGAAACTTTAATTTATTAATTTGTTCTCATTTAATAATTACTAAACGCTTTCGAAAATACTAAAACTCTTACTTAGTGCCAGATACGCGATGAAGAGTTCCTCGAATCTTATTGACGTTACTGCCCCTTAAAGATCAATAGAAGGATGTTACGACAAGTTTCTCTGCATGTCACTTCATGGCACCCCATAGCAGCTGCACATTCGTTAAATTAATAAAAATCTCAATATCATCAGCTTGTTACAAAGTGCAAATATACAAGAGATAAAAAAAAAATCAATCACAGCAGTGGATCTCAAATAGTTTAAATTACAATCAGTTATGTTGTTTTATGTTGATGAAAAATATTTAAGATATTAGCCGAGAAAATTTATCAAAATGTTGCCAATTCGCATTAATTTATTATTTTTCTTCTTTTAAAAACATGCGTCATTGCTCCATGGGATGAGAGAATTTGTCCTCAGGGAGTCATTTGGAGATAGAGATACAGTTGCACTCTCAGTAGCCACTTGGATTTCATGTTTGAGAATTCTTTCCAGTGCACTATTTGCTGTATTTTTATTTGCCTAGCTTTTTTAAAACATTTGCTGATACAAATTTGTCGCGAAATTGATTGCAAGCAAAGCAATTAAAAAAATAGGTTCGTTGAAATCCTTTGCTCAAATTGCATCGATACTCTTTCATCAATTTGCCACCAAATGGTAATTATTTATCAAATTAGGCAAATTAAGAATATGAATTTAATCTATTTTATACTATTAGAGGAGTAATAGTGGAATATGATGGTTGAGATTGTCCTATGGAGAGGCAAGGGTAAAGACCTGTCATTAAAAAATCCGAGTAATGCTGTCACCCCATTCTCCCTATTAAATTTATATTTGAATCCCACAAGAACTAATGGGCTAAAACATATGGTAAAACTAAACTAAGGACTCATGACTTCTTTATTCGTACTATTAATTATTATTAATTACTAGAATAAATTAACGAACGATGTAGCTTGTGCGTCATCCTTAGCTATCTTTGAAAAAATATTAGATAATATTATTTAGGATATTATTTAAAAAACTCCCATATGCAAGAAGTCTTGATTTTTCCATCCGATTATATATAATAAACTATAATAAACTATATCCTATAATATAACATATTATTTTGTAATTTCCTCTTTAGATTTTTGATTATTTTCTCTTTTTTTTTATCATTAATTATTATTATTTTTTATTTTAACTCTTGTTATTAATACAAGCACATGGCATTTGTCGCTTGCTTGGCTGGTTTTCAATAAATAAATCCCCCTATTACCAAATGATTACTTTGGTAACTAAAATTAAAATAAAATTTAAATTTAAATTTAATAACTAAAATTTTATCTGGCGGGCCAGATTAAACTCTAATTAGAAATAAGATGCCATTTACTCACCTATGAATAGAAAATAAAAAATTTCACTAAAATAGAAACGTATGTATTCACAATTACCATAAATATCAAAGTCTCTAAAATGTCATAAAATAAAAATGGAAAATAAGCGGGAGGAAATTTTTCCGAAATGTTCAGTATTTGAAATTATATCCTAGAAAAATGTTTAAAAAAATGTTTCGCTAACCGGAATTTGAAGAAGATAGCAACCTTTTTATTTTTTTTTTTTATTCATGCAATTAACCAGATCAATCCCAAATAAACTAGTATCATACGCAGACTTAAGAGAATTAAGTTCAGCTAGAATATCCTACGGCCTTATTCTAACTTTCTGTAAGTATCAATATTAGAAAGTACAGCTGAATCATCGTAATATTTTGTCTTAATATATATATCTTTCCCACATGATATCTAAATTTTGTAGGATTTTAAACGGCTTTATTCTCAAAATACCTTAGTAATAAAAATCTATTCATTAATGACTGTAGTATTTTATAAGACCGCACTTCTTTTAAATCACTAAAAAAATTCCATCCAAAGTTATTAGTCTATGTTTTATATGTTATGTGTTTTCCCTGCTGAGTGTATGTTGTTGATGGAACTTTTTTCGACCGAGAACAATCAATTTGTATTCAAATCCTATCTTTTGACAGAGGCAAGAAAAATGACCATAGAATGAAGAATCTTGCAGAAATAATTGTTGATCAAATGAAGCAATATTTTTGGTTTTTCAATGAGTAAGTTGGATAAAATTTAAAATAAGGTAGAAAAAAACGAATTGATTCTGGCAAGAATTCCTTGTTTGAAAACTCGTCTTCTCATACTTCTCGGACGTTAGGAAATCAAAAGGTATTGGAACAATCTCAGCAATATGACGAGGATAAGATAATATACGAGGATGTATAACTCTATGAACTATGGACTCGTGACAATAAGAGTTGCGCCCACAGATTTTTTTTTGGCTTTATTATTACTTTTTATGTGGAAATCAAAATTCATGTCGATCACACTTTTATATAGTAATGGAAGCTTATTTATTGCTAAAAACTGTGTGAAGTCTGAAGATATCAACAAGTTTATCCGCATTCTTAGATTTTTTTTGCTATTTGACCTTTCTTTTTAAAAATTTTATGGATTTAAATAAATGGATTTATTGCGATTTATGAAAGGTCTAATAATTTATTGTTATTTATGTTTGAAATTCATCCCTTTAGATTCTTTGTGGAATACTCATTTATCAAACATATTATCAAACATATTGCGAGTTTATTAATTCTTATAAAAAATATTATAAGTCTTGGGGCAATTGTTATTTTTGTGGTGTCAAGGGAAGGCACAAGCATATTTTTAAAGTCAAATATTGGAAGGGGGTCTATTATGAAAGAAATGGGAAATTGAGGTGAAATACTAGAAAAGGGGGACATAGTGCCAGCCAGATGATAGCTCCCGTACACTGACCCATGTCGATGCACCAATTCTATTTGCGCCTCCCCATTCGTGCTAGGTACTGGCATTGATTCCTCTAATCAGCCTTGCAATCCCGCACACTGTAATATTTCAACGATTTCTAACTATGATTCTCCATTGTTCAAACAGCATATCGATACTCTGTCGGACAACCCTTTTCGTAAAAATCCCTTATGCAACAGCTATTTGGTGATAGTTTTGGTGCCGACAAGAGAACGACGAGAGAACGGCCCAAGTGCAAAAGATTGCTTGACGATCATTTGGTTGGTCAGTAATCGGATGGCCCAGCCGTTACTTTACAATCGCCATTTACCAAAGACGATTCGTCGAAAACGCTTGGAGGTTCGTTTTATTCTTACTGCCATCAAACATTACGTTTGTAACCATAACTATTTAAATTTAAAATTTTAGATTCTATTTATTTTCTTGTTATGTACCATATATTAGCCCGAATAGAATATTATACTTATACTGCATTTTACATCATTTATGAATTTATTTTGGTATTTTTGCTGTTTATTTTGTGAGAATTATCTCGTGCTAGATAATATAGAACGGGAATAATTTTCGCTAAAATATTTTGCAAGTCTTACAATGATTATTGTCTAAAATATATTAAATTAAACATAAATTTTTTAAGCTTTATTATTTATTTATCATTTATTAAACATCTTTAAGCATTATTATTTCATCTCTGAGGAAATTCGCATAAAATTTAAAACAAATTCTTTATATCCATTGAATATCGAAGGTTCTATTTGGCACCCAATCAAAATTTAATGATTCTCCACCTTTTAGCATCATTACTTCTGGTTGAATTGATTCCACTAATTATTAGGATCTTTTAGATCAATCTTTCATCAGAGAGCCACTTAAAGAATGAAGTATAAGTGAATGCTCAGCAATCATTTTAATTTTCGATCTGTATTAATTTTTAAGCACGAATTGTGGCAAAACTAATATTATTGAATCGTAAAAGTTTTTATGATAAACTCACAATGAAAATAAATTAACATAATTTGATATTTATGGCGTGTTGTTCAAGCGTTCAAGTATTTTTCCGTTGAAAATTTCCCATATTTTTTTAATTCGAAAGTATCATGCACGAATTCCATATTTTCCGTACATTTTTGTAATAAAAAATTTTTGATTAGGCTCTCTCCACTGGTTGTTAACATTGCCAGAAATTAATTTAAATTCAGAACAGGCTTGAATTTCAAACCATGCGGATTTTTTATTAACAGGTTTGTTCCTATCATAGGCAGAGTGAATCTTGGTGTTTGAGGCGATGAGGGGAATCTGAACAACAATCACTCGGTTATTTTGCTCCAGATGTAATGTTACAATGATAGTAAAAATCGTCAATTTCGCAGATCAATTTTTATATCACCTAATAAAATTGAATGACTGATATTAATTGGACCTGAATATAAAGTCTTTAGTACATATATTATTTTAGCTGTAATATCTTTTCAAAAAATGTAAGAATTTCGCTCAATAAGGAATTTTATGATTTTAGAAGAAACTTACCGGAAAACTATTTATTTTTATAGCAGTACATTCGCCGAATAAAGCGCCTCGTCGTCGATCGAATTCCTCATAACGAATTGAAAGGAAAGTTAAGTACCACCGAAGCTTTAGCCAAGGCCATAGAAATTGTTAGTTGCCTATTTTTTATTTGCAATTTTTTAAACTGAAACGTTGAAAAAGGAGGCAGGTGCGATGATTGCGAAGCAGTTATATTTTTCAAAACAATCACCTAATTTTCTTCTAATCATTTTTATAATTTAAGTGATAAAAATAAGTAGACTTCATATTTCATTTTCCCAAGAAAAATTTTAATTTCAGTTGCAAAAAACACCAAAATATTTGTCGGAACCAACAAATTTGAGTCCTGCACATTCATGGTCAGATTCATCAAACGTTTATAAGCCTAGTACAGATGACGATAACTGGGCTTTACCGAACGATTTAAATGAAAGGTTTATCGCTTCTTTTCGGATATTACTGCCTGAAGGCAAGATTTTGGAGTCGTGTATCAATAATAACACTGGATTCACGCTCAAAGTAGGTCTTCATTTTTGATTTAACCATTTGTGCAAGTAAATATCAGAATTAACTCATACATTAACTAAAATTCAATAAGATATGGATGGATAACTGTCGAACTAGATCATCCCATTGAATTCAACCAGTGTTGCGGCTTCTATTTTCTCTTAATGTTTAGATTCAACCAAGAAACTTTTCTAGATGAATGATCCTAGTGCATCACCCATTCATCACTGAATTCAACTATCGTACGAACTCTTATTTTGGTGAATAACACATAATTATGTCAAAGAAATGGTCATATGAGATAATTTTATTAGATTAAAAGCATAAAGCATGAGAAAAGGGTTATTCGATAAAAAGATGCAATGAATCGGATCTAATTCCAGGAACTCGAAAATGGTGGATGCATTTTTGCTTTACTATCTGCGCAATGTAGACAAGCTTTATTGAACAATGTTTATATAGGAACCGACAAAAAGCGAATCTATGCTAGGATTCTTGGGTAATTATCAAAATTTACCAATTTCCGGATGTGAACACTTTTGGTAGTATATATCATATCTTATTATTAGCATTTATATAACGAAAATTTCATTTCATTTTATGGTTTCAAGCTAATGTCCTTCAATGCTTTTGCTTTTTAGAAAACGTTATAAATAAAAGAATAACGATTTAAAATCTTTTAAAGTTGGTTTTTCAGAAGTGAGAATTTAGCTTGTGAATTATTATGTGAGTTTCATCGAATGAAGTTAGGAACATCAATTACATGTCAAGTTTATATCCTAAAGCTTCAAAGTGCTTATTGTCCATTTAAAACAGTCTTGCCGCTAACATTTTTCACTGAACACTCGAGCAGATGTTGTTTAACTCATTTGGATTCCTCGTAAGTTATTTATCTTGTCTTGTTGATTTTCATCATATATTTTCCATTATTTTCCATTTCTCTTTCATTATTTTCAAAAATATTGAATTGTCGTTTGAACTAAATTTTTATAATCTTCTACATTTCTCATAGGGAACATTTTTCAATTAAGGAAATTTTAATATTGTTTCATATTTCGAGGGTAAAATTTTTTCCAAAATTTATATCAGAAAAATGTTTTTACTGCGTGCTAAAAAAAATTTCCTTTTATTTTTAACAATATTAAAATTGTTAACGAGTACAGCTTTTTGTAATTTTCTCTGGAAAATATTTTTCTTGAAAGATTATGAAAGATTTATAAAAGATTCATAAAAGATTTTTTCCTGGATTATTAGAGATTGATGGGATGAAAATATGTAAGAGCATCCACTATTTCTGGTTGGACTCGCTTCATTAATATAGAATCACTTGGATTACAAGGGAGATTCCTATATGAAATATATTCCAAGTGAGACTTCTGTATCGCCTCGATGTTTTAACTCTTATCAGGGGTGAACCATAAGACTTAAAATGATAATCTAGACGATAAGCCATACTGACCCTATGATAAAACTGGAAATTCATATATTTTTTAATAAGCGAAACTATAATAAACTATAATGCACTATAATGCACCATTTCTTGGATTTTTTATCCTATTATTCACTACATTTCATAAATTTATTTTTGGGTTTTTTCGGCATGTCGAATAATGACTATTTTATCGAATTATTATTTTTATCAAATAGCGATTATTTTGGCTCATCAGTGGAAATCTTGCCAAAAATTACTAAAAGAAAAAAAAATTTATTAAAAAATTACTAGAAAAAAAATTCAATGACTTTTGAATTTGACTTTTGAAATGACTATAAAAAATGACTTCTTTTTCAAATTTCAGTGTTGCCACATATCTTGGAATTTTACCTTGTGAAGTAATCAATAGGTCGATACTATTTTTACTGCATCCATATGATGTTTTCCACTTGAAAAATATTCACACTGATTGTAAGTTTTCCTTTCTCTTATTTATGAATGGAACATATTATATGAAACCTTTAATTGCGGCATTTTTTTTTCATTATATATTATAATTATTATCATGAAAATTTATTTATATTAAAAGCTGCAAAAGCGACATTTATTTCAGTAGTTAACTTCGCAGATAGCCCCATAAAAGGGCAACGTATGCGATGGATCGCAGCAAATGGTAGTATTGTAAATACAGAATCTGAATGGTATGCGCAATGGAATCCGTGGGCAAAAAAGCTAGAAAAAATAGTAGGTAGGCATACGATAAGTGAACAGCCTATTGGTGATGCAAATGTGTTTGCCGAGCCAAAAAATCAGTGCATTGTGAAGCCGATGAATGAAAATGCCATTGAAATTATCGCCTTGGAAATCGAAAACATCTCAAATAGTTACAGTAACGATAGCAATAATAATCTCAAGGTTTTTTCTTCGGAATTCGATTTTGAAAGATCAAAAGATTTTTAAAAATATACAAATCTTTTTATACAAATCTTTTATCTTTATTTGACCAGAAATGAAATTAACCAAAATCACTAATTGCAAAAATATTTATTTATATTTATGAAATATATTTTTTTCGATAATTCAAGCCATCAAGCAAAGAAATCATTTGAAAATTATCGAATGGAAATTTTGCACAATTTTTTTCATCTGCTGTTTAGCATTTATTTATCATTCTTTTGATATCTACTTATAGAAGATGGAAAATTTCGATACATTTATGCGATGTACGGTCCTTGACGCCTCTCAAAACTTTCGAGGAAATGTAACACCAAACCTTGGAACATATATCGACAATCTTGTTGAAACATTAGTCATTAATGCGAAATCACCAGCAAATAAGGTCAGTTACAACATATTTATAAATCTCCGAATTTGCTCTTCTAGAACCCTTCCCTTTATGGCCCATTATGGCCCATCCATAAATATTTATCGTATTATAGCTTGCGAATACAGAAGTAATATCACCTGTAGCAAGTCCAACTGACCTATCTTCGGCCAGTGGCTCAAACATTTTGCCTCTTTCATATAATCAGGTACACTTTCTCGATCTTATGAATGCGATGATGAAAGAAAACTTTGTGTTGTCCCATGAATTTAAATAACAAAAGAAATCGTCTAAGCGTTATGTGAATTAAAACTGATTAAAAAACTAAAAAAGTTCATTTTTCTATGAGAAAATCAGCAAACACCAAAGAACGGCTAAATTGCAATATTTTTGCGCGGTCTAAAAACAAAAATTTGGCGAAATTTCTTTCAAATGATCGATATTTTTTGCTGGAAAAAATTTGGCAGATGTTTCATTTCGATTTATTTGTAACTATAACAGAATTGGAATTAAAAATTTTTAATTTTTGTGTCATATTGATTGAAATTTTATTCAGCCACCGAACTATCCATTTCTTCTTCTTTTTGTCCATGGCACTCACCATTTTTGGCTAAACTCGCTCCACTGGCTATTAGGACGACTTTCGCTAGAGGTTCTCTTAGAGGTTGAAGAGTTACAAATAAACCACATCCTTCCTTCACCGAACAAATCCGTTCTGCCGAATCGCCCTTTTTTCTTTTTCTTTCATAGTTTTTTTGATTATTAAAGAAAAATTGCATCAGCTGTTGCGTTTCTTTCTAAAGTAGCAACATCACACTTTTTTCCCTATTAATCTATTAGTTACTCTTACTTTCTAATCGCTACCATAATTTTAGATCAATTGCCTTGAAAATGTTCATCGTTTATTAAAAAGTCAACAGCGAGCAGACGAATCATCAGAAACTGCATCAGGAGCGCTTCGCTCCTGTAAATTCGATGCAGAACCTAAAAGTCCAGTTCCTTTGCCTGAACTCGACGAATTTGCGAGGTAATCTATTTCTCGATAAGAATTACATCGATTCTAACGTATCGATCTAAGGTGCATGAAATAAAAATTTGAAGGAAATTTTCTGCTAAGATTGAAGTAATAAATGAACAATTTAAGAATGCCAGCAATAGAAAGTGAATACTCAATGCCACTCACAAGAGAGTTATTACAGCAACACACCAAAAAATGGGAACAAGAATATCGGAATACGTGGAAGAAACGGCTCAGCATGAAAAGAAAAGTTGGCTGAATTCACCTTGTTTCACATTTTTCGCAAAGTTCTGTTTGGCATGTTCAATCTCAATAATAAATAAATAAATTTTAAAATATAAATTTTTTTGTTAACAAATAATCACTTGATTTGGCCAAATAATCACTTGATTGGCTTTAGCTGATCCTTTCCATCTAAAACAAAAGTCGCCTGGTACTAGAGATTGGCTTATCACTCTATTCCCCATGACCTGACAAGAGCGTCTCATTTAGCAATTAAGCAGAAAAGATGTTAAAGTTGAAAATGATTTAGATATTTTATTGGCTATATTTTATCTATAGATGATAGATTTTCAAAAAAAGAATTTTAGGCATACTTTTACGATTTGATTACTGCTCAGGAAATTCTTTAGTCAACTTTTATCTCAAAATTTCTGAGGAATTGAAAAAATTAGAATAACTGAACATATGAACATATGAAAAGAAGCTATTTATGGCTGAAACTAGGGCTCTTTTTTGTTGGCTTTTACAGCATTTTATCAATATGAAATATCATGGTCCAATCCCTATCATATGAGTATATTTAGGCATTAAAATTCAATGCAACTGATTATAATTGATTTGCAAATTTTCTAGTATTTATTGTGTAACTTTCTAGAATGATTTGGTGGTGCCAGTATCATCAAAAATCTTTCGAGATAACAACTGTAAGCCATCAACAACTCAAAGCGCTCCTGCAAGTTACACATATGCTCGGCAAGATTATTGGACCTCGAATAGCAAAGATGAATATTATCGTCGACTTGGCCCAAATCCACCTCCTCCTCCCGGTCACAACTTCCAGGTGCAGTTTTTTTTGTAGTGAACCAAATAGGTGGCATTATTTTATATAATATAACTTCGAAAATTTTATGCTTATTGAACAATTTGTGAATCACAGTTTTAATTTGCACTGAAGTTGCAATTTTAAACATCTCATCATTTCATAATCATTTCACACGAACTTTTTCATATAATGAAATACTCATGTAAACTATAAAACTGAATGCACATCTTTCATATGTTTAATGCATATCTAATGATTTTTCAATTCAGATTACATCAATACCACTGCCACCAACCCTGCCTTTACCTGAACATCGGTCAGCTTTCCATTCTGTGCCACCGGTCATAAACCGCTGTAGATCTACAAAAGATCTCCCGCAACCAATCAACCTTTCGATTAATGGCCATTTTTCGATATCAAGAGCAGCTGATTTAGAATGTCGTCAGCAATCTGTTATTCGAAATATTTCACACCACATGCACACTGGGTCAATTATGGTACCATGTAAGAAACTACCACTTGATTACTTTGAGTGTTCCAATTTAGCAATGAATGATGATCATTGTTTGGGGCAATCAAATAGCTTGGTACAACCCAGAGAAAATTGTGCAGCGCGTCTGGTTAGCCTTGCACATCGTGTACGGCAACAACAACAACATAAGCACTGGCAACATCAACAGCAACTTCAGTTCAAAACAAACATACAACAATCAGAAGCTGAAAGATGTCTTACTTCACCTCTTTCAAGTTTATCTTCAGTTAAAGAAGCTACTGACGCCTTGATGCTTCTTCAGGATGCTTCTTCACAATAATTTTTCATTCGTTTTTCTTTGTATTTTTGATTGTAGCAATTTTTAACTTCTAAAGAGGATACCAGGGAGATATTGGTCCATGCAATGAGAACTGAAGTGAATCCCTAAACAATTTTTGATTTATTATTTCACTAATATTTCACTAATATTGACTAATATTTCACTGTGCCCTTCTCTAAAAATTTTTTTCATCTTTTAGGAAAGGCGAGAAAAAATGAGAAAAACATGGATGCAATTGTTTAAAAATCTTTCCTTCACTATGGAATTGTTGATTTTAATTGTCGGATTTATGCGAATGCACAAATTGTAGTCAAGCGTTATTTGCAGCTATGATAATAGGCTAATTTTATCGAGTTGGTTATATTTTTAAGATAGTTAAAAATCTTTTCTCACACCGCTAACATAATCGAGTTTCATTTAGTATTTTCACTAGATTTTGCTAAGATTTTGTTCTCATCATTTTTTTTGCATGGTTGAGATAAGTTGAATCCTCCATATATAGGGAAATTCGAAATAAAATCACAGTGGATTATTAGATACAAAGAATATCCGAAGTTTCAATGAACTATCAAACTACCAAAACCATATTTTTCTTGTATAATATTATTAATATATCAAAATGCAAATTCTCACACCGACGTCTTTCTTTGAAATCGGAAAGATTCCATTCGGTTCTTTCCAAATTTTTTATATTTTTTTATTTCCATGCTAATTTTTTCTATAAAATTAGTAAATTTTTTTTTGAGGTCGGCGTGCAACTGTGCATTATTAAATCAACCGATCTTCTAATTCCCACATGTTGTTAGGTTTAATATCTAACAAGTCATTTTTGAGATCCTAACTTCAAACAAACTTTTTTAAGAAAAACAATTGAAGATTATATATCAAAATGATTTTCACCCAGTTTATTGTTTTGATAAACCTTTTCGCAATAATTTTTATTTTCCTTATTAATGTGATTTTGTGATTCCGCTTTTCACTGTTCGATTATTGTCTCATGCATTTCAGTTTATTCCGTTTTTGTATGATTATTGAAAAGTTGGCCAAAATTAGCAAATTGTCAGATTAATTATCAGAAGAATTAATCAAAATCTGCATTTGTCAAGGGGAGCTGGTCAAAATTTGCCAACGGATCATATAATTCGATTTTCTAATTAAATTTTTTTCACTCATTTATTTAATTTTTTCCAGATTTAAATTACAGAAATTACAAATAATTACAAATAAATCAAAATGATTTGCAACAAATCGTTGTCGCAATTGCATGGATTAATTATCTAAATAAATACGATAAAAAATAGCCAGCTTTGCAGTTTTGTCCTTTTTTTTATTCTTTTATTACTTTTTAAATTTTAAATTCATTGCAATATTAAACCGAATGATTTCAGTGAAAGTTCTTTCACACTTTTTTCCCTGACTCTATTTTTTTCTTTATTGTTTTCCCTTTTGTCGACTCTCAAATTTTTTACCTAATAGAAAGTCAATGAATTTTATTTTATTTTATTTTATTATATATTTTACCATAAATCTACCCGTTCGTATAAGAAGCAAAAAAACAAATGCGTAAATAAATATGAGAGTTAACAATTGGTAGTCTTTTTCATTTTTGATTTTTTTGCTCATTTCTTGGACTTTTTTTTACAAATTGTTCACTTTTTTACTTTTAATCAACACTGCCGTTTTCGATCTTTCAATTTTTTCGAATTTTATTTATGTAAATGAATAAATTTATAATTTTTTTGCAAAGGGGAAAATTTAATACATTCTATAAAAGTGCCAAAATTTTTTTAAAACAATTTTTCTTTATCTGAGAGCACTCATCATCTGTGATAGGTTGGCTGTGAGGAGACTGTTTCTAAGTCGCCGTTTTTCCAATGTCCAAACCCATAATTTGTTTGGTTGCCTACACGTGCAAGATCCTGATTGTTGCAGTCCAGGCCCTGTTTGGTTCAATGCCATTCACCAGAATAGCGATATATGCTTCAATTTTGTGAAAGACGGTGAAGAACGCGCCCAAACTAGCGTAATCCTCAGTGATGATATTGTTAATGGTATTTGAGCGAAGCTGGATGGAATCATATCAGATTCTGAGTGCTCGATAGATATATAAAAAAAACCTTAGGCATGACCGAAGTTAGTGTAATTTTTAATATCTTCCACTTTCACTGGCCATGTTTCGTGCAATATGTGCTCTGCAACTAGAAGCCAATTATCGTTTCGACAGTGAATTAGCGGAGATTTCGCTAGATGGAAGGCGAATTTCTCTCCGAGCTAAAATTTTCGCTTGATTACCTTGGCACAATAATGAACCCAAAATATTTTCAAATCTCTTTCGTCTATTTATACTAATATGGAGACTTTCGTTAAAGATATCAATATAAATACACGTTAAGATAAATAGGGACAAAATTTGGGACAGTTTCTCATAAGAATCATAGACTCATCAGACCCATCAGCGTATTCAAGATCTGTGATGTTGTGCTCTAGACTGATTTGCATAACTCTGGTGAAAGCAGGCTAATCTTTATAATCCAATCTATGGCATAGATGAATATCAAAGGAAAGAAAAGCTGGATACACCAATTCCTATTTTAAAAGAATATGTCGATTCCTCATACACATATGCTTGTTGGTATATACTGGTAGAATGCCTTCATGAGACGGATGATCTACTCTGAAATATTATTCCATTCCATCATCCTCAGAGTTTTGTCCTACCAACTCAATCGATGGCAACTGGAAAACAAAGCTTGATGAGGTAGATATTTATGAGGTAGATGGCAATTGCTAGATATTTACCGATATTTGAAGTGATGTTCAACACACCTTTTTTAATGCGAATATAATCATTATTTCATCACACCATCGTCTGAATCCAGCTTGGTGTATATCCTATTATCTGATGCTGCCATAAGACTTCAGGTTAATTCCTCGATAATTGTCGCAATTTACCTTATCACCCTTCTTGAGCAGACATGTATTATTCATCTAACATTAGTTCCTTTCGCTCAAAGCAACGAATACATCCACTGAATAAGTTGAATATAAGTGGTATAGCAAATTGTCGTTTGAGGATGCGCCATTTCCACCTTTTGCACTCGCATCAAATACGGTAGTAGTTTTGTCTTTCCAGGCGTGAACACTGGATGATGCAATAGATAAAAAACTAAATCGAAATTTTTCGAGGATGTTTCTGTCTTCTCTATAATGTTTTCTGGAACTGCAGAGAGATGATCTGGTCATATTCCTCCAGTTTATTCCCTCCTGGATGGTTGCAGAGAGTTTTAATCGTCACTTTCAAACGCCCGAATAATTTGCCATAATTGTTTGCTAATTATGGTTGCGATTTGTTGGCGGTAATAACTTTTTGTTTTCAAGTCGTTGACGAGTTCTAAGTTAATTGCCCTTGTAGCAAGACAGGTAATTAAGGCGATCCAATTCTTTACCTTGTAATTATTTTATTTTATCCAAATCGGCCCGCTAAATCTATTACGATATGTTAAGAAGGGGCACTCCAATTTATTCATATTTGTGGGAATTTCTTCATCTTTGGTAATTCAAATTGCTGAGCTCTCCATATTTTTCAATATATGCAACCATTGTTAATTTTTCCAATCGTTTGAGTGCGTTTCGGTATCCAATAAGTTTCGGTTATGGAACATACCGTTGTATCCATCGATGCCTGTAACAATTGTTGGCTTTTATCCACACTAATTAATTTGATCAATCGATGAGAACTTCTAAGCAAGAAAATCAGCGGTTGTTCGAATCCAATCTTCGAATTTTCGAAATGTTGGAATCGAATCTTCTTTTATCTCCCACAAATCATTTTCTTCTTCCTTTATCTTCTCTCTTTGAACTTGTTATATTAAGATCTTCTCGGTTTTATCTCTTGTGCAATTATTGGATCTCTTGAATTATTTCAATTGCAATAATCTCTTACTGACTGGGTTGACAAAACGTAATGCACTATTACCAGTTAAAGTTTTCTAAGATCACTTTTGGTCATTTTTATAGTGGGGAAAGAAGGAAGAGGAAAAGAGGAAGGGAGAGGTGAGGGAACTAAGGGATGTGGCGTTTGGAGGAGTGGCGTTCTTGCGTGTAGTCGTTGCGTAGGTACCATGCGCGGTGCCTTTCTCTTTCTTTATCCTTTCGCCACTCCGATGCATCAACTTATAAATGAAATGATGTCAATAATTATATTTTATGTATAATATTATATGTAATATTTTATATATATATATATATTATTTTGATAATATATATTTTTGTTATTCGAAATAAAAGGTTTGATTATCCGAGTTTGACGCTCATCTACGTTCCACATTGCGTGCCAAACATTTCGTAGTGAAATATTTGAAGATGAACGCTTGGCCGCACTATATTCTTGACGCGGCAGAAGTTGAGTACGAATTTCAACACGGAGGAAAATTTCCAGAAGTGACGCTGAAGAATTAAATTTAATTGTGAGTTCGCGATCACCCTTAAGTACAGCCGTTTTACAGCGGGCCGGAAAGAACCGTCTTCAATCCGGTTGTGCCCTTTGTCGTAAATCCTCTTAACGCTCCTTCGAATCATGCTATTCTATTTTTCACATTCTCATTTTTACATTCAGCACATCTCCATTATTTTCCCTTCCTTCCTCATTTCAATTATATTCGCTTGACACTCCAAACCACTTCTCTTTATAATTTGTAGAAAATCCTCTCTCATCCAGAAAGACAGTGATAAGTGGTGGCAGAATCCGGATTATTACTTTGTCCGATGCGGCAACAATTGCGGTTGAACATATTGCAACTCACCCACTCGATTTTTCTAAATGGCATTTGAATCGATGCTATTGAATGGCCTGTTGAGCCTTACTTCAGTCGCATTTTATCATAACTGCGACCAAATGTTCGCAGACTGACGAAGCGTATTTGTCATTTTATCACTGCTGCAGTAAATCTTTCAGAAGATTTACTTAATATTTCGTGTCAAATGCAACTGAATTCCCTTCATTTTCCGAATTCATAAAATTAGAGAAATAGAAAAGCATGTTTTTTTGCAAGATTTGTTCAAATGTGGCGTCGTTTAATAGAGCCTTTTCCTGATATTTAACAACTTTCCAAGCAGTGCTTTCGTCATACGAAGCGTCCGAATGTGTCTGATGGAAATATCGATTGGAGCAAACTGGAGTCTCTTCTCCCTCATCAATGCAAAAAACGAAAAACATGGGTCGATCTAATAATTTCTTGCAATGAGATAATTAGATCCGTAAAAGAAGAGTCAATAAAGGAAGAGTTCTTATCGCAGTCGCGTGGAACCGAGACTTGGAAGACAAAATTAAGTATTCTCAGGCGTGAATCCAGGCATCTCTCTATGCCAATCTACTGTCTGTTAAGAACTGTAGGTGATAACTATGGGATTTATGACGATGTTTTGGCTGTTAAATATCTATTCTGGTCTAAAACCGATTTCTGGAGTACGGTAGCCTTTATTGACGGTCACTAAAATTTGTGGCCACGGTTGCTTTTTGTCGGACGTACATGCATGCTATGCTAAAGACGATAGTATTAAATGATAAACCTAGGTGAGATTGGGGTTATCAGGTGATCTTACTTTACTTTTATTTTTCATTTATTTTTTGCCTCAAGTTTTTTACTTTTGGCTGAAAAGTACTTTTTTTATTAAAAAATATCAACTCGATTTGTTAAAATTAATAAAATTTATTCGTTAAAAAGTTTGTTTTTGATGTTTCTTATAGAAACTTTTAACTTTTATGAGACTCTTAGAAAGGTCAATCACAAATCGCACAATTAAGGGAAGCGTTGCCATGAATTAAATCAAAAATTTTGCAGTCATCCACTTTAGACCTTTTATTCACCTTTTATTCTATTGCATTCCCTTAACATTGCCCGTAAGTGAACATCCAACATCACAGTGATATTAACGTTCGCTTTCTTTTTCTTCACTTTTCTTTATTGAGACCAGCTTTTCACTTGGAGATGTCCTTAACATTATCAGATTATAAATCTAAATCCTCCTATTCTGTTATTTTTATTTTTCATTATTTTCGCGCGAATTTGGTGCTATGATTCGTGTAAAATTTTCCATACGAATGAAATATGGATTTTCAAGAAATCTTATTTCAGGTATAATAATCTTTTCATTCAGTAGGCTAAGATTCACTCTATGCAAATGCAATGAATAGTGAACAAATACAAAACTGGTTAGCTGAGTTAAATGAGCGATATAAAATTGATGAAAAAACACTTCAAGATATCAGCAAAAAGCACGATTTACTAAATCATGAAACAGAAAAAACAAATTTCCTTATAAATTATCTTCATTGTAATTATACGGATATTGATCTTACACAACCAATAATTGCATGTCTTCTTGCGTCGTACTATAAAGGAGGTTTGTTGCCATTTTTAAAATTAGCAATAAACGTTGTCAGTTGTGCTCTCATTAAAATTTTTTGAAAAGATTTTCAGGTATTTTACGGTATTTTACCTTGCAATGTATACCTTCATTAGTCCATATTTATCTATTAGCATTAGCGAAACGACAACAGCGATCGATTTCGATGCTTAACACATTTCTTGTTGCTGTTTATAATGAAGAAATATTAGCTGGTGGATCAGGCTCGTCATCTCCATCTAAAAGAATTGAAGAGGTTGCTTTTTCAATCATAACGGTTTTATTTTCGTTTCTGGTGATTTGTTGGTCTTTTTTTGTTGGTGCATTTGTTAACACAGAATTTTACGTTAACATTTGATCGATATCCATTCATTAAAAATTTGAAATTTTTTTGGTGAGAATAACCATTAATATAAAATTGATTTTTAGAGGAAACAGTGTAATTTATTTGTTATGTTGAATTTTAATTTTGAATATTGTCGACTGAAATTTTAGAATTTGAAGATTTAAAGATTAAAGAAAAGGCAATGGAGCAGAATAATTTTTAGGTACGTATTCCATCAATACGTTATCCAAGTGTATATCATGATCCAAAGAAGTTAAATATTATTCCTGATTTGCCGCAAATGAGGACCGCAGCTTCTTATAGTGAGGTTAATAAATATTTGTTTTGCCATTTATGTGGTGCTCCCTTTGATTCCTTCTTCTATTTTTCGTCATCGTATATTATTTTTTATATTAGATTTCATTTTTCATCACTTTTTTTCTTGCAAATTTTGGGTTAAATTTTGTAAAGTGTAAAATTTATATATAATTTACAATCTAAAATTTCGCTGTCCATTTGGCTGATTGTAAGATTTTTAAAACAATTTTTAGAAAATTTTGAAAATTACAGGCTATATTTGTTGAAAGATGGTATTTTCTTTTATTCCTGTTTTTCATTTTTAAAATTTCTTTTGGTCCTTTATTTCTTTCTTACCTTCAGTTTTTTAGGTAACAGTACATATTGGACCTTATCCTTCATTTATAGAAATAAATGCGCTTAACAGGCAAATGATTTTAACTCGATTATTAAAATCCGTAAGCGTTTCCTGATTTAAAGAATCTCTGAATTGTTATTTTGTTATATTCTATTTATATTTACTTCTGCTCTTTATATGAACGTTTTTCATTTTCTTGGCCTGATCTCCAAAATCGAATTTAAAAGCTTTTTTTGTGAAATGTTTCTCGTAAAATGTTTCAGATAGGAGAGTTCGTGATTATAACTGTAGTAGATTTAAGTTTTTTGTTTTATCATTCCTCGATTTACACGCTTGAAAGATCGTGGAATATTATAAGCTGTTAAAATTTGCAAAATTATTTTGGTTTCTCTTGTAAATTTTTTAATTTTTCTGCAGTCAAATTGCTACAGTTTAGGTAAACAATTATCTTTGTCAGTATTCTCGGGATTTTTTTTGTCGTTGCTTGTGTATCAGCGCGGTCGCTATTTGCCAAAGTGGTTTTAATTTTCATCAAAGCGAACTATGTCTGCATTTTTTTGGAAGAGACTTATCGAATGAGTTGTCGAATGATTTTTCCAGGTGAGTATAATTACATTTATAAATTAAATTAAATATTTATTTTTCTTGACGGATATTATATTGATGCAAGGCTTCAGAAAATCGAGGTTAAAAGTATCATCACAGCTGTTATTAGAAATATTGAATGGTATTAATTTTGCTATGTTCAGTGGCATTCCTGAACTAGCGATGTGTGCAGTGGATGCTATTCATCAACGATCAGTTTACGAGCTTTATGCGGATGTTATCTTAGTATTTCATTTCAATGACTTTTTTTCACCCTTTAAGTTAGTTGTAAGTTTGCATCTAATTTAGATAATGCTTCTTCTGTCATTCACCATTCGTGGTTTTACTTCGTTGACTAGAGAAGGTAAGATCCTCTCGCTATTGAAACTTTTCCAGATTCACAGATAGAGATGCAGGTAGGTCCCTCAATGTTGTTTATTAGGATAGGCATTAATTCGATAAATTCTGTGGATTATTCCTGCTGTTAAAGCTAAATTGCTATGCTAATTCTTGTAGCTTTTGTCTTCAAGAATTTTTCATTTAGGTCACGAATAGTATTCGTAATTCATTGCTGGAGAGTAATTTACAAAAGAGTAATATGTTTCTCAAAATTGTGGGTCCAATAGCAACACAATCAGCATTGGAAAAGCGAAAAGTAAGCGATGCTTTTACGAATGCATCATTTCGCGTCAAAAGAATGCCTGAAGATCTCTCTCCTGTTGAGTCGAACTATAATATGGCAAACAAAAAGCATACTTTTACCAACGGTGAATTTTTTTTCCATTCCCAGGAATCCAAATTTATAGTTGTAAATAGAATTTAAATTTTAAATTTCTTTTTTATTTAAATATAGCTGGTTCTCAAAATTAATAATTTTTTTCAGGATTTAAGCAAATTTTTCTCCGTTTTTCATTTCACTTTTTTTTCTCTTTCTAATGGTACTGACCATTTCTGGTTTGATTTGCTGCATTGGCTTTTATCATGGAAGTTTACACCAGTTATCTCATCTCTTCACCAGAGAATCATTTACTTATAGGACTATAGATAGGCTAGCATCATCCGGATATTTTTAGCGATGAATTTACTCCTGTAGAAACGGGAGATCTATTCGGTTTTCTTTAATCGGAGCAGCTTGATATTCATCTCTCCTGTTCCAATTATACTATTTTTCAGCCTGCTGTATCAGTGAGATCTAAGGCTCTTTGAAAGTTTTGTTTTCTGATTGGGAACTATCTCTGATATAATTTCCTTATTGTTTCGGAATTTCGGAAATTACAAAATAATTTGGAAAATATGAAATAAATGATTGAAATGCTTTTAGGTGTGGAAGAGTTAAAGAAAAAAATATCTATGAAAATTGACCAACGTAAAATTGAAAATTTAAAGCATTTTGGACATCAAAAAAATAAAATGGTGATTTTATTTTTTTTTTCCCCAATAGTAATTAGTTCTCTTTAATCAAATAACGAATATGGTTGCTAAATTTATTTCATCTTTCACTCCATGCAATTTGCTATTTTGGAAAATTTTTTGAATATATATGAATAAATGCATGATAAATTTTAGATCATAATCTTTTCTATAATTATTTATATAAAGTTGGACTTTTTTGTTTTATATAAAAATTTACGAAATGTCAATTTGAAATATTGTATTGTTTCAGGAAGTCGTTAATGAATGTGGGTCTGAAATTGAACTTGGTCCAATTAATGAAGAAGCACAAACAACAGATGAAATTATCGACCATTTAGCAGAAACATTGCTGAAATCAAATTCACTGAATACAAAATCGATAGCTAATGGAGAGACTGTATCAATTACACGTGAATCTGAAGAATTTTCCAATAATATAATTTTTGATCCATTAACCGATTCATTAAGGCATATGGACAGCTTATCGGATAGTTTCGAAAAAACTTCTTTATAATATTTAATATCAATGGGAAATGGAAAATAACATTGATGAGACCTTTTATATGCTTTTTTTTGCTGTTCATAATTTTTTCTATAAATTCATAAAGTTTGCATCTTTTGTAAATTTGGTGTATTTTCCTTGATTTTTAATGTTGAAATCCTGAAAATTTTAAAAAATTCTTTATTCTTTTCTTTATGTTTTTTCTTTATTCTTTATTGAAAATTCTTTATGCTTTCACTTCCATTTCTTTTGGGCCTTTAAATGTTGGAAGTGTTAATATAATTATTCTATTTCCTGGGCCTTTTTTTTTCTTATACAGCCTATTTTTTACAGTAGTTATCTTGTTTTTCGATAGATTTTTGAATTTCACATAGATGGGGGATTTTTTAAGTGCGAGAGACAATTGAGTGGTTCCAGAAAAATATGAGTTGCCTATTCGATCTTTTTTTGGATAATGACCTGGAAATTACTTATACAGGTCTTTTATCTTTGAAAATAATTTTTTGCTTCTGTTCCACTTATGTAGAAATTCTTATCGCTTAATGGAGCAATTTTTTTAGTAATTGTGAAAAATTCTGAAGTTTTTAAGTTTAAAAAATTTTTCGCAAGTTTTTGGATTCTCATTTCTTGTGTTTCATATCTTCAGTTTTTTCTAATGCTATTTTCATTGACAATTTTGGTGATAATCGAGACGAGAACAATATGAATCGAATAGGTATACTATTTCCATTTAAATGATTGTGTCTCTCATTTGATTTAAATATTTGTTTAGCTTACTTTATTCTACTGTAGATTGAAAATCTAAAATAGTTTTTCAAAAATCAAAGATGCTGGAAATTTGTAGTTTTTTAAATTTGTTTTATTGTAAATTTTTATTCTTTTCTCAGTCTAAATTATTGCATTCTGTTTATTTTCTTTCATTTCTAATTCGTTCATGAAAAGTGGAATAGATAAATATAAATATAAAAAGTGAACGGTAAAGATTCAAATTTTGTTTGAATTTCCTGGTTATCATGATCATTATATATATATATATATATATTTGACAAATGAATCATGATAACCAGGAAATTCAAACAAAATTTAAAATATATTAAAATATATAACAAAATATATATATAAAGTATTGTGGGCAATAAAATTTTTGAGCTAATTTGTTTTTTTGAAATGTTATAGTAATTGAATTTTATTTTGAATTTTTCAAAATTAAGAGTTCCGGCTACATTTGAAATTTGATTAGCAGTGTTGATTCCTTAAGTCGGACTTCAAAAATTTATTATTCGATTGTTATTTTGGTCGGTCTTAATTTTCATCTACTTTATAGCATTTTATTCTTTAAGGTTCATCAGTTCAAAAAATTGTACCGAAGTTTCTTATGGTTTTGGTTTTGGTATTTTTTAGATTAGAAAATCATACGTCAAGAATTAGGAGAAAATTTTTGAATAGGCGGGTGTAATCCTCATTTTTATTTGAAATTCTCGAGAAAATTAGTTGTTTTAATTTGTTGATATTTGCTGAGATTTTAATTCGTTTCTTTGTTTTTTCTTTGCTGTAATTAAATCGAAATTGTTTTTCCAAAATACTTCGTATAATTCGTTTAACCAGTAATGGTGAAAGCTTTTAAAAAAAAAAATTTGTGCATACGATATATTTAGTGGTATTGAATTCAGTTAATTAAATGAAGTTTAATTTGTTATGATCATCGGTCATTTAATCAAATCTAACTCTTTCATAAACTTACACTGGGATTCAAATCAGTAATCAGAGGGTAATCGCAAATTAGCAGCCTATTTTTCCGCAGACCATTGTAATATAGCCAGTGATAGTTGCGGTCAAGGAACAAAATGCACCAAACAAAGCAAGAAAGAAACTGTAGCCAAAAGCATCCGTAAAGTTCCGTTCTTTGATTAAATCCATCATTTTTTCTAAAATATCGGTCAACTATCAGGATTGCGGGTAATGATTAGCAAATCAAGCCACTAAGATCAACAAATATACTTTTTATCTTTATATTAATGCATAAAGTTGGTTCTACTAAAAAACGACATTTGTGGAAGAGCTTGGTTTCGATTTCAATTTAAAAACAGTAAGGTAATCATAAAGATAATGTGATAGAAAAGACAAAGAGTCAAAATTTCGAAAGGAACGAATATATTTGAGAATAGAAAAAAGCTCTTACGAACCAATTTCGCCTTTTTGTTGGGTCTCACAAACAATAAGTGCTGCGATCATAGAAACTGTTGCGAGGGCAGCCAAATTCGGAAGTGGTTTATTAAATTGGCAACAAAAGGCCACACAGCTTAATATGCCCCATAAAGCTGCGGTCACTTGTAGGATTATTGCGATTATCAACAAGACTATTACCAACTTTGCATACGTTTGCTTTTCCTATTAATCACTTATTTTAATTATTATAGTTGAAATAGCGATAAAAAATAAAGATTTTCGCTCGTATGATTATTTTTATTTCGACATCATGGCATCAAAATTTCTGGTTTGGCTTCAGGATGGTATCTCTTTACTAGAGAGTGATTTGGAGATAGAACTACAAAAGGGTTCGCAGCACCGCTCGTATATGATTTAAAAAAATTGTTTTGATGGTTGTAACGGATAATTGGAAAAAATTCTCTTCATAATTTTAGGCTCATAAGCACTTACATTGAACCATCTTTGACATTTTGCATACGTCAGTCTGGTTATATTTTCTTCACAGAAGGCACCAAAGAGTCCAACGCCGATTTTTTTCCCAAGTATTTGATATATATGCCAGCCTGGTGTGACGAAACTGATTGTAGTGGCAAGTGCTGCTACAGAAATTGTACCGATAAAAAAAATCTTCAAAGTATTTTAATGATCGATATAAAAATCATCGCTCTTTAATAATCAAATTATTGGTTAATAAGGGCAATACCAAGTTTCGTAACGAAATAAAGGTGTTATCTGATATTAAAGAAAAAAAGGCATTCAATCGTTCTCCTAAAATTTTCTAGTTCCCTAAAATTAATAAGGTTTTTTTGCCAGAGAAATGACGTGCAGGTGGAGTATACGTGCGTCTTCACCAGTCATAATTAATTGCACCTTTACTATCATCAAAAGGACAGAAAATTTTCCTTTAAGTTCAGCATTTCGAAGTCAGAATATATAAGTGACTTGTTATATAAGCGATTTAGCAAAGGGGAAACTGGCAAAACAACTTTCTCATATAATAAATTCGGAAATAAAATTGTTAAAGAAGAATTACTTTAAAGATGGAAGAATAGCACATGGAAACGGGGTATTCGTTGCAATATTCTGATTTTCATGACATTTCATTCTGTTTGTTTTTTTCCATTAACAGAGTTGCTACGCATTAAACTATATAGCCGCTGGCAACGAAAACTGCTCTTAAATCTTTACGAAATAATACGAAATAATATTAGACTGAAAACCAAGGTTACACTATATATTCGCAATGAAGAGCACATAAGGTTTATTGCGTATGAAAAACTTGGTATAAATCACCTAACTTTTAAATAAGTCTCGCATTTATTTCATTAGTTGTATTGAGAAATAGTGGCAAATGCTTTAATTAAATCGAAATATGAATATTTAACCGCAGTTTGTGGATTCACATCAGTGGGCTTCACTAGAGATGTCATGAATTTTTATATATATATATTTTTTATATGTTAATAAATGGATATAATTTATATAATCTGTTATAAATAGGTCTCTCTAATATCCATTTACTTCGAATATTGGTTTACAACCTGAAAGGTCTTGTGAGACGTTTTCAAAATTTTTAGATTAATTATAACTAAAATGCAATATATTTCAAGATTAAAAACTATGGGAATACTGCACAGTTTTGATTCTGAAATAATATTTGTGCAGCGATAAGCGGTATTAATGAACCATATATTTATTATATTTATTATATTTTATAAATTTTATATTTGAGTACATATTTGTCATATTTTATATATGTGTTTCGAAATGAACTCGTCTGCATCGTCTAAAAAATCATTTGAAGCCTTTTCTCGATCTCCAAACATCATCCTAATAGCCCTTGAATTTGGCTATATTCCTTTGAAACTTTGCCAAATCTCGAAAAGCCTTTTCACTTTATTAGTACATAAATTATATCTTTTTACCTTACAAATTTCAGATCCCCTATTTATCCTGAATAGCTTTTTCGGAATCTATCATAACTCTTTTCATCTCTTTGTTCTTATATTTTTAAATCCTCTTGTTTGTTGTTTATTTATTTATGTGTAGCGCCAGCATGCAGATGGAATTCAGCTCTGCCTAGTTAAATGTTTAAAGAAATTTACTATATGGGTTTCTTATCGGCTAATGTGCTATTAAAGTGTGCATCGCGCTTTTTCTAAATGAATGGTTTCTAGTCATTTCCTCTATTGACTCTCTCTATTAACTGTCCTCCATATGGAGCAGGACTACAGTGCTGGGCTCGAAAATCCATAATTATGCTTAACTTACAGTTGTTTAACGGGACATATCGAGATTTGAATAATTTGAGTATTTTAAAACAGTCTCGATTTCACGAGTTATCGTAATGTTTCTCTTATTTGCATGTTACCTCAGAATCTTGGATTATTTGTGGGCAAACTGGCAAATTTTTAAATTATCATCCTTATGCATTGCACAATTGAAGACTATGAGCCTTTAAATCACTCATCTAAATTCTTTTCAAATCAAATGTCTATTTAACAGGGTGTCTAGCGCGACGAAAAGTTCAAATGCTAATTTTTCTGAAGCCGTTCAAGAAGGTTATTTAAAACTTGGTTTAATTGTTGTAAAATATTCTTAATTTCTATATTTTTCCAAATTTTTGATGAATTTCCTATTCCCATTTGTTGGTAATAAAATAATAAAACCTCGGCTTTATAATTCTCTCCACCTTTCCGTCTTCATATTTTAGCCTTTTTCAATTATAAAATTTGCCTCTTGATAGGGCCTAACCTATTAAATTAGAAATTTTCCACCAATTTCCCATGTTATATTTATAATTTTGGTTAAACTGAAGACTATATATACTATTATTGCAGTATATTATTTTATTATATTCTTGTTTTTGAAATTTGTCGAAAAGATTTTCTTTCAATATTCTTTTACTTCGATAGTGATAAATAAATATTATTATAAATACATAAGGCAGTAAATCTTTGTAAATTTTAATTTTTCTTTTCTTTCATTTTCTTTTTAAAATTTTCTTTCAATCCATTCGTCACTGAACTTATTCCATTCGTTCAAATTTTTATATTTGTGGATTTTCATCATCTTTTTGGTTAATTTCATTAAAGTATTTTTAAATTGTGGGTTATCACACTTTTTGGAAATGCGGATGCTGAAATTTTACTTTAATGATAAACTTGCTTTTCGAAAAATCTGGATGGTACTGACGAATAATCTCCACTTCTATCAGGTGATTTGTTGGCAAAATTTCCTGGTCCAAAAAGCCAGCGGAGCGAGCCTAATCAAAAGTGGTGTTTCAGAAAAAAAGATTATTTAATCGGTTATCGGTTTTATAATAAAAATAACGAAAAATAACGAAAATAATTTATGATACAATTAAGCTCTTTTAATTAATGAAAAAAGCTCAATGGCCCATAAAAAACTTATTCAAAATTCCTCAGTAGAACAAGTTCTCAAACAAACTTTAGGTCAATAAATAAAATATTTTGTGAAGAAAAAAAATAAAAAAGAATAAGAAATATTAAAATAAAACTTAGGAAGAAAAGAAAATGAATTTGATGACAAGAAAATTTCGTAATTTCATAAATTTAAATTACATAACTTTTTTTACCACTAATTCAGTATCCATCCACTCATTTTCCACAAAATATTTCTTATTTCTTATTTCTAAGCTTTTTTTTACTCATATAGCGAAACTTAATCGATGAAGGCTGGAGCTAGAAGAAGATTATATGCCTGAATAATATTGATCAATGTGCTTGTTCTTATTCTTCGTTGGCTACCACAGAAACTGATTGTATAACTTAATGCATAATGGTGCAATTCTAAGCTTTGAGATTGATGGTCTCAAAAAGCAAGAATATCCAACTAAAATGTGGATTAGTACGCTAAGAAGAGATCCAGATAGACATCCCGCTGTGGGCTTAGTTGGTGAGGAAAAGAGTGGCTTCAGTTAGTTTTAGACAAGGCTTGTAAATGTCTCATTTGCGTAACTAGTGAAGCCGTTGTGTGCTATTAGAGGAAGAAAATCTCCGATCAAATCGATAAACCAAGGTAGACCGAATATTTTTCCATTTTTCCAGAAAAACTAAGACAGATCCGAGATCCGATTTATAAATTTCCTAGACAAATGAATAATTAAGAGGTTAGTGTTTATCACTTCCCTTTAGGCTAATTCCTTTGGTTATTAAAGCGATAAGAGATTTTTTTAATGAGTCACTTCAGGATAGTGAGAGATCACCCAGACTTTTATTTCGAACCCTTCATTTTCAATATAATCTGCACAACTGATCACTGGGATATTGCTTTTCCAAAATTATGCGGTTATACAACTGATCACTGGGATATTGCTTTTCCAAAATTATGCGGTTACACAGAATCATTATTTTTGACATTTTGATCCAAACCATGACATTTAATAATTGATATGCTTCGATAGAACTTTTTCGAAAACTTATTTGCCGCTGGATCTTTATTTTACAACTTCTCAAACAACTTTTCCTTCAAAAATAAGACTTTAAAGCAATTCTTTGTTAATGTCGATCAGCCTTTTCTTTAAAATCTTATTCAATAGATGTTATTTTTTACAAAAAATAGCCCTCAAGCTTTTAAAGCCGGTGATGAATAGATGATCGAGTATGGGATTCAAGAATTGTCGAAGAGTCCGAAATGGTTTTACCCGACATTAAAACGAGGAATGGACAACAACTAGAAATGGAATGAAAATCTGCAAATGCAATTTTCCAAGGCAAACTGTTATATTGGAATTTTAGTTGCATATTGAGCATTGAAAGATATAATAAAAATAGACAAGAACAGATTTTTCCACTTTTTCTTAGTTTGATTCCATTTTCAATTCACTTCGCATTCTTTTCACATAACAATTCACTTTTTTTAACTTATTTTTTATTTTTCAATTATCCTTTATTTTTCAAATTCTGTGTCACTAGGTACAGAAATCAGCATTCGAGGAAAATACTTTTATCCTATATGTACATGAAAATTGTGGGATGAAAATCCGCTTTCTAATTATAGAATTGGAAAAGCTCCGCATTTTTGTGAATTTGCCTCAACCAGATGAAAAAATTAGAAAGTTGTAATGAAAAATCATTTTATACCTTGAACCCTATTTCTTTTTTCAGTATTCGGCGGTCAAAATCAACAGTGAATAATTAGCCTGCAGAATATACGAGAAAAGCATTTTATTCTAATCGATCATGGTCTTTACATGTATATCCATCTCCCATAAAAAGCCAAAAAACTAGAGCCAAATTTCTTTTCCATCCCAAATCAGATTGTTATCACAACTGTTTGTCCACCATTCGTCAAAATTTTCGATCCTATATTGAATACGAGGTCTTTGCCATAAAATCCTTAAAAATACATTACTATGCCTCAATTTACAAAATTCTTTCACTCTGTTTGAATTCTATTTTTTCTTATGGACTTAATTTCTCGAACAATTTTTTTGCATTCCATTGTTAATTCTTGTTAATGTCCCCACAAAAAGCAGCATATTAGGAACTCATTAAATACTTAGAAAATTCTCATTCCTTTCTTCCTTTCTCCTCGCAATAATCGCCATCACTTCTAGTGATTACGGAGAATCTCACGTAAATTTAGATGTATATTAAGATACGTTTTCTAGAATCATTTAGCTCCTCTCTTCCTATCAAGGGAATCGAATCTATGGTCGATACGATTCGTTGATCATTTCGCCATATTTTTTTCTACTCATAACATTCTGGCATCGATAAAATTTATTTTCAAGCAAGAGGAAAAACCAACAGTAACCATCTTTTTATCAGACTTTGTGAATATTAAGATATTAAGATATAATTAACATAAACAAAAAATTATTTAAAATATTCTATAAATATAATTTAAAAAATTTTGTATAAAGTATAGCAAAATATTCTAAAAATATTCTATAAATATCATCAAAATTTTTCGTTCGAAATATTATCTATTAAATCCTTTTATGATCCTAGCAAAGCTAATTATAATTGGCTTTTTAATAAGCTTTTTAATTAAACAATTAAAAACATCATATGAAGTAAATGACTGGTTAATGCCTACCAATTCCAATTAGATTAGTTTTTTATTAATACAGTCATAAATTTCTGTCAAGTCATTAGAGAATTATTTAATAGAATAGGTCAGCATTACCAGCCGTTTTTTTAAAATTATTTTTATTTGCGATTAGATTATTCTTATTAAGAAGAGGAAATCGGACCCTTGATCGATGAATGTCGAAACAGCTATATCGACTATCCTTCAACTTACTCATTATATAAGTGAGTGTTTAAACAATATATACCTGCATAACTGGCAAAGTCCCCATGGTTTTTCGAGTGAATCGTGTTTAACTCCATCCAAAAATATGACAGCATAATCCCTTCTCCAGTTAAAATATTCACTAAAAAATTTTCTTATTGTTCTTATTGCCACATGATTTTGGAACAGCAAAATATGTTTTAAGATACTTGATAGCCTTCAAAAAAATGAAATTTTCTAAATGCAATAAAAATATCTAAAAAACTGACAGGTAGGCAGTTCTGTTCTTCATTAAATACTTAAGATAATCAGCTAGATGTTTAGCGGATTTAAAATCATCAACTGCAATGAATGAATGAGGTGGCACAAAATTTTGAACGATTTTTCTCCTGAGTACGAGTGGAACAATATCATGCTGATATCCTTGATTCCATAGTTTCTCTGTTATGTAATCTTTACAGATCGAATTCTCGAACGCAATATAAAAAAAGTACCTGAAGAAAATTGTGAAATATATCTTTTTTAAAAATTTCGAAATTTCGCACCGGTTAATTCTTCTTCTTCTAACAGCTCTCACCAATACTGGTTAGGCTGGCCCACTGGCTAAGAGAGCAAGATGTCCCCAAGCCTCCCGATCTGACGCCATCGCTAGTAATAGAAGCCATTCCTTTTTCCATCGTCTAAGTCCATATATCGCTGGTCCCCATATACGTTCAAAATCTTTCCTGACTGTATCATTTCAGATCTTGACTGGCCCTCCTCGCTTTTGACACTAACCTCACATGGTTCATCAAATAGCGAAATATGCGTCAACTCCTGTGGTGGACGATGGAAAAAGGAGAACGTGTCCTAACCAGCGAAGGCGATCTATGATAACATTATTTATGCAAGTGGTATTTTATCTGCTCGGCGGAACCGTATAATATACCTTAGACATGAGTGGTCAAAAGCTAATAGCTTCTTAATATCTTCCACTCTCATTGACTCCCATGTAGCAGCCATACAGCCATATAGCAAGATTGAACGAATTACAGCTATATGGACACGGATTTTCGTCTTTATGGTGATTTCGCGATGGTTCCTTAAAGGTTTTGTCAACCGGAAAACATAATTCTAGATGCCATTATTCGGGTTACGATTTCATCCTTTGCCTGGCCATTTGGGATTAGAGTGGATCCAAGTTAAAGTCCAGCATTTCCTCAACCGGCAATGAATTGATAAAAATAGGTATTTTATCAGCATCTTGTATATAAGACAAAAATACTTTCGTTTTATTTACATTGATTTGAATCCAATTCTCGCTGCAGTTGCTGATATATTCTTTAACATTATTTGCATTTCCTCATAATTGTCAACAAAAAGGACTACAACACCAGTGTATTCTAGGTCTGTGATACTATACTCTGGACTGATTTGCACACCTCTTGAATGCCGACAAGCGATGCCCATTATCCAGTCTATCGTATAGTTGAATATTATGGGGGAAAGGATGGGAAAATCAGTTCTTATTTCAAAGGAGTTTGTCAGTTCCCCATATACAGACTTATGCCAGGGTATGCTGATAAAATGCCTTTATGATCTTCTCTGGGACACCGCCATTCCGTCATTTTCCAGAGCGCTGTCAATCATTCTATCAATCGAATCGAAAGTATCTGCAAAATCGATAAAGCAAGTGAGGGTGGGTTGTTGATATTTGAAGCGATGTTCCATCACCCTTTTTAGCGTAAATATCTGGTCAGCAGAACCTCGCCTTGGTCTTCATTTGGTTAGGACGCATTCTGCTAACTCGAGTTGTCATGAGCCTATTTAGCAGAAAATTTTTTCGGAAATGTCCAATAGGCTGATTCCTAGGTAATTGTCACAGTACATCCTATCGCCTTTCTTAGAAATGGGGAGCAGAATTGCTTTGTTCCAGTCTTCTGGTATTATCTTTTTGCCATACCAGAGAATACATTTGTTGAAGGTGAGTTATGAACGATGATGGGCAATTTGAAGTTCGGCCTGAAGACCATTTTCTTCTGGAGTTTTATTAGCCTTAAGCTTATGGATTAAAGAGAGTATCTCCTCTTCTGTTGGCGGCTCACAATTGCATACATAAGGCTAGATGTGCAAATCAGTTATATTCGGGACAACAGATGGTGCGTCGTGGTTAAGTTTGGCCTCAAAAAATTCTTTCCATCTTCTGAGGCGATTCTTGACAGCTTTAATAAGCACCCCATTAATATTCCGTACCATTTCACTGATCCCTTTTCGAGTTATAGTTGCTTTGCGGAGAAGACGAAACAGATTCCTATTATCACCTATCCGACTCCATTCCCAAGGCCATGTCGCTCCAATAACGATTTTTATCCCGCCGTACTGCTGTTGTTGTAATTCTTCGAAGTATCTGATAGTCAGGATCTCCTTATATTCGGGCTTTGGCAGTTTTTCCAGACAGTTGGACAGTTGCTTTCAACACTCAACTAACACACTTCATACTACTATACCCTAATGTGGAAGTGGTTGACTTTTGTAGGCATATCTTTAATTGGGAGCAGTATTCATTCGCCGTTCCAAAAATGTCATTGACATTCATTTCACTGAGGTGTTTCAATAATGAGGTTTGACATATGCTTATTGTTCCCGGATTTTTTAATTTGAGATAGTTGAATGATCTTGGGATACGTTATTTCTTACAACTTATCAGTTTTATACGAATTTTGGCTCGAACCATAACACGATCTGATCCATGGCGTTTACCAGCTTCAACGCCCCGATAAGTACGACTATCAAGTACAGAACTCTTCCAGCGGTGACTGATTAATATATAGCCAATCTGATTGGAATATTGGTTGTCTGAAGAATTCCACTTGACTAGATGTTTTCTCCGATGCCGAAAGCATATATTAGTAATACAGAGTTCATGCTGTTCCGCAAAACGAAGAAAAACGATTCTCCATTGGCGCTGAACCCAGATGCTACATTTGCCAATTATCGAATTCATCGTAATGGCATCATGACCTACGTACGCATTCCAATCTCCCCTGATTATGACCATGCTACCTTTCGGTAGAGATGTTGTTAACAGTTGAAGTTCCGCATAGAACTTATCCTTATCGCGGTCATCTGCATATAAAGTTGGAACACATACCCTGAAATATTGCAGAACTTTCGTTTGAAACGTGCGTAGGCCATACGGTCATTTACTGATTTCCATTCAATCAAAGCCTTTTCCGACATAACAGTCGCTATGCCATTTCGCCCCAAGTTATCCGAGACACTACTGTGAGCCAATCTTTGGAACCAGGTTTATTAATAATTACTCGGGAGCTGACATGAGGAAGACGGACAAACAAGTCACATCCAGTTTCCGCCTCCCTTGACGCAGACGTCGCGTCAAAGAGACCTGACCTATAGCGCCCAGATTGTGTATTCATCGCATGTACCACCGGGTCAGAAGTAAAGTGCGTGTCGGGAGACACAGACGTCGCGTCAAAGAGACCTGACCTTTTAGCCATAGAACCACTTGTGGATAGAGATACAGATGGGTCCCCAGCAGCCACCCGGATTTTTGACATCATGACAGGTTTACTCACGTCAAAGATAAAGGATAAAGGTAATCAAATTATATTTAACGGATAAGTTTAGAAATGATATTTTAAAAAAATCTTAAAAGAAAAAAGAAAAGAAACTTATCCAATTAGTAGAAGATAATTGAAAATAACAATAAGTGTTGAATTATAACAATAGAAGAAATATTTTAATAGAGTTATAGAAATAGAATAATAGAAATATTTAATAGAAATATTTTAATAGAGTTGCCGATTTAATATTTCAAATGAATAATGAATGAATAAATATAAATAAATATATTTATATATAAAATATATAAATATATTTCAATTTAATTTTTTTTGTAATGTCTTAAGAAAGTTTAAATTAACTACAACCACTGAAACATATAAATTACGAACTAGATCGAAGCCCTCATACTTGTTTATTATGGACCTTGTCTTGCTCTTCTGACCATTGTCGAGCTACAGTTGTCAAGATAATTAAACTCCTGCATCTCCCTCTAATCTCACCAATCACCCAAAAATAATAAAAAAAGAAACTATTGAAGATTTTTGGAGCTTTTAGGCTTTTAATAAAATATCATTCTGAAAAGAAAAGAAAAATAAAATAAAAGAAGTTTTTACTTTGTATCCAGTAGATCTTCGCATTCACTATTTCTTGGACAAATAAGGCTGCCATGCGTCCCATAAATATCAATTTTGATATGCTTCTTAAGGAAAATGCCCATCAAAAAAATTTAATTTAACAATCAGCAATATCACCGAAAGCCACAGTAAAATTTCGAAAAGAAATGAATTACGATTATAATAATTTTGAATTACCTTTAGTTCGTCGACGAGAAGCTCTCGCCTACTTTCTGTTTTACTATTGCTTACGAACCATGTTATAGGATGGCTTTTGCCGGATATTATTCTTTCATCAATAACAGTTCCAAATTTCCTTGATTTTGGAGCTAATTTTACAGCATACCCATATGGCGATGATACTGGACTATCACGACGAAAATTAAGAGAGAAATTGAACGTACGTGGTTCCAAAAGTTTGCCTGTATTAACGGGAGATTCCTGAAAGTGGCGAAATAATTTATATACATATATATTCTTCACCTTCTTTCTCATATTGTTTTAAACGATCGGAATGAGGTGGCTTTAATCCAGGAAACGATTACCATCCGTCATTCTATCCTATCCTGCAAACATCTATTTGTTTTTCTAAATTACCAATCGTTTCATTTCATTCTGACAAATGGCTGTGCAAATTAATGCCGCGAAATAATTTGCCAGAAATATGTTCACATTACCGTTCCGATTAATACAAATCATCATCAAAAAATCTTTTTTATTTTATGTTTTTTTAAAATTCTAAGCGTATTTGCTTAAGATTATATAATATAAGATTAAATAAATTAGAGACAGATTAGCTGAAGCATGGTTCAATTTGATTAAGGAATATCTTTATGGAATACCTTTCAAAAATTGCCATTAGCTTACTTGGCTAAAAAAAGCGAAATATTGCTCGGGCGGTGGTTTATAATCATACTCGATATTAAATCCTTCTGAAGGATGCATGACAATGGCATCATATTCTCGTAATCTTTGGTTTGATTTTTGTCCATTCTCAATTTTACAATTCCAATTCGGGCACGCATTAAGATTTCGATTGTTGATCACATCCACGTTAGAATATATCCGCTTTGGAAGGCCTAAACATTTTAAATGGCTTTTTGCCCTTATCTTATTTAATATTTTTTATTAAATAACCGAAATTATGACGTCTTTTTTTTGATCCTAGTTTTTTGAATTTTAAGCGAAAACAGGATTTTGAAAATGTTATTTTTTAGCAAAATGTTTCATCATGTTTTACCATTATCCTTGCAGTAAAGAGGATTTTAACTTGCGCCCATTTGATATTATACGGTTCAAAATCTCAAACAACATTTGGTCCATATATATTTCTATCCCTTAGAAATTAGTAGAAGGCTTTCACACTTTTCACTAAAATGGTCAGGCACAGCAAGTAAAATGAGCAATGGAACGTTGAAGAAAAATTCAATTTTCAATTTTCTTAATTTTAATTTTAATTTAATTTTTTAAGTGGAATTCATCAGAAATAGTTAGTTTTATAAGAATTTTTGAACAGGAAAATAGAGAAGAAAACTTGCCTCGGGGCCTGATGTTTGACTCCATTTGCTTATTTAAATTATTTACACTGCCAATAATACTTTCAATCCAAATGTCTCCACATTTTTTTGTTTTCACGAAAAAATATTTGTCGGATGGTGATTCTTGTTTTTTAGAAACTGCACCTAAATTCTTCTTATGTTAGACAAATATTCAATAAAGTCTGTTTCTTTCATGTTGTTATTAAGATTTTAAGATCAAAGGGAACGCAAAGATAATTTGAATTCTCCAAAAATATGGTACCACGTCTATACCATAATTAACTGACAAATTTAGTGGATGATTTGTAAAGCATTTAGAAAAGGAGGTCTATTAACTTTCGAATTTTCTAAAAAGTCGTGTATTAACGGTACATTATTCCCATAGAATCTGAAGGAAAATTCAGCTTGAAGCCAAACAGCATTTATAAAAATTTTGACTTACTCATTTCATTTAGCGATGCTTGCAAATTTCTTTGGTACATCTGAAATTAGTGAAATTTAACGCTAGGAAAAAAAAAAGTGTTTCGGCTTACCTAAACATTCTAAAGCAGAGACCGTTGCAAAATTCTAAGGTCGAATAATAGTTCAATAAAATTAATTCCTCAAAAAAATGACAAGAAATATCAGACTTTTAAGCGATCACTAGCATGTAATTGGCACATAACGTTATATCTTGCTTAAATTCACTTCATCAATAAATAATACTGAAACAGAGCGGACTTTACTAGTCAGTAAAAATTTGGCTAAATTTGACACCATCGATTCGAATTTAATAACCAGTGATAATTAATTGAAAAGTGAATCTCACCGTTTGAACTGAAAGATATAAAACATTCGGCGAAAAAAATAATAAAAAGAATATAAGCGGTGCAATTAAAAATAGAACTTTCCGCCGATGGAATATTTTTTCCCAATATTTTTTAAACAATTTTAAACATATTACAAATTTTCCCATCCCAACAAAGCTATTGCACATTATTCACTGAAATATCGAATCTTTAAATGAAAAATTTCCACAATTTGATGAAAATCTAAAATTGAGTATATTCCGTACTCAAATGAAGCATCACATTTACATATTACGTGATTTCAGATTTATTCAATGAATGGTTCATTTCGCAAATGCAATGATTGTTGAATATTTAAGACTTAATGGTTCAAAAAATTTATTCATGAAATTTATTCATGAAAAGTTAGCTAAGTTAAGTTTTTCTCTGTTTTCATTTCCATTCAATGCGTGATTGTAGAAAATATTGTAGCGCTCGTTAATTATACTATCGTTAATAATAATCCGTTAGCTAGCTGCTAGTACGACTTAAAATTTCAAAATTCTTGGAAAGCGACATGTGGAGCTTTCAGATTTTTTAGCAGACTTATTCTTGTCGAGAGCAGGGTTTATACTCTTGTACTTCAGCTAAACAATCTGATTATGCATGCATCCTGTATGAGAGACTTATCAAGTTTCACTTGTAATTAGCTTGGAATCTTCTTACTAATGCATGCAAGAATTTAGAAGAATATAATAAGTCAAAGCCAAACCTTTCTTTGTTGATTGTCACTAAACAATTCTTTGTCTATTAATAAATTGCTGAATAAACGTCGTCTTTTCCACTATTCCTCGAATTCTTTAAGCTTAATCTTTAATGCGAAAAGTGAAAAATGTTATGCAATCGACGATAAGGATAGATAAAGAAACATTTGAGATGAATTAATGATGGAACAGTGAAATGAGCAACATAATATGGGGTCAATACAATTGTGCTAGGTCAAAATTTCGAAGATTTGAATCTGAAGATTTATCATATTTATCAAACACTTGGAATTTATTTTTTTAGCGTGAAAATTTTATTACGACGATAATTGAAATGATTATGAAATTTAAGGTGTCTGAACCTGCTGCAAAGTTTCAACTGTTCATTAAATCTCTAATGACTTTAAGTATCGCATATTTAGGAATTTCATCAATTTATTATATTTTTCAATTCACACATGATAAAAAGAAGTGAAATAATTTGCATTATATTTTGAAAAGTTTTCGCATCATTTTTCGCAAGTTTACTTCTTCATTTTCTTACATTGCTGGTTAAGCTTGTTCCGTAACAGCATTACATTGCTGGTTAAGCTTGTTCCGTAACTATATAGCCAAGGCGTTTCCAAACTCCCCAATCTGATGCTATACTTGAAAGCAGCAGAAACTATTGTCTCTTCCACGGTCTAAGCCTGTATATCATGGAGTCGGCCACACTTTCGAAATCTCTTCTGACTATTTTAAGAAGTTGATTGGTTCTCCGAGCTTTTGGCATCATTACAGGGCTCAGCAAATAGCGTATGAGCCATTTGTGCGATGGCGAATGTAGCCTAACAAGATGAAGCTTTATGACGATATTATTAATGCATATGATATTCGAACGAAGGTGGATGCAGTATGTGAGATTATGTCAGGTTGGTAAAGCACGTAAAATATGCCTCAGGCATAAGTGGTCAGAAATAAGCATAGATTCGACTCTCACTAGTCATGTTTTGCGGCTATATAACGATTGCGATTATAAGATCGTATGTACAACTAGACAACCAGATAGACGAATTTTTTTTTAATGATTTCTTAGCTATTTCATAGAGCTTTCGCCAGGGGAAAGAATGAATTTTTAACTGCAGTTATCCGAGCTGCAATTTTGTCTTTCACATTTTTGGTATAAGAATTGTTATTTAAAATTTATCGCAATTATTTGAAAAAAATGAGTATTTTATCAGCATCTGATATGTGAGACAAAAAACGTCCTTTATACATCGTCTTATAATCATGATTTTGATGGAGCTGTCGATTGTCTAGCATTTCCTGCCTTCCTTCCCAACTGTAAAAAGGATCACGTCATTAGCTATTCAAGATCTATTAGTGTCCACAGTCGAATGTGTTACATAATCGAATGTGGTACGGGAGAAGAAGCAGCTCTGATGGATATCAGTTCTTATTTTAAAAGGTATCTCATTCTATCATTTCCTTATACAAACTAATGTTGATGGGAAGTGCCCTTATGAATCGAATGATTTTTTCTGAAACCATCATATTCAAGACTCTCCACAGCGCCATTTTATCAATTCAAACGAAATCAATGGCAAAATCTAGAGGATGGTGTCGATATTTAAAAGGATTTTCCAACACTCTCCTTGGGGTGAATATTTGATCAGCACACTTACTGTGCAATCTGAAACCATCTTGAATAGAATACATTTTACTGATTTATACCGCCATATGCCTATTCAGCAGAAAGGAAAATTTTCTCAGAGACGTTTAGTAGTCTAATTAATAGTTGTATATCCTATTATTGGGAGTTCTCCTAGAGAATTGGGAATTGGATTGCTATACTCCAGTATCTGGTATTCCATAGCAAAGAATATATATTCAATATATTCTTATATTCGATATATATTCAATGAAAGTGAAAGAAATTAGGCAAAATTCCAGCTTAAATTACTTTTCTGCTGAAGTTTTATTGTCCTTAAGCTTCTAAATGGCAATTATTTTCTGTTCTGTTGACTTGCACCTTGCAAATATATGGTTTGATGACCGTTTCCGGAATGAGATCATCTGTTTAAATTTAATCTGGAAAAATTCTTTCCATTGTACAATACGGTCTTTGAGAGTCGTAAAAGACACTCTTTATTTAAAATCATCTTAATTATTTTTCGACTTATGGCTGAAAGCGGAATAGTTTCCTATTATCCAGCCATTTTCATATTCAGGGTCAAATTATTCCAATAATTTCTGTTCTGCTTTTGACGAGATCTCTTGACATATATATTCTTTTTCGATAGTCAGATCATTTTCAGATACTTAATATAGTACATTTTTCAGTGGCATATACTAATATGAATTTACCCTTTTGGGTTTAGTATAGTCCTTTACTTATAGGCCAATGTTCATAACACATTAGAAATATATGTTTATCACCGAGGTATTCCCACAAGCGATATCCACGCAGTATTTGGACCGAGTATAGATGGTAATCGCCATTCTATGTCCATGAGCATTTTAACATCTCATGCTGCGGCTATGATGCCATCGTACGTAAGAACTTAACTCAAAGAAAATATTTTTCTCAAATATTTTTCATTTTCCTAAAAAGATTTTGAGCAGTTACCTTGGTTCAAGAACTCATTCTATTGTGGAAGCTCGATTGGCATTGGCATTACTTGTATATATTGGGCTAGGGATACTACCATGCGTTGGAGAACGTAAACGCGGTGTTAGTATAACCAGAACCTTTCACTGCAGCATCAATTGGAAATAGAAATGCATATGGGTCGCCATCCGGATTTAGATTTCATAATAGATTCATAACTTCGTAAAAGATATAGAAAAGCAGAAAATAAAAAAAAGGGAAAATAAGGAGAAATAACGAGAAATATTAAATATTCTTTAAAATTTTTTTTCACTTTCTTTTTTACTCTAAATTTAATTTTTAATTTAAAAGTCAAAAATTTAATTTAAAAATGGACAAAAAACAAAAAAGCAAATGGACAAACGTAAAAAATTAAAGAGGGAAATAACTGTTCCACATTCCACATAAATCAGATTTTCAAAGAATGATGAAAAAACGACTGTTCGCTGACAAAATTATTTTATAAAGCCAAAAGCCAATATTTTAAATAATTAATATTAAGAAATGTGCCATGATATGATAGACTTTTGATAGCGTGATATTAGATGGTTCTTAATTTGTACTTAAAAAGTGGGTGCTATTGCTTGGATTGAGATTAAGCTATGGATTCGTGCCCTACATCCTGACAAAAGCAAATCTGCCATTATAAATGAAGTCCGCTGAATTCACTTGTACATAGATCTCAGGCCAAAAACATCAAAATGTTCCGTGCATATACCGTGACTACACCCACTTTTTTCTAATGTTTTCTGATTTGACTAGTTTCACCTGACAGAGAGACACATAAAAATACAATCAGCGCCACTTGAGGAATAGTTATTTTAATATTTGGCTGAAATATTGGCAATATTGGTAATGCTAGTCCAATAACAAAAAAAAAACTTCAATATGACGATAAGAGCAATTTTAAAAAATTTATGCAAGAAAAAAATCGTTTTGGCAATAAAACTTTAAAAGCTATATCATTATGCTAATTTAATGTGTTTTATCATGAAAATTGGTCAGAATAAAAACTTTTGCATGCGATATCATTACACGTTGAATTTTGAAGAATATACTGTTATCACTATCAGTGATTTTTGATTTCTAAATGTTTGCAATTTTAATATTTACATTTCCATTCGTTCTTGCATCCGGCTAATCGTTATGAGTGTTTGCTTTAACATAGGCTATGCAGTCATGGAGGGACATGGTATTCCTAAATTTTTCCCATATTTATATGATTTCCATTATTAATGTAGTAGAACATTTAATGCAACATTTCGTTTCAGTAGCATAAAAAATATCATTTCATTGGTAATATTTAATATACGACTATTCAAAAAACCTTTCGAGAAGCACAAAAAAGTCTTATTTTATAGCAAATGTGCTAGGCAAAAGTTTGGAAATCAAGTCATATGTTTAAAAAATAGAATTATATATTGACATTATAAGGTTATCTGACTGTGATGACCTACGAGATTCGTAAGAAATTTTTTACGAAATTTTTTATTCTTACGAAATTAATATGGTGGATTTTTAGACCTTTTAACTATTTGATTCTATAAGATGAAACAAAAGCAAGTAAAGCATAAACGACCAACTACAGATCACCATGAAATTCGTTTATTCATGCAATAGGGCATATTTTTCTGGTATAAAATGCAGTATTTAATAAAATGAAATAATACAACGATGCGAACTAATAGATTTCCGATATGAATTTGATAATACAATAGAAATTTGACAAGCTCATATTTCAAAATTTTTGTCGTAAAAGTAATATTTCAATACTTCGTTTTCTATTTTTTTCAACAATCAACCAATTTTACTTTTGATTTCCCTCCTATTTTTATAAGAAAATAAGAAATATGGGACGGCTCAAATGTCTATCGTCTGCTAAGGCAGATCATCCTATATTCGACAACTATACAATATAAGTCGATGTAAACAACTTGAAAATGCAATTCCATCAGTGAGGGGCTCCATCTGTAATGCCTCTATCCTCTATCCCCAAATGGATCTCTGCAAAAAGCAATGTAATTCTAGTAATGTGAGTCAGACGAGAAATTGAAATATTATGCACATAATGATTCTAAACTTTGCAAATAATATAATATTTAATAGAAGAATCAACTTTAGAAAGCATTGATAAGCAACCCTCTTCAATTGCTCAACAACAACAAGTAACGACAAACAATATTTTCGCATAATATAATATGTAATAGAATGAAAAAATAAATAAGTTTATTAAAATTTAAATAAGAAAATGCACAAACAAGTGCAAGTTATATTGATAATTGCCGACATATATGATTTTACTGTTTATTTAAATAACCAAAGAGGGTGATAAAAAATAACGCGTCAAATGAAAAGAATTGGCGATTACAACTTACAATACAATAAGTACCAAAAGAATATGACCAAAAGCCAGCGATAAGAAAGAGAAAGAATACAATAAAGAGGAATTACAAAGCAAAATAAGTAAACGAAACTAAATATATTGGTGACTGAAAATCGAATGATAAGTGATCAAGATATCAAAATTCCTTCATAATACAAAGCTTTTAAACAATATCTTCGATGATAATCTTTTTTTAAAAATGGATAAGGATGGTGCACAAATTGCGTCAGAAGCTTATTCCAGTAATTAATGGTGCTAAAACTATAGGTAATTTTCAATAATTGCTTGCCGCATTCCAATAAATTCTTTGAATATTTTATTTTTTATTTTTATAAAAAACCTCGCATTTTATTAGAATAATCATAGATTTTCACCAATGCAGCATGTTGGCAATCCTTTTAGATAATAAATCAAAGCGCTTTTTTATCAAAATATACTGAGCGTTCGTTCGGCCTATTCTTGGTATAATGCAACCTTTTATTCTTTAGTTACCGCAAATCAAGTAAATTAAGTGAAGAGCTCCAAAAATACTTCGTATCCCGCCTCTTATCTAATAGCAATCATAGTTATAAAGTAATATACAACCTCGATTCACTCTCAGTTCGTCTAATTAAACAAGATTTATTGCATACATATAAAATTCTATATGATTATCTTAAATTAGACTGTTCAAACTATCATAATTTTAGGTTAAATTTCAACCCAACAAGTTCTAATGGGCTAAAAACCTAAATGCAAAACTAAACTAAAGGCACATGACTTTTTTATTCGCACTATTAATTACAAGAATAAGGTGCCGAATGCCGAATGTCAGTGCATCATCTTTTAAAAAAATTATCATCCACGATATCATCCATGATATTATTTCAAAGCTTCACTTTATGACGTTTGAAATTTTCATCATTTATCATTTGAATATGTGTTAGTAATACAATCAGTTCAACTTGAGTTATTCTACAATTTTTGTTGTTACTAATGCAAGCACATGGTTCTTATCGCCTAGTTTGGTTGCTTCAATTGCTAATTTTTTTCGTTGAAAATCCAAACCTTTCTAGATTGTCAAGCTTATTTCTATGGTATTTAATATGGTATTTATGGTATATAAATTTAGTTATTTTAAAAGGTTATTTTAGTTATTTTACCTTTAAATATATGAGCTATTGCAAAGAAATGTTTAGGGAGTCCCAGCGATATAAAATTCTTTTAAGATATAATATAAAGAAAGTCAGTACTTTGGAAATGCAGTAAAATGGAGTGATGATCAACTGTCGTTCAATTTTATATTGCTGAGACATCGTTGGAAATCTTTTCGGAGTATATCAGTTCAGGTCTTAACTGGTCATCCTGCTTTTGATACCACCTATTGGTGAACTCAAAAAATAGTGAATAGATATGCATCAATTCATAGATGCGCGGCAAAGAACATGGCCTAACCAGATAACGCTTGGCTAGCGTGTAAAATATGCCTAAGATATGAACGCCCAAAGATAAATAGCTTCCACTTCTTACACATCTTCTCTCATTAGCTATTTACAATTATTTAACAGGATTTTGATACGAATAGTTCCAGAATATTTAAAGCCCGACTATGTCAACTCGTGAAAAATGAAAAAAGCTACCTTGAGCATAATTTTTTACTGCAATCTTTAATACTTTTAATAATTTTTTCTATTTCCAAAATTATTTGAGGAAATTGGCGCACAAAATCGAAGTGAAGAAATTGAAAAAGCTATTTTCTTTCATAAAATTCTGATAATTTCATAATTTCTTTTAAATGCTGTAAAAACACCGTAACTTTTTCATGTCAAATGCAAGTCGCTTTAGCAAATAGATATAAGTTTTTTTTTCACCAAAAGATCAAATCTTTAGTTTTAGTAATCGATTGAATCATCAGTATTGCTGCAATTAATGGCCCAAAAGTGAGTAATAAGGTAAGTTAAGGCCAGAATTCTACATCGTCTATGTGCCACATTTCGATAAATTTTATTACTTTAAATTAATTTTGATTAAATCGTTGCTTCATTTAAATAAATCACAAACAAATAAACATATTCTGTGGATTTGGAGAAAATAATTCCTTATTCATTCTGAAATTAGATAATCTTTATACTATAACTAAAAATTCTTTGATATTTAAGAGGCACAAATATATATATATATATATTCTTCTTCTAACAGCTCTCGCCATTACTGGTTAGGTTGGCCCCAACAAAGATTAGACGCTTCCAAACGGAGCGGTTTCATGCCATCCACGACAGTAATAGAAGCCATTCCTTTTTCCATCGTCTAAGTCCATATATTGCCGGTCCACCTATATGTTCAAAATTTTTCCTTACCGTATCGGTCCAGGTCTTGATTGGCCCACCTTGCTTTTGACGCCATCAATCACACGGTTTAACAAGTAATGAAATATGCGACAACTCTTGTGATCGATGCTCTAAAATTATTAATGTAAGTGGCATTTGAACGAAGATGGATGCAATCATATGATATTTTATCAACTCGACGGAAATTGTACCTTAGACAAGAGTGGTCAAAGATAGATAACTTCTTAATACCCTCCATTGGCCATATCTCAGAGTCATATAGCAAGATCGAACGAATCACGACTATATAGATGCGGTCTTTCGTATTAATGGTAATTTCACAACGGCCCCATAAAGGTTTCGTCAACTGGAAGAACCATTTCTAGCTGCTGTATACGGGTAATATCATCTTTTGCCTGGCCATCTGGTATTAGAATAGACCCAAGATATTTAAAATCGGGCACTCCCTCGACCGGCATTGAATTTATAAAAAGGTTGGTATGGTACTTCTGGGGGAAGTAAGAAGTACAACGCTAACCGCAGAATTTATAATATTAATAACAAATAAAAGTCGTGCGTGACAGGAAAGTTAAAGAAGCTTTATTGATTTGAAATCTTTTTTTTGAATTTTGATAAGAGTTTCTGTATTTTCCATCATGCCGATTATTTCATGCCGAGTCTTAGTCGAGAGTTATTGCTCATTCTTCGCCTACATCGACAGTCGTGAAATAATTATGCAAAGTTGGCAATTCAATGATAATCGGGTGATGGTAGCAGTCCATTTTTTTATCGCTGTAATAAAAATTTCTAATTTCTAATTAACAGCTAGTTTTCTTAGTGTTTCCTATTTCTTTTTTTTCAAATCCTATTTTCTTACTTATGTTTTTGCTAGAAAATTTTTTTGAAAGATAAATTTCGTTGCAAGCTGAGATTGCCGTTAAAAAAATTTAGAACACATATGCAATTTTAAGCTAAAGAAGAGAGATAAGGTAAAAATTTTAATGAACATGAAAGAATTATTGTCACTTCAGTCTAGCCGAATCAGGGTATAATAAAATAACGACTTGATTGCAGTCATTGCAAGTTTTAATATTTTGTTATTTTGTTGCTAAAATACAACAGAAGCCAACAGAAAAATAGTTGAAAGATTTTTAAAAAAGATTTTTTCTAAGGGCGCTCACTTTTTCTTATTAGGCTCGCTGGCTTATAGGACCGAAATTTTTGCGAAGGAACCATTTAGAAAGGTTTATTTCTAATGAGAAATGTGAAGCGTCGGTACTCTAAAATGAAAAGCCTAAGCCTATCCACGATCCCTTCATATTTACGGTAGATTCGCCCTCGGCCATAGCCACACATTGAAAAAAATGCATCGTACAAGACCATTATAAATATAAAAGAAACCACGGATTGCATTATAAGTTAATTTAACTGAAATTTAAAAATGTATAATTCAGATATATATTGTCAATTTACAAATTTAATGTATTGTCAATTTACAAAATGAATAAACATTTTGGAACTTAATTCCCTATCGTTATCTGTTTAAAGGTTCTGTCGATGAATAATTCAATCGAGCATTTCAGAAAGTAAACGGATAGCGGCGCAAATTTATTCGAATTTATTATTTGAATTGAGTGAGCTCACCCGCCAAAGGGGTTATCCATTATTTTAACATATTTAACTTCCTTTCTAAATCGTCGTTGCTTATGAGGTCAATTCCTGATTTCACTAAAATTTAATTTCCAAAATGAACCTCATTGACCTCATAATTGCATTTGTCTGGAAGTGCGTCACGCTTACCAAACAAATTAATGTTGCACTACTACTATTCTGGGGCCAATGCGGCTCCAGCTTTATATTATAATAATTTTTATTTTTTATTATCAATAAATTCATTTTGGAATTAATTTGTATAAGTTTTATGAGATATTCCTTTTCATCTTTGTTCGTTTTTATTATTCTCCGTTTTCTTTCCCTTTCTTTTATTCTTGTTTCTTTTGTACGGTTAACTCAACTTTGAGGTAAAAATAAAATTTCTATTGATAAGTGCGGTGAGCAGTATTACTACTGCCCTGATAAAGCAGCCGAATCAAGTGTTTTCTAAAATATTAACGCGTGATAGGCAAGCAACATTCCGCTGTATCTGTAAAAGTCATTTATTTTTCTACTTTATTTCCAGATAGCTTATAAATATTAAAGAACGAATTTAATTGCATATCAATAAAGCATATTCGGAACAAATCCGATTTCAAATCACGGAATTTAATTGTTTTTTAATAAATTGTCGCTTTTGCGAAATAGAATAATTTGTAATAATTTGTAATAATGCATGCCATTTATTTATGAAAATTTTGAGAACAAATCGCTATTTTTAGCTCGAATTAAAACCTGCATTCTATTTTGTTCGTGTTGTTCGAGGATCAGTGTTTCATAATCAATTTTAATGTTGTATTAAACTTGATAAAATATTTACAAAGAATTTTTAGCATATCGGAATGATTTTAGAAGTAAGTCATCAGCACTCATTATTTTCGCTAGGCTAGTTCCATTGGCTATCAACGTTGGAAAATAGGTGGATGATCATCTGGACATTTTGCACATAGATTTTAGTAATTTTAGCCTATTAGTTCTTGTGGGATTCAAATTTAGCCTAAAATTATATTTTGAACAATCTAGTTTAACATAAACATACAGAATCTTATAAGTATAAATTAAATCGTGTTTAATACGACGAATTGACAGAGATTCCAGGTTATATTGTAGAAATTTTATAATTATAATTTTCTTTTATGATTATAATTAACATTGCAAAGGGAGAGAGGCTTCGTATAATATATTTTTGGAGTCCTTCAATTATTTTACTTGATTTACAATACCTCGTGGAGTAACATATAGTATTGTAATTAAAAAGAGGCCGAAGGCTTTGTACATTTTAATAAGAAAAACCTTCAGTTTTGCTCTTAAATGAACGAAAAATAAAATTTAATATTTTTGAGGATTTTTTTACCATGGTTCTGCAATGAAGGTCGAAATCGAGATTTCATCCATGATTATTCCAAGATCAGAAATGCATTCTGATTATATTACCATTAATAAAAAGGTTAGGAAATCCATTAGAATTTGTATGTAGAACGCTATACTTTTGAAAAGAAAGGAAAGGATTTGTCATATGGTTGGCTATTCTGTTGAGGTCCTTCTGCAGTGGAGATTGGTTATCCGCTCTACCATGAGAATAATAAATTTTACAATCATCAGCATAAAAATAAATGATAGAATTAATTACCACTTTGGTGATATCGTTTATATATATATATATATATATATATAATAAAAAAGCAAAGGAGCAACTAAAATTGCCTTCGGGAACGCCAGATTTAACAGATGTCATGTCAGAAAGAATATTCAGCCTGGTGGCGTTCTTTTATATAATCTGATACTCAGTTATACAGGTTCCCTGTAATGCCATAACCATTAAAAATGATCAACAGCTTCTGTTACTATGGGGACCAGGAGGCAAATGCTTATTTTTCGACACAGTAATTGGGTCACTATTTATTATGCTACTTTGCTCTTATATTCGAAGACAAAAGAACTTTTAAAGACTTCAAGAAAACCTCTTATTTATTCATGAATCGATTTTCCAACTGCAGAATTCATTTTGTCAATTAAAAGACCTGTCACTTATGTTTGAAACAAGGGTAATAAGAAAGACACAAATATTTTCACAGTTTATTCGAATAAAGGGCCTGTAATCGTAACCATTTAAAAAAAAGATGATTTAATATCTAAACCAATAATTTCAATTTGAAGTAGTCAGTAGTCATGTCTCTACAAATGGAATTTAGACTAGAATTATAAACTGGGAAAAATGTATTACAATCGACCAGCAAAACAGTTGGCATTGCTTGGCGATTCATTTAATAAAATGAAAGAAGCAGAAAATGAGGATTTGAAGTGTGGCAGCGATAAAAAATTCCAAAAAAAAGAAATTTTTTTATTGAATTAAAAATTTGTTTAATTCGGCGCTTTTTTTCCTAGGAAATGGAAAAATAATCATTAAACCGTAGTAAGGAGAGGTCATCATTTCTGTCAAGTTCGCTACACTTGCTGAAATTAGTGATTCGCTTATTCATGCCAGAGGCAAGAGCTTTATCTGTGTCTTCCAACATGATAGTTAACATCTGCTCGCTATCCTGCTCCCATAGGACACTGAATATGCATGCAAAAATTGAAACTGTAGAACTACAAGTCGTTTGCTTTTTAATTTAATTTGCTTTTCAGTTACAGTAAAGTTTATGAAATAATTCGCATTCTTCCATGTAGTATAAATGGTACTAATTATAGTAATAAAAATTTGTTATAATAACAAATTATATAACAAATATAACATCAAAACAATGGCAATATTATGATCATTTGCACGGTTTTTTTTTTAACGAAATGTCTATTAATTCATTGCAACATTGTTCAATGGATTAATAGTTAAAGCTTATTGAATACAATTCAATTTGCTTCATTTCATCAACTCATATAACAACTAATTATGGCTCTTACGATTATGGTTCTTGATAATAATTCATTTAATGACAACTATTTGACAGATTAGGTTTACTGTGGAATAATTTTGATGATCCTCGAAATTAAATTTAAAGAAATTCTTCTTTTTCTAAAAGCATCCACCATTTTTGTCTGGGTAGCACCATTTTTCATAAGAATGAGATTAATTTACCAAAGAGCAGCTACTTAGATATGGAAAGGCGCGCTGCCCGATATCGCACTATACCATTATTTCTCATTATTGTCGTTATGAAATTAGGATTGCAAAAAAACTAATTAAAAAAGTAAGAGATTCAGTCAAATCTCTTACTTTTTTATAATTCTTTAATAATTCTTTAAAATATTTCAGCTTAACTGAAAATTTGAAGGTATTGGTGGCTTAGTAGCAAAATATTTGCTACTGAGAGTCCAACTTCATTTCGAATCCAACAAACATACCACGTTTCGTTAGACGGCAATGTCGCCTAACTGAGAAAGCAAAGGAGAGACTGGCTAGCTCAGTGAGCTGTTGCTCTATCGAAGCGCCGATGCTGAGATTATTCTCGGCAGGAGTAATAAAAGCCCGAGTGAGTGCTGGCGACTCACCTGGACTTATATCGCTAATGGTCTCTCGGCATATTTGTTTAGTGCAACAAGCCAGCAAAGCGAGAACCGGTAATGGTGAGGCTTCTTTAAAAAAAATTAAGGATATACATAGCGTCGAACTTCTTGTCCTTTTCGGCTGCATAATTTCTAAAGTTTTATCAACGCAGTGATCCTAGTCGAACTGCGATAAATAGAATAAAAGTATCATAGTTACCCAGGAAAATTTTGATTTTTTAAATCCATGAGTTAAATTATTTTGGTCACGGTGACAGTTTTTAATAGTCTCGAAGAAAGAGACCATTATGCGCACCAACAATATCTTTACAGTTGAAAATAAGAAAATATGTAGCGCTCACCATTTCTAGTCAGGTCATTCCACTGTTAGTACGCTTAGAAATTTTTGCCAGTGGGCCACTTAGTCAGTTATAAAAGTAAGGAAGAGTCGTCAAAATCTTTTTTTTCAAATTACTTATACTGGACCCAGAAATCTTTACCTCTCAACATGACAACAGAGACCATTATCCCTTCTTTCTACTTTGCCTTTAGCTTGATCACTTATTATTATAAGATACAAAAGAACTTATTCTACAACAAAGAAATTCGACCACATTTCCTAAATTTATAAATTTTACAGAATTTTACAGATATAAATTTATAGCATTTCGTTCGGTTTATTTGTAAAGATTTGAGATGGCCTTATAGGAAACTGGGCTAACAAATGCTTTTTAGTTTTCTTTTATGATCAAACTTTGAAAAACAAAGGAAGTTGAAAATTTTTGTTTATGGGAACTACTAAATATCGATGCCTTTAACCTAATAATTTGCTTTAAAACACTTAGAAAATAATAAATCTCGTCTTGCCAAAGCATTTGGCTACAAATAGTCGCCTTTAATGCATTAGGGAACGAAATATTTACCCTAATAATAATCATAAAATTGAAATTCATAAATATGCTTATTATCATTATCATAAATATTTAATGTTATAATCATTATTATAAATAGAAGAATATCACTGTTACTGGCTCAAAAAAGATAATAATGTATATGTATTTGAGATAATGTATATGTATTTTCTACATTCTTCCATCACCATTCTTCTTCTTCTAAAAGTATTCGTAAACTTTGAAATTAAACTTTGAAAAATAAAGGAAATTAAAAATTTTTGCTTTATCGTCATGTATGTTTGACTGGCTGCAGTGACTCTTAAGATGAGACTCCATATTTTAAAATCCACTTGGGCATGGAGGAAAAGATGAGCTCCTAATAACGACTAAATTTTCTTCTTCATCTTCTAATGCCTCATTACTGGTTAGGCTGGCTTCGCTGGCAATAAGGGTAAAACGTTTCCAAGCGATCTGACACCACAGCTGGCACTAATAGAAGCCATTCCTTTTTCCATTTTCCAAATGCATATATCTTTGTGAAAAGTTTTGTTAATTCAGAAAGAAGAAATAAAATTCTGAAAGTGACTTGCGTACTCGTCGACAATTTCACGAATTTGCATTGAAATATACAGCTAATTGTAGATTTTACTTCCAAATACCAATATAATGCAAAATAATATCAATTATATAACGAATATAAGATTATGATTGAAATGTAGGATTACAATTGAAAGGTAGAATTCCGATTAAATATGAAAGCATTGTAGAAACCGACTGAGAGATGAGCGATGGCAGATAACTTCTTAATATCCTCCTTTCTGATCGACCTTTACATTCGTGCTTTGGCAGCGTTTTATATTGGTTAGTTGCTTTCGATATCTAACTAGCGCACTTATTAGTATGTTCTATCATGGAAGTGACTGATTTTCATCTGCCGTTCCAGAGATGTCATTGATATTAACTAATATGCTTCAATAAATCTGTTTAAAATACTGTCATCGAATCTTTTAGTTTGAATTAATTAAAAGAAATTGGGAGACGTTGTTGTTTGCGAGTTGAGATTTTATGCGAATTCTGGATCGGACCACAACATGATTAGATCCATAAAGATTGCCCGTTTCAATATTGCGATAGGAACGAATAGCATAAAACTCTTCCAACGGCGACTGATTAAGACATAATCAATCTGGTTGAAGTGTTGGTTGTTGGTTATCTAGGGAGTTCCACTTGACTAGATTTTTTTTACGATGTCGGAAGCGAGTATTAGCAAGTGCTCTCCGGCATAGCAAAGAAGGCATTCTCCATTGCTGTCTCCGATGCCACATTTGCCAAATGCAGAATTCGCAGCCGCATTCCAGTCTCCTCCGATTATAATAGTGCCATGTTTCGGTAGAGATATCATTGCTAAATCAAGTTTCCCATAGAACTTATCCTTGACACGGTCATCTGAGTTTAAGCACATATGCAGACGACTAAGATATTGCAGAACTTGCCTTTAAAGCGAGCCATGCTGTCACTTACCAGTTTCTACTCAATCAAAGCAGAATGACAATCATGACTTTTCGGACATGATAATCGTCATGCCATTTCTCTCCGAATTATCCAAAATGCCACATTTGTTCAGAGCCAGGTTTAGTAATTACTCGAGATCTGAAGTGAGGAATGTGGACCTCCGACAAGCAGGCGACACCCACACGATGTTTAGAAAGAGTCTGTACAGTGATCGTTTGGTTTGGCGTCCATAAGAGCTCTGACATTCCAACTTATTAAAGCCTCGCCTCGAGTGCAGAGAATCGTTTCCCTCGATAAGCAATTATTCTGGATTGGGATATGTAGCTTATGCGTCATCCTTAGCTGTCTTTAGAAAAAGACTAGATAATATCATTTAGATATTATTTAAAAAAAAAAAAAGAGAAGAGTTTACACCAGGCAAGAACTGCAGGAAGTGAGAAATCTCAATTTTATCTTCAGGTTTATATATGTTACTTCGAATTGTACTATATTATATTGGTATGTAATTTCCTCTTTAAATTGTTAATTTTTATCATATTGTTTTATAATTAATTTTATGTTATATTTTTTTTTTGTGTTTTCTTTTTCTGTTATCTTAATTGTTATTATTAATACAAGCACATGGCGTTGTCGCCCTGCTTGGCTGGTTAAATAAATAAATAAATGTTATTCATAAATCTAGAGATTGTTTTACCGGATGGTATACTTATCACATGCCACTCTGCTGGGAATCATCGGAGGACGCAGCCGCCGTATCAAGAGCCCTTTCACCACTGTCATTGGGGGATAAAGTTACAGAGTAAGCCCTCAGCAAACATCCAGATTTTTGATGTTTACTTCTGTCGAAGCAAAGGTAAAATAGGAAAATTGATAGAAAAACATTTAAAAATTAAATTAAAAGAAAAAAACATGAATGAAAAAACAAAAACATGATAAAAAATAAATGAAAATAAGAAGATGTTTGTTTATTTATTCATCTTAACAGAGCAGTTTGTAGAGCCGACTCATAAAATCGGCTAAATCTCAATGGCAGATTGTACCATTAATTGAGCCATGTTGCTTGATACCGGTACATAAAGTTAGAATTCATCGCTATTATAAAAAATCCTTGAAAGGCACTTCTCCAGTCTATAAAGCCAACAATCATTTATTTACGAGATTGTCTCACTTAATCAAGAGAATAAAGATGCGTTGCAAAAACGTTAAAAACGTTAAACATTAAAACATTCGTAGTACTACCCACATTCTAAGCAGAGTAGGCTTACACGCGTAAACTTGTGGAATAGATGCACTCTAGTTCTGTATCCATATATTTTTTTGACGCATCAGCGATTCAGTGGCACGATCCCCCGAGAAATCGGCGTTTTACTTCGAATTCGCTGACGCATCACTCGTTGTTGGGCGACAATGTCGCCTAACGGAGAAAACAAAAGAGATTGGGACGACTCAATAGGTTGTTGCTCAATTCGGAGTGCCGATGCTAACGTTCTACTTCCAACTGGAAGTTCAAAAATACGGTTGATGCTAGTGATTCACCTTTGTTTCTGTCGCCAAGAAAATTCTGAAATATATTTGCTTAGTGCGAGAAACCAGAAGAGCGAGCCTAAACAATAATGGAAAGTACTCTTAAAAAAACACCAACAAACATTTAATTACAAGATATTTTGGAAATATTATCCTTTCGCTTAACTATCAATATTATGGGCTGCTTATTGAAAAAAAGTAATAATACGTCACACTAATTTCCATAATACGTTACACTAATTGGATACTATGATCGCTAAGGCTTTTTCTATCTTTTCATAATAATTTCCCCTCAGAATTCACTCTCCATTATTTTTACTGGTTTTAATATTTTTATTCATTTAATTAGAAATGTGGACCTATACAAGAATTTTACTTAAATATCATAAAGTTGAGGCGAAAATACAAGAAAACCCTTCAAGAATTTCATATTACTTGCCAATGTGTAGCTCTGCTTTGCCTTCAAATAATTTGCAATTATCAAAATGAAATTTCCATCATTAATTGAAAAATAAAATGAAAATTACGCATGAGCAAGGCAGTACAATGCAGGATCTAATTCGTTCGGAGAAAAACTTGAATTCGAATGCGAATGCTCAGCTAAGATTCGTTCAACGATAACTTATTTTTCGCTAATTTCAAATTAAAATTCTATAATTTATGCATTAATAAAAAACGAACCAAATGTTAATTAGCTAGAAAAATGGGAATCTTTATACTCCACAATCATTTAAAAATAAATTCATATGTAAAGGCAAATCACTTTAAACAATTAGCATATTCTACGGTATTTACTTATTGTTTCTTTTTAATTTGTTTTCAATTCCTAATGGTGCGGAAAATTTGGTTTATTTTGTTTTCTAAAATTATTGATAATAGATTATAGATAATAGATAAATAATAGATAATAATCGGATATATTGATAATAGATAGTAATCGGATTACTTATCAGTTCATTACTAAATGATCTAAGAGAAAATGAAATCCTTTGGACCATTCATGGAATAAAAAATTTTATCATCAATTTCAATTTCAAAAAATTGTACAGATCAACCTGATAAAGTTTGATGCGAATCTCGAGGCTTTAAATCTTTTTCTGATCAAACCTGATCAAAATATAACAAAGGTAGTCGTTCGAAAATTGCTCTACAAAAATAAATGAATCTTAATGAATAATAACAGTTTTCGCCTGTACGTGCTTATTGCCTTTTATGGATTAGCGAAAGATCCATTATTTATTAATTAAACTGATATGAAACTGCCTCCTTATTAATTATTTTTTGAAGTTGGAAATTACCTATTCAGGTTGTGTTGAATATTTACCATCATTCTGTTGAAATGGTTTCAATTGCATCGAAAACTAGAAAATTAGAATAACATAAATGTGCGAGATACTTTGTAATTCAAAAAAATTTTAATTTTACTCTTGAAACTGAAATTATTCTGGAAATTTCACTTAAAAAGAAAAAGAAATGATAATATCTGCAGAAACAATTAAGAAGAGTAAGAGCATAATTTTCCGAAAAAGTAGAAATCCTAACTACCAGTTGTCGCTTCCACTTTTTTATCCCTTGGGACAATTTTTTGGCTTTCAAATCATCTCACTGAATATGCAATGCATTTTTCTAAATATTCCTAAAGATTGAAAAATAGTTTAAAATTGTATATCTGCAATTTTACATTTGTGTTCAGTGGCACTTAATTCGTTGGAATTTTACTAATCACGCATTGTTATACAATTCTTTCAATCTCTTGAAAACAAGTTAAAAATAAATGAATTTCGTGATTTGTCTGGATATGCTGCAAATTCATTGTAATCGATGAATTATTCGTGTATATTGGACACGCTAAATTTCTTTATTCTCTTTACACTGGCAATTTATTTTTCACTATTGTCCTTCTTAAAACCTTCTTAAACTGTATTTTTTCGCATAATTATTTTGGAGAAGTTTCTAGAAACACATCGTGAAATAAGTAATGACTAATTCACATGTCGCTGTTCGTATATAATAATTTCTAGTTGAGCAGAAAAAAATTCTCTGAAACAAAATAATTTAGGTAAAAACCAAAGATATAGGTGCCGCTGTAAATTTTTGGTTTATTTGCGAAAAAAATGTAGTACATATTCGAAAATTGCCAGCCTCTTACAATTCGTATAATGAATGTAATGGCTAGTGTGGTGCGATAAAAATAATAATGCAGTGGTGCATTCTGAAAATAGTAGAAAAATATTATATATATATAAAATATATATATATAAATATATATATATATATATAAAATATATAAAAGGATATAAAAAAATATTTTAATAACATTTATTCAAGCATTAAGGTCAAGAGTTCATCAAGATTCATTTTTTACGTTTTATATATTCATATTTATTTGATGACTTAAAGAAATTTTCTTCGATCAAGTTGCTATTCCGAATCTACAAAATGCGAAGTTCTCTTTCCTTCCAAACTTTACACTTTTAATCCCACTTCATTTACATTTACATAAAAGCACTCTCCCTCCTCATGACTCCAGCGTTGCTCCTGACACCCGCAAGGTGGAATCGAACCACTCCGGCGCTAACCGGCTACAAGTAGTTGCAGATAATCATCAATGAATAAATATATAAACTGCAGATCTTTTTTGAAAACATTGGTTAATAAATCCTGTTTAATTTTGGTATTATTACCTATAGTGTATATGCACTATAATTTTTACTGATAACTTTGTGCAGTAATATTTTACTTCGAACACAACAGACTTGTTAAATTCGTTACCATGTTGGTAATGATTGTGATGCTTTAATAAATATTATGGAGATATTTACTTCCTTTTATAACAATTTCCTTTCCTTTTCTTATTTCTTTCAAAAATCGCCAAAATTGGCCAAATGCTATTTTCATTTAGTTGTGGAAAACCACTTAATAGCAAGTTTTGCAAGCCTACGATAGGTAAACGTATTGAATTAGCAGGTCAGAATTGAATTAATCGGCGAAATTTTTTTTAACCTATATATATAAAGGAAAATAATTTATGCTCTTTATGCATATCATTAAAAAAAAATCCTTGAGTCATTTCCAACCTTTAGGTTCTCTACGAAGGCGTGAGAACTTGAGGGTTTTGCGAAGTATTTTAACTGTTCAGTATTTTTCTCTGACTTTCTCTGATGTTAATGGAGATTTCTGATGTTATTCGTGGAATCTGTTGAAGCCAGTTTTCTAGTTTAGAGGTCATAGTTCCAAGTGCTCCAATTATCACTGGAATTACTTTGGCCTTTCTACAGCTTTTCTAGTTCCTCATTCAACTCCTGGTATTGCTCTAGGTCTCATATTGTTTCTTCCTGTTATTGCTCTATCTATCACCAGTGTTGAATCTTGGGAATCCACAACTATGATATCTGGCTGATTTGGCAAGTACTTCTTTGTTTCCTTATTATTCTGCACGATTTTCTGCGAATCTTCTGTTTTTTTCGGAAAGGAGGAGATCTATACCATATACTGAGCAGATATATTTATATATATGTATAAAACATATGAAAATTTGCCAACTTAATTGAAGATATGGATGCCACCAGACCATTTATCACTTTCATAGAAGGCATCGCAATTTGTTCACTGAATATTGTCTTCATTATAGCCGTGATTCGTAGTCGAACCATGATAACTAAAACCATTTTGGTCATGCAGGTGAACATATTTTCACATAATTTTGTAATTCGGAATTTAATAATAAGAATTTCAATACTTAATTTAATTGTTACTTAATTGTTACGATGATTACGCAATGAGATCAAATGAAAAGAATTTTGAGGAATTTTGCCCTATAAAAAACGGATGGCTGCCTTATCTGTGAAGTGGCCAAGCAATATTCAGTCCCACAATATGAATAGTGCATTAAGTAAAGTAATTGGTGATGATTAATCTCATAATATATGAAAAATTTTCCTCAACAGTTGAATTTATAAATTTCAGTTTGCTTCTAATGCGATGAGAGGCGTTAACCATATTTGTAAAGGTTTAGGACGATCTATTCTTATATGGATCGGAGCGAAAAATGGGAAATCAATGCTTTTCTGTTTGCTTATGCCATGGAGCCTCATAGCTTTATGGTATATCATTAAAAAAAACAAGGAAATTAAAGAAAAGTTTAAATATATTAAATATAAATATAAAATATAAATATATTAAAATATATTGCCCAACCATCAACGCTTTTATAGTAGAATTGAAAATGCTTTGGAAGCAATGAATATTATCTTGCCAAAAAACTGAAAAAATAATTTAAGGAACTATCCTTTGAACAGCATTGCCTTAATGATGGGAAGCATCGATAGATTAATTTGTGTAATTTACCCACTTTTTTATTATAAACACGACGCTCGTTTACAAATAATTCAGGTATTTTTTTTTGGTTTAGTTATTCGAATTTAGAGGCTCATAAATCGCCGCCAAAGTCAGTTCAGATTCATTATAACTAAGGCTATACAAAAATTGCCAACATTTCTTTAGGTTATAATGTGGGTTAGTTTTGCGGTTTTACTTGGGATTGGAACTTCAGTGAATTCGCTATCAAAAGGGCAAAACTTCACGCTCCAGTATCAATGCTGGCAAGTTCCAATGAACCCTTTCTTTTAAAGTTTACAACACTATATTTTTTAGCTACTTACCGACAATACTTTTTCGCAAAATTTGAAATATAAATGCACAAACCAAAATTATCATTGAGGTAGAAAGGAGAAGAGAGAAAAACATCATTCAGTTTCTTCCTTTAAATAATAGTGATTGAGAATAAAAGTTGAAACAATTCCAGGCGTGCCGATATTTTTGTGCCGCCATTTCGCGAATTAATATTTGCAATTCGAACTGTTGGCAGTCTTGGAAGCATAATTTTGTATCTTGTGATTTACCTACTTTCAAGGAAATGGCACAATCTGCGTATGGAGACATTTAAAGTGAATTACATATTACATATTATTATGCAGATGTTTTATTTCTAGTGGCCAATACTTGTGTGAGTTCCCACCATTTTTGCTTGCTCCACTAACTAATGGAACCTTGCAAATTTGGCCAGTGAGTTATTTGGCGATAAGTGTATAAAAGTTCGCCAATACGCCGAATTTTTGCATGGTTACTCTTTTGAAGGCTTACTCTTACGAAAACCTCAGCAAAATTGAATCAATCTACTCTCTAGAGTTAATTCAACAATGAAAAACATAAGTTTCACGAGTTTGTTTGATTTTAGCTCTTAGGCAATAAAGAAATCTACGTGAAGCGACAACGTCGATTAACCATCTTAATGGCGTTTACGTGTCTTTCTACAACGGTCATTTTCTTTATTCCTTCAATTTACATCTATTTCACGGAAAAAATCGAATATTATGGCGTTGCGATTGAAGAGTGGCATACAAACTCTCACTTGGAATTAATCATTGACTTAAATTCAGTGATTCAAATCGTAATTATTTTATATTTTGATCGAGAGATATGGAATACTATTTCGGGTTTCGTACCATTTCTACCATCACGTTCTAAAGTAATATTTGTCAAAAGTATTACAAATGCCGCACATTAGTGTGTAGGATATTACTTTCGAAGACATTTCTATTTTCGCCACAATTTCTACTTTTCTATTCTTTCATCTGAACTTTTTTTACATCAGTCCATTGAAATTCTCGCCCATCCCAAAAGCAGAAACAGAAACATAAAAAGCGAACTCTCTTCAATGAATTCCTCATCAAAACAAGGTTTAATTATGAATTCCTCCAAATTCCTTATTCCCCCAAACATTGCCTAAATTTCTCTGTAAGAGCAAGAATTTAAAAAAATCAGTGCTCCAAAATCGCTTATCAGTACAGAATGAATAAAGTACATTACAATATACAGTATACGATATTTGTTTTCGTTTAGTTTCATATTCCAGTAATAAAATTTCCATCATTGAAGCAAAAAAAACAGCAAAAACACTAGTGGTATTATGATTCAGTGGTAGAATGTTTGTCTGTCATTGACCAACTGGGATGGATTATCCTACCCATACCCATCACGGGAAGTTTTTGCGCGTCATTTTCATTTTTCTTCGTTTGCACTAGCAATGTAGCAAGTTTTCGGGGAATATTGGCGGATCACAGTAAAAGACCTGGCTGCACATAAAAAATCATAATCGAATCGAAAACAATGTAAAGAAATTTAAAAATACGTTTATGTCGAGTTATGGAGTTTATGGCAAAAGGTTTCTTTAACAGGAAGTTGGTAGTTGGTATATGGACAGTTCCAACAGATTCTGGAGAATTCAACGTCATAACAGGGCCATAACAACTCTATAGGGAACCAAGATAGTTCGAAGTAGTGTAGTGCTCTTATGGACATGATAAAATACAACAGAATTTGAAGGAGTGCTGAAACAATATGACTTTTCTAGAATGGCACGGTTCTAACGAGATTGCTAGAGAACCATAACTAGATCTGAAAGATAGTTGTACAATATTACAATATCTAAGATTTTTTAATGACTTCCTCTTCAATATCTCGTTCATTCTCAACTTTGCTATAACCAATCTAAGCTGTTGCTTAGATTCCTTTAAGCAGTTAATTCCAGATTCAACAAGAGTAAAAGAAACTAGTAATTAAAGAAAGGTGAGCATTAATAGAATATGATAGATATTGCCGAATATAGGTGAGTTTTTTCCTGATGAGCACAATATGAGCAGAAAATTATTACGTTAATTAGTGGCACATATTATTCGATTTGTAGTTTGTTGAAATTAAACGATGCAAGCACAGCGGTAAGGTAATGTGGCCCTGTTAAAACAAATAAATTATCAATACATAAACGATAAACAGGAAGCGGATTGCTGAAGAATTTTTAAACAACAGCCTAGACGAAAATTTTAACCTTCACTGGCAACAATTTATTCTTAAAATCTCCGCTCGCGGATTCCATAGAAAAAGAAGTACTAATCGTCTCACCAGCTTACCTTACCGCCCTCAGTCCACTGGTCGATATTTTGACTGCACTTTCAAGAGAGCACTGCCAAAATGAACGGCAAAAAGATGGTATTTCCTTACAATGTTGATGCACTAAGAATATTCTAAAATATTCAAAAAATTCTATTCTATCGAAATTTGTATGCTTTTTCCAAAATTGAATCACAGTTTTATTAAGGTGTCTTCCGCCAAGCTCATTCGTTTAAGCCATTAATTTCAAGATTTTTTGAATTTGTCGGACTTTTATTCAAAGTGAATACGACGAGTTTGATGTGATTTTCGGGTCCAATTTTTAAAACTTTTGATCCTAAAACGAATCTTTCTCTTCGGTAAGTTCCTTGCTATGTCGGAGATCGTTTGTGGGTGAAAGTTATTTTTTGTTTATAAGAATTTGTGTTGGGTGTTCTCAAAAATTGTAAAAGTATTCGGTTTCATAGAAAATTTTAAAGCGAAAACTCTAAATCGCTTTAAACCTAAGAAATTTCTCTAAGTCGGATATTTAAATTCCATTTGCTTGAGTTGAAGTCGAATATCGTGGCCTCAGCTTTGTGCCTTTCGAGAGGAGTGGACATTTAATTAGAGGCGAAATGCAGGTCGCACTGAGAACGCCATCTGTGCCCCTTCCCTTGCCCCTAAAGAGCTTTCTGGCATAAGTAAACGAATCAGATGGTCGCTGCTGCTACAAAAATTTTTATCAGAATCGTTTCATTCGATGAGTGGGAGAAAAACTGGCCAACCATCTTTATCTTTATTGCATATTCAGATCAGTAGAGGTCTGAAATGTATTTACGTTTTTGTAGTGACAGATGTCAAATGATTTAAAGTTTGTTTAGCATCTCGTCATACTGCATTTTTTCTTTTTTTAGTAATCGATTGCTAAACTTTAATCTGGTAACATTTATCTGAAATTTATTTTGCGGATTTGTTTTTTGCTGGACAAGAATTAGCTTTTCCGCGGGCTCTTTCCTATCGAGCAATGACTCTCCCTCCAGCACTGTTGGCTCGTTTAAAGCGTCGAGGCATCGTACGGGATGGTATGAAATTTTTTATTTTGAATAGAATTCGTTTTTTTCTCTTCGATTATTTTCTTTGCAGTTATGTTTTTTGTCGTTATTACGTCTTTTTTCTCTTCTTAATTTGAAGGAAATTTTATTAAATTTCTTAGGTGAATAAACCTCATTGATAATTCGCGATAATTGGAACACAAGAATGCATTAGAAGTTGTGATTTTGAGAGAGATCCTTATTTTCCTTATTTTCTCTTTATTTCCATTCATTTTTCTTGACAATACTTGTAGTCTGATATTTTTTTAATTTTTTTTAAAATTATGTTCAGCATTTCTCTGAAATTATTTCAAGAATACAGTGATGTCGAATTCAGATTTAAATGAGGAAATTATCGCCGAAAGCTATGATTCTGAACTTACTACTGGGTTACAAAGCAATGTACGAGAGAAAAATGAAGCGGTTGGTTCTTTTGCTGTCGGTTGTCCGAACAAATGGAATCCTTACCATTATTGTGTGCAATTTTGTTACGATTATTGGAAGGATGGATTGAGCGAGAAAAAGTTTGTTTTGGATTTTTTATGGTATTTTCATATTTTAAAAAAAATTAAAATCCAAAAATTTATCCAATCGTAATAGTATTATAAATGTCATAAATGTCGATTTTTTAAAAGCTTTTTAAGACAGCAATTTATTTATTAAATCAAAGTTTTATCGGATTTATGATAATTAAAAATAACAGCAATAGTAAGGATGATTTCTGATAAATTATAATACTTCTGCAGTGCTCCAGCTTTATATTTCATTAAAATTAAATGGTTTTGCGAAGTTTAGGCTGGTTTTAAAAAGGTTTTTTTCTTTCTCTTTCTAAAGGCTAGGCGTTTTATTGAAACGTTTTATTTGATTGTTTAAATTTCAGATTACCTCAGAAATATACTGAGCAAAGACTGAAGGCTTTAAAAAAATATCCTTTGCCTAGTGGTAAGAACTTTATTTATTCAATGCTAATTAGTCAATTTTGCGAGTTTAACTTATGAAATTTTATAAAGATGACATCAATATTCTGAAATTTTTTGAATGAGTTTTTAAAGACTAAAATATTGTAAAAAAAATTTGTTGCCACTAAAAAATCTTTCTAATTCTATTTTATATAAAATATTTATTAATATTCAATATTTATTTTTTAAAGGATGGAAAGAAGTATACGATCCAGGTTGCGCCCGGCATTATTACTGGTGCCCTCGTACAGATGAAGTTTCATGGCTTCCACCTCGTCATCCCTTAGCTGTAATTGGTGATGCAGCACCCAAAGTATCCAAAGGTTTGTTTGTTTTGAAAAAAATTTTTTATCAAATTAATTCGACTCAAAATATTCATTTTTCGAGTCGTATTAATATATAAATACATAAATGATAATTAATGATAATTAATAATTAATTTGCCATAAAATTCATTTAAGTGTTTTGTGGTTGAATGATTGATTCTATCTACTATAACGTTAAAATTTAAATTTTGAAATAATCTGCTTTAGAACTTTTTGATAAACGAGAAAATACAAATGGATTAAATATCGATATTAATATTAATGGTAACAAAAAAAGTGTTGAAGCCAAAGAAGATCGGTATGTTGTTCAACGTGATGATTCCAAGCATAAAAGAAAAGTATGGTCTTATCATCATTCTCTCTATGATTTTATTTTTCCCTCCATCATTTTATGAATATTTTTCCTTAGAATGTTTTCATTTATTTAATTATCTAGCGTCGTAGTTCGTTATCAGATTCGGATCGAAGCAAACATTCTGATGCATCTGATAGTGATAGTGACAGGCGACTGGAATTGTCTGATAGGGATAAACTAAGTGAGTTTAATTTTTTATTATCATTTTATAGATATCCCAATTTCAATTTCGTTTTCTTTAAAAAAATATCCCAGCAGAATATTCGAACAAAGAAATAATTTTATTAATTATCTGGGACGAAAAAAGAATTTTGTGATTGTTAATGTTATGTTATAATGTTATATAATTATATGTTATATTAATATAAAAAATATTTGTTTCGGTGATTCGGTGATTGTCAGTAGATTTTCTCATTACTGTGCAAGATATGTTATTAATATCTATTTAAGAACGAGCTCGTCGAAAGGGTATCGATCCCATGGATCCTGCCGCTTATGGAGATAATGTCCCAGTGTATGATTTTTCTTCCAATTATGATAATTTTGAATTTTATTTGTAATATTTGTTGTGATGCAACTAAATGTACTGAGTTTATTTATATCATTTTAGTGGTACTTGGAGTTCCGGTTTACATGCACACGATAAAACTGGTGCTGATGTCACAGCCAGTGGTCCTCTGTTTCAGCAGAGACCTTATCCTGCTCCTGGAGCTGTACTTCGTAAACAGCAACAACAACGGCAGTGATGATTTTAAATTTTTAATTTTTTATATATTTATGTTCAATACAATAAATTTTTTTTTCCTTTTTTTTCTTGGAATAAAATTTGTGTTCATTAAACACAACTATTATTTTATGATCGGCAGAATTGGAACTGGTGCTGCAAGAAGATTTTATATTATTTTTATTATTATTATTTTATATTACTATGTATATTAGTTATAGTCATCTTCATCGGTATATTATTGATTTTGCTCGAATCATTTATATTGAATTTTGGTGAATGAACATATTTTAAGAGCTTCAAAGAATGAATGGTAGAAAACCGCTCAAGATTCAAATCTCGAGAAGTAATCCTTCATATGGTGCACTTCTAACACTTTGTTGTTCTGGATTTCAATTGGAAGAATCGATAGAATTCACCGGTTCAGAGGAAAGCTTTGTTAAAATGTTAGTTTTATTTTGCTGAATTCATTTGACCAAAATTGCCAATTTTCTGAGGAAATTTTTTGCTGAAATTTCTGAGGAAATTATGGTTTCTTAGGCAGTTTTAAATGGTCATTAGCGCCAAGTTTAATGACTGCCAAGTGTTATCGAAAAATTTTATGCGTTTAATATCACCAAGTCAACTTGAAATTGGCTATAATAAAGGAACTTCGAGTATAAAAATTAATCAAAAATTAATATAAATGTAAATGAATAGAACTAGACACGTAGATTTATTGATTTGTAGTGATGGAAGAAAGTATACTAACGATGCATCTATATCAAGATTTATCGTACGTAATTCTGACATGTTCGCGAATTTGCTTGGGAATGATTTATTAGAACAGGCACAGGTAAATAATAAATATATGAGTTCTATTTGCTTGGTGGTATGGTTTTAATATTTAATATTTTGTTTTTGTTTTTTCAGTGTTTTTCGTTTAAGGTTGATGCATGGGTAACAGCAGTTGAAGAAATTCTTGAATTTAATTTATCTGAGCAAGAACTCCTCTCTTCAGTTTCAGCGAAGTTAAAAAACTCAACAACAATGTGTCTTGATAGGTTCACTCTTGCGGATATCATGGTTTGGACTGTTTTAGCCAAAAATGATTCGGTAAAAAATTTAATTTTTCTATAAATTTAATTTTTTTTCATTTTTTCATTTTTTGATTAATCTTTCTTATTACATTTTTTGTACCCAATTATTCTTTTTGCTGAAAGCAATTTGTTTAAAAAATTGTTAAAAAAAAATTGATCGCAATTACTGGTTTTAATGTTTTAAGTTTCGTTTATGTTCAGTTCAGTTGATTCAATTAAAAATCGTGATATTAGATAATTCCCGAAAAAGGCTTCTTTTTAATTCTTGGAAAATTTTATAAACAAAATAAAAGTATATATACTATAGATAATTTTTATAATTTTATAATTTATAATTTTTATGATTTTTTAATTTAATTTTATTTATAATTTTAATTTTTTTGTTAATTGCTTGGTTTATTTTACATCCTTATATTTTCGTGCAGTTATAACTTTACGATTTTCGTTTCAGTTGCATAGAAATACACCATTCACCAATTTCTTTCGGCTTATTCTTGGTCATCCTTGTTTTGAGGAGGCACACCGAATCGTAGGAAAATTTGAAATACCAAAGCCGAAAATAAAGGACGATGGGAAGAAAGTAAAATATTTAAAAATATTTAAAAGTTTCTTCTCTATTCATCGTATTTTAAAATTTTTATTTTTTTCGTCATTATTCAGTTTTCTTAAGGATAATACAACAATGAGGAAAGGAAAGCAAAAAATCAAAGATGAAGGAAAATTTGTGGAATTAAAAGGTGCCGAAAAGGGAAAAGTTGTCGTTAGGTTCCCTCCAGAAGCAAGCGGGTACATATATATTTTAAGATTTTTTGTTTTAATTAATGGAAAATTTGTCGAATACATATTGGGAAAAAACAGATCATTAATAGGAAAGACGATTTATTGTATTTATAACATTTATTTATTGTATTTATTACGATTTATTGTATTTATATTCTAATAAAAAGTTATTTTGACTAAAGAATGTTATAAAAATAACTCAAGAAATGGAAAATAACATTGCTTTAGCGGTGTTCTTTAAAAAATTATAGATAATGATTAATTATAAATTATAAAAATTATAAATTATAAATTATAAAAAATTATGGTGAAAAAGTTTTGCTAAATAATTGAAGGTATTTGCACATTGGCCATGCTAAAGCTGCATTACTTAATCAACATTATCAACAAGTATTTGATGGCCAATTGATAATGCGTTTCGACGATACAAATCCTGCAAAAGAAAATGCTCATTTTGAAAAAGTATGTTTAAAATCGTTTTCACTTTTCATTTTTTCAAATATTTCATTTATTGTTTTAAGGAATCTTCAAGTTAAAAGATAAAAGATACTGGTAAAAATAAAATATAAAAATTCATCAAAGATTATATATTTCTAAAATATATATGAGACATTCTTGAGGTGATAAAAGAAGATTTGAAATTGCTGAAAATAAAGCCAGATAAATGGTCTTATTCGTCAGATCATTTTGAAATATTGCTGCAATATTGTACACAACTTCTACGCGAAGGAAAAGCATATGTGGATGACCTGGATGCTGAGACGATGAGGAAAGAGCGAGAAGAACGAAAGGAAAGCAGAAATCGTAATAACTGTATGTCTTCTTTTTTTCTTTTATTTAACGTAATTTGCATTGTTCTTGAATAAATTTCCTTCTTAATTTATTTCTTGAATTGGATATCGCCTTCATCTAGCGATGGAAAAAAATCTCAAACTGTGGGAAGAAATGCAGTGTGGTTCTACTAGAGGTCAAGAATGCTGTGTACGTTTGAAGATAGATATGTCTAACAACAATGGCGCATTACGAGACCCTACAATTTATCGTTGTAAAATTGAAGAACATATTCGAACTGGTAATAAGTACAAGTTAGTTAATTTATTTTCTTTCAAATTATAGATAAAAAATGAAAGTGAATTATCTGAATTTATTTGGTTTTAGCTGAAGTTGCTTGGGTTAAATGTTGATAAAAATTTTAAGTTCATGAGTTCCTGTTACATTTATTATTGTATCCATTTATTTTTTAGAATATTTTGCAGAGTTTACCCAACATACGATTTCGCTTGTCCAGTTATAGATAGCATTGAAGGAGTAACACATGCCTTACGAACTACGGAATATACTGATCGTGATGACCAATATAATTTTGTTTGTAGTGCATTAGGTTTACGTCTGCCTCGTATTTGGTCCTTTGCGAGACTGAATATGACACATACAGTAATGAGCAAGCGTAAACTGACTTGGCTTGTCGATGAACATTATGTTGACGGATGGTTAAATCTTCTATTTTCTTTCATAGATGTTCCATATTTGTTGTTTTATGGTAGAACTTTATGGTTCTATTGATATATTTGCTTCAATATTTTGTGATATGAATTTTTCCTAGGGATGATCCGCGCTTGCCAACTGTGCGTGGTATAATGCGTCATGGTTTAACGGTGGACGGTCTCAAACAGTTTATTGTTGCTCAGGGTGGAAGCCGCTCGGTTGTTACCATGGAGTGGGATAAAATTTGGGCGTTCAATAAAAAAGTTGGTGCATGAAGAAATGTTTTGCTTTGGCTTTTAGTGAAATTTAAAAATTTTGATTTTTTTTTGAGAAAAAAACAAAACCACTCATCATTGCTGGTTAGGCTTACTCCACTAGCTTGTTATATGGGAAATAAGCTATGGAATCTCTTGTTGATATAAATACATGTGAGTCGTCACCATCACCCGATATATATATATATATATATATATATATATTACAGCACACATATTTTAAAAATTATTTGCAGGTAATAGATCCAGTTGCTCCTCGGTATACGGCATTAGCTGCCAACAACCGTTTGGTTAATGTGCGAGTACTCGATAGTACAATTGACCACTGGAAGTCTGTATCACTTCACCCGAAAAATGTTTGTTTGTTATGTTATGTGTAAGCTGCTTTTTTTAAAAAATTGTTACGAATTGTTTCATGGATTTATTATCTTTTATTTATCATTGTTATTTTAAAGTTGAAGAACTTTCTTCAACTTTTTTTTTCTTTAGAATTTTAATGAATTTTTTTCTCTAGAAATTACTTTATATATTATTCCCTTTATCTTGGTATTTTTTCAATTTAAGTAATGTCATTGTTGATAGCTTGACATCGGTGAGAAGGCTGTTTGGTACAGTAAAAATATCCTTATCGAAATGGCTGATGCAAAAAAAATGGCAGTTAATGATATTGTGACTTTTATCAATTGGGGCAATATGAAGATCATTGAAATCAACTGGAACGAAGCGAATGAAATTGATCTTATCAAGGCGAAATTGGATCTCGATAATAAGGCTTCCACATTTTCTTTTTTTAAAGGCTTGCTTACTGATACAAAATTTTCATTAAAAAATCGAAAAAATTTTTATGATTAGTAAGAAAATTTAATTTTAATCTGATTATGTAGTTGATGGCTTTTTAATAATGTTTAAAAAAAATTTTCAATGTTTTCGAAAAATTTTCTGTGGTTCTATAAATTGATATTTAATTGATAAATTGATATTAAGGAATACAAAAATGAAATCATTTTTTCGAAATTACAATAAAATTATATATTTTATTATTGTTTGCCTTTATAATATGAAAAGAGGTTTTTCATGATATTTTAATTGTTATGCTTATTTTAGGATTATAAAAAAACACTTAAAGTAACCTGGATTGCGAAAAGTTCGACCATTCCTGTGAAAATTGTCCACTACGATCCTATTATTAGTAAAGCGATTATAGGGAAGGATGAAGATTGGAGAAAATATGTTAATCCTAATTCTATCGTGAGTTATTATTTTTAAATTTATTTTCATCAGAAAAATGTAAGAATGCAGTTATTAAATGCAATAAATGCAAATGCAAATGCAGTAAACTTAAAAGTGTTATTTCCTGATTTTTTACTTTTTTTTCTTTTTCGATTCCTTGTATTTAATTTTTCTTATAGGGTTAAAAGTTGCTTTAACTGTTTTGTTTGCAGAATTACAGTGATTTAGTGGGTGAACATGCTTTAAAAGATTTGCATAAAGGTGACATTGTTCAAATCCAGCGCAAAAACTATTGCATATGTGATTGTGAATATGCAGAGAAAAGTGAGCTTTCAGGAGTGGCAATTCCACTTGTTTTGATTGTCATACCTGATGGAAGTAAATCAACAGCCAAGTTGACTCAAACGGTATCATATTTCCTTTTTATATTTTGGCAGTGAATAAACGTAGCATTTAATATCACATAGAGCTAATGGGATGATAATAATGCACTGGCTGGTAAAACTGTTGGCGAATTGGAATCGAGGAATCAATTCTATGTGATTTTTTTTCTAATTGCCTTGAAATTATGCATTGCCTTGAAACAATAAATTTGTCTCTATATACAATTAATTTGGTGTGAATTGGCGAGAAAATAGTGCCTCTATCATAGGAATGAATCTTTCATTAAAGTAAGTGGTGGAAGGGGTTGTAGACAAAAAAGGAAAAGGGAACACAAATTATGAGAAATAAGGGTTAGTTATGTTTAGCGATTTTCAAAAAATTTTATTTCTCATTTCAATCAAAATTTAAACAAATCAACCGCCTAGTAAACTTTCGTTTGATTAAACTTTTGTTTAATCTAAGTGCAGAAAATCTATTTTTTTCTCAGGAGATATCGGAAGGAACCACTGTAAAATTATTAGAATTCAAAAAGGAGTTTAAAGAACATTTTGGAATAGAATATAAATCTGGATTCGCCGTTTCTTCCACAGAATCAAATGGTATTTATAATTCTTTACTGTTTCCGCAATTTTTTTCATTTATTTTTTAAAATTTTTTATTTCAGTTTCCAGTTCAGCACAAAATGTAAATCATACAAATGGAATGGATAGTCCTATGTCCATATATCTTCAAGTGGACAATCAAGGAAATCTTGTGCGTTCTTTAAAATCTCAAAAAGCTGAAAGTGACCAAGTAAAGGAAGAGATCGCCAAATTATTAGGATTAAAAAAAATCTATAGAGAAACAATTGGTCAAGATTACATTGCTGGCAAGCCTCCTAATATTAATTGTTCGGTGGGCGGAAATGCAGATTCAGAAGCCATTGGATTTTCTGCTGCTGAAGTAAAAAGTCAAGAGGAACTATTCATTGAGATTCAGCAACAGGGTGATCTAGTTCGACAATTGAAGACAAAAAATAAAAATTCGGTAGATTTCGTATTGTGTTTCGTCTGTACTTTTTTTCCCAAATTTTTATTTCTTTATTTTTTTTTTAGTTTTTACATTCTTTACATCAAAATTTTTGTCGAAAAGTTAAAATTTCTGTGGACGATTTCTTTTGATCAGTAGTGCGAAATGTTTTATATTATCCTATCAAAAATATTTGATAAAATCAATTTTTGAGATCAATTAAGTTTGATTAAGAAATTAAGATTAAGAAATTCTCCATATGTGCTTTTGATCCATCCAAGTTTGTTTTTTTCATTTTTTATTTTTCTTTTTGTTTCTAGCGAAGATGTTGAAAACTTTGTGAACAAATCTTTTTTGTAGTTAAATTGCAGAAATTAATATTTCCTCGCTTTCATGCTGGACTTTTCTTTAAGCACTGGGTTGTTTTATTTTATTTGGACTGGTTTTCAGAAGGAAACTACTGATGCTATAGCAAGATTACTGAAAATGAAAGAACGATACAAAGAAATAACCGGAAGTGAATATAAGTTAACAGAGGACAATACTAAAGACAAAAAGGTAAACTGATTCATATTCCTTGTGCGATTAATTTAAGCAGTTTTTTTTTTCACTCTGATGCGCCAAATTAACTTTTTTGTTCTATCTCTATAGCTGCCCATATTTTTTTTTATTTATTCTTCATTTTCTTTTATGTGAATGATATCTTTTTTTTCAAATTCTTTTTTTTTCTTCTAACAGCCCCCAAGCTACTCGGTCCAATGCTATTGCTGACAATAAAAACCATTCTTTTTTCCATCCTTTAAGTCCATATTTTGCTGATCCTATACCTTCAAAATCTTTGCTGACCGTATCAGTCCAGGTCTTGATTGGCCCACCTCGCTTTTGACGCCACCCATCACGGAGTTTAGAATTTTACAAATAACGAAATATATGTCAATTCCTGTGGTGGGCGGCGAAGAACGTGCCCTAACCAGTGAAGACAACGTTTTACGATGGTACTGTTAATGCAAGTGGTATTTGAGCGGGAGTGGATGCCATCATGTGCTGTTTTGTCCGCTCGGCGGACCAGTAAGATGTATATCAAACTTGGGAGGTCAAAAGCGTATAGCTTCTTAATATCCTGCACTCCCAATGGCGAAGTCTGACATCCTTTTGTGTAAGAGATATCTTTTTTTTTCAAATCCCTCTAGAAATGTTTCATAATTTTTTTCTTTTTTGGTAATGTATCAATCCAGTCTTTTATTTCGTATTTTTTTCTATGCTTTTTTCAAAATATTGCTTTATTCTAATAGAATTTTATTTTTTTATTTGTTTTATATTGTTTGTATTATTGCCTATAATTGATAAAATTTAGTGCTTTTAGCTTGTATTTTAGATTTTAGATAATGAAAAATGTTCTTTTAATGTTTTTGTAGAAAAAAAATGAAGTATTTATGATGAAGTAATGAAAAAAAATTTTTTTATTTTGAAAAAGACCATTTAAATATTTTGTTTAAATTGTTAAATTAAATTGTACTAATGTCAAATTGATTAATTGTGAACTATGTAAGGAGAGATGAACAGTATATTGTGCAGTCTATAGTGTTATTTATACGTTATAGGATACGTTTTTGAGGCTTGAAATTCAATACTCTTGAATAGAACGAGAATTAAGTTAAACATGTGTTCTGGCCGGTTTATTACTGTAATTCGCATATTGTAATAGCATTGTTTTGAAGGATTTGCGAAAATAAACTATCTTTGAGTTTATCTTTGAATTCATTGGAATATACCATATTGCCGCATTATTTGAGGAGCAGCAGGTTGAAATAACGGCTCCTCATGTCATCACTACAAATGAGCAACAGTTTGATGCAAAAAGCTCTAGTATTTTCGATAATGCGCAGTCATTAGAAACAAAAAAATTTGTTATTGAAACATCGAAAGAGGAGAATTGTGCTGAATGGTATTATCAAGTTAGTTTCTATTGTTCTAGCTTTGCCAATTTCACTGTAGTTTTGAAATTTTTTTAGAAAGGAGTCACAGTAACAATAATTTCTGGACTTTCCCTGGACAAGTTTATTGAATCCTTTAGTGCGAGCCATGAAATTTTTCGCTTACCGTCGGCGATTTAGATTTTCTCCAAATTGTAGGTGATTACAAAAGCAGATATGGTCGAATATCATGATATATCGGGATGTTATGTTCTTCGGCCGTGGTCATATTCGATATGGGAATTTGTAAAAAAATGGTTCGATGGTGAAATAAAGAAGTTTGGTATACACAATTGTTATTTCCCAATATTTATCTCGCAAAATGCATTGGAAAGAAAAAAGTCGCATATTTCTGATTTTGGTGTTGAAGTAAAATTTTAAAGGATATTAGCTTTAGATAAAACATTGATTACCCCTAAATTTTCTTCATCCTTTTATTCAGATAGCATGGGTGACGAAAGCAGGAAATTCGGAATTGACTGAACCGATTGCTGTTCGACCGACAAGTGAAATTGCGATATATCCAAGTTATGCCAAATGGGTTCAGTCTTATCGTGATTTGCCGATTCGTCTTAATCAATGGTGCAGTGTTGTTGTTAGTTTTTATATGAAATTTATGATGCCATGTTAAATAGAGGATTTAAATAAAGGAATATTAATTATTGACGAAATTTGTTGTTGAATTCATTATTTGATTAAAAAATCTAATCTATTAATTTTCTTTTCATTTTATTATTTATTTTTGAACTAATTTTTGATGTTCAATTCTAATTTTTTTGATTCTTCATTCATTTAATGAATGTTTTGCAAACTTTACATTGTTTTAATAAAGTTTTAACAAATGATTGACAGAATTTTAATAATTTTTTTTTTTTCACTCTTTTATAATCTAGCGTTTGGAGTCCAAATATCCGATCCCATTTCTGCGCACTTGTGAGTTTCTTTGGCAAGAAGGACATACTGCATTTCAAACTGCTCATGAAGCAGAAGCCGAAGTTTTCACCATTCTTGATTTGTATGAAACTATATATCGTGATCTTCTGGCTATACCTGTGGTGAAAGGTCGGAAATCAGAGAAGGAAAAATTTGATGGTAGCAATTTCACAACAACAGTAGAAGCTTATGTTCCAGTTAATGGACGAGGAATACAGGTTATATTGCTGTTTTTTATTTATTTATTTCTTTTGGGCTCTTCATCTTAAACTAAACTTTATTGAAATGCTTCGATTACCATCATTATAGGTATTCTCTTATTAAGGTACAAGAATATTTATGCTCATTCTGGATTAAACAAATAAACTTTATTTTGATACCCATTCATTGTAATATATTGATATTTTAAAATAGCTTTTTTATTTGCCATGTTTTTACAGGGCGCTACTTCTCATCATCTTGGACAGAATTTTTCGAAAATATTTGACATTTCATTCGAGGATCCACAAACTGGAACTAAATCATTTGCATGGCAAAACAGCTGGGGAGTAACGATACGAACTATCGGTGCAACAATTATGATTCATGGTGACGATAAAGGACTGGTTCTTCCCCCAAGAATTGCTCCACTACAGATAATTCTTTTATTCTTTATTTTTATTTTGTATTTTTTCTTCAAGATTATCGCAGGTTAATAGTTGAAAAGAAACAATATTTATTTTTCTCAAATTTAGATTGTCATCATTCCTTTGGATTTCACTAGTCAGTCCAATAAAGAAGAAAAAGAACAAATCATATGCACAATTAAGAAAGTAAATTCTTCTCTTGTGGAGGGAGGAATTCGATCGGAATGCGATTTCCGCAGTAACTATTCAACTAGCTGGAAGGTTAATTACTGGGAATTAAAAGGAGTTCCAATACGGGCAGAAATTGGACTGAAAGGTATTGCTGAAAACAAGGTATTATTTTAATTGTGCTCAAAGTTTTGTAAAATTTTCAATAAATTCTTGCAAAATTCTTATTTGTTCTTCTGGCATTTTTTAGGTCAAATGTGTCGTGCGCCATTCAGATGAAAAATTTTTTATCAAAATGGATGAATTAGATGCAAAAGTGAAGAGATTGTTAGAAACAATTCATGAGCAGATGTATAATAAGTAAGCTTTCCTTGATTCTCACATCCTTGCATTCTTGTAATAAATAATGATCGAAATGAATTTTTTAAAATATCTCTTAAATTTTTTATAAGAAATTCACGCTATTTTTTCTCAAATATTTCGTGCTTCCTATATTTTCACTGGTAAAATTAATTTTATCGACAAAATTCATCGAAGTATCTGATTAATAAAGTTGTGAAGTTGTTACTGGACAACAAAAACAATTATTTTTCTATTCAGTTAGTTGCAGAGCTTTGAATGCTAGAACAGCTCATACGAAATTGACAAATGACTGGGAAGAATTCAAAAATCTTCTTGATGAGAAATTTTTGCTCTTATCACCGTTTTGTGGTGGTATAGAATGTGAAGATGCGATCGAAAAAGAGAGCTATAAAGATGAGAAAACAAATCTTGGCGCACCAATGGGCGCAAAAACTCTTTGCATACCACTTGAACAAGTTAGTCAGATTTCACAAATTTTTATAGTCATTTATACGTTTAATTAGATAAAAGGAAAATAATTAATTTTAAAGATATAAGAGGATATTTCGTTGGAATTTAAGTAGTCCTTTTAGCCAGTCCATCAATTCCCGGAACATTGCATTCGTCCCGACTGTGGCAAGGCGCCAAGATATTTTGCAATATTTGGACGCAGCTACTGATTTTTCAATAGAGCATTTTATCGTAAATTTCATTATCGCCCATATGGAAAGTTTCGGATAATTTGCTAATTTTTTTGCCATTCTTATTTTTCTTTTTCGGATAAATTCGAAATTTGTTTCAAAATTTATTAAAACATTTATTATTATTACAAATTTATTAAAATTGCTTTTTTTGACCGTATAAATTTTAGGTTATGGGAAAATGGCGCATAGCTTTTATAGAATTAATAATATTTAGAAAATATTTTCTAAATTTTCATGTTGGTTATTTTGTATTTTGCTCCTATATTACCTCTTATTATCTCTTCTAATGAATATACTAATATACTAATGAATACTACAAATAAACAAGCTTCATTTAAATGAATTATTTTTGCGGCAAACAAATAATTAATCTTTCATAGCATACATTCTCAAATTAAAACATAATTTCATAATATTTGCAGATTTTCGCAATATTTAATCTTTGCATATAGCATTTTAAACATAATTTCCTAACTTCCTATCAAGCACTGGAGCAAAGCAATTCTGCTCCTAACTTTTAAGAAACATGACAGGACAAACTGTGAGAATTATCGAGGAATCAGCTTACTAGACGTTTCAGGGAAAATTTTTGCTTCTCTTCTACTCAGCAGATTTGTAGCAATATTTAAAACAGCGGAATCCTAACCAAGCTGGATTTAAACTGGGATACGATTGTGGTGACCAGATAATCAGAAGTGTGTTGGAATATCATTCCAAATATGCAATCCATCCTTGCGTGTTTCATCGACTTTGCGGTCCCCTCGATTCAGTTGATAGAACGGCACTTTGAGGTAATGAAACGCGACGGTGTTCCAGAGAAGATCGTTCGACTTATAAAGGTATTTTATCAACGTATGCTGGCACAGGTCCATATATGGAAGAATTGACCAGACTCCTTCGAAATAAAAACTATTGCCATTAAGGCTTAGTCTTACAATGTTTAACTATACGATAGACTGGACAATGAACATTCCTTGTCAGCACTTAAGAGGAGTGCAAATTGATCCAGAGCATAATATCATAGATCTTGAATACGCTAATGAGATGTAGTCCTTCTTGCTGACAATTATGATGAAATGCAAATAATGTTAAACAACTGCAACATGAATCAGAGTGCCTAATTTTAAATACCTTGTACCTAGTACCGAACGGCCATGCAAAAGACGAAATTGCAACCCGGATAATGATAGCTAGAAATACGTTCTTCCGAAATATTTAGCGAAAACACTATTAAAGTCCACGTCTATATAAACTGCGATTCGCCCGATCTTGCTATATGGCTGCGAGACATGGCCGATGAGAATGGAGGATATTAAGAAGTTATCTGCCTTTAACCACTCACGTTTAAGATATACTTTGAAGGTCCGCCGAGTGAATAAATACTCGCTCAAATACCATTTGAACAAACACTATCATATAGTGTCGTCTACTCTGGTTAGGACACGCTCTTCGTCGCACACCTTAGGAGTTGACAAATATTTCATTATTTGCTAGATTCTTTGACAGATGGCATCAAAAGGTAAGGTCGGCCAATCAAGACATATGCTGACACAGTAAGGCGAGATTTTGTATAGATGGACCAGTGATATATGGATTTAAACGATGGAAAAAGGGATGGCTTTTATTACTGTCGGTGATGGCGTCGGATCAAATAGCCTGGAGACGTCTTACCTTTATAGCCAGCGCAGCTAGCCAGTAATGGTGAAAACCGTTAGAAGAATATAATCATTAATTCAAGTAAAAACTAGGCAGATTTCATCTAATAGCTGTTTCAACCAGATTTCATTTCCTTCTAGCATTCTGTCTCCATGAAAATGTATGAATAGTTGCGGTATATTCAGAGGAAATGGAGATCGGCTAACCTTTGAACTAATTTCAAATTTCGCATAAAATGCCACACATTTGGGAAGGGTAGTTTAATCGTTCTGATGGGCCATTATAATAAACATTCGTTATTTCATTAGTCAAGGTGAGAAGCAGTGAGCGAAACCCATGATTCTTGGGAAATCTTTTTTTCTATATAATACAGATTTTATATAATCAAAAGAAACATTTCAAAGCAATAGTTAAAAACCTTTTCATTTTGCCATTGCTATGATATGATATAAAGTTTTTACAATCATTTACAATTAATTTTCCAAAATAAGCGAGAAAAATACTTAAATCTGAAAATTTCTTTAAGTGCTAATCGCGTTCAAGGAAAATTCAATCTCAATCCAAATATCGATATCGATTGTATTTGTATTCTGAATTTTAAAAAGAAGGAAATTTAAAAAACATACTGAAATTTGATATAGAAACAACTAAGTAACGTGATAAAAAATCTGTAAGATACCTCAACTTCAATCAATTAGGTTAATGCGACTTTTCAAAACTATTGCTTCACCTGCATGAATGAAAATCAACCAGTCAACATGATTGAAAGTATTCGTCGATCTTAAAAAAATGAAATTTATTAAATGAATTTGCACAATGAATATTTGATATTTAATAATAATTGTTAATAAATAATTTATTTTTTTAACGTCTCAGACTTCCTACAACTTATGCCTGTCGGAAATTTGCTAGATGATCAGTCAAACTTCTTGACATGTACGCTAATTCTGTTTTAAATTAATAAATTAACAACTTCTACTCCGAAAATATAAGATGTCCTACAAAACACGAACAAAACGTGTTTTTGAGCGCTAGGAAAATATACTTTGAATTAGTTTAACTGAATAATTTGTGTTTAATATAAATGAAGACAAGAATTTTTTAGTTTTTAAAAAATATCATACGAACCTTAATGCTTGGATAATTCGGCCAAATGAACTGTTTAAAAACACATGCATTAAATATATTTAAAGTTTATTTATTGTTGTCATTTAAAGTATAAAAATCGATCGTTGCGAATACTAAAAATAATGAGCGTTCATTGCAAATATTTGCAATTTACGGTGTAATAGCCGATTAGAAAACCATATTTCAGGATTTGATCAAAAGTAGAACGAACAAGCTTTGCAATTTCAATAAATCTCAATTTTTGAATAAAAAGAAATTGTGCTAAGAAGACTGTCTAAACTGTCTGCAAAAACTATCTGAGACTGTCGACCAAAAAATTTTCGAGTTTCGTTGAGAAATTTTTCTGGAAATTAAAAATTATGAATATATTCGAATAAAAAATAAGCAAGCAATTTATAAAAAAGCACTAGGCATAAAATGAGTAACTTGCTTGTCGAAAATTTCATATCCAATTTCAGAGACCAACTGCATAAATATCTGTTCTATAATCAATGAATCAATCCACTATAATCAATTCACGTACTTGGTGAGGAATGAATTACCTGTTAAAAATGAGTATTTGAAAATATTATTAAAGAACCAATATGCACAATAATTTCTTAATATTAATTCCTTAATATTAATTTTTTTTTTTTGCTATTTTAATGGTAACTTTAATGAACTGGTAAAAAACAATTTCGAAAAAACATCTTAATTGGAAGAAATATAACAGATCAAAGAAAATTTACAGAAAAAAGAATATAAAACGACAATCGATAAACCAACCACTTGAACTGAACTGCAGTGAAATATTACTGAATTACTGAGTTCTAATGACTAATTTTTTGCAATTAAATAAAAACATTACTGTTTCTAAAATTTGCGAAAATAATGTCTATTATCATTCAGAAGAAAACGATAATAATACAAGATATTTAAAATGATGCAAAAATCAAAAATGTTGAAGAATCTAAGGAATAAAGTTAAAGGAAAATGCAGGAAAATAAGAAAATAAATGGTATCGGTTTTTTATTATTGAAAAGAAAAACCCAAAAAGAAATTATCTGTGCACCACAAAATAGGTTTTTGTATTTAACGGTAAGCACATATAATTAATTCGACTTATCTTTTACATGCAATGCGGTAAATTCTTCCATTCGTTGCAATGACCTCCGATCATTAAAAAAATGATGCAAATACATTTTTTTATAATATTCGAATGTTAATACTTCAGACTTCCAGACTTAACATAGCAAATAATTTCACTATTTTCAAGCAGAATCAATTTCCATAAATAAACTCATCATAGCGAACTATCATAGCATCACAAATTCAGCATTAAGAGAGTTCGAATCAACTGAAAGTAAAAGTTCACAAATATTTTAACCTAATAAATGCTCGATGGTTCTTTGAAACCAAAGTTATACATGGTCTTAAGCGCAAGTGATAATTCTTGACAATTTGTGAACAAATGAACATTAAAAATTTTGAGCTTCCTAAGTAGTACCTTTTCTTGTACCGACCAACCAAAGCTTGTAAACTGAAACATTCTGAACAAAACCAACCAAATCTCCAATAAAAATTTGCAAAAAAACATAATTTTCTAAATAAAATTCAAGAATTGTACGCTCAAATAAATTTCAACTATGAAATTTATTATCTCCACAAAATATGAAAATATGAAAAAAAAAACGATGACAAACATTTGATAAATAATAAAGAATTAAATCTAGAAAATAATTATGGAAAATACGAAATAAAACATATAAACATATCTAATCAAAAACTTATGATTTTATGCAGTGATAAATTGATAAATGAACATTACTTGATTCCCTTAATAATATCAATTCAAAATGCATAAAAACAGGCAAGAAATGACAGAATTAACAGATAATTTATAAAAAGCAAACTTCTTTTTAGTTTTTATAAAATAATTTTTATAAAATACCATTAAACATAGAGTTATTAAATAAACAATTTATAAGCCCAAATAATTTTTTAGAAAAAGAAAAAGATTGAAATAAAAAGTTTGGCTGATAGGTTAAAGAAGAAAATTAGGGTTGCCAAGTACGACATTTTTTATTTTGCGTCGTCACCAAAAATTACCCTTAGCATAAACTAACTTTTTTGAGAGTTGCATAATAAGATTTCGGTGATTAATGAATCTGCTAATATCGCTTTCTTAAGATTTCTGCTCATAGAAACTACAACACATTTACCCAATTAACACAAATACACACTTGTCGGATTTAATGTGAAATGACCTGTTTGATCTCTGATTTCACAGAATTTAACTAGTTTTGAAAAAGTGGAAAAATGAAAACATTTCATAGAAACGGAATGACTAATAACGGAATGACCAGCGGTTAACGCTGAGCATTTCTGTTAGGCTCGTCCATCTGGCTCGGATGGATCCTAAGCAAGTGCGTCTTCTTCAGCAACTGTACTTTAGCAACATTTAAGCCTACCAAATGCAAGAGGCCAGCCATAACGCTTGAAATGTGACAATGAAACACGTGTGATAAGTAGCTGGAAAAATAACGCTGACAATAAAAAGCTAGCAGTCTGCGAGAAATTCGAGAACAGCTCACTTCGAGAAGCACTTGGTGGGAGAGAGACGGTTTGCACATCGCCACATCCGAACGCTGCGATCCGATTCCGATCGTCCAACAATTCCGACATTTTCTTCAAAATCAGCGCAACTGATTGAATTCGTACGACAAATAGCACTGACTTTAAAATAGAGAGCTTGTTTTTTACTGCTTTAAGCTGAGCAGTTGCTGACGCTCAGCTTTGCTTTCTACAGTGCAGCAAGGTGGGTGGTACCATGTGAGCTTCGGATTCCCCGCATTCTTCATACAATCGGTGTAAAGTCGTGGTTTTGTCAGATTTATTTTCGAAAGCCTTTGATAAGGTCGTCTGTTTCGGCTGAAATCAAGTAATCTCGCTGGGTCGCGATTTTTCGCGAAGTTTAGGGTGAAATCTGGTTGATGCTCGAAATCGACTTCTTCCTCTGCGATCCTGCCTATTTGCATATTCGTTACAGAAGTTCCAAAGTCACTGCCAAATAAAAATTACTCATAAAAATTGCAGAAAAGATGGGAAATATCACGTCAGCGATAACACCCGATCAAATTCTGCCCGTCGAAACGTTTATTAACGATCTGCCAAATATGCGCTTCGTCAAGAGGTTTGTGAAGAAAAAATAGTTTATGTATCGCGTTTTCATCATATTTCACTTTTTCACCACATTTGTCTGGAGAAGTAAATGTTTGTAAATGAATGGTGAACAATGAATGTCACTTATACGGTGCTCCCTGGCATATTGCCCAATATAACGAGCTAGTGGAGCGAGTTTAACCAGTAATGGTGAGGACTCTTAAAGCTTATGGGATGCACGGTGAGAGAGCGAAATTCGAAATTCCTCCCTGGCTCTGCTGGCCTTTCTTTTCTTTCCTTTGCTGTTCCCATGCAGTTTCTTCTCTTTTCTGTTCTATTTCGAGTAGTTTTTGAGTAGCGATAACCCATATTGACTGATGTCAATGTCGAGTGTCGTTGGTTCGTGCTGCCCTACTCTTTGGCAGGCGAGAACCTGTCATGCCGATAATGGCAAATGCCTGGGCCTAAAACAAACTTATTACGATGAGTGAACGTAGTTAAATGAGTCAGTCGACTGCTAAAAGTGGTGTCTTATGTTGGCTTCATTATTTAGCTCGGCAATATTTTCTAAATCTAAGGCTGAAATTTTTGTTTCGCAGGTCAAGAACTCTTTTGTGCAGTGGATTTCTTGCATGTGCAAATAGCGACTTAAAGTGGTGAGTAAAATGTTATCAAGTCATAGGAGCACATGAACGGAGCTCACTCAGAGAGATCAGACGGGTAGCCAGATTCGAAGTTAAAATTATTGTTGCATTAGTTTGCTTATTTCTCGTTTTTTTAGCTTGGGCAATACTCGATTCATGAAGGTCGCAAAAGCTGATTTTTTAGATGGTTCAGTGATTCCTGTTGTATTGAAGTTTTTTATACCGCATGAAGAGGATTTTTTAGTTGGTCGTTATGTGGATCAAGTAAATTCTTTTCATGCATTTTCGATTCATTTGATCAATTTATTTTGGTCTTTCTTAATTAATTAATTTGCAGGTGTATCTGGTTCGAGATTTGCTATATACTGCATATAATTGTTGTCCATTCAAAAACGTTTTCGTGAGTGGATTTATTATTTAGTTAAATAGGAATTTTCAGTTATTCACGTTTTTTCTATCATATTATTCGTTTATCACCTGAAGATGCAATATATGAATCGCTAATTTTGTAAGAAGAAGGGGCACATAAATATTTATGATAGATTCTCGAAATTTTCGCGTAATATTTTCTTTTCATTGGATTTGGTCATTTTTGTCATTGTCATTTTTCTGTTTTTATAGGTCATATAAGTCACGATTTACACTATATTTGATCATTTAGGAAAGTCCAAAAGCTCGAAAAAAATACGATATATTTTTTTGCGTGCCCAATGATTATTAACCACAGACCTGGTCTTAGTTAATAATGCTCGAAATCTCAATTTATGAGGGCGGCAAAAAAATGTAGTTAAGTTGGCTGGTTCATTTTCAGCCAGCACTCGTGAATTATTGCTTTTATTGCTTGCTTTATTGTTGAGATTTGTACAAAATTAGATTGAATTCTTGGTAGTTAGTTTCAAAGATTGGAAGGTATTTTAAATGAAAAGTAACAATTATAACAACTAATCATTGGTTCTTCGGCATTTTCATAGGGCGGAAGGCTGAAAAATTAAGGAGTTATAACTTATCAGGCTCGTCAATTTCTTATTTCATTATCGCGGTACAAATTTTATTTATTTTTTTTTAGGTAACACAGCGTTGTGTAATTCTTTCTCGTCAGTATTACAAGGAAACATTATACAATCGGCTAAGTACTCGGCCTTTTCTTCTGGATATTGAAAAGAAGTGGATTACATTTCAATTGTTAAAAGTATTTTACTGAAAATTTAACAATTTACTTGCATACTCTTCCATATTTTTAAATTTCCAATTACGATTGATTTGGAGGCAGTGGCTCAATGTGAAGCGGCAGATGTTTGTCACGGTGATTTAAAATCGCAGAATGTTGTTATTTCAAGTTCAAACTGGGCTCAAATCACGGACTTTGCTACTTTTAAACCAGCTTTTGTTGCATCGGTTATTTTTACACCTTTTTATTTTCTTCTTTGTTTTTTAGAAAGTTAAAAAGTTCCTTTAGTGACAAAAATTAATTCAAGTAGGATAATTTGCAGGATGATCCATCTTATTTTACATTCTTCTTTGATACTAGTCGGCGAAGAACATGTTATTTGGCACCGGAACGTTTCTATCCTAGTCATCAAATCAAATTGTATACGGACGCTCCCAGACAGTTTTTGGATATTTCAAAAGGCCTTACGCACGCGATGGATATATTTTCATTAGGATGTGTACTTGTTGAATTAAACTCAACTGTCGAGGAATATTATCCATTTAGTTATGGTGAACTTGTTAAATATAAGTGCGCTTTTTCTTTAATTATTAAATTATTTGTTTTTGAATTTGAATTTGAAAAGATATCCCTTATATTTCGAAAAATATTAAAATTATTTTAGGGAAATGAACGACCAAGAAGCAGATATTTTCGTGCAGAATATTCTGGAGAAGGTTCCTCATGCTTTGAGAAGAATGATCGGATTAATGTTGAACAGAATTCCATCTAAACGATTGACTGCGACGAAGCTCGTGAGTATTTCCCATTCTTACTTTTTCGTGCTGATATGCTCCTTTTTATTTGTCTTCTGTAAGTGAAATATAAGGAAAAATTTTTTTGAGAATTAAAAGGCTTTTTAGATTCTATTTGCATCTTTTACATATATCTATCGAATATCGTTTCATATATAATTCTTTAAAACATAATATGATTCCAACGATTTTGCTTATTTTTAGTTGCAAAAATTTGGTCCTGAAATATTTCCTCCTCTTTTCGAAAATTTGCTTTATGATTATATTTATGCATTTCGTCCAAAATTTTCTTATTCAAATGATTCAGTTGAAGAAAGCAACCAAAACTTAATTTTAATGGATTCAGATGATGCAATTGCAAAGTTGGTGATATTTTTTTTGTGCTGCTAAATCATTAAATATTTACATAAAAAAGGGAAAGAAGTTTTATGGGAAGCATTTAAAATATAAGCATATAAAGATATAAAAAATTTTTTTCTCTTGTGAAAAATCTTGTTGGACAGCATCTTCGGAATTGTAAATTTTCCGATAATTTTTTACAATTTTTACATTTATATTTTCAAAGTATATTCTTTAATTATAGTGATCATTTTTGCTGTATAGATTGGCTCGTGATATGGACATGATAATGGAGATGCTTTGTAAAGCGAACAATGGTAAAAGTGATGAACAGTTATCATGTGTTGCACTTTTTATCACATTAGTAGCATCTAATTTAAGAGCTTTGAAATCAGTGGCTTCAAAATCGGTGAGCTTTATTTATTATATTGTTTTTTACGAATTTTTATTTCGTCTAATCCTTCCTGCAATTTGTCATTCAGTTTTTTTTATCCATTATTGTATTTCTGTTGTATTAAAAATTTGATGAAAATTACATATTCATAAATAAGTATTATTAAAAAAATATATATATATACATATTTATATATGTAGATTATTTTTTTGTTGCGTATTCACGAATTTTTTACATCTTATTCTACATCTTATCTTATTCTAATATTGTTGATTCAATTTTTTCGATTGCAATGAAAATGCTGCAGCGTTTTGCTACAGTTGCAGATCCATCAGTTATTGCTGATCGAATTTTACCATACTTGGTTATTTTTCTTTCTTTTATTTTTGCTTGTGATTTTTCTTTTGTGTCCTGCGGTTTTACGGTGCATATGGCTTTAAATTCCTTATCTTATGGTGATTTATTTGGTATAATTTTAGTGGTTGCTTTCGTAAATACTTTGAACCAGATGAAATATTGTTTGGGCGAAAATTACCGCTTTAATTACTTCATTTTTTAATAATTATGATAATAATAATTTATAATTTAATAGTAATAATAATGATAATAATAATAATATGCTATTTTTATTTTTTAATTGTATAATCCTATCTTAATATTTTTAGCTGTTAACTATATACAGGTTAATATGTTCTATGATTCTTCATTGCAAGTTAGAAGTGAAGCAATTTATAAAATAACCGCTATTCTATCATCTTTGGAAAAAATTCCCATTCGAGAGACTCGTCTTTTCATTGATTATTTGTTTCCACATCTGGTTAGATCTTTTTAATAAGTTGGCAATATTTTTTAATTTTAATAAAATTTCGTAATTTTACATTTCAAAAAAATATTGTTGAGGAGAAATAATTTAAAATTAATTTTCAAATTTTACGTTGAAATCCGTCATCAAGATTAATAAAAACTTTGCAGAAGATTGTATCTACAGATCCTTCCAATTTAGTGCAGATGGCATTGGCGGAAAATTTAGGTATCTTATCGGAAACTTCTGTCAGGTAATTGATCAGTTTTTATTAGTTAGTGAATTGAATCTCAGATATCCTTACGAAATAATTCGTGTAATCTGTCATAACCTAATGTCTTCGATGTAGATTCTTATACCAAAGTTCGAAAAATTTAACAATTGATCTTCTTGGCAATTCAACTGTCGGCGAAGCTGAAGAAAAAGCTGATTGGGAGAATGAATTAGCTCGTCAAGAGCTGAGAGCGCTTCATGAAGCAGTGAATGAAATTTTTATAAATCTTTGTGGTTCAGATAATTGTGTTAAGGTATTTTTTTATCAAAGAATTATATTATTTTTATCTTGTATATTTCTTATATATATATATATCTTAATTTTAGCATTGTTTGGTAGCATCAAAATCCTTCCCTATGCTTTGCCAATTTTTCAATCGTCAAAGATGTAAATTTTTTGTTAATTCTATTTAACTATTTTCATTTTATGAAACTTATAAGTTTCAACCACATTCAGATATGAAATGTATATCAAATATTAACCTAAAATTTTCGCACTTTCTCTAATTTCTACGTTGGATTTTTTTATATATTTATAGCAATATTTGTTTTAAATGGAAATAATGGATTTTAACGGAATTAAATTCCAAAAATTTTCAAAATCCTCCCCTAACAGTTCAAAACTGTGGAAACTTTAAAAATGGCCTATCTAACTTCATCAGTTTTGCCTTTAATTTATTATTTTTCAAAGTATTCAAAATGTTTTCTGAATTCAATAACACTTTAGAATTCACATTTGAAAAAATTTATTTGTTAATTATCACCGAAGAAAAAAAAAAGAAAAATCTACCGATTTATTGCAGCAACGGATGTTTTGTTGTCGCACATGATTACGTTCTTGAATGATAAAGTTGATTGGCGTCTTCGAGCCGCGTTTTTCGAATGTTGTCCAATAACAGCAAAGTTCGTTGGTCGACAAAGTACTTTCATTCTTAGATCACTTCTGCAACAGGTACATTTTTACATTTTACATAGTAGCATTTCATTTTGGTATCAAAAACCTTTAAAATAATAAAATATTTTGATATGATTGATAATTTATTGCTATCATTGTTCTCCTTATTTTCCAATTATATTTTTAGGCAGTTTCTTAAAAATAGACTGAAGTCTTATGTTCGTAGTTTTTATATTTTATTTTTAAGGGTATACATGATTTCGAAGAATTCGTGCAACTTCGTGCATTTTGGTGTATTTGTACATTATGCAAGGATCAACTGTTGGATAAAGCAGCTATTTACGAGTTATTAGATGATGTTGTGCCTTTTCTTTCTCATCCGGTCTGTTTTTTAATGTTAGGAATTTTTATATTTGTTCGTGGTTATCGATTGGAAGACTATTGTCCCTCTCTTTAACTCCTGGAATTCTTTTTAATTCCGCTTGTCAAAAAATATTTCTGGTAAAATATTGGTAGCTTCCCATTAAATGGAGAGAGAGTACTAGAAAAAAATATATATTAATACTAAATTATTAAATCTCTTTTTTTTCGTATCGTCCAATGAGAACAATACGGTACACTTCGATCTCCAAGTTGTTTTTTGATTGAAGTAAATGATTTTAGAATGAGTGGTTGAGACTGGCTGTGGTGAATATTTTGGTTGCCCTTGATGAATCCTTAAATGTGGCTGATGTACACTGCAAATTAATGCCTCTTATAAAATCTCATCTTAACGAGAATCTTATTAAACTTAATAACAAGGTATTTTTCCTTCTCTCTTAATCATATAAATTTTTTAAATTATATATAAATATAAATTTTTTTCTATCCTGATTCATTTCATCATTTCATTTCATTACAGTTTATATTAATTGCAACACTTCGTCCTCCGATATCCCGGGCTATATGGGCATTTGTGGTCAATGAATCACCACTAATTCCTCTTCTTGATTACCTTGCTGAAAAGCAGATGTTTATCGCTCTAGAAGGTGGACCGAATTCAATTATAGCTACAAATAGGAGGTTACTGTTTTTCAACTGAATTTTTGCTTCATTGTTTTCATCACTGGGCTAATCGAAAATATTAATTTCATAATTAAGCTAATGGAAAATATAAATTTCATCATTGAACATTTTTACTGATCAGGCAATGTTTAAAGATTTCGCTTCTCACTTTCTAATTATGTTATTCATATGGTAAATGAATTTTATGAATATAATTTAATTGTGCGATGCCAAACTTAGTAGATTATTGACTTTTTTTAAGCATTAATCCATCAAGTTATGAACTGGAATTATGCTTGAAGCGACTGGAGATACTGGGTCTCAATAATGAATTTGAAGAGAAATTGGTCAAATTTAATAACGTTCTCAGGAAGATGCACAGCTTTCGTGTTAGGTTATTTGTTAATTTTTCAATCTAATTCGAACTGTGGATCCATAATCTTGCCAGTTCATTTTCCTTGTTACTAAAAAGTGCTTCTTCAAAAAAAGTTACCAGTTTGTCCGTTCATTCACTCTAATCAATTAACCCATATTTAATTAACCTATATTTTTCAGTTTTTCTTTAGCAGTTAATAATTAGATTTGTTTATTTTGCTTTTAGTATGATCGATGGTCGGCAAATTTGCAAACATAATTCCATTGATTTAAATCTTCTGCCTGATGTGATGCCTAGAAAATTTGATCTCACTAGTCAATCACATACTCATGAAGCTCAAAAAGTAACAGATAATTAATTATTGCATAGCTTCGTTATTATTCGATTCTTGATTATTAGGCGCCATATTTAGGCTTTTTATTTCAGTACGAGGAAGCTGTAGATTGGAGCAATCTTTTCGGTGAGGAGCCTCCTGAAGTTATGATTTCTGATATTTGTGTAGCAGGAGTTTCAGACAGTTTTTTTGCGTCAAAATTTCAGGAATATGATATGAATACATCGTCTTCTTGGGATCTTACTGGTAAGTGGTTTAATTATTGTTTAATTATTACTATTTATTTATTTTTTGCAAAATTATTTATTCTGTAGTGCGATCATCGTCATGTAGAATTTCTCTGTTGAAATTATTTATGTACATGCGGCAATGCTATTTGAAAAAGACATTACTGCATCCAAAATCGAATCGTTTGGTGCACGAAAGAGTCGAAATGAATACCTCTATAATAGCTCGTACTCAGCAAGTCGGCACTCAGTTTTTAGGTCAAATATACGCACACAAACCTGTTCTTAGGAAGTTTGCTTTTAATAGTTATTTTCATTTTTTTTACCTTATAAATTTGATATAATTTTAATACAGTACGATTGACTTACCATTATTTTTTCGAATGATTCTCTTGTTCCTGTTGATGTTAGAAACATAGCAGTTGCTATGAATTGTTTTGCAAATAGGGCAATTTGTGGAATTTTTGAGGTTTTAAATTTTTTTCTTTATTAGATATTCTTCATGTTTGAATTATTAGGATTGCTCTTAATAATCGTGAATCACACTTTGTAAGCGCTGGGTCCGATGGTTTTGTAAAAGTGTGGTCAGTTGGCCGAATATTATCGAAACGCACTGGTATGATGATCCCGGAAGGAACTTTTTCTTACGGTAAATTTTTCGCATTTTTCTTCAATTCTTCGTTTCAATTTTTAAGGTGATTTTTTTTTAAGATTCGTTTTTCGCCGATTAAATAGATTAAATAGATCTGCCTTAGGCGAAATTATTTTTCAAATCAAATCGTCATTCAAATTCACTGCGTCAGCAGCAAATAGAAACATCATTTAATAAAAGTATAGAATTTATTGTATTTTTGCTTCAACTATACCTTTCTAGGTCGCGAGATAAATTCAGTTAAATTTATTGGTTACGATGACCGTCTTGCGATTGCAACTGGTGACTCAAGGATATGCATTGTTGATACTAAACATTTAGGGCTTATCACGACGATAAATTTTTTAGAAACTGATCATGGAGCCCCTATAGAATTAATAGGGGCTAATAATTTACTATTTGTTCGTACATTTCATGGATCCATATTTTGTTTCGATTGCAGGTTTTTAAATTATTTGTTTATCAGATGTTTTTTTACTTATATTTTTTTTCTAAATTTATCTTAGGATAGTTATTCAAAAAATGAAAATTTCTGGATCTCTCTATTTTTTTCTCTAGAATACCGCAGACACGTAAATTTGGAATCAAACCTTCTCCAATATGGCATCATAAAGTCAAAGATGCTTATGGTTTGATTACCTCGTTTTGCACTGATCCTTCGAATCTTTATTGGATGTGTATGACGAGTACGAACAGGAATCTTATTTTATGGGATTTAAGGTATCGTTGAAAATTCCTATTTGTGTGATGTCTGTTAGTGTCTGTTCATATGTGGGAACAAAGACTATGGGGATTATTTGGATTTAAATATCAACATATATTGGCCAAATTTAAATCATATATAATGTTGCAGTTCGTCCTATTCTTTTTGTAAAAATGTTTTATATTTTGAATGTTTTTTGTCAGATTCGGTTTGGAAGTGAATAACTGGCCTCATCCTTGTAAAAAGTGCCGCATGATGCGTTGTTGGCCTGCCTTAAATATGGGAAATACTTCCGGACCATGCAACGAAGTATGGACTTCTGCATCGTGCAGCGGTGAACTTTCGCGATGGAGTCTTGAAACTGGTCAACGTTCACATGTGATATGGCCTAATTGTAACAGGCCTCCTCTGAAATATGTTGATGCAAGTGATTTTGCTTTTTTTCAAAATTTGTGAATTTTTTAATATTGTACCAATTTAGCATTAATTTAAATTAGGATTGGTTCTTAATAACATCTTGTAAATTTTTTGCAATAGATTACAAAAAATTAGACATAGCATTTTAGAAACAATATTTGAATTAGGTTACCAGCTTGATTTTGATTTTTTTTGACTTATATTGCATTTACACTTATATTTCTATTTGTATCTGTGAAAATAAAATAGAATTTGCGTATTTTATATTTTCCTTTTTTATATGATAACATCTTATATTTTTAGGATAGGTATACTATCACATCACTAGTCACTTGCCCTTCTTCTGGTCGGATATTTGTTGGCGATTGTTTTGGAGCTTTAAGATCATTCAATCTTAGAAGCGCGAAAGAATGCTTCTATCTTTCTGGGCCACTAAGGCAAACTCAGGATATAATTAGTGCATCTGCATCACATCAAAATGATATTCGTTATAATGTAACGGTTGTGGATACTATTGATGTTATTCATGAGAATTCCTCAGACTGTAATGTCAAATCGCTCTTCGGCAGATCCAATAAAATGCAGGTAAATTTTATGAGGTGAATTTTCGTGATGAGTAGCGATGAAAATGCTTGTAGAATCTTTACTTAATCAAAATTTTAGGAAAGAAAAATTTTTCTAGATTCTTTATTTTCAGCCCGAAATTAGCCATACTTGTGCTATTGAAGGATTATTACGGACTGGTGATTTGCTAATATCAGCTTCACGTGATGGAATAATTAATATATGGAAATGAAATGGCTATTTCTATATTGTCATGGTGAATTTCTACTTGTGTAATTTTTAGGATTGATAATTATTTCTTAATATTAATCATTTTTTCTATTAAAATTCTCTTGGATCTGATGAAATATGCAAAAATATGAAATATTTTTCTAGCAAAAGCAATTTTTTAATCATGCTAGAATTATTGAAATGGCGACAAAAATGTGGTACTCGAGTCGACCTTTATTAATGAATTCGTCATATTTTTTTCTATTGTCCTTGAATCTTTAGAAATATCAAGTTTTCATGGCTCAATGGCTATGAATAACTGTATAATTATCTATCAAAAATTAAGTGAATGGTTCAATAATTTCGTCAAATAATGCTTTAAAAAATTATATTTGAAAGGCACCATTAAAAAATTCTCTGAAAATTTTTAAGGAAATTTATCTATTAAGGGAAGAAAAATTGCAATAAATTAGTAATTAATATGAAATTTTTCGATAAAAATGATGTAAGATTCAATGGTAATTTTTATAATTAATATATTTTTGCCTTGTTCGCCATATTGCTTGAAAATGATAATTTTTATAATTAATATATTTTTGCCTTTTCTTTACTAGTGTTATTTCCATTATAGTGTGTTGTTATTTTTTAATTAGAATGATAGATTTGAAAAATGATCGTTAAAACAAAATGTGTAATGTAATTGTCTTATAATAACAGGTTTATTCCCGTTGGAAATAGTATTCGGAACTTGACGAGCACTATAGACAGCGGTCTGTTGGTTTTATTTTTCTTTAAGATGTGATGTGAATTTTTTAGTTGCAAATAAGTAACATTCTAAAAATATAATTTTGGTTTATAAATTTGATTTACGATTGAAAATCTACGATTGAAAATCGTTGTAGTTGTCGAAAATCGTCTGTTTGTATCCTAAAGCCTAAGTCTTTTCTTCTAATCCCATTTAAGACAGTTTGGGAGAGGAAAGTGCATGGTGATAAGAGATAGAGATGCGTCTTCGGCATCGCTTGGATTTGGTTTATTTGTATAGAAATGAAATTATGAAATTTATTTAACGTCGAAATTTTCGGTTAAATGTATCTACTTTTCGTCTTAAGGACCATTTTCGACTTAGCTTTATGGCTTTTAAAACTAAACTAATTTAAATTAAACGAAATATGTCCAAATGTCCGAATAGATCAGCGAATGAGCGAGTAAGTAAATCCTCTTTCTGTTCTTTCATAATATTTATAATGATTTCCAAACCAGCATTTATTCATGTTATTAATAATACCATTCATCTTATTTCCTCTTTTGATTATTTGATGAGATTCCACTATACAGGAAGAAGGCGGAATTTCCTCGCTAAATTTCGAAATATATTTAAAAACTTAGTTCCTTTATATTCTATTTATAGGGCGAACAGAAGTACTGCTAGCAGAATCTATGTGGTATAGGTAATATGTGGTATTTATTTATTTTTCGCACTTCGTTTTAATGAAAAATATTTTGTGGAAAAAATATTTTGTACTAATTCGATGAGTTCTCATCCGAAATAAATTTGTTACTCTCTGTTTTATATGGATGTTTCGTCTAGCTGATTTAGTATATAGAGACGAATCCATAGGTTGCACCAGAATGCCAAAGACGTTACTGACGGAATTAAACGAAAGACATGGGAATTGGAGATAGCCGATTAATTGTTGATTAGACAAATCATCTTGACAGCGAGAATTTGCCCACTCCATTAAAAACCTAAAAAATCCGCGTGGTTCTAGCTATTCACTTTCATTTATATCGCCAAGTCTCTATTAATATTTCTCGGATACCATAGAAATAGCCTAGTCAGAAGTCAGAAGTGGTTGGCATTAACCACTTATTTACTCTCGAGAAATCTGATTATTCAATAAATATTTTTCGAGAGTTAATGAAATAATAATTAAAATCACTAGTGACAATCAATGGGGTCCGATCTACGAAAAATTTTAAAATCAGTACCAACATTTGTTTAATGCGAAATTGACACCAGAGGGATGTGCAAACCTATAAATGAAATGCGTTTTCTTTCCATAGGCCACTATTTCAGTTAAATCGTTTCCTCTTTTCAAGCTCATTTACAAATTCTCAGAATATTTTGGACTTAAAAAGTGAGAGAAACTTTTTACTGGGTGTCTGCTGTCATTAATTTATCGCTATGATTCGTAGCAAAAAACATTAGCACTTCTTGTAATCGCTAATTCATACAATAAAATGAAAAATGCATTCAAAGAATCTATAAAAACCGGATGACATATTCACCGAATGGTAGGAAACGACAGAGACAGACAGTTTGCCACAAAATGGCTGGGAAGTTATATTTGCCTGATGAAGAGATGGTAATGTTCATACAGTGTTATCATGTATTTGTTGTATTTTGTATGAATAAACTTCATTTCCGCATTTTCGTCTTTTATTATAAATCGCCTATTATCATCTGCCTGATTTCCGCGATTTTGCTAGAATAATGAACAAATGTTAAAACTGAAATATTTCAGAAAGTTGAATCGAATCTGATTGCTTTTATCGAATTTTTTTGCATTAATCTGGAAATCCCCTGAAATTTATGCAATTCGCTTACAACTGCATTAAATTTTCATAGTTAAAGCAAAACGTTAATGTGGTTAAAGTGAATTTTTACACAAATTACAATAAATAATTTCATTTCTTTTTCTCGTTCACAGTATCTGGTAAATTAATACAGGTAAATTATTACAAAGAAAGCTCCCAAGTTTATCCGATCAACGAAAGCACCGTGCTGAAAGGATTTTATCTTACAGCCTATAGAATTAGTAAATAGTATTGTCATGAATGAGTTCAGCCATTAATTTGGAATTGCTTAGAGAATATGTAGAACGTACGCGAACTGTGCAAAGAAAACCCAATACTTAATCAACCGTGAATGATGGACGAGAGAAAATGAAGTGAATGACTGTAGTTTGGAAGAAAACGGTGATTCCTTGAGAGTATATTTTTATCATTATAAAACCGTTATTCAGAATGAAAAGAAACTTTTTTATGTGAAGTTTAAGGTTGAATGAGTTGGAATGTCCATTAATCTTGTACAAATTTTAGGTGGCTTAAATTCTTTCATATTTGGGATTTTCGATCTGAAATTTTCATTAAAATTTTTCAAATTATCTTTGAAGATAATGGCCACAAGATAATAGCCAACATGGCTCAAAATTTTATTTTCTTGAATTTAAGTTAAGTGGTTAAGTGGTCAGTTCAGTGGTGGTCATCATTTCTGGTTGTGCCTACTCCGCAGTCTATTTGTGCTATTAGATGTTTTTTGCCAAGGAATTAACGATAAAAATAAAACTGAATTGCTAGCACCATATGGAATTGATAAATTTTTTCTTGCTATGAGAGAAAACGAACCTCCGAAGCTCGAAACATATTTTTTTCGACTAATATAGGTCCTTTTCACTCCAATCATCCAATATAATGATTTGATAGTTTTTTCTAAATTTTATTCGTTCCTTTGAATCTTATCGTGTAAACTGTGGTAGTTGAAACCCCGAAATCGATTCAAATGAAATTTATATTCGAGGTAATAAGTTGAATAAACGACACAGTTTTTTGATTCATCATATTTTTTTCAAAAAATTTTCTGTTTTTAATTAGTGTTATCGAAGTTACTGTATCGATACTGATATCGAAGTTTCTTGTTTATATTTATCTAACTGTAATTTTTTTGAAGTTTCCTTCGCATCAATACGAATAGACAAATGCTGAAAAACCGCTTATAATGACATAAACCATTTTTATTTTGGTTACTTCCATTGATTGCTAGCATGAAATCCTTTCGGCATTTGGAGATGGAAAGATTCGAGGTCCAGCAGTCTGGTTTGATAACACTCCTAATCATTATAACTGATTTCTTTTAATTTCGAGCTTTGTTTTTAAAGGATTAGAATGTGTACACTCTACATTGTAAATCGAATAATAATAAATATTTAGTGCAAAATACGAAGTATAAACTTCGATTTACGATTTTTCCCAGTTCAATTACCTCGTTCAAAATTCATTGAGTGGATCCTTTCTAATAATTTGGGTTTTCTTTAAATGCAACGCTCATATATTTGAAGGTAGCAGAAAAATTTTTCACGCGTTCAAAGTTTCATTAAATTTCCAATTTTTTGGAGAAAAATTAATAATTTCTATCAAATAAATGCCAAGTAGTGAATGATGTAATGATCTGTTTGTTTCTTCCAATTTTTTTCTCAGTGTAATTTTTGTAGTGTTTTTTATTGTACATAGAATAGTTGCTCGTTGGCGTCAATAATAAAATGCTTATATATTATGGCGCTGATCTGTGCCTATGCTGTGGAACCTTTTGCTATACTTATAAATTATCACTCAGTTGAACTATTCTACAAATCTTAAATAAACTCATGTACAATACAAACCTGAACTGAACTGCTTCATTCATTACAGTTTTAAAATTTCACTGTATTTTTCATTTAATCGAACTCAAATTTTAAATTTAAATTATTAATTATGTTTGGAAATGAGTTTATTCGATAATCAAAAACATCTTTTTGGTGGTTGTAGGCAATGGAAATGAGTTTATTCGATAATCAAAAACATCTTTTTGGTAGTTGTAGGCAATATTTCTTCTAGCACTCACTTTTGCTTTGTGTCTTCGGACACTCTAATGGCTGTTAAAATGAGAATCTTTTGCCGGAATCATTTGGGAATAGAAGTTGGGTTCTGAGTGCTGCCTAAATTTCATTTTTGATGATACATATGATGTAGAGACACAGCAGTCGAACTTTGATCTCAGTTGAAAATCTCAAGATATCAGTCGGTTATTCTATCATTTGATAATGCCTCTATTCGTTTTCAAAATATGTTATAAAACAATGATTTTTAATGTTTTTAACTTATCAAAGAAACATGCGAATCAATTCAGAGCATAATATCTTGCTGATGATTTATAGTCCTTTTTGATGACAGATATGACGAAATGCAAATAACGCTAAACGATATGTTAACATCTACAGCAAGAATCGGATTCAGGATAAATAAAACGAAAGCCTTTTCGTCTGAAGTGATGCAAGAAGCTGATAAAATACCTATTTTTACCTAATTCATCTCTGGTTCCGAAAATATCTCACTCTGATCACAAACGGCCAAGAAAATGATGAAAATTACACTACCTGGATAACCGCAGCTATAAATGCGTTCTTCTGGTTGATAAAAGCTTTATGGAGCAATGATATCACCACGAGAACGAAGGTCTGCCTCCCTATAGCTATCATTCCCTCGATCTTCCTATATGGCTGAGAGATATTGCCGATGAGAATGGAGGTTATTAAGAAGCTATCATCCTTTGACCAGTCATGTCTAAGATATATCTTACGAGCCCTCTGAGCGAATAAAAAAGCACATGTTGTATCCACTCGCTCAAATACCACTCGCATTAATACTATCACATAGTGTCGTCTTCGCTGGTCAGGGCATACTCTCCATCGTACACCACAAGAGTTGACATATATTTTGTTGTTTGCTAAAATATGTGACGGATGGCGTCAAAAGTAAGGTCAGCCAATCAAGATATGTGCTGATACGGTCAGGGAAAATTTTGTACAGATGGACCAGCAATATATGGACTTAGAGCAGAAAGGAATGGCTTTTATTTCATGGGACCAAACAGCCTGAAAAAGTCTTAGTCTTACCCAGCTAAACCATCCTAACCAATAATGACAGCAATTAGAAAAAATGAGTAGAGAACTATTCTGTTGGAATTTTTGCATAATTCTTACCGGCTTTAGCCTTATTCGTCTCAACAAACTATGCATTTCTTTCATTTCGATATTTTGAAAATTGATTTTTGTTTAATCAGAGTAAAACTTTTGAGGGAAACAGCTTAAAAATGATATTTTAATAACTCTGTTTTTTCCCTATTGTGAAAAAATTTTTGATAATAAGATAGATAGGTGGTAGATAGATAAGCCAAGTTTTTAACAATATTCATCTAATTTTATTATCACATGATCAAAAATAAAAAATAAAAATTCTTGATATTGTGTTAAAAAAATCTGGTCTTTAGCAGTAAATATGGGTGAGTTTGCGAGCAATTATTTCTAATTAAAGCCTCAGTATTGAGGTTCTACTCGTGGCAAGAGTTAAAGAGAAGATTTTCAGAAATCTTGGTGGTGCTGACAGCCCTCCTATACTTTTTTTTACTGGCATTTGTTCGCCTAGCCAGAAGAGCAAGCCACACCAGAAATGACAAATTTTTTTGGAAAGAAATTTTCCTAAAGCTATAAAACATCAAATCAGTGATATCAAGAATAAAAAAAATCTTCAGCGTCCGTTCGACCAATTAGTGCTTTTACAATGTTCAAATAAAAAGAGCTTTAAGATCGATTATAGAAAATTATTTTCTTGCTAATAGCTTGTATGAAAGAATCAAGAAGATTAATGAATTTTCGAATTTTTTAAAGTTTCATTAAAAAATTCAAAGATTAAGGAATTATAAAAGAAACCATAGTGCGAATTTAAATTGTTGCGAGCTAAAAGTGGATAATAGAAAATGAAGAATTAAGAATTAAGAAGATTTTCGCCAGTTCATAGACGAATTAGTTCATTTTATGCACATTATAATTTTTTTCGCCGATTTCCACTTCTTCTTTCTTTCAGGTTGTTATGATTTATTGAATGATAAATCTGGAAATTATTCCTTATGCTGCCATTGAACAGACTGAGTAGATTTGTCGAAATATTTGTCGCTACTTTTCTATAATTGGCATAATCCGAAGATTTCTAGAAGACTATAGAAGATTGCAAAGTAGTCGCTCAATAGTCGGATCGTCAAATTTGCTTCACAGTCTAGCAGTACAGTTTCTTGTCGCTCTTCTTAGAACATAAATAATCGTAGTGGTGAAGTGGGTAAGTGGTACATCAAGGCTATATAGAAGTCTTTTCTTTAAGTTTTTTTGAGGTATGTGCTTGATGTGGGTATAATTCGCAAACAAATTGAAGTCTTTCGAATTTTTTTATTATATTATTTTTTTATCTTCACTAATCTAAAATATTCATTTAAGACTCAGCTCAGCGAATATTTTTTTCAAAAAATATTTCGGTTTTTTTCATATTCGCTGGTCAGAATCAAATAATTTTTTTAGCATAATAATTTTGCACTCATCAATTCTTTGGCCAACAGTGTTTGTCTATTTGATACTTTAAGAGAGAAAGATAGACTATAGCAACAGCCTTCTTGCATCCCATTTTCACTGTCAAAGTGAAATACTTCCTCTGGTAGCATGCCAATCGATAGGTAAATCTACTTGTTGTGCGGCCTCGGACGCTTACACCGTTTTACTCTCCCTCTCTTGAAATCTTAAAACTTCATCCAGAATTCCTCAGTAAATGAGAATATGACAAATTGGGCCAAAAACAATCTAAATAATGCTGAAAAAGAAATTTGCAACCCTAGAATACTTTGCTCATATTGTTCAAAGCCTGGACATTTTTCAAACATTGAACCTCGTGGTTCATAAAATGCACCCAGATTGAGCAGATTTTATTAAAACGATTTTATTAATCTTATTTCTGGCATTAACAATCGTTTACTCACTGGTGGATGAACACCTGCAATCCTAGCAGCCATTTTCCTTTTTTAGGAAATTTTTGGGAATTTGCATCCTTTTTATCTGTGAACGTAAAAAAATTTGTACATCTGCAAATTATTCTTTGCAAGATTTTAAATATTTGATTGATTCCAGATTTAATTTAATCTTCACTGTTACACGATAAAATGAAAGAAAAAAAATTTTCTTAATTTTGTTTAATCTAATTTTTTTTGAAAATTTCGGATACGCAGCCAAATGACAGTAAAACTATTAATTACAGTAAAACTATTTATCTTTGATGGGCAATTAAGCTGATATATCAATTGTAAAGAAAATAAATTTATGGTGGTCAGTTGGTGTCGATTCACAGTTGGCTATTTTCTCGTAATTGCACTTATAGTTCTTTCGAAAAGACATTTGGTCGGCAGAAACATTTCAATTCAATTCGAGTCAATAATTAATCTTATTCTATTATATCTCAAGCAAGAGCTATGATAAGTTCGTTCTCTTTCATGCTAATCTTTTTTCATTGTGCACATTCTGTGGAAAGCAATTAATTCATAAATAATTTTTGAAAATTTGGTTTTATTCTCAGTTCTTCGTGTTTGATTGTGGTTTGGTGGCACTCCACTAGCTACAACGATGAAATCTCTGCTGCAGATTTAGTGGTGGTAGAAATGCATGTGGGTGGCCATCCAGTATCCACCCATTCCACTCTACTGGATCGATTTATTCTATCATTCTTAACTGTTCATTTTAGTAATGAAATGAACAACTTTTTATTTTAGATCTGTTTCTTCGTTCTTACGAGTAATATTGACTGGATTTAAAAATTTGCATAATTTTAGTAGTTTAGGGCATTAGTTGCATCCAAGAAATTCTATCAAATCTTAATCATTGTTTCTTTCCAGATTCCTCAAAAGCCTAGAAATTACATTCGATTAAAGAAGGGATTACATACGAAAATTATTTCTCGAGCCCTCTCCTTGGATTCTAAATTTTATGTTTTATGTGATATTTTCGACCGTTATTTACCGTGAGATTAGTTTTAAATAATAATTAATGTGATGAACAAATGAAAGAAGGGTAAACATTTGTCCTGAGGCGACCATTTTTAATTTTCTATAAATTAGAATAAATTGCTCTTGTATTCTGCAATTGTATAATTCGTTAAAAAAATTAATGGAATGTGGAAAACTCAAACTTTGTTTTAAAAATTGACATTAACTGAATCAAGAAATAAAGCCAACGATAACAATAATGTAAGCAAAACATTCCGACAGAAGAAATCATCGGATTTTGTAGAATTTTCGATGATTTTAGCAGGATTCAGCAAATATCTCCTAAAAAATACGCGAAACTTAAATAAATGGATAAATTATCGTTAAATAAATAAATTATCGTTTTATTACTCAATTATCGAACTATTTTTCCGCATTTTGTGGAGTTTTCTGAGTAGCCACAAGCCTTTTTCTTTTTTCCAGCGTAGACATTTTCTTTTTTATAAAATATCGTCTTTTAAAGCTTTGAAAGTTGAAATTTTAATCCACTTCAAATCAAAAATGGTATATTCTTAAGAATATGTGGAACTATTCATATTGGCTTTCATTGCGGAAGTGGTTTTTTCATTCGCCAACGGTTACTATACCAGCCTTTACCTTCCCTATAGTATACTACTAGTACTTTGCATTTCATAACAACGAATCAGGTAATATCTAGGAGATCACTAGTCCCTAAAAAAAAAAGTTTAGATATATATGATGCAGAAAGAAAAAAATGTCAAAAAAAATGAATAATTCTATAAGTGGAATTCGCGACCAAAATATGAAAATAAATATAAATAAATAAAACAAGATGATTTATACAATTGCAGAATACAAGAGCAATTTATTCTAATTTGTAGAAAATTAAAAGTGGTCGCCTCAGGACAAATGTTTACCCTTTTTTTCATTTGTTCATCACATTAATTATTATTATTTAAAACTAATCTCACGGTAAATAACGGCTTAGTCGGAAATATCACATAAAATTTAGAATCCAAGGAGATGCGATTGGCTCGAGAAATAATTTTTGAATGTAATCCCTTCTATTCGAATGTAATTCCTAAGCTTTTGAGGAATCTGGGAAAGAAACTATGATTAAGATTTGATAGAATTTCTTGGATGCAATTAATGCCCTAAGTTTTGATCAAGTGGTATATTACTTCAACTGAGATCAAGCAATATGGGTTTGGTTCCTCTTCAGGAGTATCATTTAAAATTCGGATGATGCTGAAAGCTATATCATTCACCTATATCTTCCTATATCTATGTCCATATATGACTCTCTTGTAAAAAATAGCGTCTTAGCAATCAATGCAGTCATCTAAGCCAGAAAAAGTTATGGAAAGGAATTACAGAAAGTTAAAATTGATGGCTCGATGAATGCTATTAGAATGAGAAGATAAGGAAGGGAAATTTTAATATTCGCTTATCCTACCATTCAGACATCTCCCATATCTCCTATTCAATCTATTTTTTCAGACTCTCCATTGATCTTTTGTTAATCTTATTTTAAATCTTATTTATCGAAAAATTTTCATTTCTATTTTTGATGCCATAGATTTCATATACCTATTCCACAAAATAAAATTCGAATAAAAAAATTATTGAATGATTCATTATTATTCAAAATTATTGAATGCTTTTAGAATATTAACTGGTATATTTTGTATGATTGTTCAAGAGTGAGCATTCATAGCATTTTCAAATCAATTAAATTAGAAATATGCAGTTTTGTGGGACTCGTATGGAGCTAAGGACCTTCTTGTTCTCCTATCCACTCCATATCAACAGGATAATACACATTAAGAAGAACCAAATCAGAAGGGTGCTGCAGAAAAAAATTCTGTGAATATTTTATTAAAGTATTTAACAGAGGGCAGCAATGGCCGAATACGCATTCTAGATTTTTATTTCAAGCACAGTAGTTCATCTATCTTCTATCCATCGAATTTATCACAAAAAAACTGAATGACGTTGGAGACCCACTTCTGCCCTCAAATCATCCTCTGAACCATTTCACTTACCAATATTCAGTAATATCTGTCTGCATCAATTTTATTTTCTACAAGCTTTTTATTTACATAAAATGTCTCTTTAAGCTTTCAAGCTGATTTCAATCTTTCTTATGAATAAAACATTGCTATCCTAATGACTTCCTTCATTTTATTGAGGTAATTTTTTTTGTTTTTTGTTTTTTGTCGTGACCCGTGGCCGTTAGTATTTTATTGTGTGATTGTCATTTTCATAAATTTTTAGAATTCGTTTAACTCGTTTTTTAAAGCATGTTATATTTGTTACATTCCATGCTTATGAATTCAAATTGCTTGACACATCTTGATGTAATTACTAATAGAATGAAATGACAACAAATCGTATCTGATTTCGAAATTTTTATTGGTGCTTGATAACACTTAATATATAGGAAAAAAATATGAGATGACAGGTAGAAACATGTAAAATATAATGATAGAGCCATTGTTAACACCTTTATGAGTGATAACCTTATGAGAGCGTATCGCGCGAGAGTTCTTTATGATCAAATTTTGATAAAATATTTTGCTTATTGAAGGTTTAATCTTTTGGAAATGGTTGTTTGCAGTTGTTTTCTACTGGTCTTTTTTCTTGTAAATTGTTTAGTGATTGGATTTTCCTTTTTTTTGTAAAGTTTTCGTCCTTTTTTTGCAATAATTTATTAATAATCCGATTGCATCCGAGTGCACTTATATTTATCTGATTCTAACAAAAATGATGGTTGGAAGGCGATAATTCATAAGTTTGACTTGTTTTTAAAGTATCCTCAAGGAAAACTGAGAAACTTTCAAACAATAATGATAACCATAGCAAATACATAGCGGTATTCCCTGCTTCCTTTCTTTATGAATATCGACTTTATATTATATTAGGAAATCATCTTTTATTATCCTTAAACAACAACTTTTTCACAGTAGGATTTTTTCAAAATACAGCGTTCAGTGAGAGGACGATCGACTGCTTTTTAAGATCAAGTATCACCGGCTTCTCGTTTTTGGCTATTGTAGAATAGTAAAATTAGAACCTTCTAGCCGTATTTTTATCTTTGAGTGACGTCCTGAAAAAAGTCGCTTTATCAATCAGTGAAGAATCACAAATGGATTCAGCTGTTAGAAGAAAGAGAAGGAAAAAATCTAGATTTTCTTTCAAAATGTTGATTTATTTCTTTAGTGAATTTTTGAAACTGTTTAAATAGATAATTTAAGAACGAGAACGAGAGACTGTTATAATGTAGCGTTGTTCCAAAGAAATCATGGCAAATATCATTCATTCAGGAGTAAACTTGACAAATAAATATTTGCAATGTTTGGCAATTTTTTTTTAAAAGCATACATCAGACTCGCTCACTTAGCTTGTCACGCTAGATACCTCTTGGCGACAGAATTTCAGTATCACTCGGATTTTTTGGCAAGTTTATTCCTGCCCGAAACAGAACCTAGGTGTCGGCGCTCTAAATTGAGCGACAGCCCACTGAGTCAAGGAACTATTTGTGCTTCACTAAGCAAAAAAATCTTGTTAAGGTAAAGTTCGAAAATTTTTTGTTTGACTTGTTTGACTAGCGAGAATAAAATTTGCCTAGCCGAGTCATTTTAAGTCTTTTGCTTATATAAGTTTATATATTCCTAGAAATATTCACTTTAAAATTTTATTTTTTTTGAATTTTTATGCATTGAAAACAATTTTTTTGGATAATTTAAAGAAAAGGAAAAAAAAGTTATCTTTATCATCAAAATTGTTTCGAATGATTCAGTCTATGAGATTTTTTCATTTTTTCTGTGAAAAAACAAATAAATTATTTCAATTTCAGAATATTTTACAAATAAGCGAATTCATATAACGAATAATTTTCAATTAATGTCGACAAATTCTGCTAATATAAATCATGGAACGATGATATTCAGTGAACATGTTAATTTTCAATCTTTTTATCTTCTTTTTTCAAAAAATAATTGATTAATTAAATAAATAATAAAATAATTCAACAGTTAATGAAAGATGTAATTTATACTTTATTCCTTATAGAACACAATAATTAGTTATCTGTCGATATCGGTTATTTCAATATTATATGATTCAAATAAAATATATTCAGTTTGATTTTTATTAATTTTGCGATTTCTATGACGTTTAATATATAAGATAAAAAGCCTAATTATGGCATATGGCTTAGAATAAGGATTAAGCTTGCAAAAGATTATGCAGAAGTATGGCACAAAGGACGTGACATTTAAGAACGAAACTTGAAACTATATCAAGTGCAGATTTAAACTTAAATATTTGTAAGAAGGATCGATTATCTTCGTTGTCGAGTGAATACTACTTTGCTGCTAGCTTGTGATTCTACGCCTTCGATCTTCGAACTATTAAAATTCGTTAATCATGCCATTAATCTTATGATATATTTATTGTAAGCAATTATTTGGCTTGTTTATTTGTCAGTTATTGCTCACAAAGCCATTTTGTCAACAAATAATTCCTCGGTATTTAACTAATGTTCATTCGACTAAAATCAAGCCATTACAGGTTCGATTCCTGTCCCTTGGTAGGAATAAACTTTTCACAAAAAGTTAAGTCCGGGTCGAGCTAGGAATTTGTATCAAGTGACAAAGGAATCTCATTTTAATGGCCAATAAAGCCAGTCAAATCACGAATGGTGTCTTTAAATAACTTGTTAAAATCACGAGTGTGAAATGTGTGTTTTTTCTAAATTGTCAATTACAGTCATATATAAAAATTTATTAGTCTAATGAAAGAAAATTCGTCTTATTTATTTATTTTTACGCATTTTTTTTTCGCTGTTCAGATGATGGTTTGGTTTAAAACACAGAGTTAGTTTTAAATCATCAAGTTATTTTTGATCAAATTTATTATTATAAATGTGAATAGTTAATGCTTATAATCGCTAAAATATATATTGAAAATAATTCTCGGACAATCACCAATTTCCATCTCGATAAGGATGTTTGATTTTAATCTATGCATTACAATATATTTCGGACAAATATTGTTTCGATCCACGACGAAAAATTTAATTCTTTGTGATTTTTTGATAAATTTCAGTTTATTGATTTATTAATCAATTTTGAATATTTTTTCGAAATATTCAAAATTTTAAGGGTTTTTTGCAATTAAATATTCAAAATTTATTGAAGTTTGTTGAATTCAGTCAAAATATTAAAATTTAAGTTTAAATTTGACTAATTTGACTGATTTGTTAAGCTAAAATTATAAAATTTTTTGATGGTTTTACATATTCTTTTTTATTTTAACGAACTTTCCATTTAAATAAATTTTAAAATCATATAATCTAAATTGTATTTTTTTAAAAAAGATATAGCAGTTATATTTATTTTGCAGCTAAGCGACGTTTTGGTTGCTGATATCGAATATTTTGCTTCATATTCCGAACGATTACGTCGATTGTTAAATTCCTCGAGCGATGTCTCGGGTAAAAATTTTTCATTTCACCATCTCACTATTGTGTTGTAAATAAAGTTACAGAAGAGTTTGTCAAATGACTTCATCTCAGATTTCTCTTTTTATTTTCATTTGGTATTAATTAAATTTTATTTTAGAAACATTTATGGTTTTATAAATAAATAATTTTGATGAATTGATGAGTTTTTTGGGATTTTTATTTCACACATCAATAGCTCATGACTTTCTTAAAACTTAATCAGATGGCGAAGCGACGTGCGTCTCCGTACATTCCGCACTATCAATCGTTTCTCAATCAGTTCGTGATTTGCTTGTGCATTATCCAATCTTTAAAACACCTCAAGTGCTCCTATCAGCAAGTCAATTAATACATAGCGTGAGAGGTAATTTAATTTCGTTAAAGAGATTCAATTATATAAATCTAGGTCTTTTTTTAACATTCTTGTCTCAAAATTTATTAGAATGTGGTCATTTAATATTTGTAACTAATTCCTGGCTAGAAAGCTCTATTTTACTGGAACATCCATAGTCTCTTCCAAAAAATCTCTGGTGATTATAAAAGGAAAAGAGTGAAGCTTAGTTAGGATCAGATGGCTAAATTTTTTCATTCTAAATATACTTATTTCTATTGATAAGAACTGGAACTATTCAAATATGGTTAAATTCAATGAAAATATTTCAATTTTTTTGGCTATTCCTGGCTGATTTATATTATTTTCATAGTTCTGGTTGTTAATAATTATATTTGTCAGCAAATCATTTCCATTTATATGCATAACGAATAAGTTCAAAGTAGCAAGATTAGAAATGCTGTTTTATTTCATTCAGTTTGCTCCACTAATCCCTTCTTTATCGCAAGAATCTTCATATAATTATCTGAAAATTATCTTAGTAGTAAGGAAATTTTGATAAACGTATAGATAGAGCAAAATACAAAATATTTGGTTGACACTCGAACGGGATAATTCAATTTTTTTTACATTCAGTCAACTTGTCGACATTTTATTTCCTTTTATGATGATTTCAAGGTTTTTTATTAAATGGCATCAAATTTTTTGTAGAAAATTTTTCAAAAAAGCTTTTTAATGCAAATTTATACAATGACAGAGCTGAATTTCTGCAATTCAAACGTGGATGCTTCAAAAACATTGACTTACCTCGATAAACTGGAAACCGCAGTTGCTAGTACATTAAAACAATCACTGTAGGTGCTTCTTCTTTTATGTTTTCATTTTTTTCATCTTTATCACATATTTATTAGATCATTCGAGTAATGATGAATGAATGGATCATTGGCTAAGACTTAAAGATTAAGCAAATCGCTATTATATCGCTATTATTTCAATCTCTAAATCCTTTAAACTTGAAAATCTTTTTAAAAAATAAATATGAATCTTTATCATTAACTTTAATTTATATTAATTTAATTTTTTCTTACATAAACAAAAATTTTCGTTTATTTTTTCGCTACTTATTATCATATTGATATTGGAAATTTTATGTGTAATGAAATATATTTTCTTTTCATATTCCTTGATTTCTTGTCAAAAATTCATAACGATTGAGAGTTAATTATATTTAATTTATTTATTTTATATAATTTTTCATTTATTGCCATAACAGAAACACTGCCTCCGTTACATAGAGTTAAAAAAATTGTTGGTTAATACTCACCATTTCCCATTAGGCTATTTCACTGCTTTTTTAGAAAATTTTTGCCAGGGAGCCACGTGGCTAAAATTATCTGGACTTTTTGATACAGGTACCTTATGCCAGAGATAGGATCCGATGTTGATGCTTGATAACCTGAGACAACAGCTAACATGGAGGGGAAGTTTTTTGTAAGGAAAAGAATACATGAGTTAATTTTTTTAGATTAATTGTACTGAAAGTATTTAATTAACCTGTTCTAATTATTTATGTTATTTATTTTTGCTTATTTTCTTTATTTTTCGAATATTTTATTTGCTTTTTTTTCAATAGCCAAAAATTAAGAAAAAATTTCTCAATTAGTTGAGGTTATTTTGTGGATATTTTATGTGGTTAAATAGTGTTTCTCGTTGTCATATTTTTTCAGGATTTTGAGATATTTATTGAGCCTCATTTTTACTTTATCGCTCAACCATTTTTATCTGAACTTTTCTCATGTTTTTTCCTTATTTTTTCCTTATTTTAAGTAAACCATTTTTGGTTCAAAGTGGCTTGTTTGTGTCAATCTAATACTAATACTAAAGGTCTGTTTTCAATGGAGAATGAATTTACTTCGAAAATTGGGACTTTTGGCGATTATTTTATTTGTATTGCCAAGCAGCGGAACCAAAATAAATTATTTTCATTCTTCCTATTATTTTCATTCTTCCTATTATTCATTCATTAATATTTGTTGCTCTTACATTTTCTTAAGCAAAACGAACCTTTCCGAGCTTTTTTCCCTATTGAGAAATTACTTATTTCATCCATCTTTTTGTGTACAGTTTTATATTTTAATTTTATAAAAAACGCCCCAAAAAAATACCTTCAAGCTTATCAAAATGACAATAAATTCAGCGTTTGATACATTCTTGCTTAACTTGTAATGTTTCAGAAACCTCGGTCATTTGTCCTCAAAGATTTATTGCCATTTTGCCTTTATATTCATCTTTACTCTTTGCTTATGTCCTTCCAGTGGGCTCAGAAAAATTAGAAATAAAAAAAAAATTTTTTTAATGCTGGTAGAAGTTTCTTTGGATGATCATATTTAATTATTTCATTCATATTTCATATTTAATTAAATCTAAAAGTATTGATGTTCAAAATTTTCATTCCATGAAATCATTCTTATTGGAAATCTTCTTTATCACAATCACCATTCGACTCTGCGGCCTATTAACTACTTCACGCGAGATAGTCGATGGTGGAAACATGGGTTAGTCCCTCGCATCACTCTGTTTTATCGGTACTATTCTCATTTCTATTGGTAGAGATGTTTCTTTTAAAAGGCGGAATGGAACTAATGAAGTCAAACCCTTTGTTAAAGCAATAGCATTCGATCCCTATTCGTATTTCGGAATAAATATTTGAATGAGTGAAAATTAGCGACCAAATACCGCACTTACATAATTCTCTTGGTATACGATATAATAATAAGATAAAATCCGATCCGATTCGGATCAAATTCCTGCAACCAAATAAAATGATTTCTATCCACAGATGAAGGAATAGAAGGATGAAATCAGAAAAAAGAACAAAGAGTAAGAAAAAATATCGAAAATGGAAAATTCCATTATTCGATGAAAAATATTTTCGTTCGAAAATTTGATTTTAAATATAATTGTAATAGTTTGTGCCAAAAGAGAAATTTTTTCGTAATATATTCAAATTTGCCTCGTAAATTGAATTTTTTGTTCAGTTTTTTATTAGGCAAATAGATTTTATCATAATCCAGCGAAATGAAAGTTGCTATTTTCCCGAAAGATTTTTATACAATTTCGACAGAAAATCATCATGTTCCAAGATCAAAATAACATAATAAAAATTTTAAAAAACAGCATTTTCTTGTTTTTATGTTCTTGTCTGAGAGGAAAATTTCTCCTTATTCAATTAAATTTTATTAAATTCATCTATTTACAATTTACAAAGAAGTGGTATTTTCATTATTATTACATAAAATAGAAGTATCTATTAGCAATTTAGGCTTACTTCACTAATTGTTAGCGGCAAACTTTTGCCAGAGACTGATGTTCTTCAACATTGCGTGAATTTCTTTGTGGCAATTTCTTTTCGGATGCAGTTAGTTCTGAACTTTAATGTTGGGAGTCTGCGAAAATCTCTAGACTTTTATATAAACTAATCAAATGTGAATTGCAACCGCAAGGATGAAAAAACCTCCCTACGGTTGGTTTCAATCAAGAAAAAATAAATATCTCTCTGATTCCTACTTTCTATAGGATTTCATGACCAGTCAGCAATCATCTGAACTGAGAAAATTTTTTATTAAAATTTCATTTTCGAAATTTTTTAATTTCAAAATTATTTAAAATTAAACTATCGCCAACGAATTTACCGGCACATTTGTTTACAAGCCAGCGGAACTAATTTAATTTAAACAATAATGGTGAGTACTTTCGAAAAAATATTTGCTTAGAATATATATGTACATAATATATAGGATATTTTTTAATATCTAATATGTTTCATTGCAATTCATAATTTTTTATCAATTATATCGCTTTAATTACCTTTAAAAATTACCCTTAGAGTGAAACATAGGTTTCAAGAAATAATGTAAAGAGAAATTGCTTTACCTGTTAACTTTTGTTTATCATGTTACTATTGTTACTGTTGACTAGTCTCAAAATTATATTGTATCGCAAACAGATGGCACAGTAAAATGAACAATATTAGAAAAAGTGATTATGGTTATGGAATTTATATTAATAAATCTTTCCAGAAATCACCACTATGTTTTAGTTGATTAATTTATCGGTTATGATTTATTTATATTTTATTTACCTTATCACTTCTCGATTAACTGCTAATATTATTTGCTTTATTTCAACATTACTGAAAAATTTTCTAATGCATCCCAGGTTAAAATAAATTAAATTTTATTCACGTGGCTTATTAATAATTTATTAAGTTCATTGGAAGCTTTTTTAATTTGGTATGGTTTTTGACATAGGTTGCAGGAAGAATATGCTTAAAAAAAATGAAATGAGTCGTAAAAGGGATAAGTAATAAGTAAATAAAAAAGTTCTCCAGTTTAGATTGAGTTTATAGATGCTAATATGCCCTTTATGTTGGTAAGCATTTCAGGTTAATTGGGCTTAGAAGTTACCCAAACTACAAACCGCAAACATTTGTTTTATTTCTTTTATTCTATTATATCATTTATATTATATTTTATATTTTTACATTTCTCATATTTATATTTTTATAACTTATAATTTATAATTTTTATAAATTAAAGTATTCAAACAATTTTTTCTTAATTTTTATGAGTAGTATGTGGTGTGGAGTAGGAAAGTTTGACTTTTCATAAAGAAACGCCAGTGAAACAATATTTATGTGTTTTTAAATCAAAAAGTACACATTAAATTTAAATATTCCATATTCATGATATTTTGTAAAGCGTGCCGTAGTAAAATTTGGAAAAAAAAAATTTGGAAAAAAGCTAGTCTGGAAAATGGATTTGATACAATGGTACAATGATAATAATACTTCTGATTGCTTTAGCTTTTCATTTGCAGAAAACAATCGAGCAGATTTTCGAGCAAAATTTCAGTAAAAACAGTTGGAAATAAAAATGTTAGTTATTTGTTTGACTGATAATGTTTTAATAATATTTATTTCGAGAAATACTTAGGCTACTTGGCAATCTCTTGGAGCGATATTGCCGTATTATGTTAAATTATTGGCAGGATATCATTAACGCATAATGCGTATAAAGTCGAACTCATTCTGGACTTGTGCCATTTATTCTATTATAAGTGAGCTATTTAAATTCGCGTTGATTAAAGTGCTCTTATTTCATTTTCTCGAGATTTTCAAATAATTTCTTAGAATTCTTATACTGTTCGATACCTTTTCGAATTTGGCCAATTTTTTCATTTAGCATTTGGTACCTTAATTTGTATTACCGCATTTTGGATATCAAAAAGTAAAAACAGGGAAGGGAACGCTTCGGCTTGATAACGTTAGGAAATTTCTCGTCTTCCTGCTATCTTTTTTAGAATTAAATGAAAACAATATTAAAATCAGATGAAACTTTGTCAAAACTGAATATTAAGAAGTGTGGATAAGGAATTACGTATTTTCTCTTTTTTCCCTTTTTTCCCAATACTTGATTACTTTTTTTCCTTACTTAACTTTTTGATATTTTTATCAATTTCAAAATAATTGCGTTTAATGACATTTAATATTTATCTTTTGTGATGCCAGTAAGTAAATAAAATGTCCGGATATAACGGAAGTCTATTTCTATTCTCAGGTGACTTTGACGAACGGATCTCACATTGACAGCCATTAGCGAGTTAAGCCAAAAGTGTTGAGAACAGTTGAAAAAAAAGAAGCATAGTTCTTCAATTAAATAAAAATATAAAGAATATTTGAAGTGCAAAGAATATTCGTTGTTCAAGTGGTTTTTTCACGCAATCGATGCCAAAGCCCTTTTTTTCTAATTTCTAGTTTTAATTCTGGATTTATATTAAAGAATTTAATCGATTTTGTTATTTGAAAAATTATTTTTAATCAGAAATTCGAAGAAAGAAAGAAAGAAAGAAAAAAGTAAATCATTCACATTATATTTAAAAGAAAGGTTGTCCTATGGTTCGATTTTTTTAAAAATATTTTTCAGGCATTTTTATTTTACTGTGCATTTCCTTCCCTCTTTCCTTTCTTTAAACTTGTTTTTATTTTATTTTATTGCCAGATTTACTCGTTAAGGGACAAAAATTATGCTCATGCTGCTTGTCCAAAATCGAATACTCGATCAGGCACTCTCCTGTTTTTATATTTAATCCAATATAATACGGTTGGGAAATAATCTCGTTAAAACATCTAAAATATTTAATATAAGTAATATTTCATATTTCAGAAAATTATAATGAGATTTAAAATATATTAGTGAATAAGTAAGAGTGCTTACCATTTTTGCTTAAGCTATGCTGGCTTATAAGATCAGTGAGCAGTCAGCATCACATGAATTTTTTGAACTTTACTACTGCTGAGACTATTGTGGAACCACAGCATTTGTGCTTCAAAATGAGTGCTAAAGCCACTGAATTACTTCTTATCAATGAATAATACGAAATCAACTCAAATGACAAAATGCAATAAATATTTAGTCTAACCATGCGACTCATATAATGAATGAAACCTAATTCAAATCTTAAAAATTTTTAAAAAAATCCATACATCATTTCTGTTTGAATTCATGGATTGAAATCATCTACTGAACTATTGATAAGTGTAATTTATGACTTCATAATTTTTTGTTAAAATTTTAACTTTATCATATTTGCAAACAAAATTAAATTTTTAAATAAATGGGAATGATTTTTTAAATTTTTCTTTAAAAGTTTTTTGTGCTTTTAAAAGAAAAGCTTTTATTTTTCAAGAAAATTTATTGTTTATAAAATTGAAAATTGAAAATGAAAAATATTTTATGCAGTCTACGTCGGCGGTAATTAAAAATAAAAACGAAAAGTATCAAATATATCTTGCTTTCTGTTTCTACCAATTTTCTAGAATTAAAATTGGATGTAGAACCTATTCTTGCTCGAGCATTATAGTCATGATGCAATAGTCGTTTACAAGTGAATGAAATAAAAACTGAATGTTATGAATGTGATGAAGATTGTGAGGAAAATGATGTGCTACGGATGCCATGAATGTTGTAGCCCATGGTTGCAAATGATGAACGACTTGGCTTAAATTCTATGTTTAGGATGACCATGATTTAATGATCCCTACGCAAAGGCTTGACGTAAATTGCCATTTTCTGATAATCACTACATATTATGTTTTTTGAGCTATCAGAATATCAGCCTTGGGTGGATGACCGCCATAACCTGTCAGCTCCTCGCTGGACCTCTCTAATTATACAATTTCCTTAATTCCCATGTGGTATTATCCATGTAGTCCATGTTTATTATATGTTTTTTTGCAAATTAAAATCATGGTCAGTTGACGTCTTTAGTTGACCTCTAGATTTTAGTGATTTTGTGATTGAAATGCTGTTGTCTGTTTTGTTTAAAAATGGTTTAATTGATGGTCTTATTCATGAATAATGGTGTTCTCGACTGGTTAAATTGTATAATAACAATATTTTTGTTAGGTGGGAAAATACACTGGGTCATAAAATAATAAATTCAAGAAATTCAAGAGGCTGGACCTGGATATTGAGCAGAGAATAAAAAGGCGTCATTTAATTCTTACATTTAAATCAAGGAAATATGGAATAGATGAGAAATTAAATCGTTCATGATTATCTATGAGCATTTCCCTTGAATCCTCCTTCTATGATTTTTGTTGCACTATAATAAGTGTAATATTCTGGTAATGGCTATGGTCAAATTTAGGCTGATGAAATCTTAGGCGCTTAATTTTATAGTATTTGCTCGAAAGCAGTGATAACTCATTATTGTGTCAAAAATTTAATTGAAGGCAAAAAGTAAAGTTTATTTACAGGGATGTGATGGTGTAAAAAATGGTCGCATTATGAGACGACATTCAACATTTCAACCAAAGACGCATGAAACCGGTAATTTTTGCCTAATAAATCATGAAAATAGAAATTTTAATTCCCAGTTCTCACTTTATGCGATTTGATTGCAATATTTGATGATAAAATCAACGAAAAAACTTTCTTTTTCTAGTAGTAATTCTTTTTCCATAAAATTTATTTCTTTTGGTACCATTATTAACATTGTCCAGTATTCCAGCTGCAGTTGAATATAATATAATACATTTCATTTCTTGAATATTTTATTATCGATATTTTTGTTGCTGTTGTTATCTCCATTGCAGCTTTTCATTTCGTTTCGAGAAAGACGCTTTTTGAAGAATATGATCAGACTTTTTTGAAACTTCAATTAGTTTTAAAAAAATCACAGCTTTTCTGGTTTTATATCTCAAGCTCAATATCTTTGAATCTTGAATGTCCCCTTTTCGTACTTAGAAAAGTGGGGGAAAAGAAGGTCCAAAAAGCGTCATTGCCGTAGAAGAATTATTGATAGTTTACACATTAGTTTACACAATCATGAGTTCCAAAAATTGCTTTTGATTTAAAAGTTTAAAAAGATTTGAGAGAACAGGGAAGAAGAAGTAAGGTTCATAATTCGCTGCTCTTTTTGGCTTTCCCTCCCATTTCCCATCTCCTTCTCATCCTTTCCTTTCGCGACAATTATAAAGTTAAATTTAGTAATATTTTAAGTGCTGCTTTTAAATTATTGTTGTTCTTTTCATTGCCTTTTTTGCATTATTACCAGGTATTTTTTGCTTTGAAATTGAAAAATCTAAAAAATATATAAATTTATTTGTCTTAAAATTTATTTAAAATTTTATGAATTTTATCCATATGATAATATAAAATTGAATGCTGCGGTTTATAGAGCCGTTATGTGGTTCCTTGAGAATAAGCAATGAAAATGAGTAGCCCCGTCGGAACTCCGTCGGAACAGTTCATTGAAACATTGATCATTTTTTTTATTTGTTCTAACCAAACGTTGAATCATGTTGATGATATACTTAAATTCAAAATTTTTTAAATTTATGAGCAAGGAGGAAAAAAACTCTTTCCTGGAATTCATTTTTTGATTATCTTTTTTCGCCAGGTAAATAATAGAAATGACGAAAAACGACCGGATTTTATGGGCGAAAAATTATTTTAATTTTGCTCCATTGTATATCAAAGCATTTCGTTTAATTTCGTTCCAGAACTTATATGGCCCTTTCTTATTCATATTTGTACGCTTTATTAGTCATTTTTTGCCGGGATTCTTTTGATGGACATCACACTTTATTTCGAAGACAACTCTCGTAATATTTTTCAATAAGTAGTTTTGCTAATCATCACCTCTTTTTCCATTCCATAAGAATTTCAACGAGGCCATCATGCGAGAAAATAAATGTTATTGAATTCTGCACCACCACTTTGTTCTCAAAAAAAATTTTCTGATACCTTTTTTTGTAATTTATTGATTTATAGGGGGTATGTACTGTTCATTTTTATTTGAAACAAACCTAAACGAGTTTCCTGTCAATTCCTAAATTTTAGCCAATCAACTTTTTTTTATGTGCCTCAGTTAAATGTTTATGAATTTAGTTGAGATTATGTTTCAACATAATTCAAAATTCAAAAAGCTGTTAAAAAGCTTAGATTTTATAGCCCGGATGATTTCAAATACTGTGGTGAATGAACTTAACCTTAGCCGCGAATTAATTTAAATAATTTTAATTTAATTCAAGTGGTTAACGCTCATTTCTGGTTAGTTTCGCCCCACTGGCTAGTAGTGTGGTGCAAAATTTTGCGACAAAAAAACAGATGAGTGGATCAGTATTATCCGTATTATCCGTATTTAGTGTATTTAGTGATAGCTTTATTCCAGCCGAATAAATGATGCAATCTTGGCAACAAGCGCAGTTGAATTAGCTAATAGATTCAGTGATAAAGTAGGTCTGCGGTCTTTTATATATTCGTTAATTCGTATATAAGCTGATGGCTATACAAATTTATTATTTTTTTCTGATTTGCCATTTTTCCATTCCTTTAGTTTGAAAATTTTGAACTAACATCATATAATATAATCTCTGCGAAAAAAATGAGAAGTGAAAGAAAAAATTTTAGGAAAATTTTCTTCCATTTTTTTGCTGAAATAAGAAATTTTCGACTTTCTAGAAAATCTCTCTAAGTGGTCAGCACCTATAATTTCTAAGCCCACCCCGACTATCAGTAGGATACAATTCAGTTTTACCACCTACTTTAGAGTGGAGTGGATCCACACGAATTTTTTCAATGATGGCTCTTCGCGAAAAATAAAATTTTAAAGCTTCTTTATGCATTTTCTTTAAATTTCATTTCGGTTTTTTTAGAATTTTTTTGAGAAAAATTTTGAAAAAATATTGTCGTAATAAAATTTGAAAGTCAAAATGGATTATTTTTTGTTTATTTAATCAACGATAGTCTCATTTATTTGCATGGAAAAAAATTGTTTTTATGAATTGTAATGAATTGATTTATTGATCTATTGGTTATGGATAAATCAGGTTGATTTTGATTCTATTTTAATCTTTTTTTGCCAACTTGAATATTAGATTCTTTGACGTTTATTTTAAAATTAAAGGCTGATTATTTAAAGGGCGTGATAGGTGAGTTTATAACGAGGTAAATCAGTTTATCCAAATTTCTTGCAATTATGTGAGTTCCAGAAAGGCTTATGAACCAGGCACAAAAAAACTGTTAATAGTTAAAGCGGATGTTTTTTGCTAAAACAAGGAAACTTCTTCAACATTCTAGAAAATTTATGTAATCTTACCATATTTACAATAAGTAAGAAGAATATGAGTATAAATATGGTACGAAATCTACCTATGCAGAAATTTGCAAAACAATTTTCAAGTCAGAAATTTGAAAACAGATTTCAGGGCTTAGGTTTATTTATTAGTCTATTTTTTTTATTCTAAAAGACACTTAGAAATACATAAAATAAAAGGAAAAATTTTTATTCTCTTTTTCTTCATTTTTAAGTTAATTCATGAGACTAATTGAAATTACCATATCACAGTAAGCAATTTAGCAATTATCACACGGCGAGCAATAACATTTACGTCAAACAAATGTCAAAAAAGATGACTTTAAGTGCTCTTACTACCACGAGTTCTCATTTCACGTCTAACAATTGCCGGTAACTGTCAATGAATAAAAACAATCGTCAAAATAATCAAAATAATATCAGGTCTGATAGGTTCCGCTTTATTGCTTCTATGAAAATAAATCTTGTTTTCGGACTTAATTCTTTTTAGCTTGAATTGCCATATATTGTTCATTATTTCTTCTATTCTGATAGCGCGCACTATTCCATTGGTCATTAGGCTGCCACTTTACCTGAAATTAGCTAAAATTCTTTTTTTCCCTTATCTAAGCCATCGCAAAACTGCTCATCTATTCATGAACATCATTTATCCGTAGGAATTTCAATGCCTTTTCCTCGATTTTGATGCTATCTATCATGAAAATTTTTCTTTCTCTTAGTTTCAATCTTTTGGCCCAAATATAAAGAAGAACGAACATATCATGAGACTAATTGATAATTACCATATCACAGTAAGCAATTTAGCAATTATCACACGGCGAGCAATAACATTTACGTCAAACAAATGTCAGATATCAAAAAAGCGCTATACTTTATCATTATCACAACAAAGATGGGCAATAATTTTGTATTAGCATAAAAACGATTAGTTTACATAATATTTGCAACTCTGTTTGAAATTTAATCCGAAATTTTTTGTTTTGATCTGATGCTTTTATATGTTATTATCTTTTATTATTATTATTTATCTTATTCAGTTTAATCATTTTCTTTCATATTTTCGAGAAACTCATGCATTTTTGGGTACATAATCAACTTTTATTGTCCATAAGAGTGTGATTTTCGAAAGAAAATTTTATGATTCACATGCCATTTGTAGCAAATGCAATGAGAGATAAGATTTTAGAGCAAGCAGTCCACATCAGTTGACTAAATTCTTATGTTTCTTGCTTTTACCTTTTCTTTTTCTGTTTTTTAGGATTTATTTTCTAATATTTTTAGTATATAGTAATGTAATAATATATGCTAAGAAATATTTCTTCGTGTTAAAAGTGATTCGCATTTTAGGCTATTTTATCATTAGGAATTTTTTTTTAGTTTGAAAGAATGGAATAATTTTTTTTTTCTTATTTTTCTGTGAACTAAGCCAGTTCATTCTATTTATTATAATAACAAGCCATTAAATTTTATCCAGAGAATCACGAATGAAAAGTAAAATAGTTCACTCCACTAGCTTTTAGTACAGTTAGAAATTTTTACCAGACCAGAGATTCACTTGGCGATAGAAATATAGATAAAGCTGTAGAAAAGCTGTACAATCGAATCTTAGGAATCGAATCTTATTTCTTGCAGTTACATCTTGCTGTTTTGCTTTAACTTCTTTTTCACTCATATTTTTCATATTTTCTAAAATTTTCATTTATTTTGGTCATTCATATTCAAAAAAATTTGCATCTAACGAGAAAGGTCAAATTTTTGAAATTTCTTGCGAATTGTCTGCTTCAAAATATTATTTGATGGTTAAACGTAACTGATGGAAAAATTCCGTCCATTCATATGACAAAGCATATAAAAGTTATCTTACAATCTTAAATATGCGTGCGATTTTTAAAATTGATGGTCGAATATTTTGAAAAATTCCCATTATAGAAAATAAAGACAAAATTATTTTCTTGATATCAGCTTTCATCATAATTTGCCTTTTAATAAAAATAAAGTGAAATTTTTATTTGAGAAAAATCTTGTAGTTTTGCAGTAATATCTTCATTATCTAGCAATTCTAATTTACTGTTTTCTCTGCCTGGATTCATCTTTTTAATGTCCCTCAATATCCTTTATTAATGATTAGAAAAAAGGAGGAACTACACAGCAGAAAGGTTTTTGAATGCATTAGTAACAAATAATTATTATAATTTTTTCGATTAAATAGCGATTTTATTCCAGAATTGAGCATCGAAGAGATGGATAAAATCATAACCGAGCGCGAAGATGGTATTGATATTGCATTCGAACGAGTTAAAGGTCGTTATGTTATTGTTCATCTTTATATTTTGTCCTCTTTTTATTCCTTTAATTTTTTATATATTTTTTGCGTTTTTTCTTGTTACCTTCCAAACGTCCTATTTTATTTTATTCTATATTGATTGATTCAACACTTCCCATCTGCATACTTCTGATTATTTGCATATTTCATATGTTCTCGATTTATCCCATTATTGCTGGATTCATAATCAATACCCAAATTTTTTTGCATAATGGAAATGGAATAGCTTATTTTCTGGGGAAGCAAATTATTTCATTTGTTAAAAAAATTTAAGATTTTGTAGATTTTTTTTGCTGAAATTTATCGGCATTGGTTCAGCGTAATAAAATATTTTAATAAATAATTATGATAAAATTTTTTCTTTTTATACATTTGCAATGAATTATAATTCCAGCTTGGTCAAAGTACTGTAAAGAATTATTAAGTTATGTGTCAAGACGGACACATTTGGAATTGGAACACGCGAAAAGGATACAAACTCTTGCAAATCAGTCAAAACTTACAGTCACTGAGGTTATTTTAAAAAATATTCCTATTTCACTACTGTGCTTAATTACTGATCTCCTTGGTGCTTTAAACATGATTTTAGAATCTTTTCTCGTAGACTTTTTGTATTCTAAGCAATTGTGTCATCTGTTCTTTATTTAGTTTGTTTTTAGGAATGATGCTTGCCCATTATATATATATATATTAATATATATATTAAATAGCTAGTATAGCTAGTAATGTGTTTATGTATATATATTAGCTCAGCTGTAGAGCGCTCGCTTTGCATGCGAGGGTTGGGGGTTCGATTTCCCCATCCTCCACTGCGATTTGATGTTCAACGTTCGCGGATTCTTTCCAAGTCCGCTAATCATTTGTCATTCCTTGAAACAGTTTATATATATATAGTTGGGATGAGGGAATTTTGAAAAATGATAAAAACAAATTGACGATATTTAACCATCATTTTTATTTCTCGAAAGCCATTTTTATTTCAAGATTAAAGGAATTACATGATTTACATGTGATACGTCTCTGCAGTATAAGTTATTTCAGACAAATCATAAATCATAAAAGTTATTTTCATATTTTCATAAAAGTTTTGGCTATCCCTTCGATTATTATTACGAACTGTTGTTTTGTTTTATTTATTAAATTTAAATAATCGAAAAGAAATGTACAAAAAAAATTGAAAAAATTTATTTTACACGTTTATTTATCATAATTGTGAAGCTAACAGATTTCTCACATCTTCAATTTATCGTTTTGAGGCAATTTTGTTTTATATTAATTTCAGCAGTTTTTGCCTTTGAAGAATGTTTTCGAAAATAATTTCGACAGTGATATCTCATTTTGTGAACATACGTTTGAGACTATTAAATATATTCAAGATCGTTTTATTAAGGTTATTCTTCCATTCGTTTATTCTGTTATATAATCTTAAAATAAAGCGAGCATCGTGTAAGATTTCTCGAGCTATAAAACTTCTACCATCTTTTCTCAACGTAATCTCCAGAAATTGCTTGATAATCCATGGTTTCTACAAAATTATCAGCCACTTATTATTTTAGTCACTAGAAATGCGACGAGATGATCACGAGCGCCAACGTCGAGCCTTGAAAAATGAATGGCTTCGGGTTACAAAACAAGTTGTAAGTCTCTATTTTCAATATTATAATTATCTATTACTTCCTGATTATCCGAGACATCTTCGAGGCCAGATAAATTGCTAATAGCTAATGCTTTATTGGTTATGAATACATTTTTATTTGAAAGAAATCAAGATTGAATATCAAGAAAATTGAGGTGATTGAGGTGAAAGCAAAAACTTCGTTGAATATAAAGGATTGATTAATGTTTGGGAATAAAATCAAAGAGGAAAATCGATGAAATTCTTCAAATTTTGCGTGTATCTTTGAGATCCTTCAATTACTAATTTATATTAAAAATCAGCTCTTGATGTTTCCAGAAAGTGCTAAGGACTTAGCTTTTGTTCGGGAATTTTTTTTCACGAAATCACTTAAGGAAATAGACAGCATCATCCGAATTTTTTAGATAACAGTTTTAATCCTGTCGAGCTTAGAAACCGAACCGCTGATAATCAGCTGTTAACCATTCAGCTATCAGTGTGCGTGCAATATGAATTTGGAAACTTTTAAATTTCATTAATCCTTTTCCATTCCATTTCATTCCTCTCGTCATATTACATTAATATGCAGTTTTTTACTTTTCTTTTTAGTGTCAAAATCTGCAGTCGAAGTCTTTTTAGTTTATTTCTCAGCGATATTTTTCATTAATAATGAATTATTCAGCAAAAATACAATAATAATATTCAAACCCACACATAAACAACACTTATGAATTATGCAAAGTTATTGGAATTGTCCGTCCATTTTTTTCTGGCCATCCTTCATTCATTTATTCATCGAATATTCTCTCTCTGAAAACGATAGAAAATTTAGTTATTTTTTATTATTTACATTCATGATGTCATTTAGTATTACTTTAATTTCATAGCTTTAAAAAGAAATCAATAAAGTTCTTTCCTTAAGATATATTTTACGAAATATATTCGCCCCTTTCTCCTTATTCTTTCCTTAAAAAAATCCTTTTCAAAATATTAAAATTCAAAAAAAGCACGCAAAGAACCTTCGGTTATTTCTTCATTTATAGAAAGATACTCAACAGGAACTTTCTTCATTTATAGAAAGATACTCAACAGGAATTTATACGAGCACGTATAAAATATGGTTATTTCTTCATTTATAGAAAGATACTCAACAGGAACTTATACGAGCACGTACATTACTTGAATCTAGGGATGATGGCTATCGCAGGGCTCAAGAGAGTTTTTTACGAACTGAATCAACTGGGCCAGCTGTTGGTTCAGAATTGTTGCGAAGAAAGAAAGAGCTTGAGAAACGTCGTAAAAATGAAGAGGATGCATTTTCAAAAGTAAATTTATCTATATACATGTATATAAATTATATATGTAAATAGGAACACGAAATTTTCGGAAAGAGAAAAGGCATATTTAATGCATAAACAGCGAATGAAGATTTTATCTCCGAGGCTACCAAATAAATGAATAGAATGTGCTAATAATCATCTTTATAGTTATAATCATCTTTTATTCTTTCAGCGAGAGGAAGCTCAAACTCAGGTAGAAAAACTCGAACTTGAGCTGGATCAACGCCAACTACAGGTGGAGGAAGCAAAGGTCCTTTTGCTCAAAATATTCTTCCTTCAATATTCATGCACTTTCATTTTTGACTTTTCCTTATCTTTTATAGATTCGTATTGTTGGCCAGTTGAGGGAATTAATTTATCGTTGCGATCAGACCACAAAAGCATGTTCCACTCATTATTTTCAAGTAATTATATTGGTTTATTTATTTTCTACTGGCAGCATAATTTCCCCATTTTTGGTTTGACTGGCTCTACTTTTTTTGAGAGCTTTAAGATCATTTCTGGTTAGACTCATTTCGATGGCTTGTCAGGCTTTTTAGACAAATTTTGCCAGATAGAGTTCCCTCGATTGAAGTACATATGAATCGCCGGAATTAGTTTCTGCGTTTAGTTCAAGTTCATTTGGCACATTTTTGCTATATTTGCCTCATCTTATCTCACATCTTATCATGTTTAATGTTTCATCTCATATCATGTAATCATGCAAGCTTATGAGCTATAAAATGTTATTAGCCAAGATAGAACGTTTTTAAATATTTTAAGAATGGCTCTTATTTATTTAATCGTTGTGCATCCTTAAGAAGATTGACTGGAATCGTATTAGCAACGTAATTCTATCTTATAAGATTTAAGTGGTTATGCAAAATATATCTATATATCTATTTTTAGTTTCTTAAAATTTATGGGTTCCTTGGTAACATTTCCAGGCGAATTTCCCAACTTTTAGCAAAATAGGGTGACAACATTCTAAAAATAATTTTAGAGTAAAATTCGTGAATCCCCATCCAATTTTTTTCAGCATTGGGAAAACGATATTGAATAACTGGACATTGCTTATAAAGAAAAGTTCATTTGAGATGCAAGACTGGAATCTTAAAAATTTTATGGCGTTTATTTAAATTAAATTTTGTAGTAGGAAATTCTGGTAAAATACCAAATTTTCCTTTCCAGCTTTGAGAATGGGGCGATTTTGAATGGAAGAGCGCAAGAGCGAAGAAAACATTATTCATTGCTAACTGTTAAGTGTTAAATGAAAACAGCTACAGTTCTACTTGTACGACTTGTTTTTGTACGGGCGTATCTCAAATGGAGTTATCACTGATTTTTAAGATAGTTGGCTCTCACTATTTCTGGTTATTTCTGGAAGGTTTGTTATACTTACTACGGCTATTTTGTCAACGGATCATTGGCGACAGAAAAGCAGATGGATCGCCAGCACTGTCTAATGACAGTTTTAGTTTTATTATTATGGAGCGATAGAGGAACTATCGCCTCTCTTTACAATAATTAGCCATTATTCACTCGGCTATATAACTTCTTAGGTTTTTCAAAGACTGTACGTAATTTGCATTAATATTAATATTGACTGTAAGGGTGATCAGGAGTTTCGGAATATTTTTTGCTGAAGGCAAGAAATTTTTCTTGTCTTCTTGGTCTTTCGTTTTTTCTCTGCATAAGGATTTATATAATTTTTTGGATAAAATATTCATCCCTTATTTGCAATATTTAAAATATTGGTTTACTTTTTGATAGCCTCTAACATAGAAGGATTTTAATTCGCAAAATATTTGTCTCTCATCATTTCCTGCACATAGAAAGCGATTTATGTCCTTTTAAAAATATTTTTTCCTTTTAAAATATCCACAACTTTTAATTTTCTAAGACTGGAAAATTAAGATTCGCTATTTAACATTAATATTAAGAAATTAATTTAATTTAAAACTGCATTATAAAACTGCATAAAATTTTGTTAGTTGATTGACTTGATTGATTACATGGCTGGCATTTTGTGGAATATTATTCCCTCATGAATATTATAAATTTTAGTGGTCTTTCACCACAACACCACAATTTTTTTGACCATAGTTGTTGCCAAAACTTAGATCCTAATTTGATAATTTTATATTCTTGAAACATTCATAAATCTTTCATTTTATACATTTCTAATCAATTTCTAATCAATTTATTATTTGTCATGTTTTTATTGTCCTTTGTTTTTAAATGAGGCCCCATCAGCGCCAAATCGATCCATCATCCCGAAATCTTAGTCTTAATTTTATGGTTTTCCACTCAATGCGCTACTTCATTATTTTAATTCATTTATCATTATTGTTCTTTCTATTTAAATATCATTTTTTCGTCACATCAGTAATTTCTTTTAGCTCATTTAGCCTATATTTTGATAAGAAGATTGAATCTTGCTTTTTTCCAGAAAAAAATTTTTTGTTGATTATTACTATTAATCTAGAACCTCTAGAACCACCACTCTTCCGTTATTTCCTTTATGTCAGTGGATATTTTTCTAAAATATAAAATCGAAATAAAGAAATTTTCGCGAAAAACCTTTGGAAAACCCTTTTATGATTCATTTTACTTTAATATTCATTAAAAATTGAGATTTGATAGGTTTCACCTCATTAAGCAGATTCTCTTTGTTCGAATTTGAGATTTTTTCCATGTCTTAAAAGAAGATTTCTTCTTACTTCCTTTATTCCTTTTTTCCTTTTTTTCCTTTATTCCTTTTTAAACCATAAAATCAGTTTATTTATTTGAAGAATATAACATAACTCTAAAAACTAAAAAATTTTAGGCTTTGGCTAACCTTTGGGTATCACAGCCTAGCAAGTACCACGAATTTGCCGATGCAACTAGAACTTACATCCCTGGTACTGAATATATGTCATTTCTTCAACATCTTCCTCGGAGAACAGCTTCTTCTGGATCACTTTTCAGGTTCATTTTCCATAACAATCAACTTCTCTTGGGATGTGGTATGGGTTTTATTAGCAACGTTGATGGATTCTGGTTTTGGATGTAAAGAGCTCTTTTTTTATGATCATCTATAAGTGATCCATATTTATTTCAGTTGCCTTAAATTAGCCAGCAGCCATAAGCTTTAGCTGATTCGTGATGTTTAAGCTATAATTTCTTTTTATTTGCTCATGTTGTTAGCTTCTTTTAAAACTATTCTGGCAGTTTCTAATTTAGGCTTCTCTTACCATTTAGATTTCAACAATTTGTCTTGGAGGAAGACATTATATCACCTTTAAAATGATTATTTTACACTCTACCGAATTGGTAAATAATATAATAATTAGAAATATAGCAAAATTCGCTTGCATCTCGCACTTATAAATTTATTAGAAAAAATAACTTGAATTTTTGATTTTTTAATAGAAAAAAGTCCAGAAAGATTTATTAAATTATCGCTATTCGACAACTTCAAGTGCCGGCGATAATAATATGATTGAGTTGATTGTGCAAAAATATTTCCAATACTTCCAAAAACAGGCAAAATACATTTTATATTTGTTGTCAATAAAAATACTTTTGTACTTTTCTCCACCTTCATAAAATGACCCTCCTAGCTTTCCAATCTCATCTCTTTTGTCGATTATTGACTAAATAAGTTACTATATTATGATTCTTTATTATGTTGATGGTATTTAATGTAGTACCATTTCTCGGAATGACAGTGGCAAAAAATAAGATTAACTGGAGAAGAATACATGAAAATATAAGTAAAATAAAGGATATGTTTGTTTGCGACCGTGGAGAGGGTTTCAGCGTAATTTTTTTTGATGAATCATGGACGGTAAAGATAAGTAATTATAGATTCGAACCATATTTAACGATCTAACACATATTTGACTCTGTTTTGCCAGAACGCGCTTTTTGCAAGAATGTTTTTTTGCGGTGATTTCTTTATCTATCTTCCCCGTAGGAATAGCCAAAAGTGATGCAGTTTTTTATTCGTATTTGCGTCTTTTTTTGCGATTTATATTTATCAATTGGTGATGAAAAAATATTTGATATGTTTTTGATATGTAAAAATATTTTACAGAGTGGAAAATGGTGACGTATCGTTAATATCTGTTTCGTTACAACGTCGAAATGCAATCGATGTATCTGACGGAGAAATTCTTCCTGAACGAAGACAAAAGAAAAGCTCTTCAGGTATCGTATTTTCAAAGTTTCATCTGTCGAAGACTCCTTTAAGCTATTTTTTATCGCTTTTTAAATCTTTTTTAGGTAACAGTCCAAACATTGTCTAAGCACTCAATTTTTATTCCTTCTATCGCATCAAATTTTGAATATTAAATTGCGTAGCTATTAATGGTTCTTAACTATAACGATACCTTTAAACTCGGATAAAATTTGAACGAATCGGTTTAGAATCGGGTTTGCATGAGGAGAATTTTAATGCATATAATGGAAAGAGACAGAGGGGATCCTATTTCCGATAATATCTCAAGATTAAAGAAAAGTCATGACCCATTTTTTATAGGACGTTTGATCGACCAATCAATTTTAGAATGTGCATTTGCAACCGAAGCAGCTAGGTGAATTTTTTTCCATATTAATAATCTTTAGCCAAGCTATTAAATAAGTAAATAGTTAAAAATTACCATTTCTGATGGAGTTCATTTCACTACGCAATCGGTAGGATGAGACAGGTAAGGAGCCACTTGGGCATAAAAATATAGTTAGGCCCCAGCACAACCCAGATCGCTCAAGTCACATTTGCTTCTACCAGGACAAACTTCGAATCGTGAAATGATAATCTACCATGCCTATATTCAAGAATCTAAAGATTATATGGATATTAAGATAGGCTTCAATGGTTTCCTTTTAATCGTTTTTTCTATTTTTGCGAATTTTTATTCTTCTCTCTTTATTTTTATTTCTTTATTTTTTATTCTCTTCTCCTTCGAATTTCAATTTTTTTTCGAATGTCATTTTCGAATTTTAAATAATTATCAAATATTGGTAGTCATTTTTTTCACTGGAATTAAACTATGAAATTTTTAGATCTCATCGACTTCAAAAAATACGGCAGCCAACAAAATGTTCTCAGTGTGAAACCCTTTCAATACTTTCCACTGTACAATGTTCTGAATGTGGTTTAATTTGGCATAAGTCCTGTATAACACGAATAACTGTATTCTGTGGTCAAAAATCGAAAGAATCTGTCGATTCGTCACCAAGACGTATAAGCATATTTGGAATTGCTCTTTCGATGCATCTAAACAGTCAAAGCAAACGCATTCCACAAATTTTGGTTCGTTGCGTTGAAGAACTCGAAAAACGTGGATTAAAAGTTAAGGTGAATTAGGAATTCAGTTAAATTTAAGAGACTGAACAAATTTGAAAGTTGTCTATGTGTTCACATAGCCTAAAAAATTACTGTAAACATTCCTAACACGCTCATTCTTTTGATAAAATTCTTATTTGTTAATTCTTATTCTTTTGATTATTTGTTAATTGAAATATAATTATTTCAATTATAATTATAAAATTATAAATTTATAAATAAATAAATAAATAAAAATATAATTTATATAAATTTTATAATTATAAAATTATTTATTTTTAATTATTATTTTTAATCATTCATTTTTCCAGGGAATATACAGGACATGTGGCGTTAAAAGTAAAATTGAGCAAATCTGCGAGGAATTCGAAAGGTCAGCGGAAAGTTATGACGTGGACTTGGATAGTTATCATCCAATGAATATAGCATCTGTTGTGAAATTATATCTGAGGAAGCTGCCCGAACCTTTATTCACTTATGAACTTTATGGAGAATGGATTACGCTTGCGAATGTTAGATTTATTTATGTTTTAACCTGCTTAATTCAGAAAATATTTTTGTAATTTAGCAGATGAATCAATGAAATTTTAGTAATTTCTCATAAATGGTGATAATCGGCAGATCTAGTCAGACCAGAAATTACATAGCTTTCAGAAAAAATAAATGATTGGCTGTAAAAAATTTTCTTGATTTCTTTCTCGCTTTTTTAATGAAATTTTTGATTTTTAAAAAGGAAATTGAGAAGTTCAGCGCGCTTAATTAGCTTAAAGTTTTGAAATTGCTAAGTAATTAATTAAATTTATTCAAATTATCACATTATCTTTTCAGCGATGTTCAAACGAAGAGACATTGTGTTTCATAAATGAACTAAAATATTTATTAGAGAAATTACCCGAAAAGAATTTGGACACACTGGAATTTCTTTTGCTTCATCTAAATAGGGTTACTTGGTTAGAATTCCTTGATTATATATTCCCACTATTTTAATGAAATGATTTGAAACGTTTACCTTAAATTCATTTATATGATTAAACCTCAAAAAGTCGAAAAAAAGACTTTTGATTCACGAATTCTTCAGCAAATGGAAAAAAATCGGAAAAATCTAAAACTTAATTGTATCATTTCAAATTGTTTAAAAAATTAAAAATTCAAGAAATTCAGAGAATAATTCTTTTCGAAAATTTCGAACCAAACAAATGAGAAATTTTGGGAAGAAGGTTTATGGAATGTAATAGTGAATGAATGTTTTTCTTAGCAAATTTCCTGTATAAATTAAATAATATGGGGACGTTGCATAAATGTCGGCTTAAATAAATAAATATCTATAAATATGCCAGTAAATATTGATAGCATATCATTTTTTTTTCTGTTTGTTTATTGGATCAATATAATTTTTTTGTTATGCAATAATTCGTTGCAAGTAATAATGTAAATGCTTCCTTAAAAAAGTGTCTTGCACTTTTTTATTTTATTATTAATTTTATTATTAAGGTTTGAATTGGAAAATTTAATGACAGCATCAAATTTGGGTGCAGTTATTTCACCATCATTAATATGGATGCCATCTTTTAACAGCGATGCATCGTTACTCAACGAAGCACATTTGATGAGCAAAGTCGTTGAAATGCTCATTAAACATGCATTTGTTAATATTTATTCATTTGATTATAATTTCCATGATTTAAATATTTTTTAATGGAAAATCGAAAAAAGTATGCCAAAAATCTATTGTATGGAAAGGAAGGAAAAACATTGTATTTGATCGAAAATAAATTTTCCAGATTTTTATTTTATTTTTGCGATAAAATGTTAGATTTATAATCTAATTGCTAAAAAAATTGAAAAATGAATGTTTTCTTTTATTTAAATAATATTATTTGAAATTAATTTAAATAATATTATTTGAAATTAAATATGAAATTAATTTAAACTAATTTTCACATTTCAAAATCAAAATGTTGAAGGAAATATTCGGTGTGGATCGCGCAGATGATTGGCAGCGTTTCTTTCAAAAGCATGTTGAAATTGAAGAACCACTTCTTGCCGATGCAGAAATGGAAGCAAGATTGGAGCAAAGCGATGGTTCCTTGTTTTATTTTTTGGCACATTTCATTCTCGAATGTAAATCAAATCAAATCGATGTCAGTTTCTGCAAATGAAAAAAATCTAGTGTGATATATTTAAATATTAATGAATGAAATTTATACTTTTCAGTGCTGGATGTTGAAGATTTATTGGAGGATGATAATGATACTCTTTGCTCATCATTTTCGCCACAACCACCAACTCCAGATCTACTCAAAAATACTTCTCGAAACAAATTTAGTTCTTGTATGTTATTATATCTATCGAAGACAAGTATTTACTTTACTCTGCATCGAAATTGTCTTCAATCCATTTATGCTTAGGAATTTTTGTTTCAGGCACGGCAAGCGATGATGCCGACATTGATAATTTTCTCGAATCAGTTAATTGCAGTAATAAGGTTGATAATGGCATTTTATTAGATGCACCTTCATCTTCTTTTATAAAACAAAGTAGTCTCGAATTGGTGGAAAAAAAACGGAGCTACACTACATCGATATTAGTTTCACCAAGTCCTAGTCGTAAGTGCGAAATTCCTCAGAGGCAGCGTTCCATGGATGAAAAGAAATTTTACCACTTATGCTCTGGCGACGTTACTGTTAACGTTGGAAAGGTATTTCAATTTCACTCGTTAGAATGCTTCCTGCATTTCATTTAATCTTTTATTGGTTCTAACCCGATATTTTGCTGCAAATAAAATGAACTAGATTCTCTAAATTCTTACGAGAATGAATATGCCATTAAAAATAAAATCTGCAAGTATTTGGGATCCATTCCCGAATGAGTCTTTTGTAAATCAATAATAAGACTGGCTAAAATAGAAATGGTGCGTACTGTCAAAAGATATTGGTATTATTTTTTTAACTTAACCACAGGATATTTTCGAACGAAAGAAATCAAAAATCAGCCGTTCTTTCTTTATTAATTTTTAATTTTTGTTTTCTTATTCATCTAATTTTAAATCTATGAAATTGAATTAGATTCAGTTCTAGGCGCAGTTCTTTGTACAAAATGATAAAAAATCATCAAATTCATCAAATCGTGTTGCGGGTATTTTTCGACGACTTAGTCAAGGAGCTTATGATATGCAAAGTTGTGATCGACCAATGTCTGGGCAAAAAATTGATACTGATGATATACACTCAGTTGGTGTGATATTCTCGTCAGGAAGCGATGTTAGCTATATATGATCCGTAATATTATTCATCTGTTCATCCTTCATTTGTTTTATACACAGCTTTATGAATATTTCATATCACTTTTAAATTACTCATTTTATTTCGTGGTAATATTAGTACTTTTTTTACTTTTTATAATTTAAAATAATCATTACCTGTGAGAATTTAGGAATAATCTAGCTGAATGAATTCCTACCGAAAGGATAGCCTTTTTTGTTTAGGATTAATTTATGTAAACCATTCAATATTGGATTGTATAAATTACTATTCTTATTGTATCGTAAAAATTTTTTGAGTTTTATCGTGAAAAATTTGTTGGTAAGTTAATTATGAATGTGGTCGTATTCATTCGATTTTCACATTGGATGATATTTGAAATTGAATATCTGATTATTTTTTATTTTCTCGAATTTCAGTGAATCGTTAGGAATTTAATGGTTAATGGTACTCATTATTTCTCTACCATACGTTTTTAACAGGTCATTTGGCTAAAAATATCAGTAGCTTGCCAACACCATCCTGAATTTTTGAATGACAAGTTTGTTCCAATCGAAGGCGGAAAATCCAACACGATCATCACTGAGCTATCTTATTTCCTTAACGGTTATGTAATAGTAGTAAAAGTTTATAGTTTTTAGCTGTTAAGAAAATTATAGATATTCGAGAATAGATTGTTGCTTATTTTTATATTTCTTAATCATCTTGAATTATTTATTCTATATTTTATTTTAATAATTTTTTTAAAGTTAAGTAACTATCAGAAAGTTGGATGTAATGCAATTTCTTCTTTACCATTTATATTCATTTACTATAAATTATAAATATACCTTTTTTTTATGTTCCTATTATTTGAATTACAGTATTACAGTATTACAGTGAAATATCGTTATAAATAATGTAAAATAAATGATATTATAAAATAATCTAGTACTATGCTTGTCTTCGACAGGAATAAACCTGTAATGCCAAAAGTCCGGTTGGTTGCTAGGGACCTGCCTGTAACTCTATCCCCAAGTTACTCCATGGTGAAAACGTCATGTTCTCCATGTTCTCATCACTGGGTTTAGCAAGTAACGAAACGAAATTTATATTAACTCCTGTGGTGGGCGACGAAGAACGTACCTCTTTATTAAAACGCGGATTTTCGTATTTGTGATAATTTTGCGACGATTCCATAAAGCTAACGGGATGTGTTTCTAGTTATCTGGGTTATAATTTCTTTTTCGTTTGGCTAATTGGAATTAGAATGGATATGTAAAGCCCGGTACTTCCTCAACCGGCAATGAATTGATAAAAATAGGTGTTTTATTAGCTTCTTGCATACAAGACGAAAAGACTTTCGTTTCATTGATTTTAAGACCAATGCTCGCTGCAGTTGTCAGTGTGTTTAACATTATTTGCCTTTCATCATAACGATAAAAAGGACTATATTATAGCGTATTCAAGGTCTGCAGTACAATCCTCTGGACCGATTTGTGCACATCTTGAATGCCAAAAAGCGATATCCATTATCCAATCTACTGCATATTGCTTGTAGGAGAAAAGATACAGCCTTCACGGAAAATATGCACTAAGTTGCGAATAACTTATCGATATGCATGACTGCATATGTTTGTGTGGAGAACCGACAGTGCGAATTCGTATTCGTCAAAACTGCGTTCTTTCCTCAATTTTCTGCTGTATAAATGGATCGTGTTATGGACATCGCTTACCGGCAAGAGATTTACAATTGAGCATAGTATCAGGAGCCTTGAATGCGAGGAACTACAACAGGTACAATACCATATGTTAGCAGCAGTAACATAAACAATGTAAATGTACATGTCTTTTCGTCTTATAAACCTGGCGCTGAGATCTCAATTTATAAATCCATCAGCCGTCAAAAAGCCTTTAAATATCGCGAATCCATTCACATATCTAATGGCAGATGAAATGAAAAGATGAAACAGCTCAGGTAATAAGGCTCCTCTCTTCGTCTGGCTTTGGAATCATAGTAAAAAAACAAAAGTCTATTTACTTGTAGTGTGCTAGTAGTGTGTAGTCCTACTATATGGCCTCGAAACATTTCATCAATCAGATAATGACCAATAAGAGTAGAAGATATCAAGAAGCTATCCCTTTGATTATCCTTTTTAAGATATTCAGATAGAGTCTCACATGATTGCATCCACTTTCACTCGAATACCATCTAAGACACAAACATTTGCTCTGGTTAAGCCATGTTTTTTCGTTGTCCATCATCGAAATTGGCTCGTATCTTGTTACTTATTGAATGAATCCTGTGATCGATGGTTTCAAAAGTGAAAAAGATTTAATATTATCAGAGGAGATTTTTAATATGTAGATGACAATATATGGAATTATGGAAAAAAGTGGCTTCAGGAATATTGGATAGGGAAGCTTGAAAGCGCCATATCCTAGTTTCCAGTGAAGCAAGCCAAACTAGCATAGTGCAAGCTGTTAAAAAGTGAGGACAAATATATAAGTATATACTAGTTCTTTGATATTTAACTTTTATCACATTATGAGAAATTTGTTATCAGATCAATAGGATGGTTGAATAGAAGGGAGCTCGATTAGTTTTAAAAAAATTATTCAAGCTTCATAGCATTGACATAGCAGTAACTTAGTAAATTAGCTTTTTTAACCACATGAAATAAGAATTTTTAACTTTTTTTAAACCAGAAATTTTTTTAAAATCGTCAAAAGACAAAAGGAAAGAAAATTAGTTGTTTGCCTTTTTTTGAGCTTATTTTTCATTTATATTATTTATTTCATTCTATATATTTATATTTTATTTATTTATTTTTATGATTTTTGTTAATTTATAAGGAATTTTTTCCCCATTGTGGATGAATTTCGAAATTTATAACCAAAATGAAAAAATGATCAAGCCAAAGTGAAAAAAAATCGAAGCAATAATTTAAACTAATTCACAATAAGCAAACAATTTTATGATTATTTTATGGTTCATCATTTAAAGAAATTATAAGCCAATTAATAAAAAATGATAAGTGATCAAAAATATGGAAATATAAAATTATCAATAAAAGAATTAATTATATTGATTATGTGAATTAAGGATTAATTATATTTGCTTGATAGTGAATTAATTTGTCAGTCATGGAATGCACAAAAATGCATTGGCGTCGAGTACTATGATATATGTGATAGTGGTGCATCGGAGACTTTAATGTATTGATGGATTCTTTATGCCGAAGAATTTATATAACACAATTTGGAGAAAAAGATATTTAAATAGCAAAAAATAAAAAACGACTGACAATTGACAATTAGTAAGATCCAATGCAAGAGTAATAATGTCGCAAAAATTATTACGAAAAATGATTGAAATGAAAATATATGACTGTCCTAGATTCTTCATAGATTGAGAATTTCTTGCCATGAACTAGTCCATCAGCTATAATAATCATGTGTCGAACTTTACAGGTTAATAAGAAAAATAAATCAGAGACAAAGGTTTCGGCATATGAATATTTGTGGATCACTGCTAATGAAAACAATCCAAGAAAACCTCATCCTCGATATTTCTACCCTGGTATCCTGGATACTTGTGCTTTTTTGGTCCTTAAAAAAGGCGAAATAAACAATGATGAAGAGATTTAATAATAGCAAAAATTAATCTTAATAATACCAAATAAAAGGAAGAAAAACTTCTTTTCAAAATTTGGATAAAATTTGAAAAAAAAGTAATTCTAATTTTAATTCGGAGAAAAAAATTTGAACGAACTTTCGAAAAAAGGGAATGTCGAATTGAATGGAATTCGATTAAAAAAAGTCCTATTTTAAAGAAAGAATGCGTATTCGCGATCAGCTCTATTTTTTTATATATGGATCCACTCGATTAGATCTTCTTATTTCAGGCATTTTTTTTAACTCTTACAATTTATCTGCCTGCAAGAGATAGAATGCATTATAGGGAATGCCATAATGACGGCGCGATGATTTTCCAGTCAAGAAAAATTTATGCGTCATTAGGCGCATCCAACATATTTTACATGTCCATAAATCCATTTCATTAAATCTTTGCGGGAAATTGGTCTATTTGAAGTACTTTTATTCATGCCGTTTCGTAAATTCTTATATGATTTCACTTTTGGCTTGCACCCATTTTTTCATTTTTTTGGCGATATTTTTCTCTATACCTTTCTACAAGTTTGGCTTTGTATTGCATCAAATTTTTAGCCTTAGCATTAACCAGTCAAGATTTTCTGACGGAAATTTTAGATCTTGAAGTTTAGCATTTTACTAACATCTATTTGCGTCAGTCTGTGGTGCAATCCAATTCATACCGACTAAATTCAAAAAATCATCTTAATTAGATGAAAATTGCATAGTAATTATATATATACATATATATTGAATTTTTCATTGTATATTTTTAAATATATTTTTAACGTCATTTCGCCTTAGTTTCTGCACTCTTTTCCACCACCATGTAATAACGAGAAATTCGAGGAAACTGGCTGGGTGCAAAAGAAATTTCATGGAAGTTTCAGCGAAAATCAGTCGTGCAGGTGCACAAATAAGCGTATATAAACGTTTATTGTATTATTATAAACGTTCCCTTTGCACAAAATTTACATTTATTCTTCGTTGCTTCGTTACTTTTTTTACTTTGAATTAAATATTAATTAATTTTGATTCAGTTAATCAATCATTTTACATTTTACATAAGAATAATTTAATTTTTTGAAACTTTACTTCCGCAAAGCAGATTATTCTTTTATTTTTGGATACTTTATTTAAAAAATTTTCCCTGTAATTGCCAAGTGTTAAATATGTCATATGGTACTTGTTTTCCAGATTCTTGGCTATGATTTAGAAATAATTTTTTAGATTGAAAAAATAAAATTAAAATAAAATGAGTACGATCATCTCAATTAATATTTCAAATTTTACGTATTCTTTCTTCTTTTTTTTTTTAATTTTTCTAATGTAGAAGTATTCTGGATAGCCGTTAAATTCCATTTCAAATTTGGGTGGCTAAGTCGAAAAAACTCTTAATTGCAGTTTTGAAGTGACAAATTTTAATTACGAAAATTTTTGCTGCATATATATATATATATATATATATAAATATATTGCATTCAAAATGCGCTCAAAATTGCTTCGAAATTTCTCTTCCGTTTTGAGGAAAACTTATTTAGTTTTTTTATTTTACTTATCGTGAATTTTATAATTTGCTATTTTTTTTAGATTATTTCCCATAAAATTTGTTTTTTTTTCTCCATGATTGATCATTCATTATTTCTACTCGAAGTTCGCTACACATTATTAGTAAGATGAAATAGTTTTACATGGGTTTGAGTTCTACATTTTAAGTTTTTTTTTAAATCATTTATATTGTATTATATATTGTACAATTTTATTATATCTTTAATCAAATAACAAATGCTTTTAACATCCCGGAAGATTAATATGTAAAATGTATAAAACAGAATTACGAGTAAAGTCGTAATAAGTGAAATAAATAAAAACAAGAGAAACTGGTGAAAGGCGAAACTGGCTATTTATATTATTTTGTGGAGATCTAAGTGAAGAGATCAAAGAGCCAAAAATTTGGAATTTTAGCATAACAGTTGTCTTACCTATGAATTTTTAAAATTATTTTTAACGTTAATCCTGATATATCAAATAAATTTTTGTAAAATTAACTTTAGTACACTGCTAATTAATTTATTACTTATAATAAAAAATTATAATAAAAATTTGTAACAAATTTTTTTCGTTTTCGACATCCCGGAATTCATTTCCAGTAGTCGAATGGTCGATTGATATGTTACTTCCTTGGAGTTAAATTCCTGTCGCTTGACAGGGTAAATATATTATTAAAAGTGGAATCTAGTTGTGCTAAAAACCCAGCCTCCATTTTTAGTCACCAAATGATTCTCGCGAAAACAAATAAATCAATCAGAAATGATGAATGCTGTCGAAATGATTAGTCGTACTGAATAACACAAATATTTATTGCAATGTATGCTTATTGTTGGATAATAATCCTTTTTCAGTTATCAACTGCCAAATCTCCCAAAATGAACAAAAAATTGCAAACTGCAAATAAATAACTAATAACAACAATTCATAAGTGATCTTTACATGATTTTCTTACCATTTTAAGCTAAAATTAATATTTTAAAAATAAATTAGTTAATTAGAGTTGCCTGGTTTTATCAGTCGGAAATGCAATTTTAATGACGAAAATTTATCTTTCATACTTTTATGTTATTTTATTGTCGCCATTAAAATTAACTAATTAATTAACCAGTTTTCTTTCGTTGATTGTGTCATCATTCTTCACCCAAAATATTCTTTTAACATTAGTCTCGATTATTCTGAAAGTAATCGTAACTGATCTGAAATGTTAAGGATAATATATTTTATTTTTATTCCTATTCATCTGTTCAATCTATTCAACTTTTTTTCTACTTCCTTTTTGTTCATTTGTAAATCTATTGTAATTGATAATTACTATGATTAGATATCTTCATTATCTATTAAAATTATATTTATTTTATTTCATTCGTAATGTTTATATATAATTTCATAACTTTTACATATAATTCCGTAATGTCAGCAAATAGCTCAGTTCTGCTTTTGTACATTACGAAATTACCTGCAAATTACTGATTGAAGTGAGTTGCACATATTACTGGCAATTGCAAATGTTGCGAAATTATATAAAATCCTATTTTTCCAAATCCTATTTTTCAAGTCGGAAAATCGAGAATTCCACAGGAATTTCAGCTACTTCCATTATCTTATACAAGCCTTTTTCTGGAATTTTCGATTTATAATTTTTCCTTGCATCTCCTGGACAAAAATGTATGAACAATGTAAAATATATTGAATTTTTATATTTTTATCGTGGTTTTTTTTACGTAAGATGCATTTAATCAGAATCGGGAGTTTGTTTAATGTAAGTAGTTATGTGATGTGATATACTATGTAATTTTTCTTAATTTTAATCATCTTTATTGAATGAAATTAATTTCTAAATGAATTGAAATTGAATGCCTTGAAAACTGAACAATTGGTAATACGACCAGTTTTATAACATCAAGTCGAATTAGTCTTAGCAAAAATGATGAGCGCTATGATATTGATATTTCACTTTATTTTTGTTAGTAATGTTGGTCATTTTTCTTTGACAAACTTGTCAAAATGGTGAGACGAAGCCTTGAATAAAAAGTAAACTGGATTTTTAATAATCTTGGCTGATCGAAATGCTATTTTTTCTTTCTTAGCTTTAGGTTTAATTTGAATTCGATTTCTTTTTTTTTTAGTTTCTTTCGAAGAAACAAGTATGAAATTCGATTAATGTCTAATGTATAACGTTCATCATGTTTGATAAGACTCATTCGACTAGCTATTAGGGCGATGAGAAGTTTTTACCAGGGAATCACCGAAAGTACAAGTGGCACCCAGGGTTTTTTATCGACAGGTCTTTTCGGTAGCAAAGTCTGAACACTATGCAGGAGACGAACAACATATGTATATGCAATGACTACTCCATTCATTTATATTAAAATATTTGTTAATTTTAATGAATAATAATAGATTAATAACTTCAGTCTTAGGAAAACTACTCATTTGTCGCTAACAAATTCTGTTGCAGTATAATTTCATATATTTGAGCGGGTAGCGTACAATAATAACAATTAATTTCTTTCTGTTGTTCTAAAAATTTACAATAAATATTTTCATTTTTATCAAAAATTTAAGATCGAATATCAAAGTTCATTGATCATAAATTGATAAATTAAATTTCCTAAATTTTCTTCCTTTTTTTAACTGTTTGTTATATGATTCGGTGGGATTGAGTAAGCTGTATTATAAATTTTAAAGGTATTTTTGCTCGCTGTTCGTAGATCGTTGAGCTAGCCCGGCACAGTCGATGTCTCCAAATCATTCATTTCGCCATTTCGATACCGCAGCCATTCATACCGGTCAAGAACCTGAGCAGTGGGAAATGCATCAGGCGATTTCTTCATTTTTTTCAGAATGAATTTTAAATAAATTTGTTACTTGAATTTACCAACGAGACATGTCCGATGAAAGATAATAAGAATATATTTGCTTTTGTCTATTCACGTTTAAGATACATTTCACGGGTCCGAGTGGAAAAACTCTCACAGGGCACCATAGAGCGTCGCATTCGCTGATTAGATTCTTCGTCGCCCACCACAAGAATTGACGCATATTTCGTTACTTGCGAAATCATGTGATGGGTGGCGTCAAAAGCGAAGTGGATCAATCATGACTGATAAAGTCAGGATAGATTTTGGAAGTGTAGTTGGACGAACTATACATGGGCTTAGACGAGGGACAAGGAATGGCTTTTGTTACTCTCAGCAATGGTATCGAATCAAACACCTAGCCTAGTAACCAACTTAACGGAGTTAGCAACCAATAATGGTGAGCTGTTAGAAGAAAACGAAGATGGTATTTCCAAATCTATGGTTTTTCATACTTTTCCATAGATTCTTGTATTTTTCCATAAAAATCCCACAGTATTATTTATCCCAATATCTACAGCAATTTTAGGTAATACCGCCCATATCATTATCAACTACTTACAAACAACATCAACCTGGTGAACCTAAAGTACATGATTATTCGCGTGCTGGCAATCCTACTCGCGATGTTCTACAAAAATGCATCGCAGCTTTAGAAGAAGCAGAATACTGTAAGTTTTTTATCTATAATGAAATAGATAGAAACGAAAAGACATTCTTATTGCTTAGAAGAAATTTTTAGCTCATGTGAAATTGCTCGCAATTAAATAAGATTTTAGGTCGAGTTTTTGCATCCGGTCTTGCTGCATCTATGGCGCTAGCAAATTATCTATGTACAGGTGATCATATCATTTGTACCGACGATGTTTATGGAGGTTGCTTACATATTTTTATATATTTTTATTACAGCTTGCATTTTTTTATTCATTCCTCTTCAAATGCTCATAAAAAAGTCAAGCAAACATTTCCCTCCCACTTTTTTCAGTATGGAATACGACTAAAAATTTGAACATTTGTAAGTAAATGATTAGATTCCACCGTGAGGCTCTCTCTTTTGTCATTTAGTAGATTGAGACATTTGAAAGAACGCTAAGAATATAAATATTCTCAGCATCCGGATTTTTTAATGATAGATTCATTGCTGTGAAGAGTAGGACGAGCCTCGTATACAGAGTATACAGATTTTTAAATGATCTGGATAATACTGTGTTGTATAAAAAAAGCAATTCTAGAAGAAAGTAGTTGCAAAATCCTGCAAAATTCTTCTCAAAATCAATTTTAAGTTCATTTAAAAATCTGTACATTTAAGTATATTTTTTTTCAGGTACACAAAGATTCTTTAGAAAAATATCAGTTGCTCAACACGGCATTCAAGTCGAACTTGTAGATTTGACCAATTATGATGAATTTGAATTAAAACTAAAAGAGAACACAAAGGTGATCCAAAATTTTATGAGAAACTTGCGCAAAATAAGCGGAATTTGAGGTTTAATAAATAATATAAAAGTAAAAGCAGTCATAACAGTCATTTTTGCCATATGTGGATTAATTTAGTAGAAAAGTTCCAATTATGCAGATCAATTTCTGATTTCGCAAATAATGTGAATTTATGAACTTATGGTATGGTAATTTCATTTTCACTTATCAACTATATTCACTATGTTAACTTTTATTAATGCAGAAAAATAAAAATCCATGCTGGAATTGTAGATGGTCTGGATAGAGTCTCCCACAAATCCTCTACTTAAAGTTGTTGATATCGGAAAAATCGCAGAAATGACAAAAAAAAAATGCAATGACGCCATAATTATCGTTGATAACACCTTCATGTCACCATATTTCCAGGTTAATTAATCATCGCTTTATTTGAAAATTTTTAGACTTCGACACCCGTATATAAGGTGAATATTCATGACCCCTGGTCAATTTAGTTCCACAGGGCACTAATACGGCCAGAAAATATCATATCACCAGGACTCACATGCTGATAAAAAAGCATAAAACTCTCTAGCTCTAGCACCCGTATTTACTCCTGCCGGGGACTTCTGATTCTTAGCACGATAATCAAAACCTATAATCTAAACCACTATTAATATTACCTGACAGACAACTAAATTCTATTCCCTTATCTGAATGCAAATTTCATATAATCAGCTTTTTCAGAGACCACTTTCTTTAGGAGCGGATATTTCACTTCATTCAGTCACAAAATATATCAACGGGCATACAGATGTGATTATGGGTGCCGCGATTACAAATAGAAAAGATATAGATGAGCACCTTCTCTTCCAACAAATCGGTAAATTTACGAAGTCCAAAAAAAATCTATATCGTACGAAAACAGGCTGTACTTCCACTTACTTCAGGTTCATGGACGAAAAGATTAGACGAAAACTGCTGGTCTCACGCCTACCGCGCGGAAAACCGGCTATTAATATTTTATGTCATAGTTAGACAATAATAATTAACTTCGTTTTCATACCTTTGCAAAAAATTCCTTATCATTGCAGCAGTTGGGGCCGTACCATCTGCTTTCGATTGTTTTCTCGTTAATCGTGGAATTAAAACGCTCCACCTGAGAATGGAACGACACATGGCGAATGCACTAAGAATAGCTGAATATCTAGAAACAAACCCTCGCATAGAAAAGGTAATTCGTTCACTGCTATTTTGTTGGAAATTCTAATCCACATTGGTTACTTCCATCAACAAGAGTGAAGCACTCAAACCTGCTATAAAATCAACCACCATGTGGGTCCACAACCCTCACCCCGACTCCTCTTAGCTCAAAATTCACCGCAGAACCACAACCATCATCACATCACCACAGCGACTTTAGTGGGATTTTATTCCAGGTATTGTATCCAGAACTGGCATCACATCCCCAACATAAAATTCACAAAAAACAAACCACAGGCATGAGTGGGATGATTTCATTCTATCTGAGAGGAGGACTTAACCAATCGACAGCGTTTCTATCTAAACTTCAGGTACTCCTTTCATACTTAAAGGCAATATTTGATTTCTAATTTACCACGACTAATCACCATTATTGCAGATCTTTATATTAGCTGAATCGCTAGGGGGTTACGAAAGCTTAGCAGAACTCCCTGCGGTTATGACACATATATCAGTGCCACCGGAAGACCGCGCGAAATTAGGCATCAGCGATAATTTAATAAGAATATCTGTTGGAATTGAACATGTCGACGATTTAATTGAAGACCTCGAACGAGCTCTTCAATTCGCGGTAAACCTTTTCTAAATTATTTTCTTCCGTTTTTCTTCTAAAAACTTCTTCAAAAGGAAATAAATTACTACTACAGGAACATCACAATTTCAGATTCCAGAAGTCCCAACGAATTTGAAGAAATTACCAAACCAAATACAATAATTTACGTTTCAAACTGCATTCTTGTTAATAATACTTGTCTTTAAATTCACATCTCGAGTGAAAAACATTTTATCTCTTCAAAGGCATTCAAAAATTTTTAAATCGTTAATTGCACCACAGCAATCAATTTCTGTAATATGATTGATCATTAAGCTTATTAGAAAGATATAAAAAAACAAATGATCAGTATTATATGTTGTTTGAAAAGAAAAAAAAAACGAAAAGTCGATTAATACTAATTTAATAAATTCAGTAACAATAAACCATGGAAAAAATGAAAATGAGTAATAGCCGAGCGCGATTAATTTTAGTAACAATAGGACGAAAGATCCTATGCCCAAAATTTGTAAGCAAGGCTCGGCTTGAGATCAGTGCTCATTTCTTCGAAAAAATTTTCGTGACCATTATTGCGATAACGTCCACCTTCACCGTCACCTGACTGAGAATCTCCGTCACTGTAAAATAACTATCTTATCCATTTTTTTTCCACAATAGGCACAAATTCCAAACTATAAAAAACCATAAATTTCATATAAATATATCTCACTTCTACTTCTTTTTTTATAATAACATAAAATCCATCAAATGAATAAATAAAACGAAAAATTGAGAATTTCAATTGGAAACTTTACTTGGCCACTTTCCAATTATTACGTCCCCTCTTTGCCAAATCACTAGCAGCATAAAGATGAGCTGGTATAGACACAGGAGAAGTAACTATTTCGTGGCCATAACAAAGAGCATTGGTTACACCTTTTAATTCATCCATCAACATTCGCGGTGGATCATCAACCAATACAGTACATCGCACTGGTCTTGCTGTTCCCTAAGGCATATAACGTAAAAAAAGCTATTAAGACAAAATAATAAAATATTTTCCACTTTACTAAAAGTGCACCATTATGGATTTATGAGCGACCATGACAAACTCAGTTTGCGTAGGATGAACAACATCCGCATCAACGAAAGTACCAGCTGGTACATTCTGCTCACTTGCAGTTTCACCTCGTATGTTTAATGGTACAATACGATAATTAGAATTGGTCTGAACAGTAATTATCGTCAACCGTATATGTTCCGGTCCACCAGCAATTGCTTCAACGAAACCAGCGCGAATGGATGCTGCTTCTTCAATCATAACCTAAAATTTTCGCTCCGATTTAAGATTGAGAGCCCAAAGATGTGTAAAAAAATCATTATTTTATGATAAAGAAAAAATTCCCAAAAAAACCGAAACCTTTAAATATTGCCCTTCAGAAACACCACCACGATAAATAAGCACATGCTCCGGGAAACAGCTGTTACAGTTTCTAAAATGTTTAATTGCTTTTGCTATATGATCCTTTAAATTTTGCAATACCGCTAGTCGCGGCTGCTGCATCCAATACTCACCGGCTAAATGCAAAGGACTTCCACAAGAGTAGGCCATCTAAAATGTAATTGATTAAAAGGAGCAAAAATGAAGGAAATTAAAAAAAGAAAAATGAAAGGAAAAAGATTCTTACTCCAACAACGGTAGGTTCAGATGGAGCAATTTTGGCTTGCCTTTCATAAAGCGACTGGGGAGCTGAATGAGACACATCTAAACCGATGATCATTCTTGAATGACGCAACCATATATTTGTCCTGAAAATAAACTCAGTGACAAATCCACTACTGAAAAATATTATGTCAACATAAGCTAACATAGGATCGGTTGACAGGCGATTCTGCTTTAAAAGCACTTGAGATCCAACTAATCCATGATTCAGTCCACCAAGTTTCAAATTCATTTTCATGATTAGATTATCAAGTGTCATTTCAGCTCCTCGATTACTTATGGCTTTCGTCAGCGTTTTACTTTGAATATGCTGGGTCACAATTTTGCAACTAAGCTCGATAAATTTCATCACATCTGAATATCAAAATCCACAAAAAAATATTAACATCCAATGCAAAATATTCCTAACATGAGTATATAACCCTTTATTTTATGATTTTTTCTCTTCAAAAGAGAGCTCCTATCTCATTTAATAAAAATATATAAATGGTAAAAATATATATATAAAAGAAAACCATGAACTGGATCGCGCCTTTCTCCTGTTACGAAAAGAACATATTCAACATGATTCTGTTGCATGAATTTCATTTTTTCGATCAAAAAAGATATATCCGTATTATCGTAGCGCTCCGACCGAGAAGGATTGGTCAGTTTAATACCATGATCATTTGATCGTTTGATGAATGCCTGGATGAAACTATCTACTGAGTTCTTATCTGTAGCATTGTTGAAGGTAAAAACGACCCAACGACGGGGAGGATTAGCTGGTCGAAGGAACAAGCGATTTGGAGAGAATCGCGGTACTGATAAACGCCAATCCATGTTTCCACTTCCATCCGGTTCAATTTTTCCATTGTTATAAAGAATTGCAGGAGGATATACTACGGTAGCTGATGCTGCCTTTGGCGTACTGATAACTTTAATCTACAACAACTTTCTTCACTGATTTTTAAATGGACGATTCACTGGTTTTCTCCGAAAAATGAACTTACGCCAAGATGTGCTAGATATTCATTTCTATCATCAATAAATGCTCGCAATCGCTGTTCTTCATTAGCTGCCTTCAGCTTAGATGGAAGCACACGACAACTTTTTATGAGATCGTCTACCTGCAGTCCACTTTTTTGAAATATGTAAAAACGAAAATGAATAAAACTCTTATAGTCGTTATCCCCACATTTCCACGTTTAATGAGCTTAAACTACCGAGCCATAAAAAATGTGCAATTTTTTCAGATTATTCGACCAAGAAAAAAAAAATGGGCAAGCAATTAATATTTAATAATGTTCAACCAAATCAGTTTTAACAGTTTAAGAATTAAAAAATACTGTAATGTTTACCAATTCAGGGTTCTGTTTCTTAATAGACACTCGCTGACCACCGATAACGTGTAGTAATTCGAGAGGATGAAAGCTACTAAAGACTGAAGATCCACCATCTTTTCCTATCACACGTCTTTCAATCGCACAAGGCAATATTCCAAATTTCAAGCGATACTGATATTTATGCAAAATATAATCAGTGACAGAAACTTCTTGATTCTCGATAATTATCTTTACACTAAAAAGATATAAAAGGATATAAAAAGATATAAAATTAAATAACGCAGAAGGAGAAAAAATTCTTACAAACTAGCAGACCAATTTTAGCACTTACATTAACAATTTTTTTTTACTCCCAATAAAATTTTATGGAATTATTGAATTAAAAAGAACCAAACATCTAACTTGTCTGCGCTTTCAGCAGTGATTCCGAATATTGAAAATGTTCTCTGGCCGCTTGGCAAATGGGTAGTTCGAACAACCAGATCTGTACCAAATTGTTAGCTATATCAGAAAAATGAAAGTTAATAAACATTCACACCAACAAACAGGATAAAAGACGGAAAACTCTTAATGATAAACTCTTTAACCGCTTGGCAAATCGTCTCCCCAACAACAAAATTTATAATTTATACCATACAAAATTATAAATATTTAGGAGCAGAGAAAACCTTGCTAATGAATATATACTCACAGCAAAAAAAAACAGGAGGAAGGCGGAAAAATGACAAACCTTTCAACTGCTTTGCTACTTTTTGACGTAAACGTACATCATTAATGAGTGCCGACATTGGTGCTCTATTAATTAAAGCATTTATTAATTCCATCATGGGCCCCTCTTTGAAGAACGCTCCCTTTTTGGCTAAAATATATTAATAACCCAAGAGTGTCGGCCTATATTTGTATTTGTGATAAATTTAAAACATTAAAAACAATTAAACGATTCCGAATAAAATAAAAACGCACAATCAATTTGCACCATAGCAATTGCTGTTTCCCATTCATTACCAACAAACCGGACGCTTTTTTCCATTCCAGAGGCTAAAACTTTACCTCCAGTCAACTGCTGCATATGACGACTTGGTAAATCGTACGTTTTATTGCCAAAAATTAGCGAATTCGAACTAAACAAGTTTAAAAAAAAAATGAAAAATTCTTAATAGAATGAGTGACTTCTCAATGGGTTATTGCTCTTGTTTTTGACACTGGACTACTATTTCTACTTCCGGGAATATTAAAATTTTTAAAAATTCCGAGCAGTCACTAAAAAATTAAGGTGGTACTGGGAACCTTTTACACTGTTATCCCTAAGCGATTTTCTAGCAAAAATTCCTCGGAAATCTATTGCGCAGTCATAACCAGAAATGAAATGCATTAGCATATTCTTTCTAAAAAAAAATTTATAAAACAAAAATCAAACCAAAAGCAAATTGGTTCCAAAATGTTATTAGCTAAATCAACAAAACAAATATTCTAAACGAAAATTCCAAAATTATTTATAATACTTGTAACGTACTTGTGATACATCATTTGAGTTGTAGCGATTTCCAAAAATTGCTGTAAGGACCGCTCACGAATTGCGATACAATCGGCAACTGCTGTCGTATCAGATAAAAATATTTCTTCACATGGCAGCAATTTTGCAACGATCATTTGACAATTTCTTCCCACAAAATCACGAATTTCAGATGATAAAGTATTCTGCACATATAAAGTATACAAAAATTTTTTATGAAAAATTAAAATTTTGATAAAAAACGAAAATGAAAATTGAAAAGTTTAAAAAATGTGATATAGAAGTACCAAAAATAAGAATTACCACTTGCAACTGAAATTCTCGTTCACCTTCGTATCTATCGAAAAGTTTCTCAATGGAATAAAATGTTGTCCCGCAATCATAGAAAAACTTTTTTTTATCCTGACCGAAAAATGTTTCATTCTGTTCAAGAAGTGCAATAAATATTTTCCACAAAATATGATGTCTTAACACGAGCGCCACACTGCAAATAGCAGCCATACTCATGGTTTAAAATACTTTTTATCCTTATTTTCCTAAAAATCGAGGTATACCTAGACTTTCTGCAATCATTTCAATATAAATAAAAAAAAAAATATAATGCACAATTAAAACCGACTCATTTTTAGGGCCACGATGTAATTCCTTCATTTTCGTTTTCCCCGAACTTTTTGTGCTAGTTTTCTCTGCATAAAATTTTAGTTCAAACTTGTAAACCATTTCAATAGCCTTACTTATATCCAATTCATAACCATTAACGCATATGTTCATTTTTTGACCAGAAACAATTTTTCCACTCGATACTTTGGCTAAAAAATTCTATTATAACATATTTCTATTATAATATAATGAATCAATTTAAAAACAAAACAAAAAATAAAATTAAATGGAGAATTGAAGTAAATTTAAATCCATTAAATATGCCCGACCGACGGACCGACAGACATGGTAAAGAGATAAATCGAAAAAAACTGCCGCACATGGCGCACAATATCAGTGAGTTAGAAGTGAAACGAGACGGCGCAAACAGGCCGAAAGTTTAAAATGATTCTGCCAAGGAGGGAAAGTAAAGATAACTAAGGGCAACTCCACGTTTAACATCCCATGAAATATTGCCTTTTCCAAGACTTCTGAACTTGGAGAATTAAAATAAAAGAAAGCAAATTACCTGGAATAATCGAGTCCTCGGGCTTTAATTTCGGTTTGTTCTCGCCATTGCTATGTGATATATCCATTTTCAAAAACTCACTTCTTTCCACTTCTAAGTAATTCAAGATATAATTGACATAATAAAAACGCAATTCTTCTGTAAAATTCACCAAAATCACGCTTATAACCAACGTGAAATCATTATAGCAACAAACATCTACTGCAAATGAAACATTTCACAACATAGACCGCCCGCACGCAAAAGATCAATACAAAACAACTACCTATCAGCTAAAGCATTAAAAGTCAGATGCGGACTGCGTTCATGCGGTTCCACACTAAAATTTGAAACGGCCTGACATTCATTTTGAAAGCAATAGAGGCGATTAAAGAATTTTTGATGCCATTCTCTTCCTCTGCAATTTTTTCTTTCACCTTTTCCTCCAACAGTTTACTCCGTCGATAAAAACCACCGTTTCCTGGCTGATAATCTATGTTTCCTGCATTTTGATAATCTTTTCTACAGTTTCTAAAGCACGAATGTCAGGTGATCTTGACTATCGGATGCTTCGAAGATTTGTAACAGAAGCACAGCGGGACAAAAATCACTACTGGAGTGACATGGCCTCAAGAATGGAGGCGGCGGCTCGATTAAGCGATAATAGGAAACTATTCCGCCTTCTTCATAAAGCAACTATAATTCGGGGAACGATCAGTGAAATGGTAAGGGACAGCAATGGCGTACCAGTCAAAAGTATTAAGGACCGCCTCATAAGATGGAAAGAATTCTTTAAGGCCAAATTTAACCATGAAGCGCCATCTGTTCCTCCTGATATATACATTCGCTGAACCATATGCTTGCAATTGCGAGCCCCGAACAGAAGAAGAAATAATATCTGTTATCCATAAGCTTAAGGCCAATAAGACTGAGGAAGAAGATGGTCTTCAGGCTGAACTTTTTAAATGTTGTCCATCGTCCTTCATAAGACACCTTCAACAAATGTACTCTCTGGTATTACCAGATAAATGGATTGAAGATGATAGGAGTTTTGCTCCCAATTCTCAAAAAAGGTGATGGGGCATACTGCGACAATCATCGAGGAATCAGCCTACTAAATGTTTTAGCGAAAATTTTTGCTTCTCTTTTACTCAATAGACTTAGAAAGTAGGATACGCCCTAATCAAACTGGATTCAAACCAGGGCGCTGTTGTGCTGACCAGATATTCACGTTAAGAAAGGTGTTGGAACATCGCTTCAGATATTTGCAATCCACTGTCATGTGTTTCATCGACTTTGCGGCTGTCTTTGATTCAATTGATATAGTTGAAGGAATGGCCTCTATTACTGTCGACGATGGCATCAGACCGCGCCGTTGTCTTACCCTTGCAGACGTTGAAGCCAGCCTAACCAGTAATGGTGAAAGTTGTTAGAAGAAGAATGTTCATTCACTAACGAACTAAAAAAATAAGGATCAGAAAAATAAACATGCGAAAAAATTTGCAAAATACGTTAAATTACGTTACCAATATGTTTTGCAATGAACGATAATAATTCAGGTCGAAAATCATATGGTTTCGAAAAAGTTTTGTGTGGCAAATCAAAGAAATGATACAATGAATACTAGGTGCAAGAACCTGCAATCTGGAAAATGATAGAAAAAACGCACAGAAGAAGCAACACTGGATTCGCAATTAATGAAACCGTTATTCGGTCTTATTTGAATAAAATTTGATAGAACTTTATGGAAATATTTAAGCATTAAAACAAACGATAAGAAAAGATATAATAGAGTTTGAGGAAGCAAAAGGAAGCAAAAGATGTCAAAAGAGTAAAATTCCAGAAAGACGTAACGAAAATGAATAGTTCGAAAAATGAATTCTATGACTTTTGCAAATGACAGCAGAAAAATTTAGGCAAAGAGCCGACAAAAACATACATTTTCGTTAAAATCTGACCTTCTATTCGAAAAATGCTGCAGTTACTGTTTGATAATCACTACTTAAATTACAGTAGCTTTCCAGTACATAGTGCAACAGTTATAAAGCTATGCTATTTACTGCGACTACCGAAAATTATCCACAAAAAATTGCAAATATTGAACAGAAAAAATCCATGAAGCACAACAAACTAGACCACAAGTGGCATGAACGACGTTGTAACGATTTCTCCGGATGTATATCGAATGAAATTCATCTTATATATTTTCCACCATATTTTACGGACAAATTATAAGTAAGGAGGTTTTTTTAAATTTTTTCAAGCAAGTTGTTTTATTGTCAAAGTTTTCTCACGATAATGAAGCAGCGTTTTCGTCTACTGATTGCATAATTTCTGATTTGATCTACTTCCTAAGCAATAGGGATGAGGCAACTTTGGCAAAAAGTCATTTGAGAATATTGACAACAGAATTTGATTTCTCTGGACAATTCTTTCTACATCTTTCAAATCCTGTCGAATATTTAAATGCGCTTCGACAGCGGGAACTCATATACGAATATGGTAGTGCTTATTCTGAACAAATTGAATTTCAAGGTTCTTTCAAAACAATCAGTTTTAAAATAACGAATAACAACGAAAAAGTTAACAACGCCACAAACTTGGTAGATGAAGATCCAGCTTCTGTCCCTGTTTGATCCTTTGAAATCCACAGAATGATGCTCTGTTACGTCCGAAACTGAAACATAGACACTTCGACTGAATCCGTCACCTATAAGAGGTAGTGCAAACATAAATATATAATCAAAACTCTGAATGAAACATAATATAGAAAAGAATAAAGAATAATGTGATACATAATAATGTGATACATAACGGGGTTTATACGTAAAGACAGTTCTGATATAAAATCAATGACAAAAGGTCATATGCTAAATATTTATAAGATTATACGCGACCTAGGGTGCTAGCATGGTGCACAGACTAGTTAGACGTGTCAGATCTACCAACTTTTAACAGCTAATAATTTAGTAGTGTATCTTGGGAAAATTCGTCTACTTCATCGAAATCCTTTCAGTCTTCAAAAAAATCAATCTTTATAAGTCATCCAGCTTCCAAATCCAGTTCATTCATCTCCAAAATTTCATCTTCTGTCCTCTCAAGTTATGAGTGAAAAGCGTTTCACCTCAGTTATCGATGGTCAAACAACAGTGGGGCATTATCATTAATTTTCATAAGGTGCATTGGTGGCTTAGTGGCAATATGGTTGCCAACAATGTGTCAACAGTTCGGAGATGACTGGCAATGTCCCGAATAGCGAATCCAAAAGCTACTGATGACGCCATTAATCAAAAATGGATTCGAATCACCACTCATTTATCCTTCATCAAGCAGTAAAGATATCAACTAACCAGTATGATGCGTCGACGGCTTAACCGTAATAAGGAACCAATAAAACAAGTAGAAAGCAAGAAGCCAATATGAAATCAATTAAATATACTCTAAGTACAAAAAATCACGATGATATTCGCTTATACCCCAAAAAACCGAAGATAAAAAACAGAGGGTCAAAGCACAATAAGACTCGAAGTGGGCCTCAAAATTATTTATATTCGCCATTCAGCGACATTCTTCCTTACTGCTTCTTAAACACCGTTGCAACCTTTCGAAATCTGCTATACAACCTCCCGCGACATCGAAACCATATCTAACGCCTTGCCTAACTGCGTTCTTTTTTTAAGGCTAGATCTTTTAATATCTTGAACTATTACTGGCTTCGCCAGCTTCAAAGAAGAATCTTTTTTATTTTCCAGGTTTCCCAATGTTCACCCTTTCTACACCGTCCAGGACCTCTCTTGACCATATTAGTCCAGATCTTAAGTGGTCTTTGCCATTCGCCACATTATTATCGAAATTTTCATTATCGAAATAGGCGTTGGGCCCCTGAGAACATGATCCTAATCACCGTATGTGCTGATCTATCTAATAGTAGATGATATGCCAGCGAAGGTAGATGAAATCATTTAAGGTCCTTTCACCAAACACTCCTTTTAATATCTACTTTTACCTGCCTCTTTTTGTGAGAAATTTCAAACCAAAATTTCAAATTTCAAATATTTTATTACCACATTAATCAGCTTTTTCTTTGACCATAATCTGCAGGTAGCATCGTTTTAAACTCTCTTTAATAGTTATTTCCCTCTCAATTACAGCTGTAACCATTTAATGGCATCCACTAAACTCCAGTGCTTTAGCCGAGGCCGCAGTTATAACGTTACCTCTCGACCCCCTTTTTATTTTCTATTGGCATCTTACCACATCTTTTCGTTAACTAATCCTCTAATTCTGCTTTAAAATCCGTTATATGACCTTGTATTAGCCCATGACTCTTCTAATTTCTCGATTAAAAACCTTCCAAATTTTCCCGCATTCTTCATTCCCAATTCTTTGAGCTTACGTATCTTGTTCCTCAAACCTCGTTATAAAATGGCATATTATATTCCTTTACCCGTGAAATATCTTCAATTTTTTAATATTATATAAATTCTCCCTTAAATTGGTGCGACAAAATGCTAAAACCCATTCAGTCCTTTAGAGCCATTAATGCTCCCTAACACTGTTTGCGAAATCTCTGTTCAGCTTCTGCATTTGCCACAGCTGCAACTAGCAAAACACTGCATCAAAGTACGAAAAAGCACAAGAGAAATATAATTGGTTTTGACATAAATAGTGCGTCGAAGTTTGGAGACCATATAGGGGATATTATCACTAGCTAATTAGATCTCTAAACAAACAGATCGGAAAGTGAACTTTAAAAATATAGTCGAGTTTAGTAGGATACTAAAAAACATAGGGAAATACAATCGGATTTGTCGTTTTAACCGATGGATATATTTTTAAATCGTACTAATATCATTTAAAGAAGTTTTTAAACATATTATAACAAATAAACCAAAAATAAATCGCAGGTTTACAACAGAACAATAAGACTGTTATAAATAAAATAAAAATTTAAAAAGGAACAATTATAAAAAAAATTTAAAAAAGCAGTAGATACGATGAAAGCAATGGATGTAATACATAATATCAAAACTATTTTTCATGTAAAGATCATTAAGTATAAAATACATATATATATATATATATATATATATATAAATATGTATGTATAGACGTTGGAAATTGGTCACATTTTGCCTATGAATCCTTTCAAAAAATCTACGAAAGATATACGCATTCCCCTGAAAAATCTATATAAATAAAAGAAAAACTAAATTTGCATATTACTGCATAATATTTGTATTTACTAATTTATTTTTTATTTTTTTTAAAAATAAATTGACTTTTGTTGCATTTAAACTCAATTATTTGAATAAATTTTATAAATATTTTATTAAATAATCCGTTGAAAGGTGATTTGTTAAATTTAAACCTTATTAATAAAAACTTTCGCGCATAATTAAAAATATGAAATTCGATCATAAAAAATCAGGTGATTCCTTAAATCAAAATAGTGGTCGAGTATGCTCCTTCAACTTGAATTAAACATTATGGGCTCGACTTCTGGTCTTTGAAGAAAGTGAAACTTTTATTTAATGCGAAATCCAGCTGGTAAATGATTCTCTGATGAACCTGGCAAAGCCAGTCTACCAAATGACAAATGGAAAATAATTTAGATGAAAAGGAGGAAGAATGTAATAATGATAGTTATTACCTTATTTTTTTATTTTTGATAAATTACGATTATTTCAACAATAATTTATCTATAATTTACCTTTTCTAATAAATATGAAAAAGGATTACATAAATGAAAATAAATATTGCAACGCTTATAAATTATTTTAAATTTCAAATCTACAAATTTTAATAAAAATTTACCAAACAGCCCAAAAATTATGAAAAATGCTTGCCAACTTTTTCATCGCCTTTTTTTTCTAACTTCCTCAATTCATTAAGACAAACCGATTGTTCGATGATTGGCCGCGTACTGGTATCTGAAATTACATCGACTATAGATTTCTGACAACTAAAATGAAAAAGACGAATAAACAAATTCTTTTTCAAAATAAGGGCTAAAATACACATAAATATGTAAAGAGATGCTTAATGGTAGCCATATTCGTTTAGCCTAACATCAGTTGGTTACTAGGATAGTTAGAAACTTCCGTCAGGATATCATATGGCGAAAAGAATAAAAGTTGGTCGCTAGCAATATCCCTAATCTTTCCCAATTGGTAGGCTGATGCCCGTCAATATCAAAGGAATATCGCTTTCACATTCCACTTTTCTGCAGAGAGATACATATAGATTTAGATATTTAGTAAATCAGTAATCAATGAAGAAAACCCATAGTATAATCGAACCTAAAAAGTATATATGTGACAAAAGCTTGCAACAGGATGACAGTAAGGTGCCTTGCAACTTGTTCCTCATAAGATGATTAAACACTTCGCAATGGACCGTTATCATTGCTATCACCTGAATACAAATACAAATCATTATCAAAAAAAGGGGAAAAGTTTGCGCAATTCACGACGAAATTTTGTCCGAACTGAAACTATGCTTATTAAACTGGAACTTGATTCCTACGAATTAGAAATTACATCAATTAATAAGAATAGAAACTCTTCAAATTCTTTTTGCCCTAAATTTCGAAATATCTAAAGATTTTCACCAGGATTTATCATTCAGCCCAATATAAATTCCAGATTTATGGCAGTGACTTATGAATAAAAATAAATTCTCGAATAAAATTACTATTCCATAAAAATTCTCGTTAGATAAGCAAATATGGAAAAAAAGAGATGCACTAGCACAGAAGCGATTGGTTGCAGTGGCCGTTCAAACCATTCCAAACAATTTTTTTTTTCTAATTTCGAATTCATAAGACGCAATATTCATTCTGAAATAAAAAATGTCAAAAAATATCCAACCTGATGCGATATTCGTTTCCAATATGGATTTGAGCATGATGAAAGGCAAAAATGAACTAAATTATTGATACACTCCATATATGTTTGAGAAATATCAGATTTCCTAGCATCGATGTCATCATTAACCTTCCTGCAAAATAAAAATAAAAAAAGAAGACTGATAATTTGAAAAAAGTTTTGATAATCAATTTTCAAATTCGAAATAGCATACGTCGATTTCGACACTTCTTTTGGATCCAAAAATAACGCCTTAGGTGGATTTTGCCATAGTTGTAATGAAGCTAATTTCTCAAGTACACATAGATCGTTCAAAAAATTCCACCCACATTCTGTTAATGATAACTGTATCAGCAACGTCTGAATACGAATTCATTCAATCAATAATATGAACATTAAAAGTACTGAATATTTTTAAGAAAATTTATTACAATTATCGCTAAAATTTAAATTAAATTTAAATTTAAATTAAAAAAAATTTACAATTATCGTTTTCAAAAGCGATACGTATTCATAAATTCGCCTTGAATTTCTATCATCGACAAAAGAAATCGCTGTTATGGAATCCAACAAATGTTGAAGCGCTCCAGTATGAACGAAAGAAATTACAAGATTTTGTGATTCAAAAGCATCTTCACTTAACACTTGCGTTAGACATGATATTGCTACAACCTGCAAAACTGGAAAATTTCATTGCTTGTGAGAAAACTCGATAAATTTAAGTTGAACTTCCACTTTAAAGTGAAATAACTATACTATCTATATCTATGAATGAAAAAAAACTCATCTGCAAAAATCTTTTAAATTTAGTGAAGACTCTTTTTAGTCTATGGTTTATTATATTTCTCTTTAGGAAATATTTCCCTTTAAGCTCCTATCCATCTTCCGTATTTCATTCCATCCTTAATTCACTTTAACATTCACTTAGACGCGCTGCATAACCTTTCAAACCATTCAAAAGCCACTATCTTCTCAAAAACCCAGTTTAATGAGCTATGTTTATCCTTAATGCATTATCAAAGTATTTAAGAAATCGCATGAGTTTTTTATTAAAATCCGACAGAAACACCTCTTTAAGCTCCCTTATAAATGTTGCTCTGCTTCCCCACAAACACTTCTGAATTTCGCAATTTTGTCATAATCCATTAATTATATAAAAAATCCATCATAATACCAATATTACCTTGCGCTGAAACTCTCCGATCACAATAAACCCATCATATTTTATGAGAAACCTTTCCAAACTTTGTTAAACCTTGAAATCTCAAAGTCCACTGTTGCCTTTTAACCATTACTTCAGTGGTGAAACCCTTTTTACCACTTTAATCTACTCATTTCCAAGTGAAGTTTCCTTAATATCATTCGTCCTATCATGCACCTTCGAACCTCGTGAAGCACTTTTGTCACGGTCGCAATAATGAATCTTTAAATTGTAAAAAATAACATGAAAGTAACTGGCGGTAAATGGCAATACATCTATCGAATTCGTATGAAGAATTATGGAGATTTTATAGCCATAAAAAAATCAAGAAAAATCTGATTAAATAAGAAAAGGAAAACACTAAATGAGCTAAAGAACGAAAGATGATTGATATCGTTTGGCGATTTTGCATAATTCTATTGAAGAATACTTTTTCCATAGAATTCTCAACTCTTAACATCTTAAAATAATTTCAAATTTATTAAATTAAATAACTTAATTTATAATTAATTATAATTTACAATTAAATAAAAAAATCTTTTCATTAATGCTTAGAGGAAATAAATTCATTCTTCAGAATTCTTGTAACATCTTGAGATTTAATTTCACGTAAAATTATGCTAAGCTCTATTCTCCGGTCTCATCTCTGCATTGATAAACTATAACTAAAATTTCTATTCGAAACAAGCAAGATATATATATATATATATTGAGAGCAATAACTACGATGTATCCAACTGCCAAACAAATAAATCCTCTCAAATGGAAAATTAAATGGATCGAATATTTTATGACAAGGAAATGTAGCAAATTCCCACGAGGTTATCCAAATATCTTTGTAAGGCACTGAAAAGATATAATGAAAAGAAGCAATAATAAAGAATATTTATGAAATGAAGGAAGCTACTTCTTTCTTTTAAATTGAACTTATTCTTAAATAAGCATAGAAATCAGTCGGTTTTTCATTAACATCATTCGTATATCCATAATTCACTTTCTACTTTTTCCATTTGAATAATTTTCTACTCCATTTCGAATAAATGACCACTTTAATCCCTTCAGTTATTAATCCCTATTAATGATCAATTTAAGTTAAAACTACATTTCCTTAAGTCAAAATACATTACAGAATAAAATTATAGCATGACCTGTAGAAAATGGAAAAGATTACTCCTTCGAAAAATACCACTCTTTGGCTTGGTTGGAACAAACAGGTATTACTGTATAGCTTTGGTGTAGAAATATAAATGGATTTTCAGCAGTCATTCGAATTCCATTTTCAATGTGCAATTCGAAGAGCCAATGCTGGAAGTCAACTTCTGGTAGAAATAAATCTACCCTTTAAAAACCCTGGTGAAGATGGCGACCCATAGTTCTAAAAAAGTTTGCCTCATCCAACAACTTAGCGAACAAAATGAGCGAGCGTTCCCAGAAATAAATAGGATTATTTTTCTTCAGGATGTGTATACCAAACGCTATAGCCATTCGCATCGTATCAGCTTTTAAGCAAATTTATCATAAATTCGGTTTCAAATATTTTTTTCTTTTTATCGCCTATTTAAGCTATTCACTATTTTTTGCTTCATTATTCTTCATTGTCGAATCAAAAAATATGAATACGTTTCGCATTCAATGGTATCAAAAACTTGCCGTTCGAAGAAATCGGTCCGCTAATTAATCTTTCTTTCTAACTAGCCTTTCTAATTTATTCACCAACATTAATTATAAAATTAAATAAAGAAAGGTTATTTTAAACTTCACTAGCACAAAAAGTCGCAATTTTCTAGATTCATTACTAATGAACTTTTGCCACAAATTTTCAATAACAGTCGTTTTCTTGTTTTTATCCATGAAGATAAATCACAGTATCTCATCGATATTGTTAACGAAAAAATAAATGAATATGAAAAATTACTGCAAATACAACCACCGGTGCCAGTGCTTACCTGTACATTTATTAATTCACTTATCTATGTAAGTCGTTTTTTTTAAAAAAATGTTTATTCCACAAAATATCGAAGATTTTTAAAAAAAACTAAAGAAAAAATTTAGCCAAAAATTTAAATTTCGATTAAATGAATTATTAACTAAATCATTTATTTGAGATTAACAATTATATTGAATAAATTTATCTGCAACGAGTTCACCGTTATTAAAATTCTTAACTTTGTAAGCAAATTACCTAGCATTCCATCTGATTTATCGGCTTTTCAATGTGAAATCAGCTGAACCTTAGCCTAGATACCTATATCGAGATTTTCGACTTAAGAATTTCGCAAGAATTTTTAATAAAAAGAAAAAAATCTCGAATTGAATTTAGGTATATTCAACAATAACTACTATCGGCTATGGCTATATACATCCGGTAACAAAGGCTGGCCGTTATTTGTCAATTTGTTGTGCAATCTTTGGCATTCCATTTACAATTATTGTTATCAAAAACCTCGCCTACCTTATTGCCAAATTATTGAATTATCCATCAATTATTTTATGTAAATGTTTAAATTTTCTCATTATAAAAATTTAGAAAATTAAAATTCTGAAATATTCATTTCGAATCAAAATAGAATTAGTTAATTTTAAATCGAATTTTAGCACACATGTGGTCGATATTTCGCTACTGCAGTTTAGAAACAGTTGACGAGAATGAATTAGTAAGATGTATACATGGACAAGAAACTACTTATCACAAAGATTGCAGGTGCCTTCTCATTTTACAGTTTTTCAATGAAAGATCTTCAATGATAACTTTTCATAATTATTTTTATTTTGCGTTTATTCAATCGCCTATTTTTTCATTTCTAAATAAGAAACATTCCTTGAAACGAATTTCTTTTATTTTTTAATGCTTTAAATTAAAAATTGTTCAAAATGGAGATCCACAATTTTATAATAGAAATTTTATAATACAAAGAATGAAAATACATCCCGTATTTTTTAATATCAATCGAGTGATCAAATCTATTTTATTAAAAAAAACTTTAATTTTCCTATCAGAAAAAAAAAAACTAGAAAAATTTTAGGATTCGAAACATAGATAACCTACTAGAGATACCAATAATAGTTGCAATATTAGCCCTTGTTGGATGGATGATTTTTGGTTGCTTCATTATACATCTATACTTGCCTCGGATGGAAACAATTATTGCTTTTTATTTTATTTTCAATTCTTTAACTACGATTGGTGTCGGTGATATCAATATTGACGACGGTCAGCGTTCCATATTTCGCATATTTATACTTTAACTGATCTAATAAAGCGAATAAATTGGCTGGAAGTGGATTCCTCCGCTATATAAGAATCAATTCATAGACCAAACCCACTTGAATTCTTTTCCATTCGTTCAAAGCAATTCCGAATGAACCCAAGCGTATTACTTTCAACACTATATAATCGACTAAATTTCAGAAAATTCTACCCTTATGATAATTCTTTTCGCATATTTATTAATCGGATTATCAATCGTATCGCTATTTATTAATCTAATTCACGCAAAATTCAGGTAAATAATAATACTCGCACAGTTATTAAATAACAATTAAAAAATATCATTGTAAATTACAGTAGAGTTTATTGGCTACCCGGAAGATTCTACCTGCCAGTTCCTATGGAAAATAAAAGCCCGATCACAATGCGACCAGAAATTACAAGTTTTGATAGCCTAAACCATCTAAATTTCATTTCTGATTGTCAGCTCAACCACTATGTCACATTAGGAATCCTCGAAACAGAGGTTAATTTCTTCATTCACTGTCAATTTCAAAATTTATTTATAAACTTCATTTAATTTAGAGAAAAGAAAACTCGCAATTGTTTGCTGTTTTTTCTGAGATATTCCTCTAAAGCCCACTTTAAAAAATAAAATGGGAAAGAGTTCATATGGAAATTTTTCAGAAAAAAAAATTTTCAAAAATTTTTTTGTGGGATAAAATTTGAACCAGATTATACAAACCAAATAACTCTGTTTCCCGCTTAAAGCCATACTGATATATGAAACTAATTTCTGGCTAATAGTTCTCCATCAACCATCTTTAGGATAAATGCCCCATCCTTAACGTCATTCGAAAAGATAATGCTTATGCTGATGCATGCACACAAACTTTGAACGATAACATTCCAACTCATCAACACATCGTAACGAGAAACAATATTGAAGCATTACTTATCAACAATCCAGTGACGTCTCGAGACAATGTTAATGATTTAATCATTGAAACCTACAGTCCGCAATAATCGCAATTGCAATAATTAACAATTATTTTAAAAAAATTTCTATGATAAAAGTAAGTAAAAGTTAATAAAATGAGAAAATGCTAAACCCGATCACAATAATATAGGAGCAGATATTGAAAAATGATATTTTTTGATAGCAATAAACCATTGGAATTATATAGGATTGAATAATTAATTATTCTTAAATATATACATATAGACATACCTTCAAATTCTGTGGCGAATGACAAATATCGCCAGATAATTTTCGAACCAGTTCTTCTCCATATTTTTCAAGAGTTAAACATATAAGATTATTATGCAGCGGTTTAAAAGTTGACATTGCACCAAATGGATTTCGTAAAGAATGAATTTCTAATGAGTCTTCCTTACGCAAATTGGATGTAAATTTTTCACTTAAAAAATTTAGCGCACACATTAAACAACCATAGAGATCCAGTTTACTTTGAAGAGAACGGCAACCTAAAAATCAACTGTTATGTAAATTTTAAATTTATACACTTCACTTCACTTATTCGAGTTCAAGATAACTAACTGCATGAATAAAATAACCAGTTTTTATCCATTAATTCAATTATAAATATTTTCAAATAAACCTGGCGTTATGAGATAACGAATAATGAGATTAAGAACAGAAGCCATCTCATCTCTAACAATTTCCTCATCGAAATCCATCTGTCGCAAAATATCACAAATTGAATGCACCATCCTAAATTTTCCTTTATCATAAATAAATCAATATCGTTATCTATACTCTCATATTTTTTCAAGAAATTTCACCTCAATAGACAATGAGAAACCGCCGAAGAGAGTTTAAGATCCATATCCAAATTGATACCAAAATGCACAAGTAAACAAACAGCATCTGCCAAAATATTGATTTGTACATCTAAAAAATAACCGCAGAAAATGAATACATCACCTTTTATTAAAAACTGATAAAAACGTGCGTTTAATAAGAATAAATAATTAAAATAATCATTAAGATCTTCAAAAGTTACTATATTCTCTCACCGAGATCCTCTCCAATCTTACTGGCCCCGTCAACTTTTTTCTCAAGAACTTGTACCCGATTCTTTGAGATCTCCAGTCAACTCCAATTCACCATTTTATATTACATACCCATGGCAAAAGCGCTTTACGGAGTTTGATGGAGAGTTGAGACAGGTCAGAGGTAGAGGTAAGAGAGATAATATTAGAACTTAGAAAAAAAAGGGATTCAAAATGACATGAACACTGGCTTATTGGATCATGGTATAGCTGCGCTTTCATGGAGGATACCAAAATTTTTCGCCAAACATAATACTCTAAAAGATATCAAAAATTTCAACATTTCAACATTTTTTATGTGCCAATTAAAGACGAGGAAACCAACCTCCGATTTTAAGAAAAGCATATGACTCAATTTGACAAGATGTTTAAGAGAACCAATGAGATTATGTAAGTCCCAAGAATAAAACAGGTTCTGAGAAATTTTCGAAGAGAATATCTGTAAACACTGAGGAAGGATGTGGAGTCTAAGAAATTTTCGATGCTACTAGATATTACCAACGTGCTGAGGAAGAAAAGGTCTTCGGCGTTGGCATGGTTTAATAATTGGAATTGGGATGAGGATGAAAAGAAAATTAGCGAAGAAAATAATTAACGGCAATCAGAAAATCTCCATAAAATATAACAACTTTTAGAGGATATATGAATTTTTTCTGGATATATACTGAAAGATAAATTATTAGGACATATTCGAAAAGTTCCAGCACTTTTTTAGCTTTGAAGGACTACAGTTTTATTGAAAATCAGTAGTTATTTAAAATCAGCATTTTGAAAATACGATTTCTGGAACTAATAAAATGCCAGAAGCCATTTTCATGATCCGCTATTTCTAAAAATGTTTTTTTCGCTTTGAAAATCTGTTGGACTTTTCTTGCTAATTAGCCCTAGTTGATGTTTGCAATGTTTGCAATTTTTGGTAAACCACTTCCAATTCATCATTTGCTTGAGAGATAATCTATAAAACTTGAGGGCCTGCCGATATGAGCATCTTCAAAGCATAATAAAAATAGGCATATCTAAGGCCAAGCACCTTAAAAGCAAGAAATTCTAGAGCCGCCAACACTTTCATTTTTTCACGGATAAATTGCGTCGTTTTCAAATTTCGTTTACAAACAAGTCATTCTGCTATTAATTTATTTTCACCGATTGAAATATCTATCAATGTGAAATCAAATGCATACCACAACTAATAAAAGGTACCGGAGCAAATATAGCGATAGTATTTAAAAAGGATAACCAGGCTGAAATTATCAATCTGACCGAAGCCTCACCACTTTTACGTAAATTGTAAGCAGCACAATATCGAAGAACTTGCTCTATTTCCTAAAAATAATGATGAAATAAGCATATCATTAAATAAATACGAATAGAAACAAAATTCAATGGAAAAAAAGTTATCCAAATTAATAAAATCCACCTTTAAGACAATTATTAGATAATCTGGTTGCATTTCTGGTGCTAATGAGATGGATTCTCTACGCAACAACCAATTTAGATGGTGTATATCACACTGAGAAATATTTGAAGAGACTGGTCGAGTACATAATGTTAACAACTGAAATCGAATATAAGCCCTTAACAATAGAGCTCTTAATGAGAATGTTAGAAGGTTAGCGATTGACGGCAATTTAGATAATTCATTTTCATTTTATTTTTCATATAATTCATTTTAACTCAGCGAAGTATATAAAAAATTATTGACATATTTTGATGCGCAACTCACATTGCGACTTAAAAAAACATTATTTATCATATTATCATAATATCACAAAATTCAGAAAAAGATTCACCTTTTCTATTTTATTCGCATCAAGCAATTCTAACTTGAGTGACTCAATGTTTTCGTTCAAATTTACTGACTTTATTATCTTCCACAATAGGGGTTCACCTAAAACAGCTTGGATAATTTTAAAAACTTTAAAAAAACAAAATGTAATCACCTGTCTATCAAAACAATTGATAGCAATTTTGCTACTAGTTCCTAAGAAAGGATGTCCAATTACCAAAGGATCAGCCTACTAGACCTCTTTGGGAAAATTTTTGCTTCCCTTTTAAATAAGGGCAAAAAGGATGCGCCCCAATTAAGCTGAGTTTAGACCGGGTTATTAACCTAGTGTTTAAGCTAATAGAAATGTTGGAATACTAGCAAATGTTAGTAACCCACCATTACTAATTTCGCCGTCAGCACATAATCGTCAATAAGCCCCGTATACTCCAAGCTAGTTACGTATACCCACTGCTTTTTTAAATTATATGTTAATTGATCAATAATTTTGTCTTGAATTAAAGTATAATATTTATTCATTTATATGAGAACGGTAGTAAAATTTATTCCTCGCATGGTAATCTTAAATAATATAATCTTAAACAATGTAGTTATTTGGTCTCAAGAAAGATAATTTATCGATACATAAATGTGAAATTTTAAATATAAGCGAAGGCTACGATTTTCTCTATCTGTTGACATATTGGGTATTGGGTGCGTCAGCTCAATGGCAAGATAACTGCCAACGAGAACCGAGAGTTATGGCTCAGTGGCAAGACAGTGGTTTGGATTCGAATCCGCCGAATCCGAATCCACCACTCTTCGTCGAGCGGCAGAGTCATCTAACTGAAAAAAAAGAGAAAAACAAAGGAAAATAGAATGGCACAGTGAATTATTGCTTAATTCGGAGCGCCGATGCTGAAATTCTATTCCCTAAACCTAGCCAAAAAATCCGGGTGATACTGCATTTATATCGCCAATGAATTCCTTAGAATATCTGTAACAAGCCAGAGGAGGGACTTAAACCAGTAATGATGCCTGCTCTCAAAAAAAATCAACCCTTATCCATGCAATTTTTCAGATCTTTGTTACTTGTTTATTTTGCTTTTTATTATTTTTAATATTTTATTCACTTCTATTCCTCTTTACTTTGGCATTATTCGTTATCACTAATTCCAACAAATGACTTTGCCCTTGTTTTATACTTAAAATAAATTAAAATCCCTACTTTCTTTGCGATTAAAATAATCAAATGTAATAAACGAAGGTTCAGTTAAATTGCGATTCGATTCGCTGATTTCATCCATTTCTTCCTGGTGACCGTTTACGCAAAGCATAAGTCTATAGAACCTCTCCGGTTGGCTGAAGAGGATGAATGTTTTTAATTTACAAATGGATTCAAAATGAAAATTAAAGAACTGAAATTTTTAGTTCAAATTGTGAAATTGCAAATGAATTGTGGAAAACTTTCACAGCGATGAAAAATAATTTTAAAGAATGAATTATCATCAAATTATTTGTAAAAAACCTGAAATGCCCTATCTTCAAAAGAGATGACAATTCCATAGAACTCAAATATAACACTGATCCTTGCAGAAAGCGACGTAAATTGATTAACATTTTACTATCTTCTTCTTCCGCACAGCCATCAGTGGAAACAAAAAGCTGTGATGAAGCAAGTCTGTAGATTAAGTCATGGTTTGAGCGCAAAAATCGCAGAACGGCTGGAGCACATATTGCATTAACTGATACCAAGCGTAACTGAAAGTTTCATAAAATAACGCTCAAATAACGCTTGAAATATATAGAATTATAGCAACTCACTACTACCAGCATGAATTTTTCTAAATGTTTGTTTGATATGCAGTTTCACTATTTTTATGTCCTTTAATTCTTTAAACTCCCTCTCCCCCTTCTGCAGCATCAAAGTCTGCAACATTTATAGAAATTTAGCAGATGAAAATTATTTTTGAATTATTTTTAAAATTTATGCAACATTTCTGCAACATTTATAGAAATTTAGCAAATGAGAATTATTTTTAAATTATTTTTAAAATTTATCTATATTAAAACCCACGAGAAACCTGAGTTCCGGTTCAAAAATTGCAGCATATGATAATTCAAGAGGATTTTCGTGGGTTGCTAAAATATTCAATGTCTCAACAATACTATGTAATGAAGTTTTTGAGCATCCAATTACACCTGAAAATAAGCCCATATAAAAGTAATAAACGGCAAGCAGAATATATAAATATGCCATACCTGGACCTTCAACAGTAGTCTCTTTAAGATTTGTTAAATCCAAACCGCATAATAAATAAGCGATATTTGCAGATGAAGGAGCAATCTCGACAGATGAAATGAACATTTCGAGAAGTGCCCTAGCTGTTTCTCCTCGTACTTGAGAAATAGATAGAGAATCAATTTCTAAAAAAAAAATTATATTAATTATATTTCATTATATTAATATCATAAATGGATATAAACAAACATCCATTTTTTAATAAAAATAAAAAACAACATTAAGAATAAACCGTGAGGAGAAGGAGAATCATGAGGAGAGACTGTAAGCGATTTAAAACTTGTGGAAGTAATACGAGCACATCCTTCAATTAATTTTTCTGTTAGCGGAGATAAACAACGGACAATACGCAACTGATGCGAAATTCGTGTGCTACACAATTCTCGTAATATGGAAATTGCATAATAGGAATGATATGGCAATAAATCTGACTAAAATAAAAGCAAATTAATTCTTTAATTCTTTATGTGAATTAATCGGAAAAGTTATTAATTTCATTAATATTTTCAATACTGGTCAATATTGAAACTGAGATGCAAATCAAAAAGTTATTTTTTGGAATAGATTAAAAAAATGAAAGTAACATAAAAGTTATTGACAGTGATAAAAATCGAGAGAAAAACAGTGAATAAATGGTACGACTTAAAGTGGGGCTATAGCAAAGTGAAATCATAAAGGCAAAACATAAAGCGAAATCGGAGTGGTGAAGATCATCCGCAAGCATCTTCCAATGATTGTTTTGCGAAAAATTCTCCCTCTTTTAGTAAGCAATTAAATTGAAAAACCAGCCAAACTAGAAAGAGTGCAACAAAAAGGAAAGAGTACAAACGTTGCATGGATTATTCACCTGGATTATATAAGATGCAATAACCGTTGCATATGCAAAATTTGGACGCTTTGGAATAGGCCGCAAAAGTAGTGAATCCAATGAATTGACCATAATGCTGGATTCTGTTGAACGAATAGCATCAACAAAAGAATCATGCCGCAATATACAAACATCGAGAAGACGCAAAGCTGAAAGCGCTGCTTGTTCACGCTTTTTATTTCTAACTGAATAGTCCGCCAATCGTTCTGCACATTCAATTAACACATTTCCTAGCTGCAACATCTTTAATTTATGTTCAAATGTTTTATAAATCTTTGTGCAGTGTAATTATTATTAAATTAATCGACACTTACTAATAATTTCATCAATTAAAACCGACTGAAGCAAATCAACCACTAAATCGCATATATAAGAAAATTCAACAACATATTAGACAGGATAAGGATTAATAAAATTAATAAAAAAAGGATTAATAAAATTAAAAAATAACCGCGCGAAAAAATGTTGAATCACTAAATAACTGTCTCAAAACAAAAATCTGTGGATGATCATTGATCAGCGAAGTTGAGGTAATGACATAATAATTTATAAGACTATAAAGAGCATCACATGAAGCAGAATAGAGTTCCCACTGAAATTTTTGTTAACAGTGAGAAATTATAACAATCATTTCAAAACATTCATCTATAAGAAAATTTTCTAAAAATATTAAGAAATTATAATTTTACGGTAATTATAAGAACTTACCATTTGGTCAATATCTTCATAAGAGCGACTAGCGCACTGACAGATAATGGACTTAATAACAAAATTCAAATATGGAAGAAGATGCTGCTTATCAACGATTATCACGGAGTGTAGAAACATTTCTTTAAGCAAATGAAGCAGACCAAGTGAAGAATAATAACGTTTAATTGAGCATTCACGATCTTCTAACTCTTGCTAAATTAAAATATTAAAAAAAAAATTTCTATAAAATTAAATATCAAAAAACATAAAGAGTTAAAATTTACTTGAATTCCCATCAGTTTCCCACTCAAATTTTCGGTGAGAACTGAATGAGATATAAGTGCAATCCAAATTTTAGGTACTCCCATTCCTTCTAGAGCCAAAGACGCTAAAAAACGTAAAAGTGCCCCTTTCAGCACCAGTTGAATTGCAGAAGCAAGTAAACCTGTAACAGTGTCAATACACTGCCAAGTATTATGTTCAATAAATTGTCGACGTGCATAAGAATCCTAAAAATAGATTTTTTTCATTACAGAATAAACCTTTCTAATTTTTAATCTTTCAATATAATGCATCATTATGAAAAAATAACGGAAAATATCTGGCTAAAATTTGAAAAAAATACATATTTGGCAATAACTTCAGACAACTGTATCCATACAAGAAGGCCAGCCATCTCAGTCTGTGAGATTTCTTGACTATGATCAGTTTTTGAACCAATCGTATGAACGATATTCGGAGCATGAACTTTTTTCGTAGCAAAAAGATTCAAGTATTCACGCACTGCTTTCCAGAAATGATTCCACGATAGCGAAATCTCTGAAATTATTTTCTACAGTGTCTAAGAATTTATTTGTTAAGTAGATAAATATAAAATGACAAAAAATGAACAAAATTTTCGCTACGTTTTATGGGACTTTAAAAAAAAAAGGATTCTTTGATTTAATCTAAACTTTAACTCACTGATTAAACAATATCATTATAGTTTAATTGATTAAATGAAAGAACAGATTCTTTTTTTATTGAATCTTATAAATTTCTATTTTTTTCTAGAATTTAATCTAGCTTTTTTTCATTTCTTAAATAACTGACGATACCCTGTTTAGAATAATCCGTTGAAAGTAGCAATTCAAAAAGAAAGTTGGCCGATGATTTGCATCTACATAAATTCTTTACCATATCGAGAAAAGCAACATGTAGAACGGGCGAAACAAGGTTTTTTCCATTTTTGATAAATTTTACCAGTTCCTCCTGAAATAAGAAAAATAATGTTTATCTGTATATACTTTCAGAGAAATTCTGTAGCTGCAACAGCAACACAAACAATGTAAACAGTGGATACACCATAATAAGATGATAATTTTTCTAAAATATTTTGATAGAATTAATGAAATCACAAATATAAGTGCCGCAAATTCGAAACTATAGAAAATAATACAAGTATATTCGAATAATAAAATAATTTGAATAGATATTTTTCATAAAATATACATTTTGAAAGGAGCAATACTGAGAAGATAATGCAATTAATTCATATGATTCACCATCATATAGATCTGCGATACATCTCATAAAAACTTCGAAATGCAAATTTGGGCGATAAAGTTGACCTTGTTCAAGCAACTCCTCTGCACATAGCAACTCCTCTTCACATACTCGTTGTAGTATCATTAACTGAATTTAACAATTTATTCAACTCCATAGAAAAAAAAATTGAACTCATAATTTTTAATTTTTATTAAGAAATTATCTACCTTTGACCATATCTAAGATATATTTTACAGGTTAGGAGAACTGATAAAGTCTCCACCTGATCCCATCCACCTTCACTCAAATACCACCTCCATTAACAATATCATCACGAAGCGTCGCACAAGTGCTGACATTTTTCGTTGCTTGCTAAACCTTGTGATCGATGATTTTGAAAATATGAGGACCAGCTATATGGACTTAGACAATAGAAAGAGGATGGGCTTCTATTACTATCAATAATGGCAACGGATTGAACAGCTTAGAAACGCTTTAACCAGCAGAGCCAGTAACCACTAATGATGAAAATTGTTAGAAGAATTTATAAGGTAAAACCTTTTTACGTCTAAAAGTGAATTATTTCATATTCCGAAAATTGTCATAAAATTTAATTAATAAATGAGGCAGGATAGTTAAAAGAAACATGGCTTCTAATGAGATCTAGCAACATTGATTCAATTTATATCCTTAATGAACGAAAATTTAACACCAAAAATAAAATAAGCTGATAATAATAATAATAGTTAATAATAATAATAATTGATGATAATAAATATATCAGTAGTCAATTGGCTAAATGATATTTTTCAACCATTTTACCCACTTTTAATTAAATTTTATGAGCAACAATTTTCGGAATAGGAAACAATTTAATTTTTTATAGAACTTATAGAAAAAAAATTTAATAATGAAAAAAATAGTGTAAATTGATACATGATTTTAAAAATATAATATGAAAATAAAATGAAGCAAAATGAAATAAAAACCTTATTTGGAAAGTGAGCAATAAGTTGTTTTAACATAGAATCAACCATTTCAAATGCGACGGTATTCTCTTGAGCTTGAAGAAGTGGTATCACACATTTACGAATAAATTGAAACGCCATTCCATTTATAGCTTTTTCGAGAACCTCATTAGCGTCAATTACAAATGAATCCAGAACTAAAAAATTTAGGACAGAGATAAAACAATCCAAAAGACCAATAATTAAATAATCCAAATTTAAAGGGATGGCAAGTGATGAATATTAAACATTGCGGGATATACCACAATTTGAAAAACGAAAGTCTTACAAGGCAAAAAAATTTAAAAATGAAAATAGGTGAAATGGATAAAAATGAAAAATGGGAGCGAAATTTCCCGTCCCATCCCAAGACTCTCTGGCAAAAAAAAAGCTTGTTTGCACTTGTTGAATATCATTTATTTTTTTTGAATATGAAATGAAAAAAAATTAACATTATAATCAATAATTTTTCAATAACAAAAGTTAAAAAATAAAAAAGAAAATTTAAACTTTGCCAACGAGTGGTATTTTATCGAAATATTCCTGAATTATTTTTTCTGAACTAAACTATTTAATAAAAAATTCTTGTTCTACATTTTTTTTTCTTTTTGTTAATTATAATAGTTACAATATAATGTTACAGCAAGATAAAATAATATAGTTCATTATTCGCTTTAATTTTTCTATGCTTACGATCAGCTTTTCTCTTCTTTGATGGGAATGACCTTGATGGGAAAAACCTGCCAGAAAAAATCGAGGTTTCTGAGATATGCTGGCACGGAACTCCTTCTTTCGATGTATCCCTACTCTGGTGGTACATACGATAACTATGCAAATTGGGCCTAGTAGTAAAATAATTTCTAACTTCTAGAATCTAAGAATGACCTCTGTCGACTTTTCTTAGTGATGCAATGAGAACTCATCAGCTTGGAACATCAAAACGGTCATGGATATGGGAAACCAGACAATAAACATGCATACCTTGTCCAAATATCGTGCTGATACCACCTGTTGGTCGGAAATTCACCTAAGAATAAGCTCTTGAGCCACGATACCTTCTATTAAAAAAGAAAGGAATTTCGGATCTCAAGCAATCTTACGTGGCTTGGGGCAGAGATATCGGCTGTACCATAGCGCTATTTCAAAAAATTCGCAATGAAATAGCATAGCGATTGTTATGTTTGAAAGAGCTAGATCTGCTCTGATTTCCAAGTAGTCAATTAACGACAGGTTGGTTTATGCCGGAATTAAAGAAAAATTCTGCATTGCCTTTATTATTAGTGTGTATATTATTGTGTGCAGATGACTGTGACAAATATAGGTTCTACGCAGATCTTAAATTGTTACCAATATTTCTCATGGAAGTAGTGGGTGCAAAAGCTAACGGCACCTCTAAAATGGTCAATGAATATTAGTATCGAATAAAATAAAGGTGTGAGTTCCGAAAGTCAAATCCATAGAAACTTCATAGAAAATTGCTAGTTGGGCATTGATCCAACTGTGAGAAAAGTTTATCAGATCAGATTAGGATGCCATCCAACACTTCGAAGAGAAACAAGAGAGAAATAATGTGGGCATAGAAAGCTTTGTTGGCGATGACAATGAATGCTCAAGTAGAAAATAATAGGAAGCTATTTCGCCTTTCTCATAAATTAAGCATAAGTCAGCGAAATTATATGAGATAATGATAATTTCTTGTTGGATCCCTCAAAGAGGGCATTGTTCGGTGGAAGGAATTTTCTAAAATTAAATTAACCATGATGCGCAATCTGTAATTTCTTATATAGCAAAAATGCTCAATGAACTATATGTAACCGAGAGCCACAATCTCAGAGAAAATTTTCAAATATCATTGTATCATCTCATTCACCTCCAATGGATACTCTCTCGTATGAACGAAAGAATCAGTGCCAGATGATTGCAATAAAACAATCGTGCTGCCAATCCCTAAGAAGTTTAACTGGATATACTGTGGTAACTATCGAGGAATTAGCCTATCTTGGAAAGAATTTTCTCTTCTCTTCTACTGAATGGACTTATAGCAGAGCGAAATAGCAAAGTTCCAGATCGAAGTGCTTCAAATATCCGCAGTCCACTTGCTTTTATTTTGATTTTATCGCTGTCTTCAACTGATTGAGTGGCACTCTGAAGGATGGTGAAACATGATAGCATTTCAGAGATCATTAAACTCATAAATGCATTCTACCAACGCACACTGGTACAGGATTGAAACAGGAAACCAATATAATATATGGCTAATTGGATTACCGACACCGCTTGACTCAAGAGATGTACAGATCAGTCAACAGCATATAATATAGTCACAGAACATAATACCACATACCCTGAATAAGCAGATAATGAAATCATTTCGCTAGCAATTATGCAAGAAATGCAAGAGATGCTAGAGAATGTATCGATAATTGCAAATGAAATTCAAGATTAAAATAAATAAGATGAAAATACTATCGCCTTATATATACATTTCAATGTATATCGTCATTAATTAAGGAAGTGCCAGACTTTAACTATTTTATATAACTTTTATATTAAATAAACAAGCGAAAGACGAAATTCAAACAATCGCAGTGAGAAATGCAATTTTTCGCTATTCTTTCATTCTCTATGGAATCGTCACAAAATCATCAAAAACGAAAGTTTACATTTATCTGGTCACCGTACGTATCATTCTGCAAAATACTTGCGATACATACCCAGTAAGAGTGGGAGATATTAAGAGAATGTTTGCCTTCGATCATGTATAAGACAGCACATTTTATATATTCGCTGAGAAAAATTCCACATAATTGCACTCACCTTCGCTCAAACCTACATTCACGATTCGTCACAAAACGTCATTTACATTGGTTATACTATGTCCTTCGCCGCCCATTTCAGAAACTGACATCTATCAGATATCTCCCTAATCTTTGATGTATGTCAGAAGCAATGAGGATCAATTCAAAATCTGTACTGGTATATTTGGATTCGGAAGTTTTCAATGTATACGCGGCGACATATGGGCTTAGAGCGTGGAATGGCTTCTTTTAATATCAAACATGGTGTAGGATCGAACTTGGAGAGATCTTACTCTTATAACCAGCCTAATCAATAATCGTGAGAACTGCTATTAAAAACAAATAACAAAAATAAAAACTTGCTATGATGTGTTGATTGATTTACATAAAGCCAGTTATAGCTAAGAATGAAAGCGAGTTGTAAAGAAGCACAAACACACGAATCATTCCAATCTCCAGAATGTAACTCATCTCGAAAACTGATCAACAATTGTTTGGCGCATGGTCCTGAAATTTATGGAACAGAAATAAATGGAATGGCTAACGAAAAGTTAAAAATATTTATTCGAAGATTTTCTTAATTGTGAAAAAATTTGAAAAAAGGATCAAAAATTTTATCGTAGGAAAGAAACTAACTACAGGATAGACTATGAGATGATATTAAAATCAGCAATGCATTCCATACTGAAAGATGTTGTTTCTGGAAAGGGATAGTGGGTGGAAGAGATTTTAGAGGAATAAACAGATTGTGAAGAAATGGAGGTACAATATCTTCGTGCCACCATGCACATAATGAAAAAAGTGCATCACTACAGTTCAATAGAGTTTCATCTATGAGTTCACGAAGCTGAAAAAAAAATTTTTTTAATAAGACGAGAAATATTCATAAAGATATTAAAAGAACTTAGAAGTGAAAAGAATGCGATATTATTCTAATGTCATGATTTCCAAAATTCATTCTCAATATATTGCGCTGATAAACAAAAAAAGCACAGAACAATTCCAAAATCAGAAAATATTATATTATAGAAATATACAAAAATTTAAGAATATTAAAAGATAATAGATCAAAAACACACAATTTGTTGATGTCTTGAGCCTCCTAAACCATTGACACTAGGTTGATGTAAATTTTGAAATTCTAACTGCACATCAACCGTCTGCAGCACCTCTACAACAATAATTACAATGCAATATGAAATAAGATTCAAATACAATATGGAATGAGATTTTCATAGTATATACCAGATGCTGAGAAAATATCTATTTTATAAATTCATCACAAATTTAAGAAATGTTAATCTTTAAATATATTGAGTCCACTCCCTCTATCAAATAACCACGAAAAAAACGAAGTTCCGCAGAGAACATATTGGCGATGTAGTAAAAGCAAATGGTCTTAAGTGGTGGACAAGATAGCGAATTCTGTTATTTTCAGGCATGAGAATAAAAAAAAACATACCGATCAGTCTCATGGCTAAAGCGGGATCAATGCAGAAATTATGCAAAAGATTGGAAACTGGTGAAGATAACTGAATATCAGAACTGGTTTTCAATTCTATTAAAGCCTGAAATAATTTTAAGAATAAATGTATAAAGCGATAGCAAATTAAGATATTAGACTAAGTTCATAAGTTCATAAAATTATATGGTACAAGAATTATTATTATGCAACTGGAAAACCTTTGAAAATTTCTAGGTCATAACACATTCATTGATACCACTAAATGTTAATCAATATCAAATGGTGGAAATGGAAATAATTTATATCGCTGAATTTTATAAATGAGTAGCGCATTCTTCGGTGCAATAGAACCATAGCATTGCTCTCGATTAAGGAAGAAACTGAACCGAAATTTTAAAGTTTTGATTTTTAAATTTTTTCTAATTTTATTTGGCCTAATTTTTGTGTCATTTAGCCTTTACCTTTCTTTTTTCTTTCTTATGACCGTAGTGAAAATAAAATAAATTTTCTTTCCACATATTTGTTCAAAGTTTCAAAGTTACGAGAACACTTTTTTCTGTAAAAAATTAAAGAAAAAGAAAGAAAAAAAGTACCTAAATTTGTTTCCTTCATGTTTTCATAAAAATTTGTTTCGATAATTACCATAATTACGAAATTATCTGGATAGAACTTGTCATTAAAGTCAATTACTGTGGATGCTAAGGACCCACCTGCAGCTCTATTCCCTCTAAGCGAGTTAAAAACATAGTTAGTAAGTCTATGTAAGCTCTCGAATGCTCTAATCCAATTAAAGAAGCAAATGTTAGCCAACTCCATCTTTACCAGTTGCCTAAGGTTGCATGGAACGTTACAATGCTTATGAATGTAGCCAAAAACGTCCACATCCTATTCAAATATTGCTTGGACATTTCTTGTCTAAAGCCCATCTTACCAATTCTCTGCCCAGAATAACTGTATATCTGCTTTAGATAAGAAATATGGCTATATAACAGTGTGTCAATTGTTTATCGAAAAAGCACGATCAGTATGGAACCTTATAAATGCCTGTACGGCATTTCACATATCTCGATCATCAGTAATTATGCCCTTACAATGTGCAAGAATGATCTGACCAAAGATTCTATGCTGAATTTAACTTGTTAACAGCACCTTTTTCTTCCAAAAAAATGACGTGGTCGCGCGAGATTGGAAGACCGACGTTCGAGAAGTTGCCAATGAAATGAACCGAGATAGGATAAAAATCGCGTTAAAACAATTAAAGATCTTCTTCCCCGATAAAGAATATTTTCAACTATTTAAATTTAAATACGATGGACCATCCAAATCCCGACAGATTTATACTCAAACCAAGCTTGATTTATGCCATTAAGTGCCTGTACTGATTTAATCTTCAGATGAAGAAAAATATGGGAATATTATTTCAGGTATCGATAATCTGTGGTGCTTCATTGGTCTTCCAATTCGACAGACAGGGCTGCGCCAACAAGAAGAAGATAGAATTATTAGTAAGTACATATGAGTACGTCATGGGGAAACTGAAACAATCTTTCGAAATAAGAACCCGATGTGCGACCTCTTCCCACAATTTTCAAATAAACTTTTACTGCATACTAGTATCAGCATACAAAAAGTATATGAAAGTCCAGAACATAGTACAGTGATCTCGAATAGTTAATGATGTAGATGACATAGAATACTAGACAGTGTATAATATATTATAAGAAAACTCATATAGAATACTAGACAGTGTATAATATATTATAAGAAAACTCATTTCGTCTTATACACTAGACGCTGATAAGGCCACAATTTCTATAAATTTATCAGCGATTAAAGGAAGGTTAGATCTTAAATATCTAACTGCCAGACGAAAGATGAAATTCTGGCTCGAATGACTGTAGCTAGAGAAGTTTATGGCAAAACTTCTTTGGAAATCAGTCTTAAAAAGAAAATTTAAATAATACATACAATAATACAAGTTGTAATACATACAATTGTGCTACAATGGACTGCGAAATACTACCAAAAAGAGTGAAAGATCTGACCATGCTTGGTATCTTAATACAAGAAGCGGACAGAACTTCATACGATTGCATCCACCTTCGCTAAAACAACCTGTACATCGTCGCAAAGCATTGCTTGAGCTGGGCCATATTCCATTATAGAAATTGATCTCCCTACTTGCTAAACCCTGTAAGAGATGACGAACAGGCCAATCAAGACCTGGACCGATACAACCAAGAAAAATTTTAAATGATTTAGCGCACAGCTATATATAGTTTTGGAAGATATACAAAAGAAATGGCTTCAGTTACTTTCAAAAATGGCATCGGATCGGAAGATATGGAAACGTCTTGCCCTAGTCGCCAGTAAAGCAAACCAGGAGAAATTGGATCTTAAGGATAACACATAGTGATAAATAATAAATAAAGAGAAAGGCAGAGGCACTGAGAACAAAAGTAAAAAAAAAGGAAAAATTTAATACCAAAATTGTAGCCTCAAATGGAAAATTTCGACAATATCCTTATTTTTAGAAATTTATTTAGTTAAAATTTAACTTTAATTTTTCCTCTTCTTCTAACAGAAAGCAATTATTTTGGCTCTCAAGATTACCAGGATTTCAACAAAGAGTCAAGTGATAGCAATATAAGTAAATCTTAAATAGCCAAAGAATGCTAAATGATAGAATATACTTCAATGAAGAAAAATCGAGACCATGTTTGCGATCAACTGAGCCACTATAAAACCTATTTTATATGAACATTTATATATAAAGCGCCTCAAACAGCCAGCAAAGCCAGCCTAATCACTGTAAGGATTAAATTATTGTCTTACTTTGACTGTAGCACTTAAAAAACGATGAGCATCATAATAACAAATAACTGCACAAAGACCTCTCGTCAAATGCGTGAAATGTTTCATTTGTATTTCTCCTTAAATAAGAATAAATAATAAAGTAAAAATAATTATAATTTTCAATAACAACTTTCATAAAATATATAAGATTATGAACAATCTTTTAAAAGTACCGGTAATGACGAGTTCCAATGCCTCGAATTCATCACAGTCAAAAGCATCTGATAAAATAAGCGATTCGGCTCGAAGTGCAGCATCAATTTTCACATTTTGCCCATCTTCTAGCCTAACAACATCACCTACTTTATCAATAGCCATACGATGTGCGGGCGATTTAGCCTGGAATATTGCAGTAACTAAAATAAACATAATGTATAAATATGAAAGGCATAACGCAATAATGAAAATTTTTGAAATCTCGTCACTTAAGCAGTTTTAGATATTTAAAAATTCAAAAAATACCGCATTTTTAAAAATACTGTATAATAATTGGCGATTACTGTTGATCACATTGAGAAATTCGGTTTCTAGCTGCTCATCACTGTTTTCTTCAGCAGTGATGAAATCTTTTACGACTGTAAAAATATTTTGTGCCTTCACCCACATCTGTAACTTAATTATAAGAATAAGCCAGTTATAAACTAAAATATCGCTATCTTTCAAAAACGGAGAAAAGTGAGGATTTTAAAATAAACAGTAACTATAGATATAAGAATAAATATATGAAATTTTGGTGAAATAAGATAAAACAATAAATTTGAAGAAGAAATTTGCTTCAAAATGATTGACGCAAATAAATAGTAGAGTAATCTTTTTGATAAAAACATGAAAAATTTAAAAATATTTGTAAATAATATATAATAGAATATATAATAGAATAATAGAATAAGAAAATAAAAATAAATTTTGCTTCCATTGCAAGATTTATAAATGATAAATCTTTGTTTTCTTTGCTTTTCAGCAGTTCTACTTATGTTCTCTCTCCTTTCTTCGTTTTCTTAGGTTACTCTGTAGCTTTTTTAGATCAAAGAAACATATCTGTCCTCTCCGGCGAACAAAAAAATACATTCCAAACTTCTGAAATGATAAATGATAAATAAGGCGAAAGCAAATAGTCTATATCTGCACTTAATTGGCTCAGTGGGTTGTTGCTCAATTTGGAGCGCAGAAGCTGAAGTTAGATTCCCCGCAGGAGTAAATCTATACAAAAATCCGAGTGATGCTAGCGACACACCTGTATTTCTATCGCCAAGGGACTCTCTGACCTATTGCCCAGTGCGACAAACCAGTAGAACGAGTTTAACCAGTAATGGTGAAAATTCTTAAAAAAAAATATTTAAGAAATAGCAGATAAAGTAACTGGTAATTAACTGGAGAAGCATGGAAATAAATAAATTAGTTACTGCAGAACCATGGAAATAAACAAATTTCAAAGTCCTAAAGAATAAATACAAAAATGCCCTAATCCAGTTCATTTTCTTATTCTGTTAACCTAATCACCCATGTGCGACAAAACAATTTATCTGGAATGAAAATCTGAAAAAGCAGATACAGTAACCTAAAAATCTTGTTATGATTACTTTGAGATTTTACAGCTTAATTTCACCATGGGCTCTGCCCGCACAGGTTCGAATCCTGTTCGCTGCGAACAGTTTTTGCTAATAATTCAATTCGTTGTTTCAACGATGAATGATTTCGTTAAGTTCATTTTTTGATTTGATCATTTGATTTTTTATCAAAGACGAACCTATAAAAATTATATTTATAGATCAGCCACAAATAAATAAATCCTAAAGATGCTACTTTTTTGCAATATCTCCTTTATCTCCTTATCTCCTTTAAAAATCTTTGCCTTCGCTACAATAAAGCTGCATAAGCATAGTAAAAGAAAGTGCTGTCGGCGAAGGTGATTCAAAAAGAGAAATGACTTCTTCTTCTAAATGATTCTAAATCGAAGGGTTTTAAATACGTACAGGTCGCTCTGAAAATCTGCAAAAAATTACGTATTCTCATTCATTCTCAAAAATTCTCGAGCAAAAATTTCATCGACAAATAGCAGGTTATGCAAAAAATTATTGGAAGTCTCGAAATAGGACTTCTCGGAATGAAATTTAGCGATATATCATTAAGCTTGCCATGCGCCTTTATTTCTCTCTATTCCCAAATAGCTCTAAAGTGAAAGTAGCAGGTTTTCCAATTAGTTTCCATTCAATCTCCACTAGGTTAATCAGTTTACTTCCCTTTTCGTCATTCATTTGGCTTAAAAAATGCCTATTAACCTATTAATCTGATTCTTCCCATGGGTTTATTTAGTATATTCATTAAATATTCAAATTTCGCGGAAATTTCAGAAAGAATATAAATTACTTGAACTTATGCTCGAGCAGAAGCAGAACCAGGAATCTGGAGTCCGCGGAACTTGATTTAGAGCGAGTGGCCACTAAAGCGCCTCCGGCAGATCCTTGTTAACCAACAACTGGATAGCTGCATATGTGCATTTTAATTTTTCTGAAATCAAAAGAACTGTAAAGAGCTGTTTTTCTTTCTTCTTCTAACTCACCATTACTGGTTAGGTTGGCTCCAACGATTACAAGGGTGAGACGCTTCCAAACGGCGCGGTCTGATACCATCGTCGACAGTAATAGAAGCCATTCTTTTTTCCATCGTCTAAGTCCATATATTGCTGGTCCTATACGTTCAAAATCTTTCCTGACCATATCAGTCCAGGTCTTGATTACCTCGCTTTTGACCCCATCCATCACATAGTTTAGTAAGAAACGAAATATGCGACAACTTTTGTGGTGGACGACGTAGAACGTGCCCTAACCAGCGAAGGCAACGTGCTCTGTGATATTTAATACAAGTGGATAGAGGTGGTATTTGAGCAAAGGTGGGTACAACCATATGCGATTTTATCTTGGCGGATCCGTAAAATGTATTTAAACAAGAGTGGTCAAAGGTAGATGGCTTCTTAATATCCTCCACTCTCATTAGCCATGTCTTAGAGACATGATCGAATGAATCACGGCAACATAGATGCGGACTTTCGTTTTAATGGTTATTTCACGACGGCTCCATAAAGATTTCGTCAACCGGAAGAACACATTTCTAGCTGCCGTGTTCCGTGCTATAATATCGTCTTTTGCCTGGCCATTTGGTATTAGAGTGGACCCAAGGTATTTAAAATCGGCATTTTCCCCACTGAATTTACAAAAAGAGGCTATGTCATTTTATCAGTTTCTTGCACATAAAACGAAAAGGCTTTCGTTTTGTATACCCTGAGTCCTATTCTTTCTGACATTACTTGCATTTATTTAGCATTATTTAGCATTTCGTCACAACTGTCAGCAAAAAGGACTAAATCATCAGCGTATTCAAAATCTGTGATACGATACTCTGGGCTGATTTGGTCACTCAATGAGTGCCGACAAGCGGTATCCATTACTTAGTCTATCGCATAGTTGAATATTGTAGGGGAAAGGACACAACCTTGACAAACATCAGTTATTATTTCGAAGGATTCTGTCAGTTACCCATATACACAGACCTGCGCCGACGTACGCCTATAAAATATTTTTATGAGTCGAATGAGTCTTCTCTGGAACACCGCCGCATTCCATCACCTTCCAAAGCGCCACTATATCAATTGAATCAAAGACAGCCGCAAAGTCGATGAAACACGTGACAATGGGTTGCAAATATCTGAAGCGATGTTCCAACACCTTTCTTAACGTGAATATCTGGTCAGCACAACAGTGCCCTGGTTTGAATCCAGTTTGATTAGAGCGCATCCTGTTGTCTCGTACTTTCTAAGTCTATTGCAAAAGAGAAGAAAAAGTTTTCGCTGAGACGTCTAGTAGGTTGATTCCTCGATGATTTTTGAAATATGTCCTATCACCTTTCTTGAGAATTGGAAGAGAAAAAAGAATTGCTTTGCTGCAATAATCTGGTAATTTTTCCCAGATAGTACATTTATTGAAGGTGTCTTATGAAGGACAAAGGACATTTAAACAGTTCAGCCCGAAGACCATCTTCTCCCGGAGTCTTATTGGCCTTAAGCTTATGGATAACAGATATTATTTCTTCTTCTGTTGGGGGCTCGCAGTTGCAAATATATGGTTCAGCGAACGTATCATTTATATCAGGGGGAACAGATCCGCTTCAAGGTTAAGTTTGGCCTTAAAGAATTCTTTCCATCTTATGAGGCGATCCTTAATACTCTTAATACTCTTGACGCCATTGCCATCCCTTACCATTTCAATGATCGTTCTCCGAACTATAGTTGCTTTATGAAGAAGGTGGAATAATTCCCTGTTATCGCCTAATCGAGCCGCCATCTCCATTTTCAAAGCCATGTCACTCCAATAGTAATTTCTATCCCACTGTGCTGCTTTCGTTGTAAATCTTCGAAGCATCCGGATCACCTTACATTTGTGTTTTGGCAACTTTTTCAGACAATTGGACAGTTGCTTCCTATACCCAACTAGCACACCTCCTATTAGTATGCCCTAGCGAGGAAGTGGCTGAGACATTTTCGGAGACATTCCTTTAGTTTCGACCAGTATTAATTTGCCGTTCCAGAAAAGTCATTGATATTTGTATCACTCAGATGCTTCAATAATTCAGTTTAAAATGTTTCAGTTTAAGCTCACTCCCTCGAATTTTAGTTTGATATTTTTCAGATCTTGAGGGATGCTGTTTTCTGCGGGTTGTCAATTCTATGCGGATCTTGGCTCGAACCATAATATGGTCAGATCCATGAAGATTACCCATTTCAGCTCCGCGATAGGAACGACTATTTAGTACGGAATTCTTCCAAAGGTGACTGACTAAGAAACAATCAATTTGGTTGAAGTTTTGGTTATCCGGGCAATTCTACGTGACTAGATTTTTTCTACGATGCAAGTATTAGCAATAAAAAGTTCATGCTCTTCGGCATAACGAAGAAGGTGTTCACCATTAGCGCATCGCTATCTATATTTGCCAATTGTAGAGGTCAATATTATCGACAATATTATACTATGCGCGCATTCCCGTCTCGTGATGACCATGTCATGTTTCGGTAGAAGCTTTGTTTGAGGTTCCGCATAGAACTTATCTTTATCCCGATCATCTGCCGACAGAGTTGGAGCATATGCACACACTGATGACAGAGATATTGCAGAACTTATCTTTAAAACGGGCATAGGCCATACGGTCGTTTACCGGTTTGCACTTAATCAAAGCAGAATGGGCCTTATCAGACATGACAATTATTACGCCATTATGCCCCAGGTTATCCGAAGCATCACAGTGATAGGATCAATAATCACTCGAGACCCCGAAATAAGGAAGATGAACCTCCGACAAGCAATTATCCACATGATACTTAAAAAGGGTGTGGACAGTGGCTTGGCTCGTAACGTCCATAAGCGTTCTGATGTTCCACGTTGATACGGCTAATACCTTGCAGCGTGTGCGGAGAGCTGTTCCCTTTGAAGGTTTCGAGCAATTACCCTGCCCTGCGAGCACATTTTATTTTTTAGCTTTTTCAGCATTGGGATCGCTTTAAGCCCGGACTGTTGGATTACCATGCGCGTCGAGTGACGCCGTATCAAAAATATTTAATCCCTTCAGCACAGAGTTATTTGGGGATAGAGGTACAGGGTCCCCAGCAACCACTCGGATTTTTGACATGGCAGGTTTACTCCTGTCGAAGACAGACATTTTATGAGATTATTTAAACTTATTTTATAAGTTTTATAAATACGTATATTATATTTAAAATTCTATTTGAATTTAAGAAAAGAGAAAAAAAAAACTTAGCTCATTTGAATAGATTTCGAGAAAGAAAAAAAAACTTCACATAATAGCTTAGAAATAATCGATTTGGGTCAGAGCAAATAAATGAACCGACCGCTCAACGACAATTTTTTCAATTATGAAAAGAGCTGTATGAGCAACTTGTTAATCTTTATTGTAATTTCGCCACTCAACCCAACTTTCTGATCTTCAAGTGAAACGCAATCTTTAAACGAGGATATTCTTACCAACCGCACCATTTTTTAAAATATGTTGATTTAATCGCACGCAGTTTTAATGTTCAAATACCAATAAATTTCATTACCATTATTATTTGTTTACATTTATGGACAAAAACTGACAATATCGCACAAACAATTTAAAAGAAAAAAATGAAAATAAGGGAGAAAGGAATGAAAATAATATTAAACGACTATCACATAATTACATATGTCTATACACATTTCAACAAGAAATTCTCAAATTTTTTCACTGAAATCAGTTTCGAAGTCAGCCAACCGTATAAACTATGTACAAATATCAGAAAGATTTTATATAGTTGTCTATTATTAATTATTATATTGTCTATATTATTCTATGTTTATTGCTAAGTGTTATAATGCCAACTCAATGTTAGAAACAATGTTGGTTAACTTCTTTCCGAAAAGAAAGGAACTTCGATATGAAATTATGAAAGATTATCCCTGCATCAATCAGAAGAAAAAAACGTTCCCTATATTTTCCAATCTTATTTTTTCAACGAATTCATTCATCGCTTTCTGAGACTTACGAAAAAACACTGATGAACGAACGAAGCTGAAAAAAATACGATCGAAAAATATCGTCAACAACGTCACTAACAAGAAATTTATATTCATCAAAAACAAAATATAAAGAAACATTTATACAAAACCAAAAAAAAATCGAGCAGCTATAAATGGGAGAATCGGAAAGAAAAAATTCTTTAATAATAAAGGCACAATAAAAAGCGCCCGTGAATAAAAGCAGAAATTTATACAAGAAATGAAAGCGATATTTCACTACACCACTAGTTTTCTGATTAAAAAAAGCAAAAAACCGCTCGTAAAACATTTTTAAAATCTATTATCTTTTTTGGTATTTCATAATAAATGCCTAAAAGGCTATAAAAGATAAAAGTACATCAACCACAAACAACTGAAATACTCAATAGAGCAAATATATAATCGCTGAAAATAGCAGGAAATATTTTAATAAGTGGCTCGCTCTTTGTGAAACTGATGCGTTTAAGCTGTGCTTCGTAAAACACTAAATTAAATTTTAAACTTAACAAGGACATTCTACTAGGGCATTCATTCAAGTAATTATTTGATAAAGAAATGTAAAGATGCTCCATCCACAAGGGTTGTCGCATATTTTGTTACTTCCTAAACCGTGTAATGGATAGCACGAAAAGCCAGGTGGGCCAATCAAGACCTGGACTGATACGGGCATGAAAGATTTTGAACGTATAAGTTGACCAGCAATATATGGACTTAGACGATGGAAAAAAGAATGGCTTCTATTATTGTCGACGATGACATCAGGCCGCGCCGTTTGGAAGCCTCTTACCCTTGTTACCATTGGAGCCAGCCTAACCAGTAATGGTGCGAGCTGTTAGAAGACAAAGAAGAAGAAGAAGGATGCTCCATAAATTTCATTAAGGATATTCTGACTAATATTTGATATGCCATTAATCGCGCAACTACTAACGATACAATATGCAATAATTACAAGATGAAAGCATAAACATACAAAGCATAATGTTATTAGAAAGCATCAGGAGGGACCTTACGCAATATAATGTGAGACCATGCATTACGAATTTATGGCCTCTGAGCTGTTGCAAAACCGCCTTCTTGTTGCAGCCTTCGCATCATATCAGAATTTAATGCTCCAGGATTAACCATACGCGCCGCTAACTCATTGTTGAATGAATTTATCATGGTCATCTGTAACAGATGATTCTGATCCATAAATGGTCGAGATACCTGAGCTTGAGCTTGAGCGGCAGCAGATATAGCTAACATTTGTTGGAGATGTAGCGCATCACCTACAAAAAAAAAATAGTAATATAGTTTGAATTTTTTTAAAATTCTAGAGGGAAAATTATTTGCTAAAACATACCATTAGGTTGTGAAGCAGCTGCAACTTGTTGCATCATCGCCGCTGTGTGTGGATGAATATGTGCAGGTCCTTGCGGTGCTGATAATCCACCAGGTCCTAACATATCTAGTCCCGCTATTCCTGCTGTAAATTTATTTAATGTAAAATCAATATGAAGGATGAGAATAACATGCAAAAAATAAATCGGAGAATCTATTTTTAGAACTAAAAATACCTAGAAATCGTTGCTCGAGAGCATTGCGCTGTTCAAGCGCTGTACGTTGCTCCAGAGCGTTCATCACAGCTGTCGCATGACTATCCATACCAAGACCGAAATTGGCAGCAAATTGAGGATTATGCATTAGTGCCGATAATGAACGTGGATCAAGGATATGATAGGGTGAAGACACAACTGTTGATGGAATTCCATGTGTAGAGGCAACAGAAGCACGCGATGGCGATTCACGCATAGAATTTGGTGTCATAGTTCCATTAGCACCAGAACGTATTAATTCTAATTGATGAACCCTCAACTGCTGCTCGAATTGCTTATGAAAGGCTTGCTGAAAAAACTTAATTTAACCTTTACGATGAAGTGAAACAAGAAATCATCTCAAAATAATCTTAAGTTACCAAAAATAACCATCTTTTTCACTTAGTTAATAAAAAATCTTGGAGTTTTTTTTTCTATTTTAAACCAGTTAGCAGATGAGGAATATATAAATTAAATAAATATAAATTACACTAGTGATTACATAAGATTAACCGGATTTATAGGTTCTCACTCGTAATGACGCATAAAATTTAAAGAAAATTAAGCATAAAATTTAAAGAAATCCTTTTAGAAAGATAAGGCATAAAAGATATATTCAGACCGTTTGAGCAGTTCATCTCTTACGTTATGTTCCACTCTGATCTTAAATCAATCGTTTATTAATTACTTAATCATAGCTCTATTTCAAATCTTGTTTGCCAATGCGCGTTGCTGAGAATATTTTAACAGACTTGGACCCTTATCAAGTATTTTCATATTTACCTGCTACGAATAATTAATTGATATTATTTGAAAAGTAGAAAAAAAGAGGATAGATTCAAGTATAAACCTGTTGTTCCAATGCTAAAGCGTACTGCTGCTGTTGACTCAAATATGCTAAGCGAGGATCAGAAAGACCAGGTAATATGGGAGGGACATTGCCAACTACAGTACCATTTAGGGGAACCCGACCTCCCACAAATGAATCAATGGTTGGCGTTAACTGTGAAGCTGATAGAACATTAGAGGGTGTTGCTCCTTCGACCATCTAAAAAATAAGAAATAAAAAAAATGAAACGCTATAGCAACGATTTTCAGCAATCGAAAATCCATTAAAATTACTTTTTTCGCCGACTGCAAATGAACATGGTTTTTGAACGAGTTAACTCGTGCCTCCCTCTTTTTCTCCCATGCAGTACCAATTTTAGACCGATATATAAGATCAGTCCGAGCACACATTTGTCCACAGCTTCGTTCAATAAGTCGAACAAATTGTGCATTAGTAGTTAACACTGCTAGCGAATTCCCGACTTTCCATGAATGCTCCTCTGCAACCTTCTTTCCATCCTATAAGAATCTCGAATTTATTTCGAATTTCATATCTTTCTATGGATAAACTGGGCGAGATAACTAATAATATCTCATACCGCAACTTAAAAGTTTTAAAGAATGAAATCATAAGGGCAGTCAATAAAACATGATGGAAGCAGAAATGAAAAATATTGGGCATAACCTTATAAATCTAAAAAAAATTTAAAAAAACCAAACCAGTGTAAGTTCCTGGAGGGCTGAACTCGTGCACGGTTTCTCCTTACATGGTGAATTTGTTTTCTTACAGATACCATTTGGTAAGCTTTCGTTAATTTTTACTTTATTCTGATCCGATTCGGTTAAAGCTATCCACAATGGTGTATTTAAAGAGTTTGAAGCATTGCCTTGTTTCGGCGATAATTTATCAGCAGATAATAAAGTAATAGTGTTAGAATTAGCCATATTCACACTGGCACTATTATCTAGAGTTCTCGATTTTGGTGAATCGGGACACTTTTTCGCTAAAGATGGGTCATTAGCAGTATCTGGTGCATCCTGAAAAAAAACTTGGTAGATTCACGATAAAAAATCGTAAGAACTAAGAACTCTCGAAATCATGTATATATATATATATATATATGGCTACAAATGTTTAAGACTATATATGACTTTCGACTTGTTTTTTTTGTAAATTTTTTATTCTTTATTTTCAGTTATCTTCTGTAAATTTCATGGCTGCTACTTTTTCTCAGAAATAATACATTTTCTTTTGATGCATTTAAACATTCAGTGTCATGAGTTTCAATGATTTCGTCGATTTCCTTGGAAGTAATTGATGAAATAATTGTTTCTTTTGCTTCTTTGGCCAACCGTTTTCGTGCAGACCCGTTGATCTTAAAATTAATCTTATCAATGTAGTAAAAGTGAGTGTGAATGAGTAATAAAATTTTTTTGAATAAATAATTAAATGAAAAAACCTTAAAATTAAAACAATAAATTAAAACAGTAGACAATAAAACAATAAGTAAGATGTTTAAGAAGATAGTAACAATAAACTTGTTCAGAATTAACATGATGATTCCTCTTCCTTTTACCATTTCTCTGTTTTTCAACCGTATCATTACTGCTACTTGGGCTTCCCATTTTCTTCTCGCGCTCTAATGGACTTTCCTTCCTTTCTTTTTTACCTGCACGAGTTCTTACTCCTTGTTCCTGCAATAATTAATTTTATTCTAAAAAGGAATAGAAGAAATTTATAGAAATCGCAAAAAGAAGAGATGTTAAAAAACAAAACCTCCTAAAGATTCTCAGTCAAAAGGAATCGAAAGAAAGAAACTTCAACAAGAAAACAAAGGACAAACTTCATCTTCATTTAATTCTGGAGATTTTGGTTTATGAAGAGAGGGAGGAACTATACTGGGTCGATCAACTGGACGTTGCTGTCCATATTTTTTATAAAATAAACGACATTCAGTACAAAGAAGTTGATGCTCTTTACCAGAATGATGCCAATCTTTGCTTTCTGAAAAATATTAATATTTTTCAATAAAGATACTAAGAAATAATATTAGGGCAGAGCAAGAGATAAAAAAATTTGACTGAAATCCAGTGAATCATTCTAGCCTGAAGTATACAAGTCAACAATTTAAAACCTGAAGAATAACAATGGTGACATGCATATAATGCCGCACGACCATCAACCATCATGTGATCCATTTCGGATTCACTAGCCGAATCGTAATCGGCTAAATCTGTATTACCCGATCGAAGCTGAATTTTTTAATAAATAAAGATAAGAATGAAGATTTGATTGATTAAAATTGAGATTATTAAGAAATGAACAACCTAAAAAAGCCTTATAATATCAATAATCTAACATATATCAATAAAATATATAACAAAATTAGCAGAAAAAAGATAAGGCATACTTTGGACTGATTATTTTTCACTTTCCTGTAGTTCACTGTTGTCGTATTACGCGTCCTACCCAAAGGTTTTGGTTTCGTGGCCTCAGGTGACTTCTTCCAGTAATAATAAAATCTAATCAAATCAGTCTGCAAAAGGCAAGATATACAGAAATTGATCGTAAATATGAGAAGTAATCCATAAAAAATAAAGATTTAATTTGCTGAATATTAATACAAAAATTAAGAAAAAAAAGATTCGGAAGTTTGACTGTCACATTATGCACAATTATTCCAATTCTTTTATAACAAAGCTCAATATGACGGTTAGGATCGCTCCGCTGGTTTGTTATACCAGTCAGATTTTTCCATGGATTCATTTGGTGATATCAAGTATAGGTGAGTGGTCAGCATCACTCAGTCTTTTGAAAAACAGGTTCATTCTTGCAGGACCTCAGCACCCAAAATGAAAGCAACAACCCACCGAACCATTCTATCGCCTTTCCTTTTTTTCGCCGTTCAGGGATGTTTTCCTGCAAAGCATCTTGCATTGGCCGGATCTGACCCTAGCCGTTCTCGACTCTCGGTCGCGTGATTAAAATATCTTTTCGACAAATAATTTCATTTTAAGAACCGTAATGAAGGGAAAAGATGAATCTAACTACAGTTTCCATTTGCCATAAAGGATAGATCTGAAACACCGAGCCACATGCCTACCACTACTAGCAAACGGCTTAAGAAATAATCCCCGCTATTCAAAAGCTTAAGACCAATCCCTGGAGAATGTGGCCTTCGCGACAAAGTCTTCAAACATCCACCGTTTTCACAACTTGTCTTCAGATGATACAGTCTGATATGGAAGAAAAATTAATAAAGCAAATGATGAAGAAATTCTGATCCTAATTCCCAAAAAGACCATAGGAAATAAGATATTGCGATAAACTAGTAAATAAACTAGTAAATAACCTATTTTTTGGCTTCCTTTCTGCTGAATAGGCTTGCAATGCAAAGGAATGCAAAAAATTCTAGACAATGCACATTTCAGATGATCGCCAAGCGGACAGAATCTTACATGGTTGCTTTCACCTTCGCTAAGGACCATCTATATTATTAGTATTGTATAGAGTATTGCCACCTACACTGGTTAGATTTCTTTTCCTTCATCGCCAATCGCGCTCGCTCTTAAAATTGACCCTCGCTTTACTAAGTGCGATGATGACATTAAAAAGAATATCAATGAAGATCTGGATTATCTAAATGAGAATAGAGTCAGAAAAGATTTCGAACGTGTATTTCCAGCGATATATGAACTTGGACGATGGAAAAAAAATGGTTTTTGTTAACGTCAAATATGACATCGTCGAGCAAGTTGGAGATGTCATATTCTTGCAGAGAAGCCAGCTTAACAGTAACAGTAAGAAAAGGGAAAAAAAGAATCATATTTTAAAATCTACGTTTCGTCGACCAGTAACAATTTTTTTTATAAATAACACTGTAAAAAGGGAAAGGAAATTGTTAAAACAGATAAAGCGAAAAATCGCTCGTGCATATAAATCGGCTCAATCAACAAAATCACTGACTTCATATTAGGATATAGGAAATGTTTGACGACGGAACAATAATTCCATCTTATTTGTCATCTCAAATTCTTTTCCTTAAAATTTTTTGAGTAAAATTTTTTGAATAAAACAAACCCTCTTATGATTTGGCAATAAATCTTTCGTAATTTTTGAGAAATTCTTTCCATGTAATTTAATACCTCGAACGAATTTTTTCATATCTTCCAAACTCATATAATTCATTTCTTTGAATTCTTTTTCATCTTTTTTATGCATCAATTCAATAGCACGTTTTACGTTATAGCCCGATTCATGAAGCTAAAATCATTTTTTTTCAACATATACCATATACTATGCGAAACAATTTGAATTGTTCTGAACAAATTCAAAGTGAAAGATAAATAACAGTATGGTATAATTATTCGACTGATGCCAACTATCAACGGTTCATAACAGAAGTCTCAAAATATATAAAATATTCATTTATACTCTAAACATAATAGAAAAATAAAAAATTTCGTTATTTTCTTCTTATTTTAATTAGCAAATTATATTTTTTGAAGAGCAGTAAATAAAGTTTATCCGATAGCTTACAAGCCTTCATCATTTCTCGTTAGGCTCGCTCCACTGGCTAGAACGATTAAAAGTCTTTGCCAGAGAGTCATTTAGCGATAAAAGTACAATTAGGTCACCAATATTTTCAGATTTTTTAATGATATATTTCTGTAAGATCCTCCTGTAAGATCCGACAAGAGTCGACCAGAAACTAAAGCCAACCTAATAATTCTTAAGATGATAATTTAAGCTACTTGCTATACGTCAATTAATTTTTCCTAATATAAACTCCATCGTTAAAGAAATTTTTAAAAAATTAAAGATTTCATAATTTCTGGAAGATTTTTAAAGTTATTTGTCAAATATGAAAGAAAAACATTCAATGTGTTCGACTTATCTTTCTTGTTTTATTTCAAGTCTGTAATTAAAGTGATAATGAAAAAAAATATCGAGAGAATTAAACATTTTCTCACAATCGACAAACTCAAACCATTTGAAATAACCATATCCATTCCAGCGAATACTAAAAAATATGGGCTGCGGGCTGTAAAATCAGCATGAAGAAATATTGCATAAATAACTATAACTAACCGTAATGAAAGAATCATGTAGACAAAGATCACCCGTTAAAGGACGGCGTTCCAATTCAGTAACGCCATCAGTCTTGACTAACATATATAAACGGAAAGCACGATTAGCTCTTACATATCTGAAATATTTCAAATTCCATAAAAAATATTCGATAAAAAATGAAAAAAAAAGTTTCAGCTATTAAGTAAGCGCTAGTTAATAAAAATCCAACAAATTCATCCATATATTATGGAAAGAATTTCCATGAAAAAAAGCCATCGAAGTAACTAACTCATTTTCGCTGTCATCGACAATATATCCTGGTCGCCACTGCAATTCATCACGATCCGCTACATCAAATGGTGAACTCTCTTCTAATTCCGGAATTTCCGCCTAAATTATTTTAATAAATAACTAATTCAGAAAAAAATCAAAAGTACCAGAAAATAGTGGGGAAAAATGGAAGGAAATTTCTGTATTGAGTATTGATTATTAATAATTTCCTAATTATTAATAATTTCAATATCAAGAATTCAATGTTGTTCAGTTACGGTTGCTCAAATTATCACCCGGGTATGTGCATTCTTTGCAAGAGCATAAAAAATGCGAGCGATGTTAGAAACCTATCTGTGCTCTCATCGCAAGTAACCTCTGGTAAAATTATAAACATATTTGAATAAATATACTTTATCATCGAAATGAATGCCTGTAAACAAGTAGGTAACCTGATATGAGGCTCCAACACGAATTTCTCCTTGTATAGGCGCCAGCCTGCTATTATTATGATCAAATGCAACAAAATTGAAAAACGTATCAATTAATGCTTGCACATCACATTCAGTTAACGCACGAATATCCTTCACCGATCGAATAATACATTTACCTCTGAAAAATTTTCATTAACATAATCAAGCAAATTACATTTGACTTGAAATATTAATAAATGAAAACCAGAAAAAAATATTAAGTGTTGCTCATATAAGCGAACGGGCAAAAGGCTAGAAGACAATGGAAGCAATGAAAAAAACTAATTATTTAATAAAACTAATAATTTCAATATTATTTAATATCAGTGGTGGGTGGTAGGTAAACGGAAGACATTAATAAAGGAAAAAAAAAATAAAAACCTATTCTACCTAACGCAAAATTAAATTTATCGCATCTTATCTCATCACTCTATATCTTTTTATATCAAAAATTAAAAAACAATTCTACTGGGTAATAAAGATAAACAATGGCACGAAAAAAACTACTCTGACAGACAATTAAACCAAAACTCTTAACTTTTAGTACAGAAATCAGTGATATCGTTGGTCAATAAGAGTAGAGTAAGTACTGGGGAAGTTAATAAAAGCCAGGAAATAATAATAAAAGAATAGAAATACTGATAAGAATAAGAGAACGAAAAAAATTGGAGATTAGCAAAGAAAAAGTGCAACTGATAACTGATAAGAAAAAAATGCAGCAAAAACGATGAACCTTAAAAAATAGTGAAGGAGATCCAAAAAAATTTATTTTATCATGCGCAAAAATCGTTAAGCGCGCGCACTCTCCCATTTTTTCTATATAGCGAAAAATTTTTCCGATTTCTCAAAAAAGTATTCAAAATTCAAATGAATACATCAACATAAAGTTGGATAAGGTCATTCGGAAATTAAAATACTAAAACGAATACTCAAACAAACAAAAATTGAAGAAATCGCTAAAATAGGCAAAATGACAAATGGACGAAATATCAGACAACTTCAGAGTGCGCGATCATAATCAAAATGAATGAGTTTTGAACCGATTATTGCGAATTTAATGGTCTTCTCGTCTGATTTTCATCAAATACATATAAGTAAAAATGCATGCAATAGTCGATGAAAAATTTTCGGTAAAAGTCTTCGCCGAAGTGATTCTTTAATTTGATCCTATTTATCAAATATTTCCTTACTTATGAGGCTTTTGGCAGTGAATCGAATGAATGTTTGGAAAAATCGAGAAACAAGACAATAACAATAAAATGAAATAAGGCAATAAGAAACTCCGTCATGACCACGCTCAGCAAATAAATAAGTGGTTTGATTAGTGCTCACTATTTCCAATTTTCCAAAAAATTCAGAAAAATAATAAAATGCAAACGAAGTTAGAACGAACGAAAATTTTCTCTCTTTTTTTCCATTTTTTTTTTCATCTAATGCACAAATACACTTTTCCAATGTTAGACAAGAAATAAAACGAATCAAAGAACACTTAAAAATCGTTGAGAGAAAAAATACTTTTTTCTAAATTATTCTATAAATATTTAATAAATACAGTAATTTGTATAAGTAAGTGGTTAGCAGCGCTTACCATTTCTCAAGCTGGGCTCATTCCACTGCTAATCAGAAATTTTTGCCAGAAAATCAAATTTTTGCTGAATAAATGGCATGGAATGGCACTGTATGTTTCTGATATATATGAAATCATAAAGAGACGGGCTGAAGCTAAATTCGAATTCAGAAATGTTTCAGCTTGATTGTTGATTGCTGATTAACGGTTAATGGAAAGCATTGAAAGAAATGACATGGATGGAAACACAGAAGGATCGCTAGCATCACTCGAATTTTTAATGACTAATATTTCCGACAATAGTCGCTAAATTAATCGAAATAAAATAAAAATGAATTTTTAAAGAATGAAATTTTCCGTAATGTTCGCATTTCGCATTTAATAGTATTTATTTAGCTGTGAAACTCAACAATTTGCTTTCCGAGAAGGCAAATCTAAGGAAGGACTGATAGGGAATATAATAAAATACACTTGGCTATTCCCATAAAAAACTTTCAGTTCATTTGCCAAAGGATCGTTTCAAATAAATAAATCGAATGAACAAATGAAAATAATCGGCTTATGAAAGAAAATCTATTTATCTTATCTTCAGCATATCTCAAGCCAAAAAAAAGTCAGTTTAAGTTTTAAGTTTTTTCTCAGATTATTTTCCTTTTTTCTCCTCCATTATTTATAATTGTTTTTTACTACTTTATTTCAGAAATTTGTTCAGAATTATTCTATTTTATTTGCACAAAAAAAAAAAAATACTTTGACTGAAATTCAATCTCACCAATAAAATATTTTTTCAGCTTAAAATAGTTCCCGGATTTAAATAAATCGCCAGATTTTTTTATTTCACTAAGATTAAAGGATCTGCCAAAGTAAAGAGAGATTTTAAAGGGAAATTTTAATTTAAGAAGAAAATACAAATTATTACCGCTATATTTACAGTTTTAACTGTTTTCCTTGATTATTGCCTAATTCAATTTAATTAAGCAAAATCAATCAAGCACGGTGTATCTCATAAATATATTTACTTAAAGTTTTAAGAGTCTTTAATCCGCGTAACGTTTCCTTTAATCTTTACCGTTCAAATTAGTATCATCTTAATCAAATGCAAACCGACAATAACCGACCGTCGAGAGCGCTGTTCAACTATGCCGAAATGAAATCTCACAATTCTAAAAATTTTTTTCCTGAATTGCGGAAATTTTATCGATTACTTTAACGTAAAATGGAATAAAAACCCATATTTTTTAAATGAAACTTCGAGAAATAAAAAGAATTTTGCGAGAATTTGAAATAATTCCATCTTAATTTTCAACTCTATTTTTTTCACGTACGAAAGATACCATTCACTTATTACATTATAGAAAAAAACGAACGATCGAACGATGCAAAACAACAATCATAGCCATAAACGATTTTAAAAAAAAGATTAAGATTAACATACTTAAATAAAGGCGAGTCGCTGGGGTGGAATGACTCCATGGGTTGTTGCTCTCATTTCGGAGAGCGAGCTACTCCGAGCAGAAATAGGCCTTTCGAAGTTCCGAGTAATGTTGACGACTCATGGCCGGCAAGAGAAACCGAAATCTCTCTTGACAAACCTGCGGAGTGAATTTAACCAGAAATGGTGAGCGCCCTCAGAAAAAAAGGCCAATAATCAAAAATGTGGAGCAAAAAAAAGGATCATTATTTGCTACTTGAAAATGATAGAAGTAAAGTTTCTCTAATCTCTACTATTCCCTACGGAGATTTCAGCTTAATAAAGCATAGCATATGCAACGCTCTTAAAACAATTAAGAATTTGCTCTCATAATTAGATGATATTAATACGCGAATAAATCTTATTTTTGTTATTTCATTTTTATTTTATTTTAATTCTGCTTATTTTTAATGACAATAAATGAAATTCTATAGATGACTTCTTAAAATTGAAAAAGATCAACACCGATCAATATAACAAGTGGCTGGCGCAGACCTCTTCAGCGATAGAAGCCGCCAGAACCACATTGATTTTTTAATGACTGGTTTACTTCTGGGAACAGCGCCCTATTCACTTGGCTACTCAGCCGCTCGACAAAGATAACATTACAGACATCATTGCACATTTTCGGTCAAAAAACCTGAATTATTATAATAATGAAGAAATATAAGAAAAACAACAATGCAGCACTGTTTCGATTCCTGCTTCTTGACGGAAATAAATAACCATTAGAATGAAATTCAAGTGAATATTAAGGATTTTCTTCTGCCCCAAGCAACTGATTCTCTCCCTCACACCTCCGTGGCCGTAGAAACTAGCAGAAGTAGTAGCTGTTCAAAAGCAAAAGAATTTTTTTTAAACGGTACTAAGTCAAATTTGTAAAAAATGGCATCGAAAAGAGCACATTAAAAAGGCAATACTGCATTGTTCTAAAACATTTCAAGCCAATAAATTTTACGTTTAGAATAAAATGAACAAGTTGATTTAGATTACCAGTCAGTTATCAAACGAACACGAATATCAATCAACTGACTCCACAATAAACATAATAACATAATTGTTCTCTAACAGTTATTTACTCATTAAACAGCTTACTTACTATTTCTCGTTAGCTAGGAAGCAAAAAAGAATCGCGACTAATTCTTTTAAAATCTTTCTTAAAATTTCTTAAAAATCTAAATTATCCAACAAAAGCCGACATATGATGTTATATTGACGATTTAAAAGCATTACGAAAAAATCTGACTGGTCACCGCTGGCTGGATGAAGCGAAAAAAACAAATGGACAAATATTTGATGATTAAGTCTCCGAATAAATAATTAGTGAGAGAATAGTGAATTAACAGTGGAATAAGTTTAAAAAATAGGAAATTTAATGAGAAAAATGAAAACAAACGAACTGATGATTCAAGGATAAGGAAAGAAAGGTAAGCCATTTCAGTACGATAGAATCTACGAAAGTTTTCAGCTATATGAGATTTTAAAAAAAGACAAAGCCGTTCAAGGACTGAATGATCAAGAAAAAATTTCGACAAAAACAAAACAAAGCAAAAATTTAACGAAATATTCAGAAAGATGTAAGATTAAAAATTTTGGACTGAGGGACTTTTTTTATCTTTTATTCTTACGAAACATATGAGTGAATAAGCATGACTGGAATCATTTTTGAAACGATAGAAGGAATAATAATTTAAAGGAATAATAATCTTGGCCATAACTACTTGTAACTACTTAAACAAGCAAGAAAAAATCTGCGAAAGAAAAAAGAAAGAAAGATCAAAACATCGTAAGAATCGAAGATAAGAAACCGTAAGCACACATCATTTCTGGTTCAACTGGTTCCATTAACTATATTAATGTGGAACCTTTTCACCAGATGGATATTTGTGGAATCTTCAAATAATACCTTTGGATTTCGCCATAAATCACCGTCAATTATACGATGCTACAGGATTTATGAAAGCAGCAAGCTTGTGAAGGAAATTACAAACAATGTCCTAAAATAAATAATTAGAATAAACAAAATCTAATGCTTACCTGAGACTACATACGGAATACACACTTTGTATTTCGGTGGAAAACAGTTCACGAGCTTCTAATGCAGCAATTACAGTTTGATTAAGCGTAGGATCATCACGGCGTTCTTGAATTAAAATTGAATAACTATCATCGGGCACGTCCTGAGGTCGATAAAACCTTTGAACACGAAATGATAATTGATCCCGCTTCACCTAAAATACACGCATTTTTCGCCAGTATAATTCTCTTTTTATGTAATTTTTTTCGTGTTTGACATTTAAGCATTGAAATTTCCAAATTTTCGGTTGATCAAGCACTTCGTCAAGCTTATGGAAGCATTTTTAATAATACCCATACCCAACTATTGCATTAATCGATTACTAGTAATCGAAACATTTAATAACAATAATAATATCATTTTGAAAAAAGAAGAAAAGAAATATGTTTTGTGGAATTTACTCGTATTTTTTTCTTCAGTACAAAGTTATATTTCCCATTCTTAATCGCTTAAATTAACTCAAACTTATGAATATTTCACGATGAATAATTTATTAAAAAGTGCTGTTTGGATCGAGGGAGGCCGAGTAGGCTGCTGCTGTCTCGAGCATGCAGTTCGGGCCCCAGAAGTAAAAGCGAAAAATCTCTATCGCCATTTATGTCCTCTAACACAGCGAGTAGGACGAGTAGGCTTAACTAAAAATGTTCAGTTGTTGAGTTTACTTGACTGTTCTATTAATCTGAATATGAATTCCATGGGAACTCATTGATTAACTGGTTCCGCGATTTATTGGATTATCGATATATTTGATTACATTCTGCCTCATCTACTAATGACGCACATCTAGTAAATCTTTTCCCGGTTTACTACTAGAACTTTCACTTGTAGCATATTTTAGAGAAGAAAGCTTTATCGCCACATCCTTTGTCTTGCAAATCGCCTTCGCATAGTAAATGTGCAATCATAAATTCATGTGCATGTTTCCAACTGCATGTTTCGAAAAATTAAAGCCGGTTTATGAGAATTATTCGATCAATAACTCATTTTTTCGCTCTCATTAATAGTAAATGAACTATTAAATTCTGTGTATATTTATGTTATAACTTCAAATACCATATATAATTAAGAATGGAGAGGTGTTAAAGAAAAATTTATTTCGATTACGATCAAGAAAGATTGGAAGGAAAATTGGAGGAGGGGAGAGAGGAAGAATGGGGAGAAGATGCGATCCAACGATAAGATTAAAATCAAATCAAATATAATAGATTGATTATAATGATAATTAATTAGCTATTAGAATTCACTATTAATTTTTAATTTAGATGGCAACACGAAATATTAAGAAATATCGACGAAAAAAGATTTTCGCCAACATCCATAAATCCGTGTGGTCAAGACATTTAGCATTCCATTCCCACTATTTTTCTTTCTTTTCGCTTTGATTTCCACTTTTTACTGCTTCTACGCGACCTATCTACCAAGCCGGATGAAATTAATTAATTCACCCGAGTGTTTTTGATGAAAAATGAGAATATATCGATCACCAATCGCTCTAACATAAGTCTCGCAAATTCTGGTGGTAGTGATCTACAATACTTCCACTCAAATAAAATACTGTTTGCTCCATCTTAGCTCAGGCCACTTTCGGCCCGGCACCGGGAATGCAACTCATAGAGATAAGTCCACATATAGCAGTGACAGCTTTGTCCTTGTTTCAGCCTCTCATACAACATTATCCAACAAATTTCTGTGGTTTCTAATTCTTTTTAATTATAATTAAACAAAATTTAACACTTTCTAAAGCAAATAAACATAACGAATGCGAATGCGAATTTCCACAGAATGGATTAGCAGACAAAGGCATCTTTAAAACAACCAAAACAACAAAAAGAAATTCGAGAAAATCTCTAAAACTGAAACTGAAATCTTTTTTATCACTTTTCTTTTAAATCGATCAATGAAACGATTAAAAATTTTGTGAACTAATTTGAAATTTTATGATTTAATTTTTGCAGTCAATGAAATTCATTGAATCATCAATCAGGCGGAGGTACTTCCTTAACATAGAAATCCCGAAACTCTCATTCATCAAATCATCAAATAGAGTTGATATAAACAAATGCATCGCATTGCACGGATTCTAACATGGATATAAACTATATATATATCCAGCAGTTTAAAGATTATTTTTTAAATTTTCCTCTAAAACCTGTTTCTTATTTTTTCAAACATAAAAGTAAAGAAATTTATGGAGAAAAACTATTATAAATAAGCCAATGTTTATTCTTCGCGGCACGATAGCCGAATTGGTCAGATTGCTGTTCAGATTATTTTCTTGCCATTGACAAGCCTATCAGCGTGGTACTAGAGAGCCACTTATTTCTATTCCTTACCTCATTAAGATCCAGTGGAGCGAGCCCAACGACAAATAGTGAGCATTAATCACTTACTCTTCTTAGAATAGAGAATAATTATAGATTAACGAATAATAAAGATCATAAATAATTAATTAAATTAATTTCTACGAGAAATCCGTAAATTTCATTTAGTTATTTTGATATTGGTAAAAGCTCTTATTTTTTGAAAGAATTTGAGTCTAAAAAATCTTTCTTATTTTGGAGATCTAAAATTTACCATTTTAAAGCTAGTAATAAGTCCAACACCATAAGGCTCGCATTGAGATAATTCAATGAATACAAAATCACCGGGTTTATACATAACTCCATCGTGTGCTTCAAAAAAAACATATGAACCACTAGTACGTAACCTGTACGCTTTACCACGTTTATTTCTAGGATAATCTCCCTGAAAAAACAATAAATTTCAGCAATTAGTGAAATCATCCTCCAGAAAAACAACCAAAAATATTAAAATTGCTAATCAATAATTGCAAGTTAAAACTAAATAAATAAGAAATAAAAAAACGAAAAATTAGAAAAAAATAATTTAAGAAAGTGAACTGTGAATTTGAAAAAAAGAAATAAAACATTAAAAAAGAGTTTTCTAAAAAAAAATCGAAATGTCTTGTTAACAGCCTATCGTCAAATAATGATTATTAGTAACTTAAACCATAAAATTGGAAGTCCTTTGCTTTATATAACAAGTGAAAAAAGTGGATAATCGGCTACAAATTCTTTTTCGAAATAAACTCAAATCTAATTTTGTACAAAATCAATAAGAATCAAGAAAGAATCAAAAATCCACAGAATTAAAAAACGGTGCAACTTCTGTTGATACACGCTGACTTCAAAACACCAAACGATTAATAATAACCAATTAAAGAAATTTGATGCCAAATAATAATGAAATTAGTATATGCAATGATAAAAAAAAAAAAATAAAGATAACAAGAAAAGTACTTTATTATTGCCATTTAAGCTATAATATACAGGATCAACTTCGCATATTCCTCGATTTTGGCACTCCTCTGGGGTCAAATCACCTAATTCATCTTCATCCATTATTCTTCTATTATTGAATTCTTTTGTCTAAAAAAATAAAAAAAATTCACAAATAACAAAAATATTTTCATAAAATATTTTAACATAAAAGATTGGATTACCAGTGAACAGAATATACTAAATGATGTTTTTTTAAATGATTTTTTCCATTTATTCAAAAAAAATAGATGAATTAGAGATATATTTAATCTTATTTGTTTCAAAACCATTAAAATAATTATTTTTTATTCGCTTTTTTAAAAAATTAAGCTTTTATTATAGTTTTTTAATTTTTTTAAAAAAATATCAAAGATATTATCAAAGATAAATTCTGATTTTCCAATTCTAAAAAAAATAAAAAACTTGAGAAAATTTTGAAATGAAAAATTCGAAAACATATAAAAAAAAATTTTATTTGACAATTTAATAAAAAATTTTATTAAAATATTTACGAAAAAAACGTGAAAACTATGTCATGCAACAAATGAATAATGCGTCATTCATCGTAACTGCCGTGGCAAAAAAATAATTTCTTTCGTAAATGTAAATTTTTTAAAAAAATCACAAGAAATAAACAACGAAAATATTGAATTCGAGAAGACAACTGTGCTATAACCAAAAATATTCTTTTTTTGTCTAAAAATCACCTTTTTTTCTGGCTTGGCTCGTTCCATGACTATTAAGATGGCTAACTGAGTGGACAGTGGCACAAATTATAGTATTCAGAAGAAAAAAATTCAGAAATTCAAAAATTCGCTGCCTACTATAGAAATAAATTTATAAGAAACCAGCTGATGCCAGCAACCCATCTATACTTCCACATTCAAAATTTCCGCTAGCCGTAGCCAGCAGAACGAAGCTAACCAATGTGGTAAGTATAACCATTTATTAAATATAACGACAGGGATGAAATCCTTTCGCCAAAGAATCAGTGATAAATAAGTGCTTAGTGCAGATTTTATTCTTAATGGCAAGGCTACGCACTCCCAAAGATGAAGGAGGAAAATGAAGTAGGAAGAGATAAAAAACTGTCTATTACTGGTTGGTGTGACGAAAAGCAAACTAGTAATATGGATAAAAATAAGCAAAGCGAAACGGTATTTTAGGAAAATATATCTATTGAAGCAATAAATAAATAAATTAATAAATAAATTAACGGATAAATAATTATTCGATAGTATATTAAATAAATCGAACCAGTTATTTGATATATATAAAATGTATGTCGCAGTCTTCAAAATTGACTAATTGACATTAAACAGATGGCAATAGCGTGCGAATTTCCTATGCATTATTATATTATTCGATATTCCCTTATTATTTTTCCTTTAAAAATACACATATTTCTTATAGATAATTGATCGTATCATTTAATCAATAAGAGCGACAAAACAGTGATCAAAATTGGTGAATGAACGATGAACTAAAAATCATTTAATAGAATATATATAATAAATGAGTGGTGAAAAATAAGAAAGAAAATGTTTAATGAATCATTCAAGTGATATAAATGTTACTCAGAAAAAAACTACTGAAAACCAGTAATATAAATTTATACTCATTCTATATATCGCTACATTGGAATAATAATGGAGTTTTTAAAGATTACAAGTTAATTAAATGGTTAGCAATCAGCGTTTCTGGTTGGCTGCGCTGGCTACAAAAAATGCTTAAGAAATTTTCACCAGACAGGTACTTAGGGAGAGCGCAGACGCAAGCCTTCGACATTAGAATTTTTTAAATGCCAGCTAAAAGCAGTCGGATTTAGGCGAAAGCTGGACCGTGAGGCTTGAAATAAGAAGAAGGAAGGCAAAAGTAAGAAGACCAACGAGTAAACAAACAAGTTAAATAAGAAAAAATAAGACATATGTTAGAAAATAAAAAATTGTCGCTGAGCAAAAATGTAGAAGTCTGTTGCTTCTTTGTCTGCAATTCTTCATTCAATTGCAATTCACATAGAGAAAATAAAATGATAAATAACCGAAAATATCATGGATTTTTGTTCAAGCGAGAATGAAAATGCACATGAATCGTATTAAATCCTTTGGCTATTTTGTTATGAGGTGTAAGGCTTTTCAGACAAGGAGGCAGGGTAGCCGAATGGATAACTCAAATCACCCAGTTAAGAAGTAAAATTATGGCCTCTCCTTTCTACAGCAGTGAACCTATGTCGTCAAAAAGTATGGGGTGATGCTAGCGGCTCATTTGGACTTCCATCAGTGATTCCAGCGATTCTCTACCAAAAATCTCTAACCATTCTAACTGGCGGACAGCAAACCTTATCAGAAGTGTTGAAGTGTTGAATAATAATCTCTTACCTACCTTTCCATCGACTATTTGTGAAGTCGCAGGTTCATCGATTTTTTCAAAGTTTTTTAAAAATATCTTGGTTAGAAAAAAAATTCATGTAGATTTACCTTTAGTAAATGTTTACAATGTTCTTTATATAAAAAATACGTAATAATATAGAAAAATACGTCTCTCTAACTAACGATTTATTTATCGAAATTTGTTTTTAATAAAACAAAATATTTTTTTAACAAAACAAAATGTTAAGAACCTTTACACGTAAATAAGCAACTAAATAATTATAGCGTATATCGTTTCTAGTTAGGCGCTCGTCCGCTCATTGTACGGCGAGATGCCAGAGAGTCACTTGGAAATAGAAGTACAGCTATATCACCAACGGGACGACAGTTCTTTTTTTACTAAATAACGATCTACAATCAAGAATGTATGCTATATCCACAGAGCAAGGGCAGGGATTTGCCAGTAGCAGAGAGTGATACGTGCTGCTTGAAATGATAAGTAATATTCGATTAGTATTTTCATGGGTTTTTACAGATTTCACTGTTAGGGAAATAAACAATAAGACAAAGCAAAATGCGAAAAAGTAGACAATTCATTTTTATAATCTGTGGTGTATACAGTGAAATACAATAAGCAGTCAACGCTCACCGTTTTTGATTGTGCTAACTGCAACAGTTGTTAGTACGACTAGAAATTTTTTCCAGGTAGTCACATAACTGTGGAAGGTGAATTGCCACCATTTCTTCAATTTTTTAAAATAGATTCACTTCTGTTGGAGGCAGACCCCTCTTTTCACCTGAATCTGAGCATTTACCAAGCTTGTAGCTCCTGCCTTGTGGATATAACATATATTCTTGGTTATAGATCGTTATTTAGTAAAAAAAGAACTGTCGTGCAATACTCATTACTATTCGCATTACCCAAATTATCATTCATAATAGCTCATTATTTGATGAAAAACTGCTCATTCGATTTTAAACACCAACACATTTTACAAATCTTTTTAATGTCAAAATAATATTTAAAGAAAGAAAGCGAAAAATTTTATTATATATCAAAATATATGCATTATCACTAAACTACAAGCTTCGGCCTTAATAATAGAAGCTTAATCTGCAGAACATATGCGTAATAAGGATATTAGAAGAAAGCAATAATGTTGCGTGGTAAAATAAACCTAATAAAGTGCATGATTAGTGACATGCAGAAGTTTCTGAATGAAAAAAGCAAAATGAATGTTGATTTCCTAATTCCAAAATATTAGTAAACGACAATTTTGATAAAAATTAAAAGTGAAACAATAAAATTAATAAAAATGATCAAACCTTAATAAAAAAAAAAGAAGTAAAATTAAAAAATAAAAAATTGCAATTTTCTCTCTTTTTTTTCTCTGATCAAAATATTCAATCACAGCTGGCTGCTATAGTCATATCACCAATCGATTCGTAATCATTAATCACCTAATCAAAACACCACATTTTCTATATTTTTATTGCCGTTAATGACAACAAATGGAGGCACTTGAGCCAAGTGGAATTGAAAAGTCAAATGAATTGTACAGAGATAAAACTATCACCATAAAATTCAGATTATGCATAGGGCCAACCTATTCTTCCATCAGCAAATGATTCCTAGAAAAATTTGCACTGTAGCGAGCTTAACCAGATGCAGATAAAAGCTCAATAATGTGGGTCAAAAAATGATCGACTTAATAATCCATCTTGACAACGTCAAGAATTTGAGAAATTATGTATATACATTGCATTGTAAAGATATAAACATTTTTGTATTTCCCCGCACCACTGGAAATTGGTGAATGAGGCAAATCACTTGAGGATAGAAGTACAAGTGGGCCTCCAATAGTACGGATTTTTTAGTCTTATTTTAACGATATATGCTGAACAATGACCTTGAAAATGATAATCTAGGCAATACAATATTCGGCCGCATTTAATTTAAAATTTTAAATTTTCCTAATCAAATTCTGCTAATTTCAAAATGAATGATAACTTTTCGAGATAAACAATAAATGAATTTAATCAATCACTGAATAATAATAATTAATAATAATAAATAATAAAAATAATAATAATAAACAGGTTAAATTATATTAAATATCGATTAAAAAACCAGATTTACGGTGTTACATCGGAAATATTACCGAATATAATGAGAGTTTTATGTGTTAGTTATTGTATTCAATGATGAGAGTTTCGGAAATTTCCTAATATGAAAGGCAGCATTCCAATTAGATTGGAAGAGATAAGATGAGATGAAGAGGCAGTACGCAATAAAATATAAAAATTCGTAAATTTTTGCGATCAATGATAAGTGGTACTGATAAAGTCGTTGGATATTGGGTATTGCAAATAAATTCATGGTACGAATTTTGAGGCATTTTTACTCCTATCCTCCAATACTCCAGTGAAAGAATTCCATTTCAGTCATTAATCAGTAATAATGTGCCTTTCAAGTGTTTTGGCTTGTTCCACTGGTGACTACACTCCTGACCCGATGCCATGCTTTAAAGCAAAGTCGTTTCCGCTGACAAGAGAAACTGCAACAAGACATTTGACCGAGTGCTGACAACAGCAGCGAAAACTGTCCTTCAAATCAAATCAATGTAGAAGATGATAAGATCGCAATTTTTCTAAATTTATCAGCAGTTCAAGAAATCAGACTTAAATACCATGGATCCGTTAATATTACATCTAATGGTTAGAATAAAAATGAAATCAGACAGATCTCTGATAACAATAGCAAGAAGTGCTTTCTTTAGTCTATTTGTAATCATCACGAAACTAGATCCAGAACGAAAGATCGCATCCTTCTGTATTAGGCACAATCACCGATTAATATTGCAGCTAATAAGAATGGATTTCAGGAAATCACCTACCCACTGACCTTTTCATATCGATTCAATCATTGATTACGAATAATTGAACGGTTAGAGTTGACTATCCCCCGTGAAATATTTTTGCCAGAGTAAATAAGTAAGTAAGACAATAGTGCGTCTTCTTCACCAGCCGAATTCTTTGATAATAGATTTTATACCGCTCATCTCACCGGAGGCAGAATTCAAATTCGAACGATAAGACAATAATAAGACAATAAGCAGCAAGCAGTTAACTATCTCCCCAATTAAACCAATGAAGCAATTTCAATATCAAAAATCTCAAATTTTCAACCTCATCAAATTAAGATGAAAAAATTACTGAAAATAGGAAAAAATACTTACCAATATTGGTTTAATAGAAATCATTCTTCCGCAAAGTTTCGATTATATATTTTTTTCAGTTTAATTTTTATTATTTCAAATAGAGAAGCGATGAATATTTGATAATTTAAGAGAACAAGGCAATTCGATTTGACGAATGCCAAAAATATTGCCAATAAAGAAGTGAAAAAAATTATCTGATACTGGAAAACTGTATTTTATTGAATTCAATGAGCAAGTCAGATTATATTAGCGAAACAGCTAAACCAACAATAATTTTATAATTTTTTAAATAGTGGATTTCCATTATATAACATCGACAAAAATACTTATATGGGCGAATTATAACTGTGACATTTGCTCCAATTTACAACTATGAGGAATTTCATTTTTTTGAAGTACAAATTTTAAAATTTGTAAAAAAAATTTCTTCATTGAAATTAAGGTCATTGAAAGGTTCAAAAATTGAAATTTTTGTGTCGCATAGACTTGATACGGAAACAACTTGGTTTACGTAGTCTTATTTTGTCTATTCTCTCAGTGCTACTAGTTTAATTAGCGTTTATCATTCCTGGTTAGCTCTACTGGCTGGCTGGCTGGTTATTAGCACGGTTATTTTGCTAGAGGAGATACTTGATAGAAATAAAAATAAGTCGCCGCTATCGTCAGGAATTATTTAGTGGGAGGTTCACTTTTGTCGGAGGTTCAAACCACTGACTCTCAACGTGAGGTGGGATCGTGTAATTCCCCAATGCAAAGGATTAAAAAAAAATTCAATAAAAGAATGGAAGCAATGGTCGCCGATATGACGATTATCATTATTCATTAATAATAGTAGCTGATAATAAATTTATAAATTTTAAAAAAACATGATAAATCTTTACAGCCTTTCTTCACAGAATTTTTTCTAGTTTCTTCTCTTATTTCCTAGCAAACTTTTCTCTCCATATTCATCTAATGGCATTTCTGATTTGGCCACTTCCACTCATAATGGAATGAGGCAGAGAGTTATTTAAGGATCAGTAGATTCGCTATCATTTTTATTTTTGAATTTAAATTGGCATTGTTAGCAATATTGTTGTTGACCTTAAAACAAAATGCAAATAAGGACAACTGACGCATAAATATAAGAGGCATATGAATGCGTAATAAAATGCGAATAAGTTTTTGAGTTAACTTTAATAATTGGTGCGGGTCAGCGAAAACAACGCAAAGTCGTTGTAGATAGAATGAAAATAGCGACTTTTTTTAAAGAGCAATCATTATCACTGGTTAGACTCGTCGAAACAGATATGTCGGGAGATCCCTCGGTAATAGAAATACAGGTGAATCGTCACTACTACAGGAATTTTGACCATGTTTACTCCTACCGGGAATTTCAGCAAGGACGGTGCAAATTAAGCAACAACCCAACTAGTTATTCTTATTTCCTTTACCTTTCTCCGTTAGTGCCGCGATAATGCAGCCCGATGAAAAATGGTGGGTCGGCGGATTCGAACCCAAGCTTCGATTCTCGGTGACAATAATGGCCACTTAAGTAATGTGTAATTAAATGGTGTATGGAAAAAGAAATAACGGTGTAGAGAAACTAGCAATATAGGTGAAATTGGCAATATAGGTCAATACAGGTGAAAACATAAACAATAAAGCACAATGGGCCGGCTGTTTGCCCCAATAAAGCACCATTCATCAAATAACTTCTTTACAATTATAGAATAGAACAATATAGGATACAAAAAAAGTAAAACAAATTTTCTCAAAAAAACTAATCTGACCAAATATTATCAAAAAAAAAAAATAAAATCCTGTAGGAACACAAATATTTTATAGTTAGAACTATTTATCATCTGGAGGCATAAAAAAATGAAATTAAGACTATGGGCTTACCAAAATGAGACTATGCAGTGGACTTGATGAAATCCAAATTCAAATTTTATATAAGGCGGGAGAGAGAGTGGAGTGGAGGATTTCTCTGATCGAAAGCCAAGGTTCAGATTTTACGTCTGACAGGATTAAATCTGTGGCAGTGCAGTTCTATAAGCATGCGACTTCCAGGCAAAGAATCATTCAGATAAGATAGAAACTTCTTTTAACTAAAAATTTTAAAATTTTTAATAAATTCGATAAAAGTAAAAATAACTTTGACCTTACTTACTTTGTTTACTGTTTTTAACACAAGCGGCCGTGCCACGTTCTTCATCGTCCACCGCTGTTGCCTTTTTCCTTTATGCCGAATTTTGGAATGGATAAGGCCAAGGCTCAATCTAAATCAGAACAAATACGACTAAAAGAGAAGGGATATTAGGCGCCCAGCGATATGGGCCTAAATGGTGGAAAATGAATGGATTCCATTATTTTCATATATGGCTTCACTCGAGCTGGGATAGAAATGCATAAATTTTGAATTTAGCATATAAACAAGTATACCGTGGATTCGACTCAATATTTCCAAGAGAAGAGAACAATTTGCTTTGAATGCTGCGTTATCAAAGAAAGAACAAGTGAAAATTAGAATTCAATATTCAACTTCTGCCCTCCCCCCTCCCCCCTCCCCCTTAATGCATTGAATCGATCGTGATCGTAAATTGCGTAAGGTCAACTGGATCCTTTAAATAAACGAACAATTGAAAACGACACTAAACTATGATGAATTTAATATGAAAATAATAACAAAAAACATGCTTAATTTTTTATTATAAAGCAATGCAACGAAATTATTGCTGGCAATCGCTGATTAACGAAAAAATGACAAGGAATGGAAAAACGGAGAGAAAAAGGAGAGGGGGAAGGGAGAAGGGGACAAAAAAAAAAGCAAAGCGACGAATCATAGAAACAATAAAGCCACGCAAGCATATTATATGCGCAAATGAGTGGGTTTAATGCTCAACATTTGTGGTTAAGCTCGCTCCACGCTCTAGTACGATGGAAATTTTTTTGCTCGAAAGCCATTTCGAGAGGGAAATATAGATGGGCCTCCAGCAGCACTCAGATTTTTTTAACGATAGGTTTACTCCTGCCGAGGAGAGAGTTCGAACGCCGACGATCAAGATGATAACCTGAGCAATAACCATTCGGATATTCCGCTCCCATAATTACAGTCGTAACGGAAAACACTTATATGGGTTTTAGCTATGGTAATGGAGGACGACAATGTAAATTGAATCATCGAAATAAGGATGAAACGAGTTTTTCTTATTAATCAAATAATAACGACTTTCTATGAAGAAAAATCAATCACCGTCGTGAGAATTTATTTTATTTCATTTTATTGTTGATTTAGTTGATTATTTAACAACCAGAAAAGGGTAAAAAAATTTAGTCAGCACAGCCCCAATTCGAAAAAAGAAAAAAACTATACGCTTTATTTATTTAAGATAAGCATAGCGAAAGGATTTCACCACATAATTTCCTTTTCTTCATCTTTCAACAGTTCTTACCATTTCCGTTTCAGTTGATTACTTGGAAGAGATCTTTTTAAACAAAAAAAAATCGAGCTGCAGAGAGAAGGATGGGTGGACACCGAATATTGCTCAGATTTCATCAATATGCTTATTTGTGGAGAGAAATCGAACTTATAACGCTCACCTTAATCGAAGCAACGAACTACTTGGTCATATTGTACTCTCTTGTACAACATTTATTATTGAAAGACTTCTTAGCAAAACTTTAGTGGTTAGCGGACGTTTACCATTTCCGATTATTTCTGATTAAATCTGGGGGAGATTAGCTCCACTGCCTGTTTGATTAGAGATTATAGGCGGAGAGTTATATGAATGACAATAGAATTACAAGTAGCTAGCCAGCATTACCCAGATTTCTTCAATGTTAGGTCATTACTACCGAGAGGGAAGTCGAATTTTTACCTCTCAGTGCGATAATTTAAACCACTCGGTTAGCGAGTCCAAGATGCCAAAGCATCGATTTAAATAAAAAATTAAAAATGAAATTAAAACTTTTAGGACTGAAATACATAAACGATTGTTTGATAAGAATAATTGTTACATATAGCAATGATATTTTTGAACAACATAGTGATATATATTATAAGTTTGTTGTATTTTCAACGGTTGGCAAATATAAATAATTCGGCGATTAATATCAATAATGGCTGCCTTTCGATGCCGAAAATAAATTCTTTTCTACGCGCGCCTTATGTTCTTTAATGTTCTTTATCAGCGATAATTATCACTGAATTATGACTTAACTAGTTAGCTGTTAAATAGATACCCAAATTCAGCAAAAAGATTTTTTTAAAAAAGGATAAATAACAGCTATGAGAAAGTTATGAGACAAGAAGGAATTCGTTGTTTCAACTAATGTTAAGCCATTATAAAATCATGCCAAAAAATAAGAAGAGGTCAAGAGGAGATAGGAGAAGTGGTAACTGCTTTGAGGAAGGTCAGTCATGAGAAAGTTATTGTAGCAATTGTTTTCTTATGTCTGCTGTTTTAATTTATCATAATATTCTCTCCCTTTTAAAATAATTTTCAAAACAATTTTCAACTTCGAATAAGTTAGATTATTAATTAGACTGACAACAATTATCAGCTTAGAACGGTGGTTAATATTTTGTATATAGGGAAGACCCACTGGCAATCTTGGAAAGCCTATGAACACCTTTAAGCGATAGCCTATGAACACCTTTTCATGAAACCTACAGATCCTTTCTTGAAAATCCAAATAATATTTTTTAAAAATTGTAAAATTAAACTTTTCCATCTTAATGTTTTAAAAATTTAATTATTCTAATTTTATTATAATCAGTAAAATACTTAAAACTGGACGAAATTCAGCGATTTCCTTGTCAATAAACATTCGAAGAAAAAATAAAAAAACTAAATATTTATAAGAATTCACTGCAATGATCCTTTTTTTTAAAGAGGGTTCACCATTGCCGTTGATTTGTAACAAGTTGCTTACTTACCTTAATGAAAACCTACTCCTTCACAAATATTGACAAATCTTTTCGATTAGACAGCATCAATTGATAATGGAAAAAAGTATACCTAGATTTGATAATGTTTAGCCAAAGCCAAAGCTTTTAAAAATTGTTGGCCCCCCTTAGTTATGGCATTATAGAGGACCTGTATAATTGGGTATCAGATTAGGAACGTCACCAGGCTATATGTGTCAACAACATTCTTTCGGCGTTCCTCAAGGTAATGTATTGCACCAATACTTTTCTCATTGATGATACCACCAAAGTAGCAGCAAAGCCATTTATCTACCATTTATCACTCATTGATGATACCACCAAAGTAGCAGCAAAGCCATTTATCTACCATTTATCTTTATGCAGATATAAAATTATTAATCTCATGGGATAACCTGTCTTCACTACAGGATGACCTTAATAAAATTGCCAACTGGCTATATGACAGGCAAATTACCCTTTCCTTTTAAAAGCATTTAGCGTTTTACATATAAATTCGAAAGGATTCGATCTTCCTAATCTTCTTGCTATTAGTAACAGGTATGTCAGATATGGTGCCAGATATATGAGTCTTATATATTTCCGATCTTGGTATAATCATGGATGAAAATCTTGATTACGATCTTCATTGGAGATATTAAATTTTACTTTTATTTGCTTAAGAACAGACCTGAAAGCTTTCTTATCAAAATGTACAAAGCATTAGTTTGGTCTCCTCTTGACTACAGCACTACCTGTTACTTCCTAACATACCGTCGCAAACCAAGTAAAATAAATGAAGGACTCCAGAAATAGTTTATATGTCTTCTCTTTCCTAATAGCAATTTTAATTATAAAACAACTCCCCTTCTCAACTTGTTGAATTAAATAAGATTTAAACTTATAAAATTTATATTTATAAACTTCTATATGGTCCTGTTAAATTAGATTGTTCAAAATAATATAATTTTAGGTTTAATTTGAACCCAACAAGATCTAATGGGTTAAATTCACTAAAACCTAAGTTATGCAAAACTAAAGTAAGGACTCAAGGACTAAAGTAAGACTCCTTTACTTGCACTATTAATTACTAGAATAGACTACCAAATGATATAATTTGTACGTCTATTTTGAAATCTTGATTTTTACCATTCGAATATGTGTAAGTGATTCACTTCGAACTATTTTGTAACTCCTCTTTGTTTCTTCTTTACTCTAATGCTTTTTGTCATATTTATTTTCTTTTTTTATCATTAATTTTCATTTGTTACTTTAACTATTATTATCAATACAAGCACATAGTGCTTGCAGTCCTTACTGGTTGATTTTTAATAAATTAATAAATAAATAAATTCCTAGTTGGGCTCGCTCCACTGGATCAGACAAATTTTGCTAGGAAGCCAGTTGGTTATAGAAGCACAATCAATTATCACCTAATTGGAACTTGAGTTATTCTTGATTCTCGATGGCATTGATCTTTCCACTATGCTACTCATATCATACAAAATTTAATAATTGAAAAATGAGGATTCCAATAAATAAAAATTGTTGAATTGAATGGTTAATTGGTTAGTTAGAACGAGAGAATGAGGAAATTCAGATAACGATGGCATTTTCCAAATCTGTAGAAATTATACATATTCATATGGATCAATGGAAGAAAATAGGTGAAAAACTTATTCCTATTTAGGATTTGATTCTCCTGAAAAAAACCCGATCTATTTTTATATAATTGGGTCAAAAAAAAATTTTTTTTAAACGTCAAAATTCAGGAAATATGAAAATTGTCAATGAAAAGAAATTCAGGAAATATAAAAAATATTGATTATTAATATTCACATAGAAATAAATAAAAATAAATAAATAAAATATATACAAAAGAAGAGCAATCCATAAAGAATAGTAAAGGCTTTCGTTAGAGTCATTTAGATAAAATGGAAATGGATCTGTAGAATCATCCGAATTTCACTTTTATTAACATTTTACTCTTCTTAAAATTTGAAAATGACCGTAGAAGAATGTAATAATAAATGATAAATTTTACATTAATTTTACATTAAAATTTAAAGAGATTAATTGAAAATTGTGAAATTGTAAAATACTGAGAAATAATTTTTCAAAAATATTAATTTCTGTGCTCAGCTCTATTATTTTTACAACATTTCTGGAACAATTTTGAACCTTATTATTATTATTTTTTGAATTTAAAGACAAAGAACAAAAGATAAAAAACATTAAAATGTGAAAAAAAAGAAAAATAAAAAGACAAATTTAGTTTAACTTTTTTGTCTTTGATAGGAGTAATATCGAAAATTCGGATGCTTACTCAACTGCATTTTTATGCCATGTTATAGAATAAAAATTTGAATGAGGTTAAGAAAATATAATGCAAAAAAATAATTCCACTTCGCCCCAGCCTACCCCTCTTCAAATACCATTTGATTATTTTAAGTTGAAAGATCTAGAAAGAACGAGTATAGATATCGAGGAACTTCAACAAACAATGGTGACATTAGCGACCACTCTGGAACAAAAAAAACTAAAAGAGGAGCGATTTTCTTTTTTATAAGAAAGCTATTTAGGCTTGAAACACTGGATTAAAATGATCTTTGTCTTAGAGATACTCAGCGAGAGAGGCATAATAGTCGCCTGCATTACCGAAGTCCTGGATCGATACTCTGAAATAAGAATAACAATTCACTGAGCCATTCTTTGTCACGACCGTTCGATAACGTTGCCACGAAGCGTGATGAGTCGGCTGGACCTGAATCGGAGCCATTCTCAAATAGCACCCATCTCAATAGCCGATAATCTACGGGTGCATTGGTAGAACGATATAGATATTCGAGTTCGAATAGGCGATAAACCTTTCGCCTATTTTGCAAAGTAACCGTAAGTCAGGAGAAATGGCGCCCACTGAGAGATTATATATGTGCGTATAGTGGACCTTGTCTACAAAAAGTTATAGTCGATAATATGGAATAATGAAGATATGACTGGAGACATGAAGAAATATGACTGAAGCCGGAGCAAGGTAATCCTCCTTCCAATCTCAAAGAAAGATGACAGAGAACATTACCCAAGTTTTCACAGTATAAAATTTCGCAATCTTTCATTGACTTTGCTGTTGCTTTGCATTTTACCGATATGGCCTCTTATAGCGAATGAAGGAGTTTCATTCCCCTAAAGAGACAGAATATAAAAGTGTGGAAAAATAATCAAAATTATCAAAGCGCATTATCAGCGCACGATAAGTGAAATATGCGAGCATACTGAATTTTTTATACGGTGCATCCAGATTTTTCCCTTGCAATTTTCAATTATGCGATAGATTCGGTTATGAACATGTTTTTTTAGAAGTATATAAACCTGACCAGAAAACAAAATCGCACAACTCGAATTAGCTGACAATGTTGTTTTTTTTGTTGATAGTTACATAAAATTACAACAGATATTAGATATAAGAATGTCAAGAACAGGAGCAAATTGCGTTCATATCATATCAATGTAAATAAGACTTTTTATCTTATATGCCGGGTGATAAAACCCAAACCATATGGATTCTTTCCTGGTTTAAGAAGCGTTAAATTTGAATTGCCTCAAATCCATTCTTATGATGTGGGTGACTGCGAATAAAGCTCAAATTCATTTATATTGTGCAAATATTTTACTAATCATTATTACTGAACTTCTCCTATGTTAGTTAAGTCATGTTCTTCGTCGCTCACAGAAACTGACATATATCTCTCTAAATCCTAAATCTTGTGATATCAAAAGTGGTATGTGGAGACTCAATCAAGACTGGACAAATGCAATCAAAAAAGAATCAAGCACACAGATGGTCCAGCGATATATGGCGTCAGTTAGTTAGGACAAGGCTTGGATTGGGAGGTTTAGAAACGTCTTTTTTTCTGTTATTACCAGTGAAGCCAGCCAAAAAAATGATGGTGCAAGGAGAACGATTTTTCCATTAAAAGAAGAATAATTTTTCAGTGGGTTTAAGTTACCAAAAAAAAATTTTCGTTCCAGCTTTTATTATTTATTATTATTCATTATTTCAAGGAAATTAAAATTTAAAATTTGATTTATTAAAGGCATCAAATATTTATTTCCCACCCAAACAAAACTTATCAGACTGATTGCCTATTAATACCGATTTTCATGGATCACCTGGTGACAAGAAGCACAGATAGATCACCAACACCATCCGAATGAAAGATTCTCTCTCTCTCTCTCTCTTCAACACGATAATCTAAACCATCATCGGCTCAACTATCCTACCACCTATTTTATAATACTATAAAGCGATGATAATTTTACAGAAATTTGATGTATTTATGTAAAAAGAAAGTCCATCATATTCCAAACAGTGTTATTAGCGCCATGTTTAAGATTAATCCATTTTTTCGAGAAAAAATAAATATTCCTCAAAAAGAATGGAATGAAAAAAGATTATGGAATATAATTTCCTATAATATTTCTAAACTCTTTTTCAGCATCTACCAATTCTAATAGCCAATGAAATTTGCCAAAGTACCAGAAATATGAATTCAGATCAGATGAAATACGTGATCATCAAGAAAATGAACGTCGCTTGATTTTATATAACTGGCTTAAAATTAAAAAAGCTAGAGGATATGATCAAATGTTATTAAAATCCTACAATTTTTGACCAAAAAATATTTCTCTCTTTAATAACAATTTGATTGTAATTGTGCTTGTGAATTCAATTAGTTTAATTGATATATATTATTAGCATTTTTATACTAAAATCACTAAGATAAATTTAAAACGTTATATGCCTAGTTTATTTCAATACATTTAAAAAAAAACTTGATCTCACCACTTCAAAGTGAAATTACAACTTTTATAGGAGTAAAGTACCACTGATCAATTCTGACTACATAATTCTGCTAACAAGCCATCGTGAACAATGGCTCATTTGGTGTTAAGATAATTGAGTGGCATTTTGCTTCGATCAAAACATCATGAAACTATTCCTCTGATGAAAGTAAATTTGGGAATGGAATTGTCCAAGTTATGTACCCACCAATATATTTTAAAAAAATTTTGCCTTAAACACCCAATTTTTATTAATAAAGTAAATAAAAGAACAATTTAAACATGAATTTTAGAAATTTAAATATATTGCGAAAATCTGAATTCAACTTCAACCCTTTTATGAAAGGAAATCAGTCATTACAAGTGAAATTCTGAAAAATTATATCCCTACACTTACAAGAGAGAGTAGAGATGATCTCATCCTAGAAATTATAAGGTATAAATAAATTCGTATAAAAATTCAGAAAAATGTTCATTTCCTCTCATTTAATTATTTTTTTAATTATAAATATATATATTAATGAGCAATGGATGAATAAAAGTGGTCAGCACTTACAATTTCTGGTTAGGCCCGCTTCTTTGTCAGCAAGGTTAGAAATTTTTGCCAGCGAATCTCTGAGCGACAGAAGTATAGCTAGCATCGCTCAACTAACAGGTTCACTCCTGTAGGAGCTGAATCCTTAAGAATACAATAATCTGAGTCACTACCCATTCGGCTATGCTATCCCTGGCGAACAAATGGGTGCATGGATAATAAAGCCCCGGCGATAGCTATATGAATTAATATTTATTAGCAAATAAATAAAAATGCATATAATGCAAATGCAAATGCAAAATGCATAATGCAGATTTGAAAAAGAATTTAAAAGAAACACTTAAAAGAATCATTTAACGAAAATTTAAAAACGATTGCGACTAAATAGAAACGAAATATCATTAAAAATAAGCCAACTTTTCAGCTGAATTCATTCATTTATTTTTCATAATAAATTTACAAATTAAATATATTTTAAAAATATTCATTATCTTATTACGCATATTAATTTTATTGATGAAATTGCTAACAAATTAAATTTTGAAATTTAAAAGCTAAATTTCATAGATAAAAATTTAAAAATGTAAACAAATATGGAATTGAGTAAAAATAAAAAAAGTGATAGGAAAGAAGATGATAAATAAATAAGCACTAATATTTTAAAAAAAGTAATGGATGATCGCATCACTTAAAAGAATCATTTAACGAAAATTTAAAAATCGCCGAAAAACAGCCATTCGAATCGATGAAAAATTGCTAATTATAATAATAACAATGACAATTAAGTGCGAATTAAATTCTCATCATTCCCATCGGTTGTGTTCGCCTATCAGAGGATCAGAGAATTCGAACCTTAATCGAGATACGTATTTCTAAGCAACAATCACTCGGCTGTACTGCCCTCTTATAATAGTGTATAAATCAATAACTCAACTTTGTTTTAATTTATACAACCTTATTTTCACAATTAAAATCAAATTAAAATATTAGCGAATTCGCTTTTTAATATTACTTGCAGTTTTTTGGGAAATTTATTGATTTAGCACCCAGAAAATCATATAAGTCGAAAGTAAACCTGTCTTTAAAATTGAAAATCGGATGAATCTATTCGATATTACGGATATTAGAAAATATTACTCAAATCAATAATTCATTTATAAAAATTCTTTCTTGTTTGTTTATTCCTTCGACTAAAGTCATGAAAGGTTTGCTTTTTGCATCATGGTGCAAGTAAATCTATCATGAAAAGTAAAATTCTGACCCATCTGACCCATCTGTACTTCTGTTTCAACAGTTTTCAATCTTCTATACCCTTCCCTTTTTATCATATGCAGAACAAAGAATTTCCCATGGACATTCTAGCTTATTTTCGTAGGTCCTTTATCCACTCTGCTCTTGAAACCTAAAATTCTCCCCTCCAAGTGAGATTCCCTATTGACAGCCTTTGCTCTACTTCAGAAAAAAAAATTGCTAGGATCATAGTAAATGGGATAGATTTAATTTCTTCTTATTTAATCTAAATTTAAAAGACCTTCTCTTCTTTTTTTTTCTTCAGACTTTAAACATCTCGGAACCGCTCTAATCCCAAATGGCCAAGCGAAATTACAACCCGGATAATGGGAGCTAGAAATATTTTCTTCCAGTTAATAAAACCCTAATGGACACGTCGCGAAATCACTTTAAAAACGAAAACATCTATATACCTGAGATTCGCTCGATCTAGCTAAATTACGAGACAAGGCCACTGAGAGTGGAGGATATTAAAAAATTATTTGCCTTTGATTCATGTTTTATAAATTATATGGGTTAGACTTTAGATTTTGGTAGTTTGACCAATTATATAAAGGCTTAGACGAAGGAAAAGGAATGGCTTCTTTTACTAATGTCGATGGTGGTATTAGATCGTGCAGCTTGGAAACGTTTTATACTTTTAGCTAGTGCAGCCAGCCAAATGGTGAGAGCTGTTAGAAGAAAAATAATGATAATGGCTTGATGCTGGTTCTTTACCAAGAATCTCTAAAAAAAATTTGTCTAATTCGCGAAGCCAGTGAGCTTAGCCAAAAATGGTGAGCATCCTTTGAAAAAAATAACGGAGGATTTAGATATAGATAGGTACATTAATAACAACAACTTTTAAAAGTAATCAATGAAATAGTTAAGAAAATTTGTGAAACCAAAATGAATTTTAAAAGACATATTACGTGAAACAAAGCGTGATAATTACTAATAGGAGATAACGTGAAATACAAGTGGTAAATATTACTTGAATTATTACTTAGTTTACGGGCTGATTCCTTCAACTTGACGGAAGCAAATCTTATCATTAAAAGTTAAATCCGAGTGAAGCTGATGAATTTTGATAAATCTGTGCTCAAATAACTCTCTATGGCAAAAGTCCCTCTAATGACTGGAAATTATGAGTTATGAGTGATTAAATGGTTCGAGCAGCACTTTATATAAAATGGATAATGATATGGATTGGATCGTTGCAATATAATGTTGGAAAAGATGGAAAATGCTTGAGATGAAGGAAGGAGGCAAGATGTTTTTTAGTGAAAAATTGATGTCTGGGAAAATTCACTTCTCGTTAAATGTTTTTAACGGCATACAAAATCGATGCCCGCATTACTTTCAATTTTTTCAAATGTTTATTCTTCTACTTCAGCAAAAATGGTTCAAAGAAATTATAAAATAAAAATTAATTTTTTAGAAAAAAGTCACCACATAAATCTCATATTTCTATTAGCACATTTAATTTTAGTTTAGCTAGTTCCATTGTTTACAAGGATGGATAAAAGGATTAGATTCTTTCATCAAAATGTGGTTACTTCGAGAAAGAAAAACAGACGTATTTCCAGCGTCATTCCGATTTCACTCTTTTAATGACAGCTTTACTTCTACCAAAATTGCAAGAACCGAAATCTATGATGGCTTTGACACTGTTATAACTTTCCCTCAACCTATCAACCTTTAGAAGCTATCAACCTTTGACCACTCAAGAAACATTTTACGGATCCATCGAGCGCATAAAATCGCATATGATTGTGTCTATCTTAGCTCAAATATCACCTATACTAATAATGTTATCATAGAATGTTAAAGCACGCTCTCCGTGCGTTTACCACAGGAATTGACTCATATTGCGTTAACTGCCGAACGCTGTAATGGTTAGTTAGCGAGAAGGGCCAGTCTATAGCTGGACTGATACATTCAGGAAAGATTTTGAGCATATAGGAGGACCAGTGATGGACTTAAATGAAAGAAAAAAGAATGGCTTCTATTACTATTGGCGATGGCGTCGGACTGAGCAGCTTGGAGACGTCTTACCCTTATAAGCAGCGGAGCCAACCTAATTAATAATGATGAAAGCTATTAGAAGACGAAGAGAATCAACAAAGCAATCATTAATTTGAGGTGAATATAAATAATAAAATGCTTTCCAAACGCTACTCACATTTTGCACAACAAAATAATTTGTAAATTAAAATTTAAATTTATTTCTCAGTAAATAAACGATTTCTCAGTAAATAATACTAAAACAGCTGAGTGGCTTATTGCTTAGATTATCATTAAAAGCACCATGGTTCAGCGCCTATAGCCTGAAGCACTGTAGTTTAACAAAATTTCCGAGTTGTAATATAAATAGACTTTCTCTAATCTATTCTTTCCCTAAATCATTTGAAGTTTTGGGAATTATGGAGAAATTAACCCAAGCAGAAATAAAATTACCAATATATTAAGAAAATTATGAGCAATATGGACAAAGAGTAATTTTCTAAGACTATTTGGGCAAGTGATGCAATGATACAAACATAATGGTTCATGGTTCGCTTTCTGACTTTTGTCAGCAATAAACCTTGACATTTAAATCATCAGAGGTAGATATCAGAGGTAGATACTAAATTCAAAATTCGTTTTCAAGAATTAAACTTGTTTTATTAAATTGTCAAAACTTTGACACTTCCGAGAAATTTAAGAAAAATTATTCTATATGTAATATTATTAACATTTTTTTTGAAAATCAAAACCTTTTCGCTCGCCCTCTTTATTTTGGAATAATTTCTCTGAATTAAATTAGAAATAGTAAATGAAACCAGCCTAAGCAGGAATAATTAGAAACATTTTCAAAGGACTCATGAAATTAGAAATCCAATCCAATCCCGATAATTTAATAGTAAAAATGTGTCAATTCTTCCGATAAAAATGATACTAGCGATAAGATTCATTATTCATGGTAATTTAACCAAATAAATCAGATGACGCGTGGTGCAAGAAAAGAATAGATATATCCGGAAAATATAAGCGTCTATGAATGCTATGCTTTTTATTTCGATTTATCGTTGAAAAAATTGAAAAATATAAATTTTGAGAGAGAGAGAGTAGATCAGTGGAGTGTAATCTTTTTAGAACTATTAACTATCAAGTGGAAAGGATTTTGAGGTGTTAAGGTCCAACATCATCAGTAGTTGAACAAACAATATAATCGAAAACAGAATAAATTTGGAAAAATTTCAAGGACTGATAAGAAATAAAAGAAATAAATAAATATTCGAGTGGATGACGCATCCTTCCTTTCAATCCTTAGTTAAGCCATTTATTTATCAAAAATTAAATGACCAATCCGAATCAAATTACAGTTAATTTATAAAGAAACGATATTTAATTCAAAAATTTGAAAATGAAAATTTTAAACTAATTTTAAACTTCATCAGAATACAAATCTTCATCAGAAATGAAGAAAAAAGTAAGAAAAACGATACTCCTCTTTAATTCTTCCAACAATACTCAAACTTTTCAGTTTGGTTGATTCCAACGGGTCTAATCATCCAAAATTTTAACATTTAGTGCTATTTTTTTACTAATTTTTTAAAAAGATTGGGCATTTCGATCCCACCGTTAGCTTATTACTTCAGTTTATATGCACAAACTGGTACCCAGCAACCACTTGTATTTCACTTTTAATGACGATTTCCATACTGTTTCTCAGTCGAGACTTGACTAATGCTATTTTTAATTTTTGTTTTTAGATCCTTCTACATCATGCGCTTTTTTATTACTATAACACCTTTTTAACACCTTTTTTCCACTAAATCTAGTTTTTGTTCAGCTTTTTTTAACGATTTTCGCACTTTATTGTTCCAAATCTAATTTTTAAATTTCTAAATTAGAATTATTTTTTTATATTGCAAACAGTTTCGCAGCATTTCTAATTGGGTTTGCAGCACCAGTTCCACGAAAAATGGAAATTTTTGCCGGAGAGCCACTTAGCGACAGAGACACCAACTTAATTAACCAAAAGCATTTGCATTTGTATTATGTATTCATCAACAAGTTATTTTACTAATAATTTGGCTTAAATTTGGCTTAAGTTTTATAAAAAGTGATAGCCAGATTTTATTGATAAGAAAAATGAACGAACCATTAATATAATAGGAGGAAAACTTGGCGAATGGATCGACCAAAGGCATTCAATTTTTTCTTTATTGCAATAATCATTTTCCAAAATGAAATAATTGTGATGATAATCAATCATATGAAAAATAACGGAAAAAAGAATGATTAAAGTAAAAAAAAAACAATTATTTCCATGCTTTTACAATAATTTATAAATCTGTATTAATGATGATCAAAAATGGGAGAAAAATTCGAGCTAATGACCCGGTACTTTTATCGACATGTAGCTACTCCGTCGCAAAAATTTCTCATAAATAATTAGGACAGTAAACCTGACCAAAAATATTGAGCACTAACCACTCATTTTACTCAGTAAATATATTCGTACTTTTTTATTCTTATTTCTCACTTTTGCGTTTAACTGAATTGAATTGAACTGAACTTAATTTTTACAACTAAAGAACAATGAATGACCGGTGACCTTCAATTTTGCAACAAATAGCAATAAACAGGAAAAAATTGAAATGAAAATATGAAAATTACAAAATAATAGAAAGGACGAGGAAAAGTGAAGTAAAAAATTGAATTTAAAAATTGAGGAAAAAATAAAATAAAAGTAAAAAAACAACAGCCGAAATTCTTCGATATTTCTAAAAGTTTTTATGGAAAAATTTTTAAAAAATTTTTTATTAATTTATTAATTTAAGCTTCAGAGAAACCCTGATTTAAAAAATCGAAGAGATCTTTTATCAGTATCAGTAGTTTAATAATCGTTCTATTTTTCATAATTATTTCATAATCTACAGAATTTTTTGATCATTGAGTAAATGGATACTCATGTAGGAATAAATGTGTTCTTCGAAAAACTGAGTGTGCTGGCGACTCACCTGTACTTCGATCGCTCTCTGGCATATTTATTTGGTCCGATGAGCTGAGCGAACACAGCAATGATGAATGAGTGCTTTTAAAAAAAATGGATAAGCTCTAGCCACATATTAAACACCATATAACATTCGTGAAAAATTGAGAGATTTGCAGAAAAGATAAATAGTTCTCGAACTTATAAACGTCTTACTCAATTCAAGATCAAGACATATCATTTTGACAATGACAGCCTGACTAGCGATGGAAAAATTCCCATGAAACTGACGAACATTCTCAGTGAAACAAATCCTGTCATATTCATTCGGAAAAAGATGCATTAAAAAGGATCAAGGTAACTAGCGCAAAGATAACACGATAACTGGCCAATCAAAAAGAAATGTCTAAATAACCAGAAAATAACCTAAATTATTGGCAAAATTGAGAATATTTCTTTTTTTAGTGAAAAGATTTTAAACATCTCCCTTATCTCAAATTAAATCAAATTAAATCTCTAGGCGAAAGAAAACAGAGAAAACAAAAAACAATTCTACAACATTTCCTAAATGTTTCATTTAATTATTTTCTTTATTAAATGGATATCCTGAATAGCGACTAGGAAAGAATGTTTTTAGTCTTTGCTAGAAGTATAATTAATTCATATAAAAAGTGGTTAACTGATTTGTTAAAATGCTAAGACCTAGGATCAACCTAAGGTTTGGCAAATCCCAGAAATGATTGTGCGTGCACAATATTGTAACACACTGTTCTCATTATTATTGCATTTTAGAACCTTCGGGCAGACAGCTAAATATAAATAAATTTAAAATAAATATAAATTAGATAAATAAACAAATATAAATATAATACAATATAAATAAATATAAATATAAGTATAAATTTAAAATATAAATTTTAGATAAAAATAAATATAAATAAATAAAAAGAACAGTATAAATTTAATAAGAAATTTTCTTCATAATCATTCAAAAAATAAATTTAAGCAATGATAAAAATTTCGAGTTATTTGACATATGAATGTATCTTTATTATCACTGATAATGAATGAATATAAGGATTTGTCACGAAATTATCCTATCGCTTGATTATTGCCAGTTGCTTAGTGCGTAAAGAAAAACTGGACAAGCTGTTGCGAAATTCAAAATTTCTATCTGCTTTTATCGAAAATAAGTGAAGTTTTGTACCTGCAGTTTGAATAAATTTAGTAACTTTAGTTCCACGAAACTTTTAGTTTTTTGCTTTCATACTAAAATACTTTGCAGTAATATATAATGAACATCGAGAAGACGGAAAATTCATCCAGAAAAAGCCATTATTTCAATGACATATTGCGACAAAGGCGATTATTATAATTATCGAAATAGAAAAGGAACAGACTGATAAACTATGGAATAAAACTAAAAAATCAACGTAAATGATTCAAATAATATAAAATACATTTAAAGTGTAAGTGATACACAATGCAATGCATTTTTCAACTTTTACATTGAAGTAAAATGAATATTTTAGAGGCGAAGCGCGAAATGATTAATTATTAATAATAATTAATTAATAATTAATTATGATTACTTGTTGAAGTACGTAATAAATGGTTCAAAAATCAATAGGTGAATTCGCAGGAGCAAACCTGTACAAAAACCCGGGTGATGCTAGCGACTCATCTGTATTTCCATCGCCAAGGGACTCCCTGGCTTATTGTCCAATGCGAGTGGAGCCAATTTAATCATTAATGGTGAGGACTTTTAAAAAAAAGGTGAATTAAATGACAAAAATTTTTTAAAAAACACTAACAACTGATAAAAAAGTGTGTTTCAGGTATTTCATAAGCAAACAACAGCGAACAGCGAAAAAATAGATCTTCGATAGTGGAACAAACAAATTGGTTCCCTTCGACCATCAAGTCCTTATTAAATGTTGCTTATGAAATCTACATTTTTCGATTAGCAATAGTCTTACAAAGAACAACAAAGAATGTGACAGACACGTCTCGTTCAATAAATATAAATAAAATTTTCAGTTATATGACTTGATAACTGCAGAAAGGAATAGGTGAAACAAATTAAACTGCCACTGTTGACTTTAAACATTTAGACAGATTAAATTATACTTTCATAAAACTAATCCTTTTTGAATGAATAATTCCACTAAATATTCGCAGAAACACTTTCCTGAAGTGCAAAATATAATATATAATGAATATATATCGAAAATATATAATACTGAATTTGATAGAATGAATTTTTGATAGCTCCAATAATTTGGACGAAATTTGACTGGCAAAGTGATAAGGAATGACAAAATATGATACTCCTTACTTCCCTTCCATCCCCTTCTCTCCCCTGCCCTTCCCTCACCCTCATCTAATAGCGCCAATAGCGTATTTCCAGTGACATTAGATACTCTGCAACTAACGAATCAAGAAGAGAGAGGTACCGAAGAGTAATCCGAATTTCACGATTAATGACATGTTTATTGCTACTCAAGAAAACGAATCGATGTTGTTCGCCAATAATTTTTAGAGCAACAGTGCAGAATCAACCGTAAGTGAAAATCAAAACTGAATGCACAATGCATAGTGAAAAATTGTATAACAACAAGAGTTCAATAAATTCTCAAATTCTCTCCAGAAAATTCAAAAAGAAATCTACCACTAACACGGTGGTGGACCAGCCGATTTTTGTTGTCTCGAACCGGATTATGCCAATATCTATCGCTACAAAAAAATTGGGGTGGCACAGGAGACCTGTAATTCTTCTCATATCAAAATAAGCTTAGTATAAAGTTCTCATCGCACTAAGGACCAGTGGTACAACGGAATCAGAAATAGTAAATAACCACTTGTTTACTTTATTTATCACTAACAACGGAACATTAAAAAACTTGACGCACATAGTTGATGGTCAAAATTATTATCGCTTTTCTTTCTTTCCAGCGCTCATCGTTGCTGGTTAAGCTTGCTCTGCTAGCTAGCCAGAGCAGAGACTTAACATGGAGTCATTTGGTGATAAATATACGAGTCGGTATCATCCTGATTTTTGAAGGATTTGCACGCATGCAGAGCGAAACCTAAAGCAAGTAATAGCAACTCACTAAACAATTCTAATTCACCTCTGCATTCGCCGTTGCCCCACGACAAAGCATTGTTCAGTTGGACTCGAATCAGAATCATTCTCGATTTTCGGCGCCCTTCTCTTCCCATTCAACCACCGGTGCACTTTGCTGTTCATAAACATAACAAATCGTTTAAGTGAAAAAAAATACAAATACTTCCATCCTTTCTCTTATTCAAAAATTTTATTTACTACTTATCGGCGAAAAAGTTTAAAATTAATTGATAAAGTAACAAATAAAATTGCAAATTAATATAAGAAAAGATAGTAATAAGCAATAACAAAAATTGTCGTTGACGACAACTTTACACTCAAATATCACTAGTCAACTGAAAAAATTCGTTTTCGTTTCGTTCAACAAAAAACTTCTTATACCCTTTTAATGGAAATAATAAAAATGCAGCAACAAATGCAAACAAAAAAATAAATTTCTTATTAATATTTTGAATGCATAAGCAACACAGCGCTACGTAAAGGCTTAGACAATAGGAAAGCAGTGACTGCTTTTGCTACTTTCAGAAATTCAGGCATCGGACCAAGAGGGTCTGTCAAAGAGCTCGCTCTTGCAGAAAACGGAATGATGCTGCCTAACCTAACCAGTAATGCTGAACGCTGTTCAAAGAAAAAGAAGGCCATTACACCAGATGGCTGAATATTTCAAAGAAATCTGAGAAATTTGCCCAATTAAAAATGCACAGTCAAGGATCTTTAAAAAAATGAGGAAAACCATAGAAAAGGTATGTAAAAGAGATTTTTAAAAAAATTTGAAAAACAAATAATTCGATGGAAGCGTACGTTTCGAATGATGAATAAGTTAACAAATTTTTTTTAAGTAAAATGATCGGACTGGAAATTTAAGTGCTTTTAGTTTTTTCCAGCATAATTATTGGCTACGTGGACTTCGCCGATCGAGGTGAAGTGATTAAAAGCCGCCCGATGCCACATTTCATGTTCATGTCAACTTCGGTCATACCATACCAAACCAAAAAAGCAAACGAATTTATTCTAATGACTTGCTTTTACTTGGCTTAATAACATATACGTATGGCCATTACTCTACTTGATCATTTGAATAAATAACAATCGATACAAATAAAGTAAATGGCTAGCACTCACCATTCCTAGTAAAGTCCACTCCACTGGCTTTTGGTTCGAATAGAAATTCATATGAGACTGATTCGGGGATAGAAATGTAAGTATGTCACCAGTCTCACAAGGACTTTTTCAATGACAGATCAGAAACAAGATTCTGCTTCTAAAACCTTGATTCACCTCAATGAGCCCAACCTATTTCTTAACAAAAAAATAGAAGAAAAAATAGAAAATTTATTAGAATATGGATCTCAGCTTAGCTGAACCAAGCGAAGTGGGTTTTTAAAGTAAAGGAAGAATAATTTGCGATACAGTAAATTTCCTTATTGTTTACTTTTTAGCTTTATTAGACAAATAACTATCGAATTAATTTCAGCGTCGTTTGTTGTACATTTTGCAGTAAATGAATTTTCTATTAAGAGTAAAAATTTAAAATAAATTTAAAATAAATTTAAGAACAGTTGAATTGCAGACTAATTTTTATATTTATTAATAATATAAATTTGGTAATTATTCCATTCTGATTCCGCTTTCGTTCAAATTCCGCTTTCGTTTAACCAAATAAATTAAAGTTTTAAAACTAAAAGCTTAATAAATTAAGATTTTTCGAATATGTAATGTTATATGATAATATTAGTTGATGAAACAATGAAATTTTAATTCGATAATAACAATAGAAAAAAATACAAGCACCCCTCCTTCTTCCTTTCTTTTATCGAGAATTACAACAATCAGTTCGAAACGAAGTCATCCGGCGATTAACTCTGGATGGTCACGAACCCCCAGCGATATTTCTATTCCCAAGTGACTCGCTGATAAAAAAGTTTCATCCTAACAGCGAGCACCTAACCAAACTAAAATTAAATCGAACCCGTTAGTGCTTCATAATTAAATGAAATTAAAAATTGATCAGCTGCATAGAGTCGAAAAAAAAAATTTAGAAAAATTTCCTAGCAAGTACGCAAATGATAATATTTGGACAGTAAACGAGCAAAACACCACAAATATCTGTATAAATTTAATTATCAATAAACTAAAATATCATAAATTTTATCGATAAACCATTAAAGCATTAAAAATGCTATTAAACATTAACGAATGATGTTAAAGAAAAAATAATGAATAAAGCGCGAGTTAAAAATAGTCTATAATCGAATTCGACTTCTAGCAGATTCTAAAGGTGTAATTAAAACAAACAGTCCGAGTAATTCTGCGCACCCCTCTATTCTCCAAGTGACTTTTCACCACATTCTAATAAACAGGTGGAGAAGTAAACCAAAGTAATGGCTATTAACCAGTTTTTTTTGAATGATAATCGTCCCCACAAATAAATTACACGTAAATAATTTCAGATGAAATTTTTCGGAGAAAAAATCGATGCAACTGATTATGAACATAACAAGTTAAAAGCGTTGAATTATGAGCTTAAAGCTTCACGAAATGGTTTTTCGAAGATAAACGAAGCAAAGCAAGCTGATCGATCGTAAATTATAAATGCAGCAAGAACATTTCTTAAGAGGATTTTTCACTTTCAAAGAGAATTGCTTTCCGAAATATTAATTTCAACGACGAATAAATATTTTCCTTGCGTATTTTCAGATCTTTTCAACTATTCGGATGTTTTGCTCATTTATATCAATACTGCGCATTCTTTTTGCTTGCATTCTGAAAGCATTCACCAATCTGGACCCAGTGGCTACTAAGATGAGATCCCTTCTCCACAGAATGACCTACGATGGGATGCGACTTTTTGGAGAAAAAAACCAAACAACTTTATTACTTCAATTTCTAAGGGCAATTTTGAAGAAATAAAAAGAAATATGCGAGATTTCTAACCATTTTTCTCATTTTCTACTAGTGATTATAGATGAAAAAAAATTTAAAATGTGAAATATCCCAGAGATAAAAGAAAGAGGAAATACTGGGTCAAACTGATTCTATAAAATGAAAATAAACGTTGAAATGATAATTTGATAATTGGCAATTAGTTAATAACTGGCAATAAAACTAAAGGCAAATATTAAATGAAAGAAAATTCTCATTCTTATTAACATTACTAATTTTCAAATTTTGAAAAAGTAAAAAAACGCAGTTAATTAATAGATTCGAATCAAATTATAATGATAAATCAGAAGTTAACTGATAAAAATTTGTTTATGAATAGAAATTATATTTTCTAGAAACAAAATAATATTTAATGTTATCAATAATTTTAAAGACGATTGACACGAGCGAACAAACGATTACAAATAAATTTTTTTTTCAGTATCTTCCCATCGATAAAAAACTATTAAAATTGAAAAGAAAAAATGACGAAAAAATATTTTACTTTACTAGTTTTATTTTCTAATATTTTCGAAATATTTTTGTTTCGAAACTAGTAAAATAAGGAAATTTTTGCAAAAATAAATTAAAAAATTATAATTCACTTGCAATGGCAGGATAACTGAGTGGACAGTGGCTCAGATTATAGAAATGTTAGAGTGCTCGTGGTAGAAGTGGACCTGTCAGTAAAAAATGAAAGTTCCGCTGGCGATTCACCAGTACTTCTACCGTCTACCCAGAAAAATTTCTAATCTGCCAGAAGCAAACCAGAAATGACCAGAAATGATGAGCGCCAACCATTTATTTAATTGCTTATGTGTTATTTGCGATAAGTTGGTATTCTTACTCAATTAAAAACTGATTCTTAAAAATTTATTCGACTCTATGATTTTCGACTCTATTCCCTCATAAATTTAAATTTTGGAAATTTTTGAAAAAAGAATGGATTTTCGCACATGTGGTCATTATCGTTTAACAAATGCGCATAGTAATATTTTTCGCGAATTGTAGATTATCATAATATTTCTTCTTCTTCTGAGGAATCACTGTAATTCTATAAGAAATTACTTTGTAATAAAGATATTTTCTAAAGATGATATATTAATTTTGTTTTATATTACTATTAAGAAAATTTACTCCATGGAGCGGCACAATTTTCTTCAAACTTTTCCATATTCCTTAATTAATAAATCCTTCTAATGCCCTATTTTAATATTCTTCTTCTTCTAACAGCTCACCATTACTGGTTAGGCTGGCTCTGCTGGCTTCAAGAGTAAGATGTCTCCAAACTGTTCGGTCTGATGCCACTGCTATCAATAATAGAAGCCATTCCTTTTTTCATCGCTTAAGTCCATATATCGCTTTCCTGACTGTATCAGTCCAGGTCTTGATTGATCCTCCTCGTTTATGACACCATCCATCATAGACATGAGTGGTCGAAGGCAATAGCTTCTGAGCATCTTCCACTCTCATTGGCCATATCTCATAGCCACATAGTAAGATCGAGCGAAGTGCAGCTATATAGATGCGGATTATCGAAATCCTTATAATTCTCCTTTGACAAATTTAAAGTTCTGTTATATACTGCTTGTTCTGATTCAAATTTTTGTAACATGGCTTTAGCCCTATTTAATTTTCTTTTAAATTAACAAATAAAACAAATAAATTTTTATCGCATAGAATAGTATTTATTAGATGTTCAATCAATTTATCGTTGTAATAATGAGGGAATGTACTTGAAAAAATAATTTTTGAAAATATTCGACCTATGTTCTTAAAAGATTAACCTCATTGTCAATTTCGAAATTTCTGTAATCATACTGTTCAACAAATATCTATGAAAAATATGAAAAATAATTATAAAAATAAAAAAAATATACACTGTTCTAAAACATTCAACAAAATTCACATTATCTATGACATTCACTATGACAGTTAATGAAATCTAATAAAAATATTGGGAATCCCTCGTATATTGGGAGTGAAATCCTAAAAAATAAGATTAAAAAGAATTTCAATTTACGATAAAAAGTCTATAATATTATTTTTAAGAATATTGCATTCATTAAATCCATTATAAAAAAAAGTAAATCGTTTCTTAAAAAGTGTCAAACAATTTTCTAATTTTCGACTAAGTACAACGAGAATAATCGAATTTCGAATTATTTTTATTCATCTTAAATCTATTATGAAATTAATTTATTAAAATAATAATAATTAAAATTCAAAACATTTCATGATTATTTTGATAGGCCATAATTCATCATTTTCAGGTTAAAATATTCCATAGATTGTCAGCAAAATTAGAAATTTTTTTTAGAAAGTCATTAAATAGAATAAAAGAGTAGATAAGTGGTTTTTCGACAGAGTAGCTGGATGTTTTGCTTTTTCAGTGAAAGCACAATGTCTGAGCAACAAGCATTCTGCTACCGTTTCATCGATTTTTTGATAAGATAATAAAAAATTTTATTGATAGACGGATGGCAACTCTAGATACGAGAAAAAAGCATGAAATGTAATGCGAAAGAGAAGAAAGGCATCAAATTAAACCAATGAAATTTCAACTGAAATGCAAAAAAATTTTTCCATTTATCCACGTAACAACCAAATATAAAAAAAAGGATTTAGAACTACATGATAATAAAATATCACAACAGAAAGTTTAAAAGTTCATCGAATAATTTCGAACTTATCTGACGAAAAATTAATGACACGGATAAAGCTAATGCAAGTAGTAAGGAAATTTAAATAAATGGATAATGGATAACGAAAAGGATAAATTAATAAATGAGCAAATACGGAATTTGTATTCTGTATTTATTCATTCATGCACTGCTTATTCAGTCATTTAAATTTCAGAGCAGTAAAAGATAAAATTAAAAGAGAAATATATATATATATATATAACGATTTTAGTTCGAAAAAAACTACAATTCTAATGGGGAAATATCCAACCTTAGCTTTTACAATATTAGTGGGTCGTTGACAAACAGTCGAGTACTCAATCTCCGATTATTTCGTCAATACAGCGAATCAGGCGAACCTAAAATATAATAAAAATTAAGAAAATTGAAAAGGAGAAATAAAAAAGAAAATTTATGAGAAATGCTGAGTAACAATACAAAAGAAATAAACACAAACGAAATTCAAACGTTGTAATTCACTTAGAACGATAAAATCGCGTTAAAAGCATTACTTTCATATTCTTAAGAGGAACGAAAAACGAAAGAAAAGAAAAAAAGTTTTAGATTTCCTTTTTCTCATCGTTGAACTTAAAAAATGATTTAAAATTAAAAGAAATATATTAAAACAATTAGCGAATAAAATGAAAGAAATATTTAATAAAAAACTTGAAAAAAAATGAAGAACGAAATTTAACACTGCAAATAACATTTTATACATTGGAATTTCGCAAAAAAAGATTTTTTTTTGAAAATAATTCACTTTGCCCGCAAAATGAGTTGTGAAATTCTTAAAGCAAAAACCAGACAGGAAGATATTTAATCTAAAGAATATTAAAAATTCAAAAAAAATTAATGGTTTAAAACAAGAAGAAGCAAATGTAGTGTACTGGTCAGATATCATCACAGTTCGGTCTCTACTACTGGGCATGAGTAAGCCTTGTCATTAAAGCAAAATCCAAGTGCGCTGAGTGGCATCTATGTGTTTTATCCACAACTCCCTGGCTATATGCTCTCGCAATAGTAAGCAGTCAAACCAGAAATGGTAAGTGCTGTGAAGTTATTACTATTATCAGTACCAAACTAATGTCAAATTATTATCAATTTTGATTCCAAATTTTGATTCGAAAGAAAAAAATTGCAATAAAGTTGCAATTTTTGACAAAAACGTTTGGCTGGTGAGATGCCAAATGATTATTTTTTTTTCTCGAAAAAGATTAATTGATGAAAAATATCGAATCGTTAGAGGATTAAAAGGTAAACTGATATTCTAATTTATATGCAGTAGCTTAGATCGTAGATATAAATAAAGTATAAAAACTGGCAATTTCAAAACTATTTGAAAACATTCTTCATCTTCAAGCAATAAGCACTACTGGCCAATCGGTTTCAACTTTTCTGTAGTATTTAATAATTTAAAACGGCACCGAAATAATGGCCGATTTTCTTTCTCGAATTTAATCAGATAATGTTTCAAAAGTTTTGTTTAAAAGGAATTAACAGAAAAATAACATTTCTAATAAGGAGAGATAAAATGAATTTAAGCAACATGGATTTCTTCGTCTTTCTTCAATATTAAATTGAATCGATTCAGAAATAGAAAATGATCAAATGGAATGGATATCAATCAAATGATAAATATGATAAGTACTGCTAATACTAATCATAAAGGTTAAATAGCAGAAAATGTTTTTAAGGAATATTTAATGGTTCGCTCCTAACCGCATCTGAAAACAATAATAGTACCAAATATTTTTGCTCTGGCTAGCTTCACTGGCTATTAGAATCAGACTTTTTCACCCAAAAGTCGTCAAGGAAAGGAAGGTTTTCAGCACCACCCAAATATTATCAATTAAATTTTAAAATCCATAAACAATAGTAATTAATAAATAATCGGCTAATATTATCTTTTCTTGGTACTAGACTAAAATCTAATACTTCAAAAAAAAGAAATGAAAGTAGTTTGACAATCTGACATAGGACAAAAACTTTATATTCAATATGATGTTGTTTATCTAAATAAAGTAGATCAAGCGATTTTTAATTATACTTCTATTCCAATGATTTCTGGAAAGATTTATTGAAAAAAATTAGAAAACAGGAAAAACAGGACAATATTAGGAGAAAAGCTAATAAATAGAAAAAAGCCAATTATCAATGCGGATACTACTTGAGACTATCTGTACTTTCATTTCTAATTCTTTACTTTTAACTCTTGGAAGTGCGATTCTCACTCTACAAACAAGCACTGCCGAAATCCTTTGTACTGAAAGTGCAAAGAAATAAAAAATTCCTCAACATAAGGAATTAAATAAAATTTTCTATAATTTTTAAAAAATTACATAAATGTGACGCTTAAGAAAATACTAATTAATATGATTAATAATTTATAGAATACTATAAATTATTAAACGCGATGGTGCAACAGACTTATTATTAGGAGCGGAACAGACTTATTAGTACTTTTATTCCCAAATGATTCTTTAGAGGATATATTTAACACTAAATAAGGTCAGCCAAAATAAATAACGAATAAGAAGAATTGTGTTTTAAAAATCTGGCTAAACAACACTTCAATATTAAGTTGAATCGATTCAGAAATAGAAAATGATCAAATGGAATGGATATCAATCAAATGATAAATATGATAAGTACTGCTAATACTAATCACAAAGGTTGAATAGCAGAAAATGTTTTTAAGGAATATTTAATGGTTCGCTGCTAACCGCATCTGAAAACAACATTGAAAAAAATTCATTTTATTTAGCCATTTAAAAAATACCGTCGTATTAAGCAGCTTTACACAGTCATTCGCACAACCTAAAAAAGAAAACGTTATGCGCAAACCTAAAAAAGAAAACGTTAATTGGTGACCTGTCAAATCCTTTTTCAATTATTATCTAAGATTTTCCCTTAAGATTTTAAAGCTATTTCACTATATAATTTTAAAAAACAATCATAAATTTGATTTTTGATATTTTATAGGGGAAAATCCGTTTAATAATAATTAATAACAATAATAAAAATAATAATAATGGCGGGTTTTATTATCGCATTAGTGGAATACCTTATTTCATGAAAAAATCAGAAAAATACACAAATAGTGAGAAATAAAACAATAAATTACTCCAAGACCATAAAGTTACGAATTTAATGAATATAGGAAGTGGATATTAAAATAAACTACGAAATGGCGAACTGATATTGAAAACAACTTGTTTCTCACCATTTAAAGAAATTTCAAATGATAAGCATACTGCATAAATAAAAACTTTGAATTTTTGCAACAAAATTGTTTTCCATTTCCTGAAAAATTTCCATAGAAATAGATGTTCCTATCGCAGCGCTGCAACTGACAATTTTCACAGATCAGACGACTATGGTGCAAGTCGAGCTTTGATATGATAAAAAATCAAAATATCAAATTTCGAGAAGTTTTGCGAATAAATTTGCCTCTAATACAGACTAAAAGACTTAATATTTTAGCTATTACCACTCAGCTTGGAAAACGTTTTTTTGATACTAGGTTCTAACTACAAAAGTTTGAAAAAATGTAGGGTTCGCTCCGATCAAGTGGAGCAACCAAACCAGGAGTCATGAGTTCCTAAAAAAAGATTTTGACTTAGATTAAGAAAAAATTAATGTCAGCTTGTTCTTCACAGCGTATGTCATTAAGTAGTTTATGAATTATTACTAGAGGTACTTCTCAAAACATAAATCGCACTCACATAAATAATTCCAAAAGCAATTTCAATAATTGAAAATAAGAATTAACCGCTAACAAAATTCTAAATATCCAGGGAAACAGTAAAATAATAGGAAAAAATAATATGATTTGACTGAACCCACTGATTCCTAAAAACAAGGAAAGTTTCGCTAGAGAACAAATTGGAAAGATTGGAAAGAGAAGGACTCTTAAACAGTCATCCAAAATGTATTCTTTATTAAAGAAGCGGTTCATTGAGCGAACATGCAAAGGCATCATTATCTAATGATGATGATGAGCTTATGAAATCTCAAACGAAACCGGTCATACCAATATTTTTTCGATTGGTTCAGCGCTGCCGTTCTTTTAGTAATTCTTTAGGGTTTTTCTGTTGGACCTAAATCATCCCAAAATATCCTATTTTGAAAAATATTCATTGGCTATTCACTGTTGATTTCATTTCTTTCTAAATATTTATAAAATATTCATTCTTAAGGGCAAAAAAGAATCAAAGCTCATTAATAAAATCTTAAACTTATCAACTCCTAGAAATATAAAAAAAATGATTCTCTTAACTTAAAATATTTTTGATGATTGGATGACTCAACTCAAGGTCAAATCATTGTAGGTTGATTTGTTCCTCTCGAAGAATACTTCTATCAATTAAAATGAAATCTGCGAGGTACTTTGTATCATGCATCCCTATGCATCTCCATCTCATCTCCATCCAACTTTTTTCTCAACCAGACGGCAAGCGGAATCAACCAAACTAGAAGTGATGAGTGTTTTTAAAAGATGAAGAAGACGTAGAGGACTGTAAATTAATTAAAAGTATAGATGAATGCATATAAAATCGTATAAAAATAGGAAAAAATACCTTAAAGATCGCTTAAATAATAATAACAATATTAATGCTAATAATCATAAAAATAGTAAACGACGATGAAAGGAAATTTTCTGTAGTACTTTCTCTTTTTTCTCCTCTTTCGCCCATTAATTATTGCCTTTTTGAAGGCGAAATAAAATTACCATAGATAAGGGAATAGAATGAATATTAAGGGATTATTATATTAACAAATTAACGCGATATCTTGTTTTAAAAGACGAAAATGATGAAAGGAGTGCAGACGACTGTGATATTCTATGCTTTGAATGAAACGACAATTATCGTCCTTACGTTTTCTTCGCAACTGCACATAAAAATTATGGAGATGATCGCTTAAAATATTTTGATTTAAAAGAATAGAATTTCTTGAATTTTTTCAGTTTTTCAATTCATTTTTCAATAAAGTGATCAATGGTCGTAATAGTTGTACGCTTTTCCAAATAATGCCTTTACTTTTGTGAAGGTATTGGTCAGAAAAGTTCTAACTGAAATACTGAAAAGTTAGCATTCATTTCTGGTTATACTCGCTGCACTCGCTGTTAGTGCAATGATAAATTTTTGCCAACAAGGCAAGCAGTCAGAGATAAATAAAGGTGGATACAGAACTATGCGACTTTTTAATGACATATTTGCCCTTCTCGGAGGCTTCCACGCTAGGGATGATAACCTAAGCAACAACCTTCTTACCTCCCCCTCTCCATCTTTCCTACTCCATAAAGACTTAAATTAAGTATGAAGTGGGAAAAATATATCAATGAACAAGAATAGAAATTAGTAAAGTAAAAATTTATAGGAATTACTGAGTTATCAGTGGTTTATGCTAATTAGAACTAATATCCGAAAGCCCATTAATCATTTTATTAATATTATTCTTTACCCCATAATAGCTTAATGAGGCGTAATAGATTGACAAAAATTGCTTCAATCTACATCGAGCACCACATTTGATTTCTTGATTCCGAGAAAATTAAACCACTAAAAACCCAGGCAATGGGAGCGACCCACCTATATTCATCGCCAGGTGAATTTCTGAGTTAGCTTTACCAGAAATAAGGCACCAATTACTTAAATATTCGCAATTTACATATGAGATTTCTCGAATTCAATTTCTCGAAAAAAAATATTTGATTTACTATCATCAATTTAATTCTCCAAGTTCTTTATTCAAATGAAAAAACAAATAAAATCTTTGGCAAAATGATAATACTGATTCTGGAATTTCTTACTTTCATTCGATTTTCATTGAACTGTTTGAACAATGACGTCTAAGTGGATTAAATATTATGTATCCATTTTCGGTTAGACTTTCACCACTCAATAAGAAATTATTGTGCTCACTTAAGTATAGGTAGATAGAAAAATAGGCAGATCTCCAGTCCATTTAATTTTTCAATTTATCCCTTCTTGTGGGAGGTTACACCCTAATCTGCATGCTAGGATAGTTCATCCTTGATCAACTCAACTAAGAACTAAGAAGGAAAAAGAAATACATAAAATGGACTAAGTTTAAATAAAGGACGAACAATAATAATTATATTAATAATAATATTAAATAATAAAGTAACAAAGAAGTATTTTCTTTGAGAAACAGGCGGTTAAATCAATATAATTAAAAGCGTAAATTTTTCAATTTTATTGCGACATCAATGAATATATATGTGACGCAAATAATCTGCTAAAAACTTCTAAACTAAAATATCCAGGAAAAAGATGGTTGAGCAAATGGAATTATATAAATCAAATTACTGAGCTTGGATATTATCAAGGCAACGAAAAATTCGCTATTCATTAAACCAGATCTGATTAAAAATTTTGTCTATTAATCATTATAAAATTACTTTACTATTATTACTATTAAAATTACTATTATTTTAATTAATTAATTTTAACTGATAAAATAAAACAGAGTAAAGATATGTGAAAGTAACAGTTCAGTGATCAGAAAAATCTCAATGAAATTTCTTTAATTTCTTTTTTCTGATCTTAAATAGCCCTGTTAAAGCAGCAAGCCAAACACTTAGTCACTAACTACAAACTTATAATTATTTTGAAGAGGAAAAGCAAATCGCTGAGAAATTAAATAATGAACAGTAGAAATGAACACGCTTATTGCCCCATAATCATCCACAATCTTCTCAAGCCGCCGCTTTTCATATTCAAATAAATTCCTCTTGTAAGCAGCTTTAGCCTTGTAAGATATCACCTTCGCCTTAGAGGTTAGATTCCTTACCCAATCCCGATCTAAAAATCTAACACAGCAACAGAAATCTCGGATTTGATTACTTCAGTGACTGCTAGATGATACTTCTTGGCAAGAGAGTGCTGGGAGGTAGGTTGAGAATATGCTTTTTTTCCATAATTTCGCCTTAGAAACCTACATCGATCAAAAATTCCATTGTATGTCGTTTATTTTTACGAGAATTAAAGTAAACAGGAATAGGAACAAACTGTTTCTAATAATGATAATAAGCCGGCTGTTTTTTCAATCGTTTACACTAATCGTTAAACAAATTTGTTCGTAAAGCAAATTAGTATGCGACAATAAATTGACGCCAATTTCTTTTTTCAAATAGTTCGAATCAAAGAGTTGAAAATGCCCTTTTTTATTGGTTTTCAACCTTAAAAATCTCATAATAGAAACTAAAAAATATATATATAAATTCCATTATGTATTATATTGGCAAAAATGTGCTCATAACTCCATCCACAAGTTTTATACCCATTTATTATTTTATCCCAAAAATGATTACCTTTTTTGCCCATAAAAACAAGCATTCATCAGAATTTCAAATAAAATTCAAAAATTATTATTATTTATTAATAATATTATTATTAATGCCATTATTATTATATTATCATCATTAATAATAGTTAATAAAATTATTTTATATAAATTGTTATAACCATTTTTCACCATAATAATAAGAATTTGGAATTGGAATCTCAAAATTATCATCATCAAGATCATAATGTTGACTATCATTTTCACCAATTATTAAATAATCTGATAATTAATAAAAAAAAAAAAAATATGGATGAGGAGGAATGAATAAAGATGATATGAAATTCTTAAAGTGGTAATAACCAATTATTATATTATTATTTGAAAAGAATTAAGTGATTTAATGTACCAGTTTATTAAATATTACAAAATTTTCTAAATCTTATTTCCAGCTTATTTTCAAACAATTACAATATCGCTAATTTATAAAAAAAGAAATATTTGATATATTGTGCCAAATTCGTTGAATCAAATAGTGATAAGCACTTAAACGCATGAAGTATTATTAATAATAAAAGTATGGAACAATATGATTTTATATTATGAAAATTATGAAAATTCATATGAAAAAATTTGAACTTTCTATAGTAATAAATATCCATATGCTGCAATATAAAAATAATAAGGAGGATTTTTTCGGCGAATAGGTTTCTTGAGGAGGAAACGATAAAAGTATGAATGATAAAGAGATGATGTATTATAATTAAAGATACTTCCATGCGAGCGATAGAATAATTTACGTAAATTTATGGTGAGGAAACAGAATAGTGCAAAAATAATACAAAATACAAGGAATGGACTGGATAACTGGAGAGGTATGAAAAGCTATAAGGAAGAAAAAGGGGGGAATATAAAAGACTTCACTGCTTGACTGCGGACCAAACTGAAATTTACCAAAATTGCTGAGTTATAAAAGAAAACCTCAATCTACCAATTAAAGTTTCCTTGATCAACTGAAAAAATTCATAAAATGGAGTAGAAAAATAATTGAAAAAGCATGAATAGCCAACCATAATGAAATGAAGAAACCGGGTGAAACTAGTCGCACAATAAATAATAAGTTATGCATTGATTCAACGGCCATATTACTCTAAGCCAATCATCAGTCGCGCGAAAGAAGGATCACCTTTAATCTTATTCTAACTAATATAATAATGCCTCAATAAGCTGTTGCTCAATTCAGAGCGCCGATGGTGAGGTTCTACTTCCTGCAGGAGTAAACCTGTTCAAAAATCTGGGTGATGCTGGCGACTTACCTGTATTTCTATCGCCAAAGGACTCTAATGCGACAAGCCAGCGGAGCGAGTCTAACCAGTAATGGTGAGGGCTCTTTAAAAAAATACGCTAAGGCAGTCACATTATGAAAAATTAATCCACACAATATAACAATATAGCTATACTGCTCTAAACCAGTTGTATACAATTTTTATTTTTTATAACTCCGATTTTGCCCTAAATAAAATTTTTTGAGCAATTTGTTAATTGGCTCAACAACTACTTGTAACATAATTATTATAAATGAAGCCAATAATTTTTGCAACAGTTCTCATATCTTTTCTTTTTATCATTCATAAATTATGCTGCGGGATAACGCCGATGATACTTAAACTTAATATATTTGGAGGATCATCCATCATTCATAGGCTTTCCGAATAAAATTGTATATTTTTCTGGTTAGGGCTGCCCCCAATGAAACTTTCCATAAGTACGATGAAAATAATTTTGGTGATAAATGCAGGAAGTTATTTGGTGATAAATGCAGATAAATGTAAATGCAGATTCCCAGCACCATTGGGATTTTTTAAATGACAGATTCATTCCTACTGGAGATAAGACCTTTGATGATAATCTAAACAACAACCACTCCCCTTATCATTTTTAGGATGAAATTTGCGATTTATATGAGAAAGAAATAAGAAAAAACGATGACCAAAGAATAGAAAATTCGAAGAGAAAAAACTGATTTTTAAAAAAATCAAGCATGAAATGTGTAATATGGCATAAAAATATGAAGAAAATATATATATATATATATAAGATAGATGGACCCATATGAAGATTAATTTTGATTGGGAAGAGCCATCTTAGTTTATAATGTAGAAGATAGACAACAACGAAAATAAATAATAATCGAATAAATGGGTGAGTGAACCAAGCGTTATTTCCATTTTCATTCCACATTTTTACTGGCTTTTATTGAGCTAATAAACTGATTTCTATTAAGATAATTTCGGTTCTTCTTCTAATAAAACTCATCGTCTCCGATTTAGTTCGCTTGGAAGACAGATAAAGAAGTTGGGTCTCCACAAACAAAAGCGTTTCATTTTTAATAACCAATTGATTTATTCTCATCGAAGGAAAAGAGTCTAATCCATGCTGGAATTTCTTCTTAAATTTCAACTCAAAAATGCATCGTATCATCATAATCATTTTAACTAGAAGACATATAAAAGGCCTGAAACAGATAATAGTTTCCCACTAAATATAATGGGTGTCTTTAATCGAAATTAGTTTAGTAAAGTAATTAGTTTTTTACTTGTTCCGAGATTTCAGCATATTAAAGTGATAGCCGCGTAGTCACGACTCCTCAGATTACGACCTGTTGAACATCAAGGTTCAGTCCCACCATCGACGAAAGTGAACCAGACATTAAGAAATCTGCGTGGCACTGACGAGGCATCTGCACTTCTATCTGCAAGTGGTCTCTGACAAAAATTTCTCACGTACTAAAAGCCAATGGAGGAAGTCAAACCGGAATTGGTGAGCGCTAATTGAAAAAATGGTTTACAAGAAATTCTATTTTAGGCAATTCATAATTTTGAGATTTAGAAATATAATCGAGATGAGTGAATTCACCAAGCAAAAATATAGTGCAAAAATCGATTTTAAATATTCGTATAAATTACGCATTTACATAAATTAACTGAGTGTAAATAAGAAATGATAAAAGATATGAGATGAAACGCAAAAACGCCTCATGAATTTAATTATGAATTCGACAATCACCGCAAATCGAAGGAAGAAACTCTCCAAAAATAATTTTGCTCAAACAACTCAGTCGCAAACCAACTATTCAATATTCGTGCACATCCAAGAAAGGATTATTATAAGCATTATAGGGCGATTTATGCTCCTAAATGCTACGTCCATCGCCATCCTTTCTAATCACTTCATTTTACGTTACAATTTAATAATTCGACTGAAAAAGAGCGATTAAATCAATTCTGCGAAAACTACTCGATAACGAGCCATAACGTTAATTCAATAATGTTACGAAAGAAAATCACAACTCCATTTTCTTACTCACTTGACCTGCGGCAACCCCGCTTTCATCTGTTCAAACTAAGCAAACTTAACCTTATATTTTCGTACATCTCCTGAAATGAAACAAAGATATAAGAAAAACTGACTTATTTTTAGACTTATTTTTAGACTTAGACTTTTAGATTTAGACTTATTTTTAGAATGTTTTGTTATTTCAGCTTCAATCATATCCAAGCAAACTCGGCATTTCCATTAATTCCAATTAACTTAAAGAGGATATTATAAGGGGCATTTTGCAAAAGTTCAGATGCTTTTTTGCGTGAAAGTTAGTTTACAGTTATGTTTACGCGGTAATATGCGGTCTACACAATCATACACGATCGATTTTGTCAAAAAGAGTATTCCGCAAGAGCATTCAGATCAAGTTACGATTCCAGCAAATGTAAATGAAGTAATGATCGTCCGTTACATCGCATTTGTATAGTAAACTAGTTAGATTACTGAAGAATTCAATAGGATTAATGAGAGCTAAGAAGATTGGCAGTTAGTATCAATTACTTTGCTAACTGATTAGGTTCAAGTGACTCACGAATAATAGCAGATAAAGAGCTCAGTTCATAAAATTAAGGGCGATGACAGAAAAATACAGAAATTTATTAACCAAATGAGAATAGTTTATTTATTTAATAGAGCAAAATTAAAGTTTTTTTTCAATTTTTTTTCGCCGAGAAAATTATTTTAATATATATTAATATATATTTTTTGAATATTCCTTACCATTATTGGTTAAACTCGCTCCACTGGCTTCTTGCACTAGGCAATACGCCAGAGAGTCCCTTGGCGATAGAGGTACAGGTGAGTTGCCAGCATCACTCGGATTTTTGTACAGGTTTACTTTTGCGGGGAATCGAACCTCAGCATCAGCGCTCCCAATTAAGCAACAACCCACTGAGCCATTCTATTCCCATTAATAATGGATGAAAATTTTTTATTAGCGCTTTATAATTCAATAGGATTTTCGCATTTAAATAGCCATTTAAATAAAATTTCTTAAAATTAAAAATAAAAATCTTAAAAATTAAAAATAATTTTTTTTGCTACTTTTTTAGCATATGAAAACGATTTTCGAAGTTTTTTAGCGATTTTTTTAGCAAAATTTTAGTTTAAATAAAACTTTGCAGAAAATTTTTTATATTGACTTAGTTTTACTTTACTTAATAACTTCTTGTTAGTAATTATGATTCATTATTTTGATTGACATTCCTAACAATAATTTCTAGGGAAATATCAGTACAAAAAGCCGAAAAAATTTGCAGTGGCAGAGAAGGAAATGAGAAGAGGAAGCTGTATTGAGGAGGGAGAGGAGGGAAGGAATAAAAAAGGAAAAGAGAGGAGGTACGGGTAATCGAAGAATGAAAATATAATAGATTTTATATAATATCGAGGAATAAATGACAAAGTGTATCCAATAAAATTATAACTTCCAAATAAATAATTCAGAAATCTAATAAAATGAATTCATCAAAATAAGTCCATTAAGCGCATTAGGTTATTAGAAAATTCTTTTAAAATGATATTGATAAAGGGAGATATTCTCAACATTTAGCTGATTTTGGTTAATTGCACTGACTACCAGTATAACGAGTTGCAACTACTGCTTAGATTATTTTCTTCCTCTCCTCAACAACGGCAATTTCGAACCGCACTTCCGAAAAACCCGACAATACTGGCGATCCACTCATCCACTCACTTTCTATCACCAAATGACTCCCTCGCAAAAAATTATAACCATATTAACAGCCAATGGAGTAAACCTCACCAGAAACAAAAAGCCAATTATTACTTAATGGATCAATTTTTTCTAGTTTTTCCAGAAATTGCCTTGTCATTTAATAATTATCACCCGATGATTAAAAATCATCCGTTCCTAAGATAGTTTTTTAACTCCATATTTGGAACAGATGCCATGGAAATCTTAATTTTGAAGAAATTTTAAGAATTCAACGAGAAATGGATAAAAACCCATGAGTAAAGCGTTAGGCAATTTTTCCAGTCTATAGGAGTCCAACCTAATAAGGGATGAGGAGAGAAGAAATTTCACTTTAATACATGGTAAAAAAAGTGACTGATTAAAAAAAAAAAATTTTAAATTTTAAATTATGTTTGAAACTGACACTCATTGATACAATTACAATACAATGGCAACGGTATATATGTTTGACCAATTTTCAAATCAACAATAATTCATAATTCTTCACTGAGCTTAAATACAAACTGCGTTTAAAGAAAAGGAAAAGAAGGAAATGAAGAGGAAAGGGGATAAGGGATAAGGATAGATGATATAATAAAGCGTAATGTGGATATAATATGAACATGTAGTTTATGTAGTCTCAGATTACAATTTCAAGTACCATGGCTCTGATTCGAATAAACCTGTTATTAAAAGCGAAATCCGGATAATGTTAGCGATCCACCTCGACTTCTATCCATAGATAATTTCTTCGCTGTTTCATCTTAATTGCCAATGCAACGCAACTGACCAGCTTAGCTAACTACTTAAATTAAAAAACAATGTTCAGTAATCATGGAGGTAGTCGAGTTAAATTCTGAAATTTTTTCGATTTTGCCGATATCAGAAATTAAAAATTGTCACTGATATGTAAGTAAGTATGTAAATTTAAAAGTTTTCCCGATCCTATCTTTAGATCAATAAAAATGGCAAACTTCAAACATCGCCAAATTTCAACAACATCGACTTTTTTTCAGGATTTACTCTTCGATTTAAACAAAATTGATTCTTTTTAACTAATCCTCACTCGTTATATAATGAAGACTTCCTAAATAATTGAAATAATTTCCTTATATTATCCGTGAGAAGGGAAAAAAAAGCGCAAAAATATTTATTATCCATTCAGTCAAATCTAGATCATCGATATTACGAAGACTCGCACTTTTAGCCATTTCTCTAATTGGACAAACGTTTTGTTTTCGAGTCGTAGGTTCGGTAGAAGTTCTTTTAGGATTCCCAAAATTAGGCAAAGTGCGAGTCTTGGATTTTTACGATTCATTTCTTTTTTTTGTTAACCACTTCGATTTACCTTTAAATCAAAAAATACTATTATTTTATCAAAAAATCTAAATGAAAGAAATTTATCTGTGCAATCAAATAATTGGCATGGAGCCCTCTCTCATCAAAATGACAAATCTCTAGATCCAATACATAATTGAATAGACTATGATGAAACGAAATTCTCCGAATCGAGAAGTGTAATCAACAAAAAATAAAATCATCAACCACTCATTTTACGTAACGATGATGACTAAATATATGAAAAAAATTTATTTAATTATCTGCAAACCGAAAGTGACGCTGGTACCACGCACCTATTAGCCAATAAAGTAACCAAAAAATGAAGAATGTGATAGGGAAAATGATAAATTACAAATTTGATATGATGTTTGATGTTAAGATGAATAAAAATAAAATTAGACGACGGATAATGGATAATGACATGAGAGAAATGAAATTAAATTTAATTAGTTAAAATTTTTGATTACCATGGACTTTTTTTTAAAAATATTTGTTATTTTCGAAATCTGTTCATAAATATTAAAGTTTCAGCCAGAATGTTTTTCATTATGTTTTCGTTTAAAAAATGGAAAATCCTAAATAGGACGAATAATTATAGTTTTGGATTTGACTAGATTGGAAATGAATAAAAGAAACTGAATTATTCAATAAAAGCCTCTTAAAACTAAAATTCAACCAATTCAATAAAATTGGTTATTAACTGAAAAAAAATGGTTTAATCAACAGGCTTTCCAATACATTTGAACCAAAATAAAGGAGCTACTTAAAAACAACCAACTTTACATAAAATAATGTAAATAAAACCAAATGAAATGAATCAAAAAATAATTAGATCATTAAGAAAAGTTAATCAATCATTTAATGATAACGTGGTCCAGGCTCGATTCCTTTTGCTTGATCGGAGACCTATCATTGAAACTATCTTTTATACCTTTGAGCAAACCTATCATTGAAACTATCTTTTATACCTTTCATTATAATTCGGATCTACTAAAGATCCATCTTCAGTGCCATAAATGATAGATTGTTCTGGTCCAGCAGAGGCAGCCAAACCAGAAAAGATAAGCGCTGTTAGAAAACGATAAAGATGAAGGTAAATGATGATTTGCATAACCAAAGTCAAATGCGACTTACCAACAAAAGAAGATTTTCAATTGGTGCTAATCGAAGTGACCCGATTGAATGAAATTTTTTAATTTATTTTTCGACTTCTATAAAATAAAACATATAATCAAATAATTTAACAAAAATGAAGTAAAAATCTCCTCGATTATCAGTTCGAATTAAAAAAATGCGAGCACGTTATTTAGAAAATATATCAAAAGAGCGGAGGATAAACACTGGTGAAATCTAATCGGTAGAAACTATTTCGTTTTCTTCTTCATGAGATATTGAATAAGGAAAGATTAAAAATAGCTTCACAAGCATAAAAAATTTCTAACACTTTGACCTAAATATATGTTTTACTATTATTATTCTAGGCAATTAGGTAAACATTTCCCTTTGGAGTTTTAATTCACATTGATCACGACGACCTTATTTTTACTCCATTATTTAGTTAAAGATAAGATATGGTATGATATGATAAGGATTCTTTTTTCTTTAACCTTTTTCGAAATTCGAATTTCACATGAAAAATTTATAAGAATATTTCATGTTCGATCAAACAAACTTTCATATTATTTTTTTAAGCCAATAAAGTGGAAAAATTAAAAAGAAAACAAATCTTGCAAGTTTTAAAAACGTTTTAATTTAATAATTATAGATCGAATAATTCGATTCATTTCACCAAATAATTGACTTAATTTGTAATTTTTCAAAAAAATTCTGTAAAAATAAACTTAAATGACGTAAAAAAAGAAATTAATTCCGTATTATGTTTAAGGAATATTTAAGGAATACACCACTAGTTAAATATTAAAATAATCCATAAATTATTACAATAAATGAAAAATCATCACAGAAAAAGATATATGCAAAAATTTAAGAAAATAATTAAAACAAAAACTGCTGAAAATAATGGAAATATAAGTGAAACTATAAATAAATAAAATATATATAAAAGAAATATTTGTTTAAAAAAACCTAAGTATTTTATAATCGAAATAGTATAACAATTATATAATATTATCCTTATTTATATACGTAAATAATCTTCATTTCATTCTTAAATCGCTTTCTAACGTTTAATGACAAGCTGGATGGGAAGGCGAGAAAAATCTCAACGATCCACATCCATCTAACCATTCATCCATTCATCCATCCATCCATCCATCTCTGCTATAACCAATATTTCGCTGACTGCTCGACCATTAAATTTGATGTTTCCATCTGTTCATTGCGGTTAAATGGAATTAAATGAAATAAAGTTTGTAGAAAAACTACAAATACACGTTAACTTAACTTTTCACTAGGGTGACATATTGATAAAAAGCTGATTAAGCCAATAAAAGCAAAAATTTGAAGAAAATTTGTCCAGGCTTGAGCTTAAAATCTAAAGCAGAAATGAAAATATATCTTCATTGAAAAAAAATTAATGAAGATATACATAAAAAAATAAAATTACTTAATATATATGGTAATTACATGTATAAATAAATTTCTATCGTTAATTTTAAGAAAAAGAATTAGATTGTAGACATTTTTTTAAAAAAACTGAAAATATTTGAAAGAATGTGAGCAGAAAAGAAACAAAAAAATTAAGCTTCGGGGAATTAACGGAAAAAATTGCAAGGAAATATACTTAAATATATTGTAAATGCATTTTAAAAAACAATAAATTTTAAAAGAAATCATTCGAAAAGATTTTATTTTTTATTAATTCCAAATTTTGGAAATAAGGAAATTTTCTAGAAATTTCCATCCTTGCTTTTGTAATATAAATGCAAATGCTAAATGAATTTTTCGGAAAAAAAGAAAGAAATGAAAAAAACCACAAAAATTTGGAAATGAATAAATTATTGTAATTATCATTTAAACAATTAAAATTTTTTTGCAGTTAGATTTAATGAAACGGCAAAATAAAACAAAGAATAAAAGTAGTCTGGAAAAGAATGCAAGCAGTGTCGTTGAGTTATTGCTTTTCATACTGCTAATGCTACTTACTTAACGCTACACCAGTAGGGGCTCCATTGCTACTCCTATTTCTCCTGTGTGGAGGATTATTTAATTGATATGTGGTTATGCAACATATTTATATAAAATACTACGAATCATTTTGATAAATCGATGTGAAAAACCTTTTTTTCCATTAAATTCATCTTATAAAGTTTTTAAATTTTTTTTATGTTTTTCTTTGGTCCTTCTAAGAAATATCATCTCTCGTTTGGTGGGTATCGCTGATATTTATCCAGAGAAAAGTGCTTTGCCAAAGAGCCGCTAAGGGATAGATGAGGTAGTCGGCACAGAACATCGAGATTCATGGAAAGGTTACTGAACTTACTTAAAAAATTAAATCAAAAAACATTAAATTTCGTCGAAAAATAAATATATGAATATAACTCACTTTTAATCTAAAAAATAATGGACTAAAATTGGCAGTAAATTATATATATATATATATATATATATATTATTTTATGCTTGAAAACAGCTTATATGAGCAAAAACAATCGTCAGATTACAATACAAAGAAATTTTGTAATGAGGCTAAATTTATACCATTACTAGACAAATCATCTATTTACGAGCTACTCAATTCGCAAGCAAGTACATTATTATATCCGCAAATATCTGTAGTTGTTTTATTAAGCAAAAACGCGACTAGACCATAATTATCGCTTGCGCTAATCTATAAAAAATAAAAAATAAGATAGACTGTTTCGAATTGCATCTTCTCAAACAATATTTAAACAAATAAATAAGCCTAATGAACATTTATCTCAAATAGAAACAGATGAATGATTTTAAAAACTGCGATCACCATTTCTGGTTTGGGTCGCTTCTTCAGTGACTATGATTATTTAGAACTGAGGACCACCTTTCGCCATAAAGTCACTTGGTGATAGAAGTACAAATAGTTTTTCAAACACCACTTGCCATTAAAAGATATAAAATATATTTATTCATTTTTTTAATAAAATTGCTGATGGAAGCTAATATACTAATACAATATACCAATTTCTAGGAATACTTCTGAAATTTCTGGAACTGAAAAGAAGAAATAACCGAGAAGAAGAAACAAAGGAAACGTCTGAACCTTGACGATCGAGCGAAAATTATAAAATTTAGAACTGCTAAAAGAGGAACCGTAAACTAGTTCACGGAGTTATTGCTCACATTTCGTGCTAAGATTCTAGCAGTAAACTAAAAAAATCACCTGGAGAATCACGCTGTAATTCTATCGCCAAATTTGATTAAGGCAGTGGGCCGAACGATCTAACAAAAAATGGGGAAAAACATTATCATGATCCATCGCTTAATAAGTCAAAATTTGCACTGCATTACATATAATATTCCTTCTGGTTAAACAGGTTTGACTTGACTAAATAATTTTAAATTGAATAAGATTCTCGTCAGAGAAATATTTTGTTAAAATAAATAAACAGAAAATGGAAAATACGGAGTGAATCGAAGAAGTCAAATCAAATTATTTTTTAATTAGAAAAAATAGAAAAAAAATGAACTAAAAAAATAAAAATTTACACGTCCTTTTTTGCTCTTTTCCAGATTAAATGAATGGAAAAAAGAGGCAATAATTTTAATCAAGCAATTCGAGCAATTTTAAGCTAGGAAGAAATTATTCATGTTATTGTTGCATGTTGCGAGGAAAAAAACGACTGAATGAATGATTTGCAATCAAACAAATTTTTATTTTAAACTGAATCGAAATATGAAAAATATCGAAAATCGAAAAAATCGAAATATGAAAAAGTATGGATAACACAACCATAAAGAACACGTTACACCGATATATTGGCATAGGATGACCGAATGATTGTTGTTATATTGGCTTAGGATAACCGAATGGTTGACATAATCGTGTCCAGCATCAGAGCTTGGACTCTACTTTCGTCAGAGATAAACCTGTCATTGAAAATCTTGATGGTGTAAGGATTCATCTACAGTTCCATCCTCATTTTCTATTAGAGTGACTTTCTAGCAGAAATTTTCCATTACACCAACACCCACTAGAAAGAGCTTAATTAGAAATAATAATAGCTTAGTTATTTAGAAATTCCTTTTTTATATTCCTACTCTTATATTTATAAATTTTTTTTTAAAATTTAAGCAATACTGATAAATAATATATCCAAGGAATTCGCCATTTTGAAATAAGTAATGCCGTTATGTTAAGCAATAATTCATCGAAATGTTTTTTTATCGTAAATGGATAATTTTCAATTTGTTCCCAAATGAGGCAGTTAGCGCTCACAGTTAGCATCTGATTATGTTCGCTCTACTGGCTGTAAATATGATGAACCAGAGATTCATTTCGAGGTAAAAAATAAGGCCAAATTTTACCAAATCTATTGTAGCAAATGTAGTGTTAAATAAGAATTACGATATAAAATGTTTTACCTTTATTATATATTTTATTGTTAAATTTTGCATAATAAATTCAAGTTATTTTCAATTTTAGTGTAAGAAAAGAATCCAGAAAATTCAGTTAAATATGAAATTTAATTGCAATTTGATATCTCAATTTGAAATTATAGATTAATTAATTAATTATTTTCTTATAAGAAACCCATATAAATCCCATAACCCATATAAAAAATTACACCAACTTTAAGACACTGAAGAGTTAGTAATCTCCGAGTAGAAATGCATTGGAAACATCTTACTCTTGTAGCCAGCGGAGTCAGCCTAACCAGTAATGGTGTGAGACCGGTTAGAAGAAAATATTTCATTAAACTGTATTGCAGACTTTGTCTGAGAAGAAAATCTGAGTTACATGACAAGATAAAGAACACATCAACCAATTGGTTTGCCCAGGCACTGGGTAACAAAAAAAGATTTCTAAGATTTGAAAGCTAGAATTCAACCAAATAAATGAAACATTTAACGTTTAATCTACTTTTTTTATTGAAAAGAGTTATAACTAAAAGGCGAAGAAACGTTACCTCTTTTGGATATATGCAAAAGTTCTTTATATAAATACTAAAGCTATCCAAAATAAATTCTCTGGAGTAAGCAATTTAAATAGGGCAAAAAATATTTTAAGCAAAAAATCTGTTAGTATTCCCTCAACCGTTATTTTCAATATTTTTAATATTTTAACATAACTGAAACCTTTCCGATTCAGTGAAATACTTTATTATATTAATATTCAACAAGAATTCACCGAAGATACATCAATTACCACCAATTTCCTAATTTCATATTTATGGCCCTCATATGAGTCTCTTTAAAAATATTAGTTATAAGTACGGCGAAATTTTATGAATAGCGTCATTAGTTCAAAGAACATTAACTAGACAGCAACTAATCAGAAAATGCCTACAAAATTGAAGCCAAAATGAGAATATTCTTAGAGAAAAAGAAAAATTCGATTGAATGAGTTACGGGAATGGTTTGTGATTTTTATGAATGGTATTTCGATAACTTTCATATTTCAACTGAAAAATAAATTGGAAGATAAATTTTGAAGAAAAAAGTCAAATAATTTCTATAATTTGATTAGAGGTGAAAAAGGAAAAACTGACGCGTTAGTTGATGAATTATTGCTACCAAAGTAAACGATAAATCTTCTGGCAAACATTTGCACATTAACTAAAATATTTTGTTTAATTATGCGATTCACTAACATAATAGACTTTTAATTAATAATTGACAATAATTGATGATAATAAAAATAATTTACATCCACCTTGGTAAACCCAGTGGAGCCAGCCTAACGAGTGATGGTGAGAGCTGTTAGAAGAAGAAAAAGAAGTGAGTGAATAAGCGAAAAGCCCAATATGAATAATTTTTCTGAAGCACCCGTAATTTTTGGTTAAACTCGTTCCACTGGCAATTAGGATGAGATCGTTTCGAAAATCGCTTACAGGTAGTGATAAAAATGAGTGCTCAGCATCAGCATTTAACTTTTAATAATGATTTATTCTTATCAAGAGGCAGGTAACAACGCATGAACTGATCGTAGTCTAACGAATATACCATTCCACTCCCTATATCATTAAAAAAATTTTGAAAGCACATAATAATCGACAAATTATTGACGAAATGTATGAAATTAACTAGGCAGTTGTGATTTATAGTGGGAGAAATGGGGAAAATTTTCGATTAACGATTTGTCTACAGAGAAAAGAAAATTGGTTAGTTGCAAGAAAGAAGGTACGAAAAAGGGGATCAAATGATAAAAGTCGAAACAATTCATAGTATTCATCCTCTCTCATTGATTGATTTTGCGATAAAAAGCCGATTAACTTGAGCCGATGATCATCTGATGATCAGATTAAAATGAATTATTATTTTATTTTTTGGATTCTAATTTTTATTAATGAAAATAAGAGAAACATATGAACGAAAATTCAGCGCAAATTATCGAATGAAAACTTATCAAAATTTATTTTTAAACAGTGACAGATAAGAAGTAAAACAAATTACAAATCAGTAAAACAAATTTTTCATTCTTCATTCACATAATGCGTAACCTTTCTTTACCTTCAGTGATAAAGTGATAAAGGAAAAATCCGAGTCATTTTGGAGTTCTACCTGCTTCCAATGATTCTGTTGCATACAATGCCAAAAAATAATACTTATGGATTTCTGGATGTGGAAAAAATTGTTTATTGTCATTATTATTAATAACGATTGTTGTCTGAAATGAAAGTAAAAACAAACGAAATTTACATCCATCTCTTTCCATCTATCTGTTATGAAAGAATCAAAAAATCGCCAGCTGTTTTAATATTTGCACATATATTTGCCATTAACTGACCTCATTCGCTTTTGTATATAATGCACCATCTCTCTTATTGTCTATGTTCTACTCGCTTTCAGTTCGTTGTGGTTAAAGTGATACATTTCTTGGCGATGCAGCATTCAGTTTCAATAAGTTTTTGCCAGCGAATCAACTGGCGATGGAATAGTCGCCAGCTCTATTCTTGCAGTAAAAAGGAATCAAATATCTATCGATGATAAAAAGTATTAATATCATTTCAGTCAATACGGTTAAAAGACAAGAAAATATGAGAAGGAAAAAGATTTGATTGGAGAATCAAGAAAAATTCAAGATTCAAGAAAAATTATGGTAATAAAATGGAGAATGAAATAATTTTCATGTTACATAAATATATGTATAATGTATCAAATCTTTTTCCTTCTCATATCATTAAAGATGGGCATCCTTAAAAAATGGCAAACGATAATTAATGGAATAGGTCACCAACAGAACATCTTAACTCTTCTGAAGAATAGCATTATGCTAGGCTCAAGGTGCAACGTCCATCTTTTACCAAATATCTAAGTGGATATGACTGCATTTAATAAAAAAATTTTGAAAAAAATTTGTTAAAAAATTAAATGTTAAAAAATTTGCGGTAAAATATAAGTAGAATTTTTACCTCATCAAATTCCTCAAAAAGCGAGGAATTTTTAATGATTTCACATAAAAGACAAATAAAGTTTAAGCATCGATCTGCTTCATGAATTAGGATAAAATGGCTTTAGCCAAAGAATTACTTAAGGTTAGGGTAAGAACAGGGTGGACTCCAAGATATGGTGACAAGAAGTTTATTCCCATCGAGAAGACGCACGGGTTGAGAGCGACGCTGGCGCTTAAGCAATAGACCACTCAACCATATTACATTGTTCCTTAGTTTCCACGTAATTAATAAATTGTAAGAGAGATAAAAGAAAAAAATAGACAACGGCTAAATGTTTATGAATTATTTAGATGACCATTTGATAATTAATTATTTCCCGTAGAAAGAAAAAAAATTTTCTTACAAAGTTAAGAAGAATCGATAGCGAATTTCGAAATTAAAATTTACACAGAATGTTTTTAAAAATTATGCAAATCAACTTAATAACGAATGATAAATTTCTATTTAAAGGAAGCATTTTTTATTACAGTCAATCGAATATATATCATAAGATGGCTGCGTGGAATGTTGCTTCCATTTTCGAATGTCGGGGCTGGAGTTCTACTCACTGCGGGAGTAAACCGAGTAAATCTCTTTTTTAAAAATTTTTTAAAAACCTAGCTTGTGAAAAACCCCATTTGTACCTATGTCTGCAACACCAAGCGAGTCCCTGCTAAATCATAATTCAGCCAGCGGAAAAAGACAGTTGAATAAGACATTAACTCAACATTTAACTAAATGATATAAATCATTAAAATTCTTCAATTTAAAATTGATTCAAGAATAGAAGATCCTTCCAGAATTTTCTTCTATACCAGTTGCTTACTAAATATCCATCCACTCAATCGTTTAAAATATGAGATCTAAATTTTAGAGTTCGGAGTAATTTTTTTTATATTCTTAAATAAGGAACTAAAGAAGCTCTAAAATAAAATGGAAGTTGTCGAAACTCAATCGGTTCATCGTGGGATTTCTACATTTAATGCAACAATTCTTTAAAAGTGTCATTTAAAATTTCGAGAGTTAAATGTTTCTAGACATTAAATCCTTCAAAGAAACTGCAATAAAAAAGCACACATTTAATTACTAAATATTTCTGGATAGCAGTATGTGACATAAAGCAACAGTAAGCTGACAATCAAGCCGGCTTAAGCCGAAACCTGCGATTAAAGTATCGTCGTGTTTACTGAATCGAAGCCTAACTCTAAACCTTTAGTCGACTGAAATCTTTGCATTATCTAATTTTTGGATATATTGGTCAAAAATATATTAGATATCGAAATTGACTTTTTTAATGACATCAAGATATTATAAAATATTATGTTTTTATAAAAATATCATGGAACAACGATAAAATCCATTTTAACCAAAAAAATATCAAAAGTCATCATAAGATTTACACCGAAAGAAGAAACACATAAATCTTGTGAATTATGCCAAGTTTTCAGATCACCCATAAAGCGATAAATTCGGTTTTGCCGTTGAAAATACTTTCCATTCAATTATCTGGCTGTATATGACAAAAGCCAGTTTTTTTCAGGAATAATAAAATCTACTGCATTCAGTTCTCTAAAGAGTCGAACATAGAAAATAAGTGATAAAACCCTAAAAAAAGAAATTTCTTGGTAAAGTTTGGCAAAAATCGTGAAAAAGAATAGATTTAAATCATACAGAACTTCTGCGGAAAATTTCGCTTCATCTCTAACTTATTAGCTGATGTAAAATTTTTTATTATTAAATTGAATTTTAGCGCAATTACAATTTTATAACAATAATCCGAGTCATATAATGTTACTTTTTCTAGGCAAAATAGATTTTAAGATTTCAGTAAATATCATATAAGCTACTTCTAAAGAAATGGCTGTCTTTCAATATTTCTTGTTTAGGCTCACCTTACTAATGCTTAAGGAAATTTTCGCCAGGGAGTTGTTTGGCGATAAAACTACAAGCGTGTTATCAAAAACATTTCTTCTAGCTGCGCGGATTTCCAGCGAATTATCTGTTGGAGTACAGTTTAATATTAGTGGTTTGGTGCAAGAAGGATGCTTATCAAATCTAGAATTTTTCTTCTCAAGAGGCAGGATAAACATTGTGAGTTTTCATATTTTTCATCATTGCAAATAGTTTTATGAAGCGTTATAAGCGTTTATAAAGACAGTTATTGGTTATTCTTACTTACGGCATAATTTTTCCACAATTTGTTAGAGATTCGAGTGGAAAAAATTTTCTCGCCTCTAAAACTCTCGCAGACCCTGTTTGACTATAGTGTCAAAATTCTGGGCTCATAGTAATAAGAGATAGGCGTAAAAAATTTGGAGGGAGGGTTGGCTGGATTGGTTTCCTAATGAGAAACCCAAACTGGAAAACGCGAAACGATGATGAACTGCATGATAAATTGTTTTTGAAAATTTTTATTTAAAATCTACAACTTAATGTACGAATTAAAGAACAAAATTTTGATATAATTAAAAATTTTTGCACATTTTTTTTTCAGCTAATTCAGCTAATTCAGTTGACTGTTTGAGGATTAAGCGATATATCGCAAAATAAATTACCTGTCGTTTCGCTGTATAACTATTTTCAAATAATATAAATGAATAAAACATTTTATACAAACATTTTTACTTAATTTTCCCTTAAACTACGCAAATACTACCATCTTCGTGATAATTATTAAATAATACTAATCACTGTTTTCAACCTTTAAATCATTTTAAGGAAGAATAATTATTGAATAATTATTGATCGTGAACATTTTATAATTATGCCAGTTAGCGGATGCATTTGCATTCACCACGATTATAAAAAATGAGATGTTTTCGCCTTGCGGATAAAACTGCTGATGTCCCATGCATGACCCGAACTTAATAAATAAGAAAAAGTGAATGTAGCGCATAACACAGATGTTGGAATTGCTAGAAAAACTATTAACGTATAAATATCAAAAGCAGCGCCAAACTTCATAAGAAGGTCGCAAAAAAAAATCTGGGTAAACAGAAAGAAAACTCAAAGATTGAAGGGTGAAGGACAAACACGATTTGGGTAAAAATTCCTTTTAATTATCCTGAAAAGTTCCAAAGATGTCAAAGGTCATTAAAAAATAAAATAATTCGCACAACTAAACAATTTTTAAACAAATCGAGCAATCTTAATATATTTAAACATAAATCGTTTGCATTTTTTTTTGCGAAACAGGGACAATGAAAGGTCGTTTTATCGAACAAATTAATCGTCAAAATGGTAATATATATTGGAAAAAAAGGGTTGTAAATTGCAAATAGAATCTTTAGAATTTTTAACACAAAAGCCTTTTAAACAGCGACAGGTTTGAATTTGGTTGAATGATAATTAAAACACCAAGTACCACGGTGTGTTTTAATGGGCGTGAAGCTGACATCAAAAAGGGAAATTGATCAGTTGATGATATTTGATGATATATTTGAATTTCGCAAAGTTAGTGGAGAGTTCTCAGTCCAGTAATCAGCCGAATCGGCATGCGATTGCGATTCGAAAAGGAGAGTTGGATGAAATTTTACCAATTAATTTTTTTTTACGATTATAGAATTAAAAAATAAAACAAACGTGAATTAGAACGTAAATTATTTTTATTTTTTATTTAAATTAGTTATTTAGTTAAAATAATGAGGAAAATAATGAGAAGCATATTTTTGTCAACAAACGACGAACGAACAGAACTAATGAACTGAAATAATAAATAATTAGTTAGCGGTCGCTATTTCTGTTTAAACTCACTCTGTTGGCTACTAGTATGGTTAGAAATCTTTGACAATGAGTGACTTAGAGAAATAAATACGGTTCCTCACAAGCACCATAAGGACTTTTAAAAGAGATTTACCGCTTTTTCAATGATAGGGCATGAGCCCTCTTAACACGATAATTTGAACCACTATCCACTGTATTCGGCTATTCTACGCTGAATTAAATAAAAAAGTCTAATTTTAATAACAGTAAAAACAGAAAAATGAACTGAGTAGAATAAGTTTGCAGAGCATTATAGTCCTAAAATGCTGATTTTCACACACAAACATAAGAAATGTCGATAAGCTGTCGAACATATGTTGTATAAAATATTAGTCAGTGATCAATAACTAATTTTAAAAAATGCGATTTTATTAGTCTGCCACCTTTAACGATGCAATTTAATGCTAGAAATTGAGAACACCAAACTAGAATCGATCAAAAATTAATATAAAGGAATCAGGGATTAGGAGGCAGATGAGCCGAGCGGTGCTTGTCTAGATTATCGTCTCGAACATCGAGGTTCGGAATTGGCAAAGTTCTGGCCCATGCCCATCTGTTCCAAAGTGATCCCTCTAGCAAAAATTTTTCATCAACGATCAATGGAGCGAATTTATTTTATTATATTATTATAAATTATTTCATTAATAAATTCATGAAAATTAAATTTAAAATATAAGGAAATGATGAAAACTAAATGAATAGATATTCCAAGATATTCTAATTTATGGAACACGGAAAAGCATGGAAAATTCGTTTCAAGTGAGTTTTCTGAATTATTTTCACTCGTTGGTTTTTCATTCTTCATTTATTCACATTTTCTTTATTAATAGAAATAGTAAACAGTGGTATAACACCTCATCACTCTTCTTAAATTTCATAATCTCCCGTGAACACTCCATGCTCCGTAATGCTCCGTAATGGAAATTTTCTTTGATGGCAATAAACCTGCCAGGATTAAAACTAGATGGATGCTGGGGATCAACCTGTATTTATATCCCCAAGTCACTCCATGGTGAAAGGGTTTGGTTATACTGATATTGCTCCCGCGTCCTCCGAAACATATGATTCCCACATTCTGCTGATAGGTGATATAAATCTGCTGATATACAAATCCTGGTAAAACGATTTCTAGACTTGAGAATAAAAGGAGCTCTCGAAGATTTCTATTCGAGACCTGTTAACATAGGCCATTAGCTTTGTTAACGAATCAGGATGCACATGGACGTTGAGAGTTGGACGATACTCGGTCCAAATATTGTTTGCTTGTTGGAAATTCGTCCTCCTCACTTCAGGTCTCATGCAGTATATTTATATATAACACTTGTCTCTGAGCAGAAGTGCTCTATCAGTGTGCTGCATCGGATAATTCAGAAAGAAATGGCGTAGCGATTGTCATATCTGAAAGAACTCAATTAGCTCTAACTGAGTGGTAGTTAATGACCCTATAAGTTTGTACTCTTATTTTATACGCAGAGCGTGACAAAGATGGATCTATGCAAAATTGGTAGCTTACTCCAATTGCTAATATCTCTCCCAAAAGGCAAGATGGTTGTAATCGGAGATTGGAATGCGCGTGATCATGATGATGCCACCCAATGATACAAAATGAAGAAGGTCTTCTTTGGTTTGGCGGAGAGCATGGACTCTTCGCTACCAATAAATGCATCTTCCCGTAAGAAGACATCTAATTCCATGGAACTCCAGGAATAATCGATATTCCAACCACATTGATTTATTCATCGTTGGAGAAATCCCGAACTAGACAGTCGTTCTTAATCGCGGCGCTGAAACTGGTAATCACGGTTCAGATCATATTATGAGCAAAGATTCACAAAAGGGCAGGAAATGCCCCTCCAAGATCTAGAGAGCGCAATAAGTTCATGATTTTATTATCGCTACTAATATATCGACTCACCATAATACATTTAAAGAATGCAAGTGGTGCTGAATATCCATCTAGCATTCAGAATCTGGCCAAACCGTAAATGGTGCATTCAAGTGGTATTCAAAAAAAATTTTTATCTGTGATTAGTTTTTACCTTTAAATTATCTGATTGATTCGATAAAAATTTTTCAAAATATTGTTCGTTTTTAAACTAGAAATTAAATTATTTTATATACAGCAGCATTCGTTTCGAATTAAAAATACATAAAAATGGAAAAGTTAAATGGGAACATTGCAAACGAAAAGGTAATCCATAAATTTCAGCATGGATTTTTCAATTTTTTTATTTTACCGTTGAGCTACGGCATTTCAGTTATTTCATTATTCTCTATTATTACCGCTTAATTTTTGAGAGAAGATCACCATGTTGAGAATCAGTGGATCGGCTCCTTTCTGCGACAATCATTAAAAAATCGGAACGGTGACCCAAATGTATCGCTGACTTTATGGCAAACATTTCTAACCGTAATAAGAGATAGAGCAGTAAGTCTGATATCAGTAGAAATTCTGACCAAAATGTGACCACTAATTACTTACTTAATAAACATACACCATATCAAACTAATAAATTTAAGAAAATTTTCGGTGAGCGATAAAAGCATTGTCGGGAACGTTAAGTGATTCTCAATTATTCCAACAAAGAAATGTCAACAGATTTCAAGAGAAGTCGATAGTATACACTAAATGGCAAATCAATTATGTATTTTACAAGCACATGAAGAAAGGATTCTTTTCCTTTAAAATATATTATTAACAGCTAAAAAACAGCAAAAAATTAGCGGTTCACCTGAAAACATACAAAATTTGGAACCGTTTTTTCATAGGAAGTAACTGAGTCAATATCCTGTATCCTACATCTTTATGGATCTTCATGCATTACGAACTGAGTAAAAGATCGGTAAAGTTATAACGACAACGATAATCTGGCTTCATACATTTAGTTTATAAAGTTCTTATTCTGTGAAATTCAAATCTTTTAAACTTTTGAAAAATGAAAAACAATTTATATTTTAAACCCTTTAAACAGGAAATCCTTAAAAAATTTCTCTCCTTTTTGACAGGAATAACAAACATTAATTATCTTCTTTTTCTAACTGTGCTCATTATTTCTGGTTTCACTATTCTCTCCAATCGCCATGACGAGATCGATTTCAGTAGAGAACCACTTACGGCTAGAAGTACAGGTGAGTTGCCAGCGACAAAAATGTTGTGGTTTTTAATGGCAAAAAAAGATGTAAGAAATTCATTAAAGGATTTCATTTACAGAGATCAAGATGAAATTGATATAATTAGTAGTTGACCTAGTGAATAACAAACTAATAACAACTTTAAACTGATCAAAGATTTTCGCCTCTTTTTGAAAAATTGAAGAGTAAAGGCGATTTCATTTGACGCATGATAGGTCTTTTTATTTTGACAAGGATATAAATATCGTAAAAGGTAAAACTTTCAATAAGTTGGAAGTAAGAATCTCAAAAGGCAAGAAGAAGAACGAGGCAAAGGTGGGGGAAGAGGGGGAGGGAAATGGGGGGAGGGCGAAAACGAAAATGAATGCAGTGAAGTGAAATGAGTAAAATTATTGTGATTATTTGAAAGAAATGATAAAAATAACAGATAACAGCAAATGATGACGATGTCTCATTGAAATGATGATATTTGTTCGATACTTAGGAGAAAAATACTTTCGTTAATCGATTCGTCAACAAATTATCGAATTCCAGTTTATACAAAAGAAAAATCTTTGTCCAGATTGCATCGATTCATAAAAAATTAGAAAATTTAAATAGAAAGATAGAAAGTTATTGTAAAAAATGACCAATTTGAAGAGCAGCACTGCAGCTCGTCTCTTCTTCTTCTTTTATTAGCACTCGCCAATTTGCTTTGACTAGCTTCATTAATTATTAAGAACTCTTACCAGGGAGTCGCTTAAGGATACTAGTAGGTCGTCAGAAACACGCGCTGTACCAGCACCACCTGCTGGTTTAAATGATCCAACGATGCTTTCAGAGAACGAATTATTCTAATCATTTTTATTCTTTCACCTTACATCTTCACTTCCTTAGTTCACTAGAAATTTTCTTTATAAATTTCATCTTTTTCACTTCAAACATTATTTTCCCATAAATTTTATACTATTTATAGTGTAAAATATAAATTTTTATAGTTTATCTGAGCAAAATTATATGGGCTTACAGTTATCATTTCTGATTAGACTCATTCCGTTGGCTATTGGTACGAACATAAAATTTTGCAAGCTAATTTTTAGTGAGAAAGCGAATAAATGTTGAGAGCTTTCACTAATCAGTTATTTTATAATTTTTCAATTAAACCATAAAATTAGGTAAATTAACAGTGAAAGATTATTTGATCAAAAAAATTTTAATTCATTTCACATAAATCAAAAGAATTTTATTAATGGTGATTTCCTTTCTTTTCCTATTTCGTTTTGACATTAAAATTTTCAAATGTCGATAATTGCTGATAAACGGACGAAAAATGGAAATTAATAAAATATGCAAAAAAAAAATATTTTTAAAGAAATATACGACAAAAGTTAAATTTAGCGAAACTGTGCCAAAATTTTGATCTGACGGTGCTAATTTATCCACAAATTTATCCAAATTTATCGACGAACTTTCGTGTAAACCTGAATAGTTTGAATATGAAATTTACAGCTCAAACAACTCCAATGAAATCTGGAAAAAATAAAAGAATAAATGATGCACATTCAATAGGGAATAACAATAATGGACATCATAAGGACGCCATTAATGTTCTAAAAGAAAATCTATAATCCATAATCTAAATGAGTAGCTCAAAAATGATGTGTAATGATGTAAAACAAACAACAGGGCGTGTTAAAAGCAGTCGTATTGAGCAAATAAACGAAATAATAGGGTTATGAGAGTTGGAAAACTGATCAAAACGAAAAAGGAATGAGCGAGATTGTAACAGTAGGAGGGAATATGAAGGAGAGAATGAAGGCGCTGAGATACATCATCAGATATTAATAAAGTATTGTAGAAATTGAGGTGAGAAATCTACATGAATCTCATAATTGTTCTTAATTTCTCAGAATTTCTTCAAGACTTGCATAAAACGCAAAGGACCTACTGCTGGCCACGATCTACTCCTACTATCCTCAGTGTAATTACAGATTCTAGCCACATTTTAACAGTCAATGGAGCTAGCTAAACCAGAAATAGTGAATGCGATAGGAAAAAAAATAGATAAGTTGTGCAAGAATGAAGATCTATGCAGAATAAATTATTGCGGAGGAAATCCTTAATCAGTCCTTTCAGTCCAAAATATCAAATAAATATGAACATAGCCTATAAGCTAGTTGAAAGAACCATAAAATAGTGCTATCAAAATACCAAAATACGATTGAGGATTATTATATGCATAAGAAATATTTTATATTTGCGCTTCACATGTCAAATTGAAGCAGGTGCAATATTTTCAAGCAGTATGTAAATAAATAATTAATACAGCAATTTAAATATTTCGTTCCTAACCAAGTCCGATTAATTCTGTAACCAAAGAAGTTCTGAGTACTTCATCGAAAGGCTCAACAAGCAATGAGCGAAATACTACTTCTTAGGTAAATAAAATGGCATTAAATGAATTGATAAATAACATTGGACGGCACTGTAGAGGAGGATGCTTTAGTGGTATGTTATTTCGACTAAACTTAAGCATTTTCAGTGATGATGGAAATCTATCATTAAAGGTGAAAACCAGAGTGGTGCTAGTAATCCACTTGTACTTCTATTTCCAAGTGACACATTGGCGAATATATCTTATAATATTCGCAATAGCGATCAAGCCAAACCAGAAATGTTATAAGATGATAAATAGAACTCCTATTGCTCGAAATCTAAGAAAATTTTAGCGCTAATTAGAAGCACTGACTAATTAGAGTGAAAACTTACTCTTTAAGAGAAACGTAAAAAATGAAAAATTACGGACAGCGATTTCTGGTGAAATAATAGTTAATTAGAAAATAAGGTCGGTCGGTCGAATGTTTGTCGCATCACCCACAGAAAAGAGAACACTCATATAGCACACCTGCTGTCAAGAAACAGGTAACTTAAATTAACTAGAGGAAATGGAATGTGTACATATGGATGTTTTTTATTGATAAAGTGGTATCTATTACCAAAATATAGGAAAAAAGCTTTTACTATCGCAACAAATGCACTATTTTTAATTAATGGCAAACAATTAGCGAAAACGACGACGTTTGCAAGATTAGAATTATCTTTTATGCTAGCACTGTGGCAGTGTGTAATTACTTTCAAATATGCCGATAAACCACTTTTTTTCATAATAAATACAACAACGATTAGCCATATTCTTAATCACAGGTCTGCTATTTTTTATCCTATCACCCATATAAAATGAATTTATTTTCCATGATATATCATCGCTTTAGAAAATATGAAATTTGAGGTTCTCATTAGATTACGAGATTCAAGATGATCACTGACAAAAGAAGCCTTTAATTAAACTCAACGAAGCCAATCAAAGAAGTTTCTATATGAGTGATACTTTAAAAAAAAAAATACTACAACATTTATTTAACAATTAACATTTACTTTTCGAGGAATTAATTTGAAGAAATAAGATACAATAGTTCAAATCGTTATAAGACAACAAAACTAGCGGATGCCATATTATGGATAATTGATACGGATGATTGATAATGATGATTGAGTAAATATGACAAATCAAAAAAGATTCCAAACTATAATTCTAAAAATAATGTATTTTTATATATAATAGTAGATAACATATTTTCTTATACAAAAATTAAGAAAAATTAATCAGGATATACAATGTAATCACGATTAAAAGGAAAAGACTGGAGTAAAGTAGCTGGCGAAAGGATGGCAGCTGAGGACTCACTTATCTAAAGAACCTTATCACGAAGAAGGAGAGTAAATATAGAAACTTTTAAATTTAAATTTAACTAAATTTAGAAAAATTCAAAACTATGAATGAAATGTCCTTCAAAACACGTGTTGTTTCTAGCCAATTTCTGCTTTCGAAGTATGCCGAAGGATTTAGTCAAAAATTGCTCAACAAATAATATGGCTGGAATCACCTTATCATCTAATTCTCCTCAGGCGTATCATTTAATTCTACAGCCCCATTGTGCGATTCACAGCAAGCGATTATAGTCGTTAGATACGACCTCCAAGGACCTATGACGCCAATCAACTCATATACTATAGGAAATAATCATTTGTGTGACTAAAGAAACAGATGCTCATTGTTCACTGAAACGAATAATCGCCAAAAGAGCCATCTCGCGATAGTATTTCATCAGTGCACATAAATATTAAACAAGCCAGTTAGATCTTGAATAACTAAAAATTTTAACATTATGTAGTATAGATAGAGATATTGATGTACTATTATCTATTATCTTTATTACAGTTCAAATTGAGCCGATTTCCAACGTAATTTATCCTTCGTATGAGTAGAGTGCATATTCAGAATTTAACACATGCGTGCTGCTGTGCAGAACCACTTGCACACCACTTCCATCCTCGAGCGAGTCGGACCTCACCCTAAGACATAATGGAGCTGGCTAAACCAGTGAGCGATCTTCTTATTAAAAGAAGAATTTATTTTTCTCAAAATAGTTTTATTTTATTTTAGCTACCTTTTTTCTTCCTTTTTGATGATCAATCGGGAAAATTTTATTGAGAAACATCGAATTCATTTAAATGCAGTGAAAATATTTGCTACGAATAGAAGTCAAAACAGAAATTTATAATTTTTTACTAAATTAAAATAGCAATAAGCAACTAAATACTTCTTACTACATCGTACGTCTGAGCCCTTCTTAATTAAGGCTTAAATGCGAAAAGGCAAGAATAAGGCAAGCAAATAAATATGTGATTAAACTATTTGAATGCAATAATAATTAGCACTGTGTTCAGAAGTTATACTACAAATTTTTGCTCCAGAAATAAGGATCAAAATAAGGTCCTAAGAATCTCCCAAATCTGGTTTCAAAAGTTAGTACCAGGATCTAGGAATGAATCCGATTTTAGGTACCGAACAGCTATACTATTGCAATGGATAAGCAAGGTCAATGACTAATGATAATAAAAGGAAAATGTGGAAAACCCGATTCTCAGCGGATTATAGTATGCTTCTTATTAGAGAAATAGAAAGAGAACGAGGCGAATATTTGAAAGAAACTTCTGAATTTGAATGAATGGTCAATACAAAAATAAGGTCAATAAATAAATTTTAATTCATCGTAATAAACAGTTTATATTTATATTTTCTAATTTTCTCACTTTTATTTCATTTATAACTAAGAATTAAAACTTTAAGAATGCCGGAATTATACGATAATAATATCGCAAATTTTTCTCAAAATCGGAGGAGGGCACGATAACCGAGTGGTACTAATTTTGCTCAGACGATTGATTCGAATGCTTTCGATTTTCGAATTCGTTCGATTCTCGAAATCCACCTGCATTCCTCTCTCTCTCTCTCTTCCCTTTCATCCCAGCAATCAGTGCGGAATTATTCCCATAAGAAAAAACGATCGGTCTCAATGAATTATTATTTGTTAAAATAAAGGCTATTGAAAACGAAAGGAAAAACGAAATGAGCAAGGAAGTGCTGAGAAATCAGTTATGACCAGTACGATATGCGTTGTCCGTGCGAAATTCTCGCACATCTAAACGTTTGCCTTCGATTTGTCGATTTCCAGTTGAACAAAATACAAAATACAAATAATATAAAGTGATGCGCTGATGACGTTGCGTTTTAACGGTCTTCCAGGAAGGTAAAATTTTTATGGATTTTCCATATTTTTCCACTCCTTTTGACTAAAAACTCGTCTATGGTTTTTTCGTTTATTTTACTAAATTAGACGAAATTGATGACTACTGTCGATTTATTTTTCTCGTCATTGTAGCTGTTTTTTGAAAAAATTTTTTTTGGTGTAATTTGTAATAAATTAATTATAGTTAATCATTTACAGCAAATAAAAATTTGTGCTTAATAAATGCAGAAAAGTACCACAAAGAAAGGCAAAAAAGCAAAAAAAGCTGCTTTGACGATAAAATAAAAGTTGTTTGTGTTGTTAATTTACTCCGTATTTGAACGAATGAAAAAAGTGTAATTGGTTAGGAATTGAATACTAACCGCTTGTTAGGCTTAAGCTTACTTACTTAAGCTTACTTGAGAGGATGAGGAGTTTCTGCAAGAGGATCGCATGTAAGAATGACCAGATGAGACGTTTGCTCCGGCGGTGGAGTCCAGTGCTGCTCGAGGCAAACACCTGAGCAGACTTTTTTTCTTTCTTTCACCTATAAGTGAGGAAAAGAAAATCTGCTAGATCTGATAAATCTGGATAGATATTATTTTGCTTTATATTATTTCATCGTAAATTTATGTAATGGGAAGCGCAAAATTAGGACCATCAAAAATGTTAATATTATTCGTTTCGATCGATTAAATATCGTTGCGATGGCCCCTAAAACCATGGATTTTTTTAGCGGATTTTTTAGCGGATAAAATCTCAGCGCAGAACCTCTTTATCGGTGTACGGTTTCGTGTTTTCGACGTAGCATTATTATGGCATGGCATTAGACTATTCTTTCACCAGTCAGCAGTAATCTCTGTTATGCAAAATTCTGTTTTCTCCTGAGTGATATTTATAAAGTGCATTTGTTTGTTTGATTCGATCAATTAAAAAATGGTAAATAAGTAGTTATTTAAGATGGAAAATTTAAACATTCCGCAGTTTGTAGTCTGAATAAATACTGAAAATCAAATTAAGCTGATTTACTCATCGTCTGATCTAATCAAATTTTCCTTCCTTATTTTAGAGATAATTATTTAAAATTAGAGATTATACTTAAGAAGGGGCGAACAAGTGGAACATTTGAATAGTGCGATGTATTATTGAATATATAATGAAAAAGCCAAAAAGGGGAGTAAGTGAAATAAAAATTTATTGCGAATCGAGAATTATATAAAACTGTATCAATCGTTTTTGCCTCATCCTCATCATTTCGTTGAAATTATGGAAGTCTTTTAAGGAAATAACGAATGAGAAAATATTGGCCTGAAAAATTTGGGTGCAAAGATGAAAACGGGAATCACCGGCGATTATTGAACAAATCTAGCTTAGCAGCTTCCATCGCTTCGCTAATGAACAAATCACTTCATAATTTCCATCGAGTTGTAAATAGTCAGTCGAATTGCGATGCACCATCCTTCGCCGTTTATAAGCACTTTCCTTTCTTCTATATTTTACACTGGAAAACTCGATCTGTCGTTAATGCTGCTAGCGTATTTTTATTTTTTGAACTTCTTTTCTCTTACTAAAAACGATTTTCAGTGGAAATAAGTAAAATTGTGGTTTATTGAAAATTTTAGCAATTATTATTGGTGATTAACGACCGTCATTTCGGGTTAGACTCGCTCCATTCACTGCTTATCCGCATAAACGGGAAATGAGAAATCTCGACGATGAAAATATAGATGGATCGCCAGCATTCGGATTTTTACAGGTTCATTGGAGCCTTTAATATGATAACCGAGTCGCTGCCCACTGCGCTGTTTTAAATTAGGTAAAACCTTTAATAAGAAAATAGACTAATTTGCTTTGCGCAAATATTATATTAAAGCAGTTGGAATACTTCGAATTTTAAATTAATATTATTAAATTAAATTACAATTTTATATTATAAATTTAAATTAAATTTTAAATTAAAATTAATGAAGAAATTAAGAACTGGTTAGAATTCAACTTTTGTATTTCTATTTCTCTGCACTAAAAACGAATACATAATTAATTTAATGCATTTATCCGACGGATTGCTATAGGGGAGAAATTTCAAGAAAATATAAATACGTATGAAACAATTGTCAGCAAATGAATACCATCGAAATCCGATATAATCACCGCCATTGGTGAAACTGATGATTGGTCGGTCGCACGATCACTCATTAAGTTGTTTAACTGAATTAATGTGGAGGATAATGAAGCAATGGTTTATGAGAAAAGTTCGAGAGAGCACTTGTGTTTTTGGGTAAACATTTACATTTTCTGGTAAACAATTAATCTCAAACGAAAATATCAAATAAGTGTCGGCGCGTTCTCATCAAATCCCACAGAGAAACCGAATAATTTCCAATATTTTATGATATAAATGAGATTTAATCAATTTTGATATTTTTTGCCACTTTCACCACTTTTGGTTAGAATCGCCCAGCTGGTTTATCAGACCAGAAGATTTCTTCAGTGTGCAGAAGTATAGGTAAGTCGCGAGCATTCATGGTTTAGTCGTGCGCTGAATCCCTGCATTTCCATAGTAATGCTCTATAATAATAACTCGCCAAATTGCATAAATTTACTTATCTAAATTTAAGTCTCTCTTTGGTCAAACCTACAAACAGTTTCTAAGATAAGAAATTCTTACTTGCTAGAGAGTAGCAGTAAATACGCCCATACGATATCGCCTAAATATCTTGCGTATTAGAATTTATTCATTCTTTTTGTCTCGCTGGTTTTGGGAGAGGATGGTTTGCCTCTGAAAAATGGGCGAAAATGAAATTGTCGACGAATGAGGCATTTCGCATATTATTTAGTAGACTTAATTTATTTTAATAAATTTATTTTGAAAATTATGGAATGCATTTAGATTGTTGAGAATTTCGGAGCTTTCCGGCGAAATTCTATTTTCTCATTATTTAAACTTGGCTTGTTGAGCTGTCGTCGCTTCAATTCGCTTATTATCATTATTATCAGATGCAACATCAATAATTATTCGAAATTATTTGCATTCACTCAGTTTTCATATTTTCATTTCCATATTGTTTTATGTTTTGCTTCATTTTAATTTTTCACTTATTTATTCCCTTTTCCCCGACATTAATGAATATTTTTTGAGAATTTCATTTAAGTTTTTTTCTATTTAAATTTTGGAGGTTGTCCTTCCGCACTCTGTCCGAGTCGTCAGCAGTGCTATGTGAGCTATTAATATTCGATCCGCCGTATAGTCGGCCAGAGTCAGTCGACCGATAAATATTGCTCGCAATAATGCTCGTTGCGCAATTCGTAGAGTTTTTGAGAAAAGGACACCCAAAAATGAATGACGCTTTTTTCAGTCTGTAAGCAATCTTCTGTTTTCTGTAATTTTCAAGTAATGCGTTAAGCGTAGAAATAAATGGTCAACCATTTCTGCTATTAGACTGTCTGTGCGGTTAGAAATTTCGCCAGAGTGTAATTTCGAGATAGAAATAATCACGAGCATCACATTTGCATTTTACACAGAATAGCCTAAAAGATTTCGTTTAGCGGTGCCTATGAACATTGTAACAAGTATTTTAGCCTTGTGGAAGTTATCTAATTTGTGGCCAACTACCAACTAATGGTGCCTTACTGATTCAATGAGAATATCATTTGTTTTGTCAGCTTTCCAGAAGTACTTTCTATTATTAGTTATCCTTTTGCGGTGAACAGTGGGCAGTTGAAGAGAAAATCTATTTCCGTAAAAAAAATAAAAAAACTTTTCTATTTGATTCTCCGTAATTTCTCTTATTCGGTTAAAAATTTATACGAAAATATAAATAAAAATTGTTTCAAAAATATTATTTATGCATTAAAATTGACTTAAAAATCTCAATTTAAAAGATTTTTTTACAGTTAATTTCTCGCTTAGAACATCACAAATACCTCAATTCGCCACTTATTTTCCTTAAATAAATTCAAAGTAGAGTGTTTAAAATGATATCTTTTGATATTAAATTTCTTTCTAAGTTCTCCATTTTCTAGATTAATTTTAGAAAAAAGCCTTAGCCATTAATTAATTAAAACGATCTTCAGCGGATTAAGATAGTTGCTTCATTATTCCATCGATGACTTACTTATAGATTAATTGACTAATTTATCCAAATTTGTTGTTAAATGATGGATACTCTGTTTATATTTTACGAACAAAAAATAATTTTTATTCAAAGAATCACATTTCCATTTCATAACGAAATCTTATCAATGATTCTGCAGATGTCAATTCATTGAAATTTATTGAAAGTCAATAAGTAAATTGCACATTTAAAAAAATAAGAAATTGTGAAGTTCGAGTAAATAGCCTGCGAGCCACTTCCTTACGAAAGGAAAGCTAGTAGTAAATAAAGCCAACCAAACCGGAAATATTGCATGAATCTAGAAAAGTTAAAAGAAATGAAATATGCCAATATAATATATTCATCGTGAGCAACTGTAGGAGTAAACCTTTTTTTTCACTTCATTGCTACTGCAAAAGTAGATATTTTGGATGAATGATTTTCGCTTATTTATTCTGAATATTTGTCCTTTATTATCAATTGATTCATATAAAATTCCAGCTGATGCAATTTTTGCAATTTTAAATTTATTCATGTTTTTACTAAAGTGTTTTCTCCATCTTTATGCATTTGGTCGATTTGATTAGTGCAGAACATAAGTTCGATTCCATGTTCTGGCAAGACTATTATTAAAAATTCCGTGTGATCCATGTTTACTTCTATCGCCAACTGACTTCTTGACAAAACTTTCTCATTATTTCTCATTGACAGCCAGCGAAAGTTAGCCTAACCACAATTGGTGCTTATTTCTTTACTTCTTTTAACTTTTCCTCTTTTATCGTATTTTAAGATTTTTTTGTAAATTTCGAAAAATATTTCTTGAAAATATTTCAAATTATTCGTTATAATTGCGTCATAGTTTTTTAATGAAAATTGTCGATTAATCAAATTTGAAAAAAATTTTTTACTGTAATTGATTTCAAATTCAAAATTAATTGTTGTCGAAAAATTCATATATTTTCTAATAGTTTGCGAACTATTAAAATTAAAAATAATCATTTAAAATATAGTGCCGTCTTGCAAAAATATTGCTTTTCAAATCGCGTGCAGCTGATTTCGACTTCAAAGCAAGAGCAGCGAGAAGGTAGGGTAGCCGAGTGGTCGTTTTTCGCATTATTGTCATTTTGATCGTTAAACTGGCCGAACTGGCAGATGCCTTACTTCCATCGCTCGTAAAAATTCTTTAACAACCATTTAAGTGAGTCTAATGGTGAAAGCTAACCGCATACTTATTGTCATGTAATATTTTTAATTTCTTTTATTTTTTTATCCTTTTTTTTCTCGCAAAGAACTTCTAATTGCTATTTAATTTCAAATTCTCTCCCATTAATTTGATTTTTTGTGTGGAGGCTTCGTAGAATTGAATATTAAATTATTTCAGTTTCATATATCTTCGTTTTTCTCACTTTTTCTCCCTTACAACCGTGATTTAGTATTTTATTTTTTGTTTGTTTGCGCATTTCTCATTGTTTATCGTTATTCTAACCATTATTATTGCTATCGGTTGTATTAAAGAAAATTATTCGGATCAGAATGGTGGTCCGATATGAAATAAATACTGCTAACATAATTATAATAATGACCTTGTCCAATTATTATAGTTATTATTATTAACACAAGCGCGTTGTTATCAGCGCGTTGTCTTGATCTTAAATAAATCAGATAAATCTAGATAAATAGATAAATAAATCAGCTGATAGGCAGAATAGACGGACTTAGTGACTTAGTGATAGTGATTGCTCATATAATTGCCACGAGCGTCAGGAGTCGAACATTACCTCCGGCAAGAAACTCACATTAAAATTCAGGAGTGCTGGTGGCTCACCTGCATCGCCCATTGCCAAGCGACTCATTGACGCAGATCTTTAGACTTAGTACTAGATTTTTTTTGCATTTCTTCTTGAGTCTTATGAATCCCTTGAATCCCTTCGAGTGCGAAATAATATTTAATAATGTATTCTTTGATTTTTGCCGATAATGGATTGTTTTATTTTAACTCTCCTCAATTAGCCATCAATGTTGTTAATGTTGATGTAATAGCATCATTGAAATATGCGAAATTCTCATTGATCCTTAGTAATTAATGCTTTCAAGAGACAGTCTTTTGCCATTTAAGACCTTCGTATTACTACAACAGCTGATCGCTAATCCTTTTCATAAGCGTTTCCTTTACGAATTTTTTATTTTAAAAAAATCAGGATGTCATATGTTAATGAATATGCTGGTGGCTCACCTGCATATATTATATATTCTCATCTTTCATATATTCTCATCAAATAATTACTTTTTGGTAATTCATCTTTTTGTGGGTAAAAAGTAAAAAAACTTCATTTAAACCAAAATTGCAGTGAAGTGGACACTCTTGGATTTGAACGACCAGATGATTTGAATATATTTTCATATCAAAATTTTTGGCAAAAATATTTGCCGATTTTGACACGTCGAAAACGAAGATGGCAACAAGTGGTTTCACCGAGAGGAGATCTATGTTAGTGAAGAATAAAACTAACAATGGCCCATTAAATATCACCCATAACTTTTCGTTGTCGTCACGGTCCCATTAAAAACAATTGTAAGATGTAAGCGGTTAAGTCGTTGTATGGAAATGAAGTACTTCCTTTTTTTCGAATTACTTCTTTAATGTTTTCATCAAATTCACCAAAATTTTTTATGAAAAATCGTTTCTGTTTATCAAACTCGAAAAATTATAGAATTAGGAAAAGATTGGAAGTAATATAATAGGGATTTTATAATAAAAGCTTGACATTGACAACTCATATCTAAATTTTACACTTGAAATAGCAAATAAATAAATAAATATATATATACATATTTCATCCTTATCATTTTAATATAAATGCGTTATACATGACGAAATATTCCTAAAAATATAGCTAGTTAAATAGATTTGAAAGGAACGATTAAGTAACGGGAAAAAGAAATTGGTTGACCCGCACCATTTCCTCCGGTTGACTCTATCATTACGAAATTTCCACCAGGGAACACGTGCCGGTTGAAATAAATAGAGATGTCAGCAGGCCTCGAATTTTTTTAAGACTGCTTTGCTCCTGTCAGGAGAGATCAGATCCTAATGCTCTCGCCCTGAGCAATATTCATTCGGCTACTCTTATTTTATCTTTTTTTTACTGCAAAACTGCAAGTTAATTCGATTGCAGTTCGAAGTAAAGACCATTTTGAAAATCGCTAATTTACTAATAAATTTTCTCATAATTTTTCACTCATCAAGTGGAAATAGTTTTGATTGCATTAATTTTTCTTTTATTTTGATGATCGCCGCAGTTATCGGAATCGAAAGGAACGTATTTATTAATTAATTATTTTCTATGAACATTTGAGCTTAATTTAACACAAATGTTTCGTTGAAATTTCATACAAATATAGGATGCACCTCTTCATATAAAATTCAAAATACGAGCTTCACCACTCCGGTTTTTTTAATGGCGTCTCCTGTGGGTTTATTCCTGTGGGCGACTGTTGTTTTGCCATAAAGTTTATCTCTCTCACCCTCGATAAGGTAGAATAATGGTAGTGGATAAATACATAGATAAATGACTCGGCTTCGGATTTCAAATTTCACTGTTATTAATTAACTGAAGTTGATTGTATTTATTTTATTATTATAAAAGATTATTTAATGATTTAAGAAAACATTTTGTTGGCGTTAATTTATAATCATATTGAACAATAAATTATGTTGGATGGCGTTGTACTAAAAATTCATCGAATAAACAAATAAACAAACAAATGCGTAACTTTGTAAACTAATTGATCATTTATTATTTATTGATCATTTGAAAAATTAGTGAAAACAGTATAACTTTAATAAAAACAGGAAAAATTTCGAGAGAATAGATAATTGATGCATTACAAATGCGTTACAAATTGGGCCTAAAGGCATTAAAGGCCTAGTGAAGGAGGAAAACAAATTCTTAACGTCTTAATTCCCTAAAGTGAGGTGCTTGCGCAATTTTACTTCGTTTAATTTTTATTTATAAATTAATAAATTTATTCCGCAATATTTAAGACAAATTTAAATTGAATAATAAAAGAAATCATTTGTAGACGATGATTTTGCTCAGGAAAAAAGTACTCTTTAAGGATTCCAAGGATTTTTTACAAATTTTTTTAAAAATAAGGCTAAATTCAGTGCATAAAATTTTGAAATAATTTTTATAAAATAATTACAGTGACAAGATTCATTCGAAAAGGAATACCGGCAACGTTGCGCCCAAAGGTTTGATTATAAAAATTGTGTGTGCTCTTTAAAGGTTTGATCGTCACATAATTGAATATATCGTATTGGCAATCAGTATGTAACGGTTAATATTCTGTAAGAAACATATAGAAGTGAATGTAAAGGTTACTGCAGATAAAAGCCAACCCAGTGATTCTTTACTTTAGTGAGAGAAATTTCAGATATGGATGCAGAATTGTTCACGCGTTACAATCGGCAAAAGTAATGTCGATCCAAATGTTATTCAGGCAATTTCTCTCGATTTACCACGTACATATCCAAATAATCGAATTCTTGCATCGGAAGAAGGCCAAAAGATTTTAGCGCATATTTTATACAGATTGGCTGAAACATTTCCTGATATCGGTTACTGTCAGGTGAAGCTTTTAGGCAACAATTTTTTTCACATTAATCCTATTTAAGGAAAAATTTCGTATTTTTATTTTGCTTTCTATTGCAATTGATAAAAAAAAGATTAAAATTTTAAAAATTTTAAGATCTTAAAATTTTAAAACCTGTCATTTTCCATTGTTCAATCTTCTAATAATACCTTTTCTGATTTGGATTACTATAAAAGACCGTCTTTTTTTGAGCGCCGGAAGTTCGAAATAGGAATTCAGATGGCTATCACCTGGATTGAATTTTGTTAACCGATGTGCTCTAAAGCAGTCAGTTTGTCACTTTACCGTTCTATCCCTTATCCCTGTTTTCTACGATTCTTTACGATTCGTTACGATACGATATTTTACGATTCTTTTTTCATATATACGGGCATCGAACCTTTGTGCCATTTCATTATTTATTTCTATCAAAATTTTGTGTTATTTTAATGCTGTGAGCAAGATTTAAGTGTGATTTTATTCTTTATTCGAAAAATTAGAATAAAGTCAGAGGGTGAATTCTACTGAGTAATAATATTAGTACTGAATTATAGGAAGAAAAATAACAAGATTATTACATAAATCTACTCATCCGTAACTTTACCCATGAAGACAAGAAAATAAAACAACTTTTAACATTGAAATATTCTTTTCTTCTCGCAGCCCGCATCGTTATTGGCTAGGACTGCTGCATGTGTTACGGCTATAAACAAGTGAAAGACGTTTCCTATCCCAATATGTAATACAATAGGAAAACGGAGGAGAAATAAATATAGTTAACAACTGAGGCGTATTTAATTACAGTCCTACGAGAGTGTACAAGGATTTGATTGAGGACGATCAACAGATTTGCCGACAAAGACAACTCGACACTTGTAAGACAATATAAATGGCCATATCTATGATGCCTCTTTATGATATCTTCAGCACATATTATTTCATTCTTTACTGCTTGCTTTCGCCCTCAAGGGAGATTATATTTTCCGTTTAATTATTTCAAAGCCAACTAGAAGAATTGATTTTTAAAATGTAAATTGTAAATAAATATACAAAAGCTTAAGGAAACTTATTAATTTATATTAATAATTATTCCTTAAGCGCTGTGCCTTTCCTTTATTGATAAAAACCGAAATTCCGTATTCCTATCCAAATCAAATGTGAGAATCAGTTGGGGATAGAAGTACGGATCAGGAATCAGTAAACCAGTATTACTCCATTTTTAACAAATTTACTCCTGTCAAAAGATATGAATCGAAAAAAAATTTAAAACTCTGACCTCTGTCTTCCTCATAAAATAGTATTGAATGGAAGAGTTCAAATTTAATAATCTTTCACCCATTATTGATTAGATCTAGCGATTTGATAAAATTTCAACAGATATAAAAAACAGACAGATACAGATACAGATATAAAAAAAACCATAAATAAATGAAATATGATATGATGATAAAATTTCGACTATTGGTGGGAAATTTCGCCTTTTTGGTTCCCCTTTCGTCTGCGATGCAGTTACTAAATTATCCACAGTTCGGCACCAAGTGATTAGTTCATCATTTAGGATAGCTGAACTGGTTAAGAATTTTTGCTGAGGAATCTTCAATAGAAGTACAGCTGGAATCGCAAGTGAAACCAACTGAAACGTTCGACATCAAGTAGAACAGTAGTACAACATTCATTGCTGCAGTAGCAGTTTATATCTTGTCTTGAAATTTAATAAATGTCTTTCTTCAAAGTGGATGTGCTGTTTAGAGTGTTCATTAACTCATTTTAGTCAAATTTCTGCATAGTTTTAAATGTTGGAGTATAATCTTCACTTATCTAATTTGTATACACTGTTTAAGCCAATACGTCTTTCTAGTTTTAATTTAAGAATTTTATTGGGAGATTCAATTTTCGTTTTTTTATAATTCATTTCTCGTTGTTTTTAATTTAGCTAGCTTCGCTTATTTGGACGTTTTTCATCAGATAATCAGTAAAGGGTTTGTTTTCTATAGGTTTATGTCAAGGAACATAGATTAGACCACGGTGCTTGAAATTGCACAATAGTTTAAGCAATAAATCGCTCAGTACTCAATGCTATTTACCAATCCTATCAATTAGGAATATTATGAAAATCTAACCAACGATTTATTATAGTCTATTTGGTTTTTTTTAATTTGGTACTCAAGGATAGTATCTTCGGTAGCATCGATGGCAGTCATCCGAAAAGTCATCGACAATATTTTGACAATTAAGTGAATCAATAAGTGTAATGGATATAATAATGGATGTGGATCAGAGAAAATCGAATAATAGCGATAATAATATTTTATATTTTTCATTAAAAAAACAACAATCTAGAAAAGAACGATACGAATTTGATGTAAAATTTTCGATAAAAGAATAAAAATTGGCTAATATAGATAACGATCGTTGAGCTTAACGTTAAGCACTATCTATTAATAATTCTAATTGATTCTAATTGGCTAGAAAAATTGTAAATCTTATCTATGAAACAAAAGATTTTCATGTGAATTTTTCAATTTTCACGATGTTTTAACAATTTCTTAGGTAATACACGAAATATAATGATTTTTATTGATAATCTATCTAAAGAGGAATAACTAAAGAACTAAAGAAAAGAGGAAGAGGAACAGGAATAGGAAAAGGAGTAGTTCCTTTAGGCCTAAGTTTCTCGCTACTAGTGCAAATGCGTTCAGATGGATTTTCATCTTTTTCGAACAGCTCGCAGCATTACTGGTTGAATATGCATGCGCTGGTTAAGATTGATTTTTCTAGGCTGTTTTCATCTGGTTTTGATGTGAAGGCTTGAAAAAATATCAATATCTTTCAATATCAATATCAAATATCAATATACAAATATCTTTTGTGGTGAATTGACTCTTCAGTTAATGTTTAAATGCCTTGTGACTAACTAAATTACCAGAGCAGTGAATTATTTTTAATGAAGATTACTACGTAATAAACTGCATCAGTTATTCGTAACATAAGGTGCACCTATTGTTCGTTCAACATTTATCCTCTTATTTCATTCGATGAATGGATACAAGAAAGAATTTCAAAATAATAAATATACGATAGCTGCTAAACTAAACGCTGTAGATACACATTAAAACTATTTTTAAAGGGCTTCAATTATATCGCCGCTTTATTATATTTGGTGGTGAAAAATGAAAATGCGGCCACATGTCTTTTGATTCATTTGGTTGATCAACGACGAAACTATTACACATTAAATATGAATGGAATCCTGATTGATATCAAAGTTTTAAGAGATATTATTCGGTTAGAAAATTTTTCGTTCTTCAAAATCTTAATCATTTCTAATCTTTAAAAAATTTAACTTTAAAACTTTAAAAAATCTTTCATCCAACACTCCATGAACAAACGACCACTTTTTATTCGAATATATACTTATCTCAAATATATCCTAAATATTACCATCTTATGCGCAGCTTACATCTTAAAAATATATCATTTTCTGCTTAAGAATGAGCATTTGACGTTGTAATACTTGTAATAATTCGAAGCGATTCTCCGCTTCAAGAACGCTATTGACTAATTTTTGCTTTTCAATTTCTGGAAGCAATTTTTTGATTTTAGTTGCTTTCATTAATTTTATTTGATTATAATGGAAGAAAAACCATTAATGAAAGCAGATCACGATTGCATAAGAAATTGCACAAGGTGCAGAGGTCAATACAGCATATACAATCAAGGTAATAGCGCTAAGTCTCGTGGAAAAAATATGAAGAATATTTTAAGAACAAAAATTTCTTTCTGCGTGAGAATAATTTGAAAAATATGGAGAAGGTAATTGTAGTTGAAGTAGGCTGTCCAACCCCGCAGGATGCTTTGCAGTTTTATCTATTCATTATTTTGTGATTGTGAACATTTTCGAGGGATGTTTTTCAATAAAATGTTACATTATTTTATCATAAACTTGATATTTTTACAACTGCATTGCTTTACATAAAAAGAATGAGTCACAACGATATAGGTTCGGTCAAAGAGTATTGGCCGAACCATTGTTCTTGCTAAGTCTGGTCAAGGAATAACGGCAACACAATAATGCGTTAATATAGTACGACATAATTATAAACAATAGCAATGCTCAACCAGTACTTTACGCAATAAAGAACCATTTTTCGTTTTGTCGGTTATGTCTGCAATCGTATCATTTTTAAATAAAATAAATAAAAATTTGCTGTTTGAAATAATTAATTTCTTATTTGTATACGACTCACTTAACTGTTAATTGTTCTACTTCCTATTGCTTAAATTTGGTATTTTAAAGCAAAAATTGTGCCAATTGTTTAAAGAATTGTGAGATTCTGACAAATAAAGAAAGCATTGTTAATAAAATATATTGTCTCTATACTCACTCAACATCCTCCTAATAAGTAGTAGTATTGTAGTATTCCTTAATGATTTCATTAAGCCTCTTAGTGAATTTATGGCGCAATCGCTATTCATCGGCGACTTTTTATGCGTAAACCAAATAAATTGGTTTTGAACAAAAAAGGAAAATTTTCTTATCACTGCAGACTCATATCATATATATAAGAAAATTTAAAAGATAAATATTATTATTATGTATTATTTTTATTTTATATTACCTAGTTTTATCTAATTTTCATCAAAAATATTTAAAAAATACAATATCAGAATATCAGAATAAAATACAATGTCAGAAAAAAAAATCAAAAGTATAAAAATATAAAAAACACAAAAAGCAAATTATAGTGACTTTAAAATAAATATAACAATAATTATATGTAACTATTAGTTCGAAAATAAATTGGTCGGAGAAAGAAATTGTTTAGAGGTATAAAAAACCTTGAATTTCAATTATAAACTAATTTGGATTTTTTGGCTAATTTCAGCAAAGCATTTTGTTCGGAATCAACAAAACAAATTCATTCCCGTCTTATCATTTCTAATATTTAGAATTTCCAATTAGCTAATTAGAAAACGAAATATATAAAAAGACAAACAAAAAAAAATTATGAAAGATGTATATAAAATGTTTCATGGATATCCAACTTTATTTGTTGTGAATTTCCCCTGCTGATTTCTTGAAAAAACATAGTTCATTCGTTGGATTTTGCCATATCCCGCATCGCTTTTATCCCTTGTTTGAGGATTTTGTTTATTTCCACATTAGATGACTCTAAAATTTTAACAGGTATTCCAGATTTCTAACCTTCTTATAAAGTGAACTCGCTAAATAGATTTGATTGGTTTTTATTACATAATGGAATGTTCAAAATAAAATGAAATAATTATCGCATTATAAATTATGATAAATTTATTTGTCATGATTATTATGACTGATAATTTATCCCCATATTCATGAAAATATAAGAGACGTAATTTCAATTTCTTAATAATTTTTTAATAATTTAATTTTAACCTACATGAATTTCATAAATTTTTCGTGGATTCGCAAAAATTTCCATGACCTATTATTCTTTAGAGATAGAAAAATGGTACCAGAAGTGTTGATTCGACTAATGGAAACTGATATGGACATGATATTTAGCAAATGGTTTCTCTGTTGCTTTCTTGAAACGTTGCCACTAGAAGTAAGAGATTTGATTTAAATCCATGGCTTGGACTCTGCTTAATACTTTACACTTAATACTTTTTCAAAAAAATAAACTTCGCTGAGGAAAATAATTTTTCTGGTCTTTGTGATTAACATAACCTTGATTTACTTTTCATCGATTGCATATATCACAATTTTATTTTCCTTTATCAATGCGATTCCCGCCAACCATTTACTTTCCTCATTAAACATATTTCGCGATTTCCTTCATTCCTAACTATTTCCTGTAGATCAGGAAGATAGGCAAATTAAAATAATACGATTAATACAACATTTAGAAGTTGATTATTTTTATAATAGACCACACATCAAACAAATGTTCATTGTATGTGCAAAGCCGTCGCAGCAATTGTAATCTCACATAAATGTAGTTTTGAAGAATGCCCTTTGCACACATAAAAATAGGGACTGTATTATTTTTTGCATTCAGTAATTTTATTAATTTTCCGTAGTAATTCTGATATCCTTTTACGCAGTTTCTAAATACACGAAATGCTACTGTGATAAATTAATACTAAAAATATATCAACAACTATCGGCGTAATTAGAGCGAAAATATGATACAACTGTCGCCAAACGGCCAATGCGTCTTACTCTTGTAACCAGTGGAGCCAGCCTAACCAGTAATGGTGAGAACTGTTAGAAGAAGAAGAAACGGCCAATGCAAAAGGCTTCTGTGGAGTCATAAAAATGGAAAAGCCAAAAATTATTGGCAAAAGGATCAAATTAATGAAGAGAAGGTTGATAAAATAGTTTTTATCAGTACATAGAAATTCAAGTTTAACAGTATACCAAACAGCAAATCAGCAAAGAGCATTCAAATATATTGTATTAACAAGAAAATTAATAAGACGACTTCACCCATAAAAAAAGAAAGCAAAAAAAGTAAGCTTATAAGCTTATCAGAAGCCAATGGATTACGAAGAGAAGTTTTTGATATTGTTAATAGCTCAATAAATGATAAAAGCCATATAGATAGAGCCGAAGAAAAGTGAGAGCGAGCCGAAGCCAAAAGTACTCACTTTGTTTTTGCCTTTTCACGACTATAACATAAAAAATTTGGAAAAATTTCAGTAATAATGAATTGATAATAAAACTATTTAGAAATAGCATTTTTCTATAGCGCTTATAATTTCTACTTTATTCTGGTTCATTAGAATGAAATCCTTTCACCAGGGAGTCATTTAAAGTTAGAAAAACAGGTTGATTGCCAGCATTCATTTGCTCTCGCCAACAGATAAAGGGAGGGGGTTGTGGGAGTGGGGGTATCACGCTTGAACTAATAATTTATCACTCGGCCTGCCAGTATTATTTTTAGATCAATCGGTAAAATCAATAAATAATGACAGTTATATTGAATGACAATTTTTTGTAAATAAATTGGCATATTTAAGGTTTTTGTTAGAAATTCCATCATTTCATTCATTTTTATTCATTATTTCTTGTTAAGAGATTCTACCACATTAAAAATATATGCATTGTTTTAGAAAACGCATGATATATGAATCTTTGATGTCAATTTCACAGTTTTATAAGGGTTTAAGGTTCTGTTAGATTTAGAAAAGCGACAAGAGAATTTCACGAAAATTTTGTCGAGAACCAGTTTAAAATATTGCTGAAGGCATATGTGGGGGAAGGGAGGGGGGGGGGGGGGGGGGGGGGGGGGGGAGAATTTCTTGATTCCGTTGATGTGACAGCAAAAAACGAAGTATCTAGGAAGTTCGATATTATTAGTCAGAGTGAATTTCTTTATATTGAACGATCCATTGTTTTATCTAGCTGACATCAATCCTTTACAAAATATTTTTCAATAATCCCCTGCAATTGACCTTTTGCTTTCGCATTATTATTATCTACTTCGATAAATCATTTGCAATCATGAAGATTTAATGAATGGGCAATTTTTTGGGAAAATTTTCTCTTATACGCATGGCTGAAATCTTTAAACCGAAGTATGAAGTCTTTTCATCGTACAAACAACAGCTTTAAAGTGAGCATAAGATCATATCGTGAAATCTTGTCTTTTACTTTTTAGAACAATTTATGTTTGTGGAAATATGAAAGTTTGCCCAGCTAAACCACTTGCGATTCGATTCGATTCCATATATTTACACGGATTCATTGATGTTTTATTGATGATAAAAAAAATCATGAAGAACAATTTGTATTTCTATCTTAACAATTTTAATAAAGACAGTGGAGCCAGCTTCTTCCAGCAGCTTGCACCATTGCTTGTTCGGCTTACTGCACTCGCATAAGGCCTCTCCAAATCTCTCGATCCGATGCCAGTAATTGAAGCCATTTCTTTTTCCACTGTCTAAGCTTTTATTCATGCGCCACCTGTGCGTTCGAAACCTTCTATGATTAGCGCTAACCACTTTATAACATTAAACTTCTTCTTCAGTTTTCAACATTACTGATTAGGCTAGCTTCATCGACTACAAGGGTAAGGCGTTTCCAAGCTTTTTGGTCCGACGCTATTGCTGACAGTAATAGCTTTTCCTTTCATTCCTTTCCTTTTTACATGGTCCAAGTCCATATATCGCTGATCTCTATACGTTCAAAATTTTTCCTGACTGTATCAGTCCAGGTCTTGATTGGCTTTCCTCGCTTTTGATGTCACCCATCACAGGGCGTTTAGCAAGTAGCAAAAAAAGTATGCGTCAACTCCTGTGGTGGACGACGGAGAACGTATACTAACCAGCGAAGGCGACGCTCTCTGATAACATTATTAATTAATTCTATTATAACATTAAACGCTTGCTTTAAATCTTCATAATCCCCTGCAGTTTCATATTTAAAAGCGTTTTCATTAATTTTAAGTAGCTAAGATTTATTTATTGTAAATTAAATGTTTAATTTCGAGAATTTCATACCCACAATAAATAATAAAATTAAATAGTTTTAGCATTCAAAAAAAAACACTTTTGGAATTAATTCGTTTCGCGACTAAAGAATAATAGAAAATAATAGAAATTTACTAGCCGCAAATGTTAAAGTGCCGGAAGATTGACTGAAAAAAAGGAAATTTTCGTATGGAAAGGAAAAACTGTGAATTAAGAAATGTTCGAAAAGGAAGGAGAAAATATAATTAACCATAAAGTTATTTAATATCTAATTCAAAAACATTCTTCAAATTTCAAATTTGCATTAACTATTTAATCCATTTTTCACTTTTATATTAATTCAGCTTTATCTGATTTAAAAGTCGTCATTTATTAGTTGAACGATATAAATTACAGTAAAATAGCTGAGTGGATATTGGTTATCGTTTGAGATGGATCCTACTTTTGATAAGAGCATATCACTAAAAAGTTAGGGTGGTGTTGATGCTTACATTTTTATCGCCAAGCGACTTAAAATTTTCCATCTTATGCGAATAGCCAGTGGATTTAGTCTCATCAGAAATGGTGAGTTTAATTTGCTCACTTATAAATAATTCGCAAATTTCTTGTCCTTAAACAAGATAGGAGTAAACATATTGTTAAGAACAAAATCCGCATAACTACATAGGTCCAGTTGCATCTGTCATCTTCAGCTCTAATAATTTTGTTTTTTGGGTGTTTAGGTTTGTTTTTTTATGCAGACGTTCGATTTTCTTCTTTATTCATCTCACATTTTTAGGGGACATCTTTTATTAATTAATCGAAGCCGTTTAATTACAAAGTTACCAGTAAAAATCCGGTTGTGGCTTACCATCATTATTGTGTGTGTCATGTTTTGCATCCCGAACTATTTTTCTGAGTCTGAATTTAAAATATATATGGGTTGTCGTTTTTCGAAGGGAATGGTTTGATTCTAACATTTTAATTTTTATATTTTATTTATATTTAATATTTTATTTTATTTAGACTGTATTACGAATTTGGGATTGCCTTTTTCATGAAGGAGATCCTGTTTTATTTCGTGTTGCAGTTTCTCTCATTGAAAATTCCATACCCTCACTTGTGAAATGCAAGTCACTCGCTGAAATACTTCAATTCTTCGGACAAATTCACAACTTACCGCTAGCTATAGACTGTCACCAGTTGATGAAAGTACAAATTTTTAGAATTTAATTATATCTTCCAAGAAAATGTCTCGCAGTAAGGACATTGTGTTACATCATACTGTTATAAAAAAAAGTAAAATAATTCTCATATTTACTATCAATCAACTAACTTATATTCGCTCCAGTGTTACTTATATTTGATGAATTCTTAGACTTAGCTAAATTTTCATAAATAAATAACACAAATAAATTTTTTCTTGACCACAGGTTCACATTTTTTTCAAGAAATAAGCTCAATTCTCATATTGCAAAAATTTGATTTTGCAGGTCGCTTTTGCAAAAGATAAAAAAACCATTAATGCCGAAAAATTGAATGAATATCGCCAAAAATATGCGTGGACCACCAGTGTAATAAAATGATATAATTTTTGAATTTAACTCATAAATTTACATTCCTTTTCACTTATTACAATACTGTTATTGTTGGGGGTTGAAAATATTTCATTAGTTTCGCCATATTTATTGCTCTAAGATGCCTTTTTTCTCTTCATTAAGGGATTTTTTATTCGGTAATGATTTTATCTATTTTGTATAAATTTTTACCTTAGTATTTCATACATAATAATATTATCATTATAATATTTAGTTATTTTTTTGTTTCATTTATAATAAAGAACATTCTTGCATATTTTTGCTAATTTTATTTGAGTCCTTGAAAAGATTAAAATCTTTATCTATAATTTGTTAAACGAGAAGAAAAAATTTTTCTTAGACAATTAATATTCAATAGACCATCAAAACTAAACCCATTAATCTTATTCAATTGCCATCATTCAATACATATATCCTTTCTTTTTGTCCATCCTTCTATCCATTTTAATAAATATTGAATATTGAAATCAATTTCGTCTTTAAAGATGAGAATTATCTCTTTTTACGACTTTAACGACTGAATAAACATTAATATTATAACATATTTAAAGGCCGGCTTAAAAGTGCCAAAAATATCAAAACAAAAGAATGAACAAAATAAATAAACATATCTTGAAAATAAACAAAGATGCAGTTGGCAGCTCCTTAATTCCATCTCAAAATCTATAGGCAGCTCCTTAATTCCATCTCAAAATCTATAAATTTGAATTCGATTTAGCATAATAATAATAAGCAAAACCACTTCAGGAAATAATAAAAAAATATTTAATAAAAATATAAAAATTATTTAACAAAAAAATAGAGGCATAAAGAAAATTATCTCCCGATAAATCACAAATTAAAGACAGTAATAAATTACACTAATTAATTCTAAAAATAAATGAAAATAATAAAATATTCCTAAAATAATGAATAAATAATAAAATAAATAACAATAAATGAAAATAAAATAAAAACCACAAAATTATAATCTGAAAATATCAGCAGAATGTGGTGCCGTTCAAAACCTTAACTTCGTTTATAAAACTTCATCAAAGCATTGCTAAACATCAAATAATTGAAATAAATAAAAAAAAGGAAAAAGTGGAAAAAAGAATAAATCGCAATGCTAAGGGAATATATGTGCGGATATTTTGCTGGCACTGGAAAACAAATGCATGAAAAACATAATATGAACGACACTAAACAGTCCAAATGAAGCAACCAATGCTGAAATGAAATTTAATTACAAATTAGGAAATTATTAGGAAATTGAAAAATTTAATTCTATTATAATTTGATGAAATGACATTTTGGTATATCGACTGGCTAAGATAAGAGAAAATTTTCTTAGATCATTTTAGACTGTTTTATGCATAGAAGAATGATAAATAATACAGTTACATAGAGTGAATATAGTTGATTTCATCTATAATAATGAAAACCTCAGAATTAACTCTCTGAATTCATTCTTTTGAATGTATGTGCCATTGGAACCAGTAAGGCATTTAGATACTAGAAATAATTAGAGGTATAAGATTCCAGAAATATTAGGAGATAATAAGTTTGCTCTGATTAAAAAAGCACCGATATTTCAAATATAAAGTTTTTAGCATTAAACTTTATTTTATCTTAAAAAATTCTTCAAATATTCAGCTTTATTCAAATCATAGGCTTCAAGAATTCTATCGATTTCTAATATTCCTTCTTATTAATAACTAATAAAAAATTAAATTAAATTTTTAAATTAGGTAGGGGAATTCAGTGCAACCATAAATGATTTTATTTGCTTGGATCATGGCTTAACAAAGTGGCTGAAAATGCAAAATATAAACAGAACATAAGAGATGCGGATTAGAGACGAGATGAGAAATTGCGAAAATCAGATTAACTAAAATTAGTGACAAATCGCCGCATAACGACAATCCAAGGGGCACATATAATATAAATATATTTGAAAATATTCATTAGATCTGAAGAACTTTTGAATATATAACATAAAAGATATGATTTAAAAAAAGAGCTAAAATGATGAAGAACAAAAGTTGTAATTATTTAAAGTTGTAACTTTACAACTTTAAATAGTTACAACTTTTTCTGCATCACAAGATAATTTGACAAGATGACAAATTAGCGACATTTCTTGGCGCCTAATAGTAATTAATTTTTTTCCCTAGAATCTCATTATTACTAGCTCTTTTGGCTTGTCAGACCAGGTGAACCACCAGCATCATATCGGTTTATGAAGGATAGGTCCCCTATCGGGCAGAGATTTCTCCACAGAATTCAAACTCAACACTAACCCATCACATTTCGCTGTTGCTGGTCGAAGTTGTAGGAAGTCGGTCGGATTGAATACGAGCCATTCTTGCAGTAACTAAACCTAAACCAAATAATCTAACCACTAAACCAAATAATGCACCAATTTGTCTTCGACAATATCTATTACACTTTACCATCATATAAATCTTACTCATCACGATGAAAAATTGGAAATATTTTCAAACTTTGTCAAATTATGGCGATAACCTATGGCCATGTGGCCACACAACTGATGCAAGCAGTATTTGGGGCGAAGACTTTATATTTCAATATCATTTGAAACATATATCAAAATAACAGCAATTAACTGAAGCAGATTGCTATATGCATCAATTATTGAAATCTAATAGTATTGAATCTATGGTGAGGATAAAAATTTCACGAGAATAAGCAAGGATTTTCGATATGCATTGAACTGACGTAAACAGTAAATTTAACAGATTTCAACAAATTTAACAGAAAATATTTAGAAAGAGTGAAAATAGAAAGAGTGAAAAAAAAGAACGATAAAGAATAATAAAGCATGGTATCTAAATAAATTAAAACGAAATTATGTATGATTTACATTTTATTATTATATTTTTATATTTATTATATTTTTAATTATTATATTTTTCATTACCGATGCAAAATGATACCTGATAAGAATGGAGTGAAGAAAACGGCGAAGACGCTAAGACGTAAAAAGAGACAAACAAAGCCAAATGTAATGAGTTTCCATCTTGCACGCATAAAGGAAAAAGGCTGAAAAAAATCAATTTTATAACAAATATTCCAAATAACAACTTACTTATTGCTAAAATCGAGAATGAAAAAATACAGATGCAGATACAGATAATTAAAAATGGATATGTAAAAATGTACTAATATATATTATAGTGTTTTCAGAATTTTGCAAACTTTAAGAATTCGTTAAATTTTAAAATTCAGCGATTTTTCCTCATTCTTAATCAACTTAAAAACTTCGATATCTAAATAAATTAAAACGAAATTACGTATGATTTTTATTTTTCATTACCGAAATTATTTATTAAATCATTAAAATTGAAAAATCAGTTTTAGACTCTTTTATCATATCTTAATTTAAGTATTGATTCAATAAGTGTTGTCGCTTGAGTGAACAGCAATAGTCAATACATATTTGGCATACATTAATAGGATTTGCAAAACATATAATTTATTTTAACCTTGCATTAGAAATAATTAGAAACCACGATATAGCAATGGGTCGTTCATGCCAAAGTAACAAAGCCGGTCTGCAAATTCAAATCCTTTAAATATTAAAAGCAAATTTTGTAACTTTAAAAATCAAAAAGTAGCTGTTAAGTTCGATTCTTGTAATATGCTGGAAATAAATCTATTAAAAGAGAAATAAGGGTCGTTCGGGTTCATGCTGGATAGATTATCTAAAGACCAGAAAATAAGCGAAGTACCATAATAAGGATTACAATATTAGATGAGAAGCATATTAAAGTGACTTAAAGCTTAAATGTTTTCATTATTTATGTGATTAATTTTATTGCTATTTAATTTTAATGAATAATTCATTTCAAAATATTCAAAATATCTTCAAACCACATTTCCGAAAAAAAAAACCTTAGTAATAAGCGATACAACGAAGAAATTTCTCAGAAAATTTCACCCCTAATTTGTTCCAGTAAGAATTGTATAAGAATACAAGATAAAGAAAGAACTTCGTTCTTGCATTGTTAATGAAATATTTAATAGATAAAACTTTAAAAAGAATTGTTAGAAATAACCCACACTGCTGCTATAAGGATTGATTTTTCGTGAACTTGAAATGAAAAAAGGAAGAAAGCTAAACTCGAAATAAAGAGCGAAATTTTGAAATTAACTGATGTTGGCTGAGCAAACAGAATTAGCAGACTCGGCAAAACAACAAGCAGCACAACAACTGTACTAAAATATAATATTCCGAAACTTGAGAAATTAATTAAATAAATTAATTAAATATTTCATTATGAAATGAAATAAAATAAATTAATTAAAAAAATGAAAAACAAAAAAACTTCACCTTAATTTAAGCAAATATTCAATAGAGAAAAGTGATTTAAACTTTATAAGGACGCTAAAAGTGCACCAAAAATTCGCAACTTTATCCTGTAAAAAATTCCAAAAAATCAAAAAATTAAAACGGAATCTCAGATATATTATCCACAATATAATCATTCATAAAATCCCTGAAGCTTTTCTTATCGCAAATTTTTCAATTTTATTTTTATGATTTGCAATAATCCAATATTCACTTTTACAAAAGTTTACTGATTTCTCAAATATAGAAAAAGTATACTTCGAAAAGACCTCTATAAAAAGGGAATATGCGCTTCAGCACATCAAACGCAACTCCATGATAGAAAAAAGGAAACCATAAAACCGAAAAAGTTAAGACAACTGCGACAAAAAGTTTGAAGAGATGGCAAAAGCTGCAAATTTAAAATACAACTTTAGAAAATAATTAATTACCTTGGGAATACTTAAAAAATGGAGGATCCAATTTTAGATTTTATTAAATTATCATCTTTATATGCTAAAAAAAATGTTAAGCAATTTTTCCTTTTTTCCCTTTCTTTTCTGAATAATTGAATATGCACCTTCAAAACATATTTTTTTGATTTTCCTATAAACCTTACCGCATAGGAAACCAAAAAACCATAATAAACCGCTTATTTATCGTCAAATCTTGAAAAAATGAATAATACCTTTGAAACAAACTATAATGAGAATATGGTTTTTGAAGCGCTGTTGATAATAAAAAGACTGCTATGGGCAATGAATGATATAATTCCATCTGTTTATAATTAAAAGCCAAAACAAATAGGATAGAACTAAGCGTAAAATAACGAGAAATAAGACAAATAAATGAAATAAGGAAAATGCCAAGTGAAATATGATTATACCTTAAAATAACCAAATTAATGGCTTTTCATTATCAGCGATTAATTTAATAGAAGTATAATATCATTAGAATAATTCAATACTAATTTTGGATTCAAATATCTATTGAAATCCTATGAATCAGTATGTTCTTTAATAGCTAATTGGTAAAATAGCAAAATTCCCACATAATTATTGAAAATCTAGGTCATTTTCCGTACAGCGGAACAATTTTAATAATAATGAAAATAATAATGAAAATTACAAATTATTCAATGCTACATTCCCATGAATTCCCATATAAAAATAATTGGTCAATTCTAGAATACTTCTAAAGAAAATAAACAAAAAAACAAACTGAAAATGACCATTATCCAATGAAATAATCCCTGGATATAGAATAGCAATCATAAAGTATAAATTCTGTAAATACAATAAATGAACTGATTAAATCGACGTATTTGGTCGAAATATCGAAATATCAAAAATTTTCGAAAAATATTAAATAAAAAATTAACCTTTGGTTTATAGAATGAAAAAAATTCGATATAAGCAATGATAGGTGGTATATAAATAATCCAAAATGTGATCAAAACTGATATTCGCATAAAAAGTTTATGCGATTCTGTTTCAATGCCTCGTGAAGATTCTAGAGCAACCCATGAGGGATCCATATAATTGCTTCTGCAAAAATAATTTAGGATAATCTAATAATCTAAAAAAAAAAAAATTAATAGAACAGTAATCAGTAAATTAATAGAACAGTATTTGAAATCGCGATAAATAAATAATTTGATTTAGCAACCCGTTTTTTAGACAAATCTTCATCCCGCCTCGTTATGCAAAACTCCCGGTATAAGTAAGAAGGGATAATCGTTTTGAGTTGCTACGACAATTAATAAATAAAAAATAAACTAACATCACTCCCATAATATAACTGTGATATGCAGTTAATGGAGGATAATCGAGACCCCAATAATTTAGATCATTATTAGTGTCATTTACGTACCTAAAATGAGGATATGTGGAAAAAGATTTATTCGAAAACAAGGGAAAACAATGAGCAAAAAAAAAGTTAATTTTATTGAGGCCTTTCTCAATAAACTATATTTGAACATAGTTTAAATTAGATTTAAAACTTTGAATTCTGAACTAAATATTTCACTGAACTGTATTCACTGAAAAAAAAAAAAATGAAGAATATTTGAAAATGAATAAAAGAAAATTGTATAAAAAATTATACTTAGAAATTATAAAAAATTTAAAGTGATTCGAAAGTTTCTGTAATTTTCGTGTTTTCTATACTTAATGCCACTTTTTTAAATTTTTTTACTGAATTGAATGAATAGATTACAGACAAATAGATTACAATATCATATATAAGAATAGCATATACCCATATTCCCCTTAACCTCGCATTTCCTTTCGCATACGAGTGGAAAAATGCACTAATATCACATTAATATTTTGTCTGTGCTGAGCAAAATGGCATAATTTGAACAAAAAAATATTGAGTTAAACAGACTTTTTCAATTTCTCATACTCTTTCAACTAAAACTATGGTAAATTTCAGGCTGATGAACCGATAAATAAAATTCAAAATATTGAAAGAAAAAATTACGAAAGGATACCACAAATTAATAGGCAAATTGAAAGTTATTTCCATCCAATGCCTTTGAGCTTCAAAATCGCCAAACATTTTTGGTTTATTTTTTCCTAAATCAATATAAATTATGACTAATTTAATTTATCAAGGTGGAATGACTTGACTCAATGACTTGTTGCTCAATTTTTAGCTTCGACACTGAGGTTTCATGGCTGACAGGAGTAAGCCCATCTTTTAAAAATTCGAATCAATCATACTAGCAATTTACTTGAACTCCGCCAAATGACTCCCTGCCGAAACGGAGCGAGCCTAACCAGCAAGCGCTCTTAGAAAAAAATTATCAATTAATAATAATTAATCAAATTAATTAATTAATCAAACAAGTAAACAAATATATGCAATATGAATTACCAAAAAATGAGTATTTGAAAGCAAATAAATTACGAAAAATTTCAGTGATTATTGGCTAAATTCTATTGTTTATTTCATTAAAAAGATGCAGCGCTCGAAATTTTTATCTTTTATCGTACTTAAAGCTCTGAATCAGACTGGTGTGATTGCAAACAGATTAACCAAGAAACATCAGAATCAGAAAAATGATATAGGTTTTGTATAAAAAAAGAGTATTAAGAAAATTTCGCCTTATAATTTCGTTCACAAATAATAAGTGGATAAAAACTGATAAAATGACAATATAAGGCGAGCAATATAAAAGTTAAAATTGAGAAATTCGATTTTCTACGGATAAATTAAAATTTATTCTAAAGCCGTCCAAATATAAGAGTACCATATAGATAATGCTGCGTACATTACTTTTCCACAAATTTTAGAGGCAGTTATAGAGAAGCGAGATATCTTGTTTACCACAAAATCATATCAATGACATAAAAAAACCTGAATATGAACCGCAAGAAACTGCAAGTTGAATTGTAAGTAACAACAAACATATTGAATAAAGAACAACATGATCGTTTGAAATATCGAGTTCCACATTTTGAACCCTTCTCGACATTTTCAACAAATTGTTTTATAACTGCACAGTAATTTTAATTGTTTGCAATTTCTACAAGAGTTCAACAATTTTTTTTTCAATCTTCAAAAATTTCAGTCCTCATAATTTAGATAAGAAATCTCAAAAAAAATTTTTCAGAGACGATTCGTTTTTACCTTAAAAAGCCAATTTAAATTGAGTGATGAAAAAAATTGAGCGATGCAAACTAACTCATGAACTACTCCTCCAATGTCTTCGTGAGCTAAGAAGCCAACCAACCCGCTTATGTGAAATTAATTGCTTATGAATTAACCTTCAGCAAAGTAAGTTCGAAATGGGAAAGTTGGATTAGAGCCAATCGTGCAAACATTCGTTTTAAGATCAGAGATTTGAATTTTACCGAGTGCGAAATAGAAATCGTGAGTGATAATCGTGAGTGACCAACCATCTCCTAGGATCTATAATTTCTTCAATTAGCCTTACTCGGGTAAACTCTTTGCACTCGTAAAGAAATTTTTGAAGCGACGAAAATATTATTGGTAAGCGTTTAATTATTAGGGGGAAACTTTTGCTGCTGCTTCTTTTGCGAGGCCAAAACTTTGTGGAAGCCAATATTTTTTATCAAAATAACTAAAATCACAACACATTTTGCTAAGTGCATTCAGTCTATTCGCATAAAAGACGGAATTTCTCGAATCAGCGATCTATGGGCATTCGAACAAGTTTAGCCTCTTAGAGCGAAGAAAAATAAGTTTTCAATTACCCCATTCAATACCTATGCTTCATGTTTCATATTTTAAACGAGACGGGACGAAATTTTTAAAATGGGCTTGAAGCCACTTTGTTCCCAATTCCTTTAGCATGTGCTTTGCCGTAAGCTCAAAATTAGTCTCAGCTATCCTGGAATGTCTACTACAACAATCTACTATTAAATATCTGCGTCGTTAAAATGAAAGGGATAAATAAAAAAGTGAAAAGGAATGATCCAGACGACTTTCGTCTATATATCTGAGATCGATTTGCACGTCAGAATCGCTTCGTCCAGAACTTTTCCCAACTATTTCATGTTTTTGGTACCAGGGCATACTACATCAAATATTATAAAAAAAATTCAACATTTTAAGTACTAAAAATTACAAAATTTATTTTCGTTATGTCAAGGACCTTGTATGCGGATTAATGAAAATATGAAATTCGTATTTCAAGAAAGAACGAATAGATGATCGAAGCTCACATCGAGAACTTTCAAAGTATGCAATAAGCGGTACTAAGTGGAACTTCTAATATATGAACTGATTTGCAAATTTGAATAAATTTATTGCGAACCGATTTTACCTGTTTATTTATGATTTTTTGATGATATAAAGTTATAGAGTTTTGGCTAATTAAAACCAATAAGATTTTTGAAATTCTTGAAATCCGAGAGTATATATAACCCAGGGGCTGAAAGAGGAACTAGAAATGTGGAAAGTGAAGGCCAAAGTAGTACCAGTAATAATTGGAATCCTTGGAACTATGACTCCTAAACTAGAAAAATGGATTAGGAACAACATCAGAGATCTCTGCCCAGAAGAGCGCATTACTAGGGACTAGGATACTGCGTAGAACTTTCAATCTCTCAAACCTCTGGTAGGACCCGAAGTTCAGAATGGTCCTTAGCACCTAGAGGAGATGAGAAAGGGATATATATATATATATATTTATATACACATATATTTGTAAGAATAGAATGGATACTGGAAAAATACAGCAGTTATACTCCAGAAGCCTCAGAGACTGCTAAATAAAGGCTTATAACACTGGCTACTAGGCTAAATAGATGCGTTAGAAAAGTAGAGACCAAAAAGATGAATATTCCCCAAGAAATTATCAAGAGCGTACTCTTATTTGCAGCGCAACAATATGGTTACAGTAGAACCACCAATAGTAAGAACTGTGCAATACTGGAGTATAAAAGAAAACTTCTACAATATAACCTGGATTCTCTGTCAATTCGACTTATTAAACAAGATTTAATTTATACATTTATACTTATAAGATTTTGTTTGGTTATGTTAAACTAGATTGTTCAAAATATTATAATTTTACGTTAAATTTAAATCCAACAAGAACTAATGGGCTAAAATTACTAAAACCTGTGTGTAAAACTAAACTAAGGACTCATGATTTCTTTATTCGTAATTAATTATTGGAATAAATTACCAAACAATATAGCTTGTGCGTCATCCCTAGCTATCTTTAAAAAAAGATTAGATAATATCATTTATGATTTTATTTAAAAGCTCACATCATGCAGGAAGTCTCGATTTTTACCATTCGATTATAGTTATTTCGAATTGTACTATATTATATTACTTTGTAATTTCCTCTTTATTTCATCTTTAAATTGTTAATTTTATTTTTTTTTTTGTTTTTGTCATTAATTCTAACTATTTATTATTTTAACGGTTGTTATTAATAAAGCACGTGGCGTTTGCGCCTTGCTTGGCTGGTTTTCAATGAATACAAATTTAAATAAATACTTGATTTTTTATCGACAGAATTATTCCCATCCATGGTACGATCAGAATCCATAATACTCAAGATTTTCCATAAAATTATATTTAATATTAGTAAAATTTTTAAAAAATTGGTCAGAACTATTTTTTTATTAAAATTCTGCACAGGAATAATTTGAAATTTTTGTGAACGATTTACATTTTAATTCCGAAGAAATCCATAAATTTATTGTTTAAAAAAATTTTAGAATTAGAATTATTGAATAAGGATTATTGAATAAGGAAGAATAAGGATAAGAAATAGGATTATAGAATAAGGATTTAGAATTTTAAAATTAAATTTTAAAATTTACATTGCTAGTAAAAGCGAAAAATTTTCTTATTTATTCCAAGTTGAAACGGTTGTATTCGAATTTCAACCGTTGAAATTCCATTCCACTATGCATCATTCAAAATCTTCAAATACCTTATCTTCGAGCACTCTGAATGACAAATTTTCGAATGATTTGACCATTAATAATGCATGGAGAGTTAGTGATTTTCATATTTATAAAAGCAAGAAAAATAAGTAAGCGATTAGTACTCGCCGTTTCTGATTAGCACCCCTGGTTCTTAGTACGCTTAGAAAGCTTTAAAGATTTAAAGATTGAAATAAAAGTGAGTCAATATCATCCTTAAATCTTAATGATTGATCCTATCGGGAGTATTAGGATCAGAATTTGTTGAATCGCAATCTGTTCAACCATCTCTTAAAATCATCATGCACTACGTTTTATCAATTTTTTTATGGAGTTTCTTTTGTAAAATAAAGTTATGAATGGTTATGCTTTACACTGACCTACTTAAAATTCTGTACTGTCAATGAAAATAACTTAAAAAATGTAGTTAATACTATATCAATAAACAAAATATTCCATAAAATCGTTTTTTAATATTTTTCCATTCACTAATTCTTGCTTTTTTTTATATTAAATTATTCTTCAATATCTTTGATGCATATAAATTTGGTTTATCTATATGGCCTACTTAATTTTCTCTTGCAACAGTCCGTACAAATGCTGGTTAGCGTGGCTCCGCTGACAAAGAGATTGAGGCCTTTGCGCTGGTTCTTATATCTAATAAAATATCTGAATAAATTTAAATATATTTATAATAAATCATTTTAAAACAGGTCCTCTATGAATTAGGTAAAGGCGGATGTGGAATAGTGTATAAAGTCGAAGGAACTCGAGGCAAAAATAAAGGTTTATATGCCGCGATGAAAGCAGAATTCGCTGATGGGAAATGTCACAAATTACCTAAAACACTTGCCGCTGAGGTAAGCCGTTGTTTATTTTAAGATAAATACTCAAAATATCTACTCGCATAAAAAAATTAAACATTTGACAAGCCGCCATATAGATACTTTTGTGTAAAAGTTATGATATATGCTCACGGGTTGCAGGCATTTGTCTTAAGAAGAATGCAGTGGTCGAAACATTTTTGTCGCTTGCACTTGGCTGGACGTCGATCACCAAACTGTAATATAGTCATAATGTCACTAGTTGGACGATCACTTTCTTGGTTGCGTCGCCAAAATCCTGGACAACGCTTCACTCTTTCTACTGCAATACGAGTAGGATTGCAATGCCTTCAAGTATGCACTGGAATTATATTAAACAAGCAATATAATAAAATAAGCAAAGAAGATAAAAATGTGATGTCATAAATGCACATATGGCTGAGAACACAATAAATCTGTTAAATCGAAGGATTTGCAACTGAGCAAACTGATCAAAAGTTATAACTGTTTATATGTATATATTTATATATTCCTTGCGATAAATGATGGATTTGTAGGCTGTAGAAGATTTACATAGCACAGGTTTCCTCCACAGAGATATCAAGGCATCGAATTTTGCTATAGGCCATAATCGGTGTCGAACAATATACCTCATTGATTTCGGGTTTGCTAGATCATATGTTAGTTTATTATTTTTATAAATTCAATATTCAACAAATTTGTAAACTTATAGGTTTAGTTTTTTTCAACAATTCAATAATTTTTGATGGAAAGCCTATGAACAGTAAAATTAAAATTAAGCAAACGATGTCAACGATGAAGATGAAATTTTGATTTTTTTTAAAGTAGGGCTAAAAAACGTTTTAAAAAGCAGTACAGGAGAATTCTGATGCGTTCCTATGTAAAATTTTAGCTAGAAAAAATCAACGGAGAACTAAAACATCGACCACCGAGGCTTGTCGCGCCATATTTAGGAACAAGGCGATATTGCTCGATTAATGCACATAAACGAATCGATCAAGGTGATTTTTAATAATTTTATTAAGTGATTTTTAATAAGGTGATTTTTTATCTTTATTTTCAGCATATTTATTGTATAATAAACTTCATCAAGTAATATTACCCTTTTTTCTTCCAGTTCGCACCATTGCTGGTTTGGCTCGCTCCGTTGGTAACTCACGTTTTACTAGGGTAAGACATTTCCAAGCTTTTCGACTGGTTAAGTGACAAGATGGTTATCACTGAGAATGGCTTGGCTTCGAAACCAGCCAATGCACAACATCGAACGACAATGTCGCTAAATGGTGAGAGAATAAGTAGATAGAATGGTGAATTCTTGTTGCAGCGCCGATGTTGCCGATGTTCTGCAGAAGTGAACCTGTCTTTGAAAATCCGGTTGATGCAGATGACACTATACTTACACTACCAAATAACTCCCTGGCAAAATTTGTTTGATTCAATAAACCAATAAACCAGTGGAGTGAGTACAATTAGCGATGGTGAATCCTCTTGGAGAAAAAAAAGTCTTCCGATTTGATGTCGTTGCTGAAAGTAACTGAAGCTTCTTTTCCCACCTTCTAAGCCCTTATATCGTTGGACATTCAAAATCTCCAGTGACCGTATCAATCCAAGTCTTGATTGGCACACAGTGTTTTTCAAATAAGACACTTAAGGACGCAGGGATGATATGTGGTCATTTCTATATATGATGATTGAATTTATTACTGGAAAAATCCCATGGAGGTGCTCATCAAGTATGGAAATTATCACTAAAAAGGTATAATTTTCATTTTTAGCAGATTATGAAAATTGACAGTTTTATTCGTCAAGGCGAAATTTCTTTTAATGTTTTTTACACTGATTCAAATCCGCATCAGCGATTTACTTTTTTAATAGAATTGAAGAAAATAACCTCAAATAATTGAAGCAATTTGGTGAAGAATATTTGCTAAGAAATTGTCCTTACGAATTTTATAAAATATACGACCACACAAATGCGCTGAATCTCACAGAAAGACCCGATTATGATATGATCAAAAATAAATTTTATGAAATTATTGAAAGGAAGAAATACCTACTGGATGATCCATATGATTGGGAAGAAGGTGGAAGGTACGATTAAACTGCCGTCTTTCTTAAGGTGTTTAATTAATCCATCTTTTTTTAGAAAAAATAAATAATAAAATAAAAAATACTATGCATGGTCCGAAGGAGTATTAAGAGAACATAATGAAGAGAACATGAATGCTGAGAAAATGCCAGGATGTGAAGGCAGTTCTGCTCCTCCCAGAATTTTTACGAGCAAATAAAAGACTAATCTAAATTTAACTAATTATTCGCTTTTCCTACTGAGTAATTATGATAATGTTTGGATTCAATTTTATGACTCTCTCTAAAAACCGTTGACTAAGCCGAATAAAAAAGTATTATTTTTAGATATTACATAGAATATGAAATGAATAGAAAAAGAAAAATTGGCGAAACGTCGGTTGAAGGTGGAAATCCAAGGATCTAAATTCTTCATTACAACGCAAAAATTACTAAAAAACTAATATTTTGCGTATATACGAGCAGATTTTTCAGCTTTGAAAATTTTTCGAAAAATTTAGTAGAAGGCAAAATGAAACATTGGCACAGCTTTTTTATGAAATTTGATTTGAAATGATTGGATTGAAGAATAATTGAGGCCATGCAAACTGATGAAATCATATTCTGCTTCAAGTGCAGTCACATTTTCTTAGTTTCTCTCCTTGACGAGAATCTGCTACCACGAGTTGTTGAAATATTTATAGATTTATAGAAAAATTCACGTAGTGAGCTAATCATAATTCTCGCACCAAGCGGTTTTCCGATGAGATTTCACCATACCAGTAAGCCTAGCCAAATCAAAAATGGCACTTTAAGAAGAAGAAGAAGAGTAAACATCTACTGGAGTAAGAATTAAGCTAAATTATTCTTAGGCATGAATTTCTATATAATATTTGTCAGATGCAACATGCTAAATATAATTTAGCAGAATTAATAACATATACAATAAATTACCATGTTAGAGTGTTCACTTAGTTTCTGCCGAAATCACTTAAATTTTGGCAAAATCAGTTCCTATGTCCTATAAATAGCGGCTTGTACACCCCGTCATCACTGACCAATCATTGTTCACTTTAAAAATCCCGTGTTACTTTGATTCGATAGCAATATACCCTTTCAAACCCCGCACAACTGTTCAAACTCTCACTAACTATTCACTTTCTTAACACCTCGAAACCTGTTATTATATTAACACTTATCAAAGTCCTGCTAATTTCTCCTACCTCCTGGCCTTAATCCAGTGAACACCACCATAATTTTTGAAAAGATCCTCAGGACCTTTCGTATTACACCAGAACTGCAACAACCTTAATCCTCTTAAACGTGCCTATGTACCTTTACTATGTACCTTTTTCATAAAAGGTAGTTACACTAATTGTACTTCCCTGGCCCTATTCCTAAATGAAACTTTACTATCCCAGCGTACTGGAAAACACTCACATGCCCTACTCCCAAACTACTTCCGAAACAACCCTGAGTCGTGCCCCCCATCGAAGCACTTTGCGTGAAAACCTCCCTAACGTCCACCTCGTGACGCGCGTCTGAATGTTAGTAAAGTGAAGAAGATTTTTAAATTTCAGTCGTTCATTTCTTCATGAAAGATTTTTTATAAAATTTTGAATGAATTCATCTGATTTCCGAATTCGTAATAATTTTCGATTAATTGATGCGAAAGGAGTAAATATTCCACGTTGTGAGCACGGTTCGTTTATTTCGATCTCACTTTTCGTGGCGAATAAAATTTTAAAAAAATCTTAGTGGTTATTTGGACTTATCGCTTGCTTAAGCGAAATTAGCTCGTTCATCGAGCACATTCACGGGAGAGCGCTGAAATGAAGCGCATTTGTCTGCTGCAGGCCGACTGGACGCTCTCTCCCCCAGTGACTCTCCGTCTGATTGGCCTGGCAGCTAGACAGAGACCCAGCCGCACAAGAAGAAAAGGAAGGATAAGGTGAATGTTTGGAAATGAACGAACATATGGGAGCTTCTTTTCAGGGCCTTGCATTTTGTTCGGACAGTCAACTTCTTCTGGCATTGTTAAAAAGATTTTTGTTTGTTCTGTTCATCGCTCTCGTCGATGTCGAATTAAACGAATCGTCAAAAGTGATGGTACCATTCAGGAAAGTCGCCAAGCGCAACCTTGCTTAACCACGAGAAAATTTCATTATGGCTGCATCAGAAAAAGGCATTCAATCGTTATTTTATTTCTCTAATTAATTCTTAATTGAAACAATTTTAATTTAGTGTAAACGAATTACGAAAAGCAAGAAAAGAAATTTATTATTGTGAAAAATGCAATGATGCCGTTCGAATACCCCACATCGATGCAGTTATTGGGCCATTAACGGTTTCAAATTTTCGAAAGCCAACAAATCTTTTTAAAGCGATTACCGATGATGACTGTGAAGCTGTAAGTATCTTTTTTTTCTTTTTTCTTCTATATTTTATTTTTGGTTTTTCTAGCTCCATTAACTATTTTTTTCTTTTCTTCTAACAGCTCTCACCATTACTGGTTAGGCCGGCTGCGCTGGCTACAAGGATAAGACGCTTCCAAACTGCTCGGTCCGACGCCGTCGCTAATAGTAATGGAAGCCATTTTTTTTTAAGTCCATATATCGCTGGCTATATACCACATACGTTCAAAATTTTTCCTGAATCCAGTCCAGTCTAGATCTTGGCAGGTCTCCTGGCTTTTGACGCCAGCTATCACAGGGTTTAGCAAATAATGAAATATGCGTCACCTCCTGTGGTGGACGATGGAGAATGTGCCCTAACCAGCGAAGGCGATGCTCTGTGATAACATTATTAATACAGGTGGTATTTAAACGAAGATGGATACAATCAATACGAATTTATACGTTCGACGGATCCGTAACATACATCTTAGACATGAGTGGTCAAAGGCTAACAGCTTCTTAATATCTTCCACTCTCATTGTGCATATTTCGCAACCATATAGCAAGATTGAGCGAATTGCAGCTATATGGGCGGATTTTCGTCTTTATGGTGATTTCGTGATGGTTCCATAAAGATTTCATCAACCGGAGAAACATAATTCTAGCTGTCGCTATCCGTGTTACAATTTCATCTTTTTCCTGGCCATTTGGGATTAGAGTGGATCTAAGGCATTTAAAAGTTCAGTCCTCAGCCGGCAATGAATTGATAAAAATAGCTATTTTATTAGCACCTTGTATATAAAACGAAAATATTTTCGTTTGATTATATTGATTTACATTGATTATTCACATTGGTTTTGAGTCCAGTTCTTGCTGCAATTGTTGACACATTGTTCAATAGGGAAAAGGAAGTATCCTTGACATACACCAGTTCTTATTTCGAAGGAGTCTATCAGTTCCCCATATACACAGACCTGTGCCCGGATATGCTGATAAAATGCCTTTATGACTTGATTGATTTTCTATGAGACACTGTCACATTCCATCACTTTCCAGAGTATTGCTTTATCAATCAAATTGAAGATAGTTGCAAAATCGATGAAACAAATGAGGATAGGTTACTGGTATATGGCTGCTGAAACGAACACCCAGCACCCTTCTTATCATAAATATCTGGTCAGCACAACCGCGTTTCGGTTTGAATTCAACTTGGTTAGAATGCATTCTGCTATCTGGTGTTACCATGAGTCTGTGTAGCAAAATGAAAGCAAAAATTTTTCCGAGCATGTCCTCAGTAATTGTCGCAGTACATCCTATCATCTTTCTGAGAGTGGGAAGAATTGCTTTGCTCCAGTCTTTTGGTATTATTTCTTTTTACTATACCAGAGAATACATTTGTTAAAGGTGAGTTATGAACGATGATGATGGACGTTTGAAGAGTTCGGCTCGAAAACCATCTTTTTTGGTAATTTTATTAGCCTTAAGCTTATGGATTACAGACAATATTTCCTCTTCTGTTGGCGGTTCACAATTGCGTAAGACTAGACGAGCAAATCAGTTATATTCGGGACAATAGATGGTGCATCGTGGTTAATTTTGACTTCAAAAAATTCCTTCCATCTCTTGAGGCTATCCTTAATATCTTTAATAGGCACTCCATTAATATCCCGTATCATTTCACTGACCCTTTCTCAAGTTATAGTTGCTTTGTGATGATGGCGAAACAGTTTCCTATCAGCTATCCGAGCCGCCATCTCCATTCTCAAGGCCATATCGCTCCAGTAGAGATTTTTGCTGTGGTATTGTCATTGCAATTCTCCGATGTACCAAGTAGTCAGGATTTCCTGATATTTGGGCTTTGGCACCTTTTCCAGACAGTTGGAAACTAAATGAACACTCTAACATAATAATTTATTGTATTTTAATCGGGAAATTGAAAATTGATTCAAAATAATCAGGAATAAATTGTTGAAACGATCGCTTGCAATTTTCGAAATTCTCGAAATCCATTAAATATTAGGGCGACAGATTTAGATATTTTCCTTAGAGGAATGTTATATGCGAATAGAGTGGCACAGGGTTCTCTCTTCATTTTCATTTAAAGTTCATTCAAAGTTCATGACAAAACTTTCCTGCTTTAATTTCAGCCGGGACAATATGTACTTCAACCACAAAATAGTGCATGTCAGATAACGAAAAATTTTAAAAATTTGCTGATTTCGGTAGAATTTCGTACATAAATTCCGTACATAAATCTTTATTTTTTCATTTTTTTTATTTTTGTTTTCTTATTTAGCAATATTGGTTCAGTGAAAATTCATTAAAATTGATAACAAAAACGTTAGTGGAAAGTGGTTTTGATGGTATTCTTTGCATAGGCACACCAACTGTTTTCGAATATTTTCAAAGCAGTCTGCAGTTGCGCCGATCCATTAGATCATTTCTTCTTGATTTTGATTCGCGTTTTGTTAGTTATATTCAATTACTTTATTATTTCCGCAGAATCCGGTAATTTTTCTTCCAGTAATTTTTTTGCATTTTTATATTTACTTTTTTGTTTATTTGTTTACTTTTTTGTTTATTATTTTTTATTTTTACTTGTAACATTTAAGATATTTTTTATTGATATAAGTAAACTCCATTTTTTGCTAAATTAAGAAATGGAAAATTTCAGAGGTATTTCAAAGAATAAGGAGATAATATATTTACATATAAATTAAATATATATATGTTCATATGGAGATAAAGTGAGTTGTTGCTCAATTCGTGCTCAGTTCGGAGTGCCGATGCTGAGATTCGATTCTCCGCAGGAGTAAACCTGTCAAAAAATCCGGGTAATGCTGGCAATTCACCTGTACTTCTACTGCCAAGGGATTCCCTGGCATATTTGTCCAATGCGACAAGCTATCGAAGCGAGTTTTACCAGTGGTGGTAAGGATTCTTTAAAAAAACTTATATTTATATATGTAGTATTAAATTTTATTAATGACGATTTAATTTCGACATTGTCAACATTGCTTCTGAAAAAAATTCAAGTTTTTATCCATATGAGCGGTTGTGTCGAAAAGGCGCTCTGTTCATTATTCAATAAATTCAAAAAAAGATATTTATTTTATCGCTATATTATATTATCTTATAGTTTATTAATTATTATTTATCATTTATGAATCTACGAATCGGATAAGTTTTTTTTCCTCTTAAAATTTTTTTTTCTCTTTTTATTATATCATCTCTAAACTTATCTTTTAAATTTAATTTAATTATCTCTATCCTCTGTTTTTGACAGGACTAAACCTGTCATGATTTCAAAAATCCCGGAGGCTGCATGGGGTCCACCTGTATCCCCAAGTGACTCTATGGCTAAAAGGTCAGGTCTCTTTTACGCGACGTCTGTGTCTCGCGACACGCATTTTACTTCTGACCCGGTACATGCGATGAATATTACATAATCCGGACGCTATAGTAATAATAATAATAAAAGTCCAAGGCAGAAACATAGAATTTGCTCGCGAACCGAAATAAATACTCAAAATCCGTCAAGGGAGGCGGGAACCTTTCCGTTAACACTCTGTAAATGCGGTGAGGTGTTGGCTATAGCTTGGAACGTCAGAACATATGGATGTTGCAAGCGATCCATACCCTATCCAAATACCGCGTGGATGTAGCTTGTTTATCCTTCTTTCTCATGTCAGCTCCCGAGTAATTATTAAACCTGGTTCCGGACAAAGATTGATTATATCGCAATGGTCTCGGATAACTTGGGGCGAAATGGCGTAGCGATTTTCATGTCGATCCGCTATGATTGAATGGAAATCAGTAAATGACCGTATGGCCTACGCACGTTTCAAACGAAAGTTCATATTTCAGTTTTCAGGGTATGTGCTCCAACTTTATATGCAGATGACCGGGATAAATATAAGTTCTATGCGGAACTTCAACTGTTAACAACATCTCTACCGAAAGGTAGCATGGTCATAATCAGGGGAGATTGGAATGCGTACGTAGGTCATGATGCCATTACGATGAATTCGATAATTGGCAAATGTAGCATCTGGGTTCAGCGCCAATGGAGAATCGTTTTTCTTCGTTTTGCGGAACAGCATGAACTTTGTATTACTAATATATGCTTTCGGCATCGGAGAAAACATCTAGTCAAGTGGAATTCTTCAGACAACCAATATTCCAATCAGATTGGCTATATATTAGTCAGTCACCGCTGGAAGAGTTCTGTACTTGATAGTCGTACTTATCGGGGCGCTGAAGCTGGTAAACGCCATGGATCAGATCGTGTTATGGTTCGAGCCAAAATTCGTATAAAACTGATAAGTTGTAAGAAATAACGTATCCCAAGATCATTCAACTATCTCAAATTAAAAAATCCGGGAACAATAAGCATATGTCAAACCTCATTATTGAAACACCTCAGTGAAATGAATGTCAATGACATTTTTGGAACGGCGAATGAATACTGCTCCCAATTAAAGATATGCCTACAAAAGTCAACCACTTCCACATTAGGGTATAGTAGTATGAAGTGTGTTAGTTGAGTGTTAGTTAGTTGAAAGCAACTGTCCAACTGTCTGGAAAAACTGCCAAAGCTCGAATATAAGGAGATCCTGACTATCAGATACTTCGAAGAATTACAACAACAGCAGTACGGCGGGATAAAAATCGTTATTGGAGCGACATGGCCTTGAGAATGGAGTCAGCGGCTCGGATAGGTGATAATAAGAAGGCGTCGCCTTCTCCGCAAAGCAACTATAACTCGAGAAGAGGTCAGTGAAATAGTACGGAATATTAATGGGGTGCCTATTAAAGCTGTCAAGGATCGTCTCAGAAGATGGAAAGAATTTTTTGAGGCCAAACTTAACCACGACGCACCATCTGTTGTCCCGAATATAACTGATTTGCACATCTAGCCTTATGTATGCAATTGTGAGCCGCCAACAGAAGAGGAGATACTCTCTTTAATCCATAAGCTTAAGGCTAATAAAACTCCAGAAGAAAATGGTCTTCAGGCCGAACTTCAAATTGCCCATCATCGTTCATAACTCACCTTCAACAAATGTATTCTCTGGTATGGCAAAAAGATAATACCAGAAGACTGGAACAAAGCAATTCTGCTCCCCATTTCTAAGAAAGGCGATAGGATGTACTGTGACAATTACCTAGGAATCAGCCTATTGGACATCTTCGAAAAAATTTTCTGCTTAATAGGCTCATGACAACTCGAGATAGCAGAATGCGTCCTAACCAAATGAAGACCAAGGCGCGGTTGTTGCTGACCAGATATTTACGCTAAGAAGGGTGCTCGAATATCGCTTCAAATATCAGCAATCCACTGTCACTTGCTTTATCGATTTTGCATCTGCTTTTGATTCGATTGATAATGGAAAGTGATGGACTGTAACGATGTCTCAGAGAAGATCATTCGGCTCTTATAGGCATTTTATCAGCATACCCTGGTTTTATCAGCGCAAGTCGGTGTAAAGGGAATAAACTTCTTTGAAATAAAAGCTGATTTTTGGGTCTTTTCCCCCACAATATTCAACTATGCGGTAGACTGGATAATGGGCATCGATTGTCGTCACTCAAGAGGTGTGCAAATCAGTCCAGAATATAGCATCACAGACCTAGAATACACTGGTGATATAGTCCTTTTTGCTGACAATGATGAGGAAATGCAAATAATGTTAAACATAGTCAACAATTGCAGCGAGAATTGGCCTCAAAATCAATGTAAAAAAATGAAAATATTTTCGTCTTATATAGAAGATGCTGATAAAATACATATTTTTATCAATTTATTGCCGGTTGAAGAAGTGCTGGACTTTAAATACCTTGGATCCACTCTAATCCCAATTGGCCAGGCAGAAGATGAAATTGCAATTTGGATAACGACTGCTAGAATTATATTTTTCCGGTTGATAAAACCTTTATGGAACTGTCGCGAAATCACCATAAAGACGAAAATACGCCCATATATCCTGCAATCCTGCAATTCGTTCGATCTTGCTGGTTGCGAAAAATGTCCAATGAGAGTGGGAGATATCAAGAAGCTGTTAGCCTTTGACCACTCATTTATATTTGTATACATTTTATATAAATAGGTACATTTTACGGATATATATTTTAGGATTTTACGGATCCGTCGAGCGGATAAATTCGTACGTGATTGTATCCATCTTCATTCAAATACCACCTGTATTAATAACGTTATTAAAGAGCGTCGGCACGTTATCCATCGTCCACCACAGGAGTTGACGCATATTTCATTATTTGCTAAACCCTGTGGTGGTTGGCGAAGCGAGATGGGCCAATCAAGACCTGGACTAATATAGTCAGGAAAGATTTTGAACGTATAGAGGGACCAGCGATGTATGGACTTAGACGATGGAAAAAGGAATGGTTTCTATTACTACTAGCGATGGCGTCGGGCCGAGCAGCTTGGAGATCTTACTTTTGTAGTCAGCGGAGCCAGCTTAACCAGTAATTAGGTGAGAGCTGTTAGAAGAATAATTGTCCAATTAATATTATAATATAAGTAGAAAGATGCTAGAAATATTTGTATACAGTAAGCTGTATGGCTATGAACAATTTAATTTCGACATTGTGAACATTGAAAAAAAACTATTACTCAACTTATTACTTTATACTATTGACTTAAGTTATCTATTATTGATCATGGTCAGAATTTTTTTTTAAATTAAGCTAAGATAAGATATTTAATGCTTAATATTTTAAAGTTTTCAAAACTATTTATAATTGCATATTGTGAAACTGGACTTTTGATCGTTTTCAGGTTGTTCATATTTATAAGTCAGTTAATATAAATAATCAGTTAATATAAATAATTTTTTATTAAAGGTATGTCTGGTTTCGGCCACATACTTATATGGATTTTTTATTGATATAATAGTGAAATTACTGTGATTAAAAAGTGGAAGAATATGAACATAATTGTTATATTAGCTTCAACTAAAGACTTCAACTCTATTTTATAGATTAATTTGAATAGTATGGTTAGATTGTAATAATAGGCGAATTATCTGTTGAAAAATTATATAATTTTTTATATTTTAGCTTAAAATTAGAAGATTTTTCTAATCCTTTCCTATTTATTCCTCAGGAAAATTAAACAAGTTATCTTGTTTTATTTACACATATAAGCTATGTTGGAAAAACTACACTTGCGATAGTGAATAAAAATATTTAAAAATTACAATTATATCGAAAATTACAATTTACGATAATATATGCAAATAATTATTTAACACATTCGAAGTAAACAACGAATGCGGTTTACCGTATTATTTTCTATTTTCGGTTATTTCCAACAAGCTATCTTCTTTTTTCTCATTGTTCCCTGATTTTACGAATTTGTTTTAAAATTAAGTAACATTAAGGATAATGGACTGAAGACAAAGAAACCTAAAAGAGAACTGATGTCGCATAATTTTTCAACACGTATCACATTAATTGTTGAAATTAACTGCTTACTTTAAAGACAAATTGGACAAATTTGTCCGTCCCGTTATCCACGCTTTAAACATTTTTTAATTCACCTATATAGCTTTAGGTCTTTTTCTATTTTAGTTAATCTGTTCATTAATAATATTGTATTATTGTATTACTAAGGTTGTTATGTATTTTTACAAAATTGGAACTTTGGGCTTATTGGTATAAAGTTTTTATCCTTTTATCGGAAATTTTTCATTAAAGTTTTGAAAGTTTTGAAAAAAAGTTTTGACATTTTTCTCTATTTAGCTATAAATATTATTCGGTAATATAGTTATGACTGAGTTATATCTGTAAGCCATATTTCTGAACTGTAGTTTAACTGTAGTTTAACTGTAGTGCAGTTTATTTGTAAAATGTAATACTATTATTTATGCAACAGAGAGGGTAATGTCAATATTTTTTAATTTTTGTTCGATTTTTTGGTCATTTAGCTGGTTAGTTTTCATTATTTCTTTATCATTATCACTGCCGTTTTATCATTATTTTTCATCTGGTTTCAGGAAGCTTTCTATTTGTCATCTCATTTCGCTCAGTTTAATATGCTAGCAAACTATTTTTTTGATCAAGGCAGCATTTCTAAATTACAAACGTTTTTCATCAACGTTCATCACTTAGCAATTGTTTGCGATCCACCTTTTGGTGTTTTTATGGATGCATTAATGCAAACTATTAAAAATTTGAAAGAAAAATTTTTAGCAACTGGCGGGTAACAATTATTTTACTGGATTTTCGCAAAATTTATTGCTAATATTCGAAAATATTTTAAATATTTTATGAAAAAAATTTTAATCGTATTAGAAACCGTATTAAATAAAATGGAATTGATGATAGATTTTAGAGAAATATTTAAGAAATTCACTTGTTCACTTTATTCACCTTTTTTTACCTTAAAATTTGGCATCCATTTCATATCTTTAATAGCTTTCTTTTAAAATTTAAAACCTTATTTCAGGGATAAATTTGTTAAAGTACTTTTAACTTTGCCAATTTTTGTTGCGAAACATGCGCAGCGCTATGATAACAAACTTCAAATGGTCGATTACAAGGTTTCTTTTTTATTGCACATTGCACATTTATAATGAAGAGTATTTTCGTTCTTTTTGTTGTATTTTATTTTTATTTTTTATTTCTCGATATATCTACTGATTTTTCAAGTTTTATGGAGATTAAATCTTAAATTTTTTTTAGTTTTTTTTTAAATTTCCTTCACATTTTTTTTTTCTTTTCGTAATCCATTCATTTCAATTTTTCATAATAATAGCAATTTTATTCGAGTTGAATGTGTTGAATCGCTCAGTCACTCGTAAATTCAAAATATTTAAAATATTTATAAATATTTATTTATAATAAATATTTTAAAATATAACTCGTAAAACAAAATATTTTCACCAAATTAGTTGAGTATTTCCACATGGATCAGTGATTTTCAATGGCTGTGTTAGAGAAATCGTCTTGCTAATCATATAGATATTACCCTTCATAATTTTTTTTGCAGTTCTTTCTAACTGAAATTTAAAATTAAGGTTTGTTATCGAAATCACGCAAAATATATCAAGCCAGGAAAGTCTATTATTCGTATCTTCACCGATATTCCTTTGGTACATTTTTTGTTGCCCGAGGAAGAAGGATACAGGTTGAATTATCATTATTTCTAAAAAGCAAACAAATGCTGGGGGATAATGGCGATGTTCACCGTTGAATTGAAAATACTTGTATAATAAACACTAATATATTGATTGACTACTTCTTTATTTTGATATTTACAAGTCATATTTTATTTATTATGTGCATTGATGTTTAATTGTGTTAAAAATTAGAGATAAGCAGAATAGTTGTTGCTAAAAAACCTCGGACAAAAAGGTTCATTCACATCCTATTTCCAACAAGAGTGATTGTCGTTAAGAAATTCGTGATGGAAACATCCTTATGCTTTTATAGTTTACTCACTGGTTAGAACCTGGTCCCTTATTATTATATTAATAGTTTAGCAAGTAGCAAGGTGTGCGTTTGTTCCTGCTATGGGCGACGAAAAACGACCTACCAAGCTCTGTGGTAATATTATTAATGAAAGTGGTTTTTGAATGAAAGTAGATTTTATCACACCTCTAACCGGTGCTGGAAGTTCATATCTTTCGCTTTGTGGTCTAATATAAGATTGGATCTACGGTATTTAAAATCTATCTGTGGTAAATCGATAAAAATAGGTATTTTACCTATTAGCGTCTTATATATAAGACGAAAAATTTTATATTGATACAGGTCCGATCTTTGCTGCAATTGTACCTTCATTTCTTGCATCTCTTTCTTCATAACTATTAGCAAAATGGACTGCATCATTATGCTTAGTACAGTATATTTCTTTTATTTTAACAAGCGATAATCCATAATCCATCTCATCGTTGAATAGTGTAGAAGAAAGGACGCATTGATGACTTTGACGGAGTTCTTCGAGAGGATTTGTCCTCCCTTGCACACAGACTTGAATCGATGTACACTGGCCCTTCTTTAGAACTCTGTGGCATTCTATCAGAGCGCCGTTTTATCAATTGATTCGAAAGCAATGGCAAAATATTTGTCGGCGGGTTGCTGATATTGATACTATGATTAGCGTGGATATTTAGTCAACACATCGGCTGCCTGGTCTGAATCCAGCTTGCTGGGGCGCGTCCTGCTATTTTTTTCTTCTTCTAACAGCTCTCACCATTATTGGTTGGGCTGGCTTCCCTGGCTACAAGAGTAAAACGTCTCCAAACCGCTCGGTTCGACGCCATCGGTAGTAGTAATAGAAGCCATTCCTTTTTCCATCGTCTAAATCCATATATTGCTGGTTCCCCTATATGTTCAAAATCTTTCCTGACTGTATCAATCCAGGTGTTGGCTGGTTCTCCTCGCTTTTGACGCCAACCATCACAGGGTTTAGCAAATAACGAAATATGCGTCAACTCCTGTGGTGGATGATGGAGAACGTGCTCTAACCAGCGAAGGCGACGCTCTGTGATGACATTATTAATGCAGGTGGTATTTGAGCGAAGGTGGATACAATCATGTGCGATTTTATCCGCACGGCGGTAGAATGTACCTTAGACATGAGTGGCCAGAGGTTAATATTTAACATCTTCCATCCTGCTATCTCCTAATGCCATAAATCTTTTTGGCAGAATAAAAATTTTCTCACGATGGCAGAGATCTAAACTAATTCCTGTAGGCTTGGAGTCTAGAAGAGACAAAAGCAATGAAATTTAAGCGATAGATATATATATATAAATATATTCAAATCAAGAATTATGATCCAGAAAAAGTCTGTTAATAGACTATTAAGATTTTTCTTCCACTTAAGATGGATAAAAAGACTAAAAATATTTAGTTGGATGAATTTAATGATCGTATTCTTCAACTGTATTCGTTGTGCTACGGAAGCCGCAAAAATCTATCGAGTCTTGTAACTGTAAAACTGCAAACACCATCAATTATTATTGCTAATTGCAAATTGTTACGCTGGATATTTGAATATTTCTGCTCAAAGGCCTTTCATTGGCCTTGAGCTTCTGAATGAGGGCAATTATTTCTTGCTTTGTTGGTGGCTCGCAGACATGCCTTGGCAAGCATTATATATGATCGCAATTGACAGATTATATTTCATATTCACAATTTAGAAGTTGCAATTTTAATTGAAAATCTTGAAGAATTTTTGGCTTATTTTTTTTAAAAAAAACATTCAACTTGAAGGTTCTGTAATATTTGCAAGCGATGCGTTACAATGGAAAATCAACATTGTTCAGTTTGTAATATTTGCCCTTCTATGGTTATGATTCTTATGATTCCTTTTCTTCAAAATTTATTTAAAATTTTAAAATTTTAGAAATATTTTAGAATTTTATTTTAGAATTTTTATTTAGAATTTTAAATTTTAAAATTTATTTATAAATATGGAAATAATTTATTCATTTACAGGATGGATCGAGATATCGTCATTGTACAGTGTGTTTTCGTTGTGTGAAGTCATCTTACGTGCATTGCATCTCCTGTAATCGGTGCCATCTTCATGGTCGATGCCAATAAAAATGCTTATGTATCATAAGAAAAAAGAAATTTTTTGCAATCGTTACGGAAATGTCCTTTTTTTCAGCTTAGAATCAGTTTTAATTCTAACTCTTTTGAGATTTTCGGCGTTCGATGAAAATGGCTAAATCGTTCGGCTGCTTTGATTTACGCTTGCGTGAGGTTTCCAGAATAAAATTATATTCTTTTTGGTTATTTTATCCAAATTTTAACAAATTTACAGGTTAATAAATTTTATTTTTTGAAAGTGAAAGTGTGTTATAGTTACCCTTTTGTAAATCCAATGGCCCTATAGCGAAAATTTTGTTTTATTATGGTATTTAGATAATTAAATATTCAAGATTAAAAGTGTATTGAAGGAGTAGTATTGGATATACATGTTATAAAAAAGATCCCATTTCTCACCTCCTGTTGGTGGTAAGGGTTATTCTGAATTCCGAGTCCAGTAGCCTGGGAAATTGAGGGTTCTGCGCAATATTTTAGCTGTTCCTAGCAATATGCACTTCTGGACAGAGATCTCTGATGGTATTTCTGGAAAGTGAAGCAACTTTTCTAGTTTAAGGATCATAGTTCCTAGTGTTCCAATTATCGCTTTGGCTTTGATTTTCCGCATCTTCCCTAATTCCTTTTTCATTCTCTGGTATTTCTCTAACTTCTCATAGTCGCTATTAATTACTGGAATAACCCACCAAAAGACGTAATTTATGCACTATCCTTACCTATTTTAAAAAAAAGATTAGGTAACTTCATCCATCATATTATTTAAAAACTTTGCATCATGCAGGAAGTTTGATCTTGATCTTTTATTCGATTATCCGATTATCGGTAATACATTCGTTTTCGTTTGATTTTGCTTATTTTCCTGGTAATGCTAGCGATTTACTTATACTTCTATCGTCAAGAGACTCCCTGGCATATCTGTCCCAGTGCGACAAGCCAGAGGAACGATTTGACCAGTAATGACTTTTAAAAAACAAAATGAACGAATGGTTTACTTTATATTTCCTCTTTATTTGTAATATTTCTCTTTATACTATTACCTTTTGGTCACATTCATTTTGTTGCTTATATCGCAATCACTAATTTTTTCCATTTGATACTTCAATTTGTTGTTATTTATGAAAGCACATGGCGCTTATCACACTGCTTGATTGCTTAAACAAATAATTAAATATTCCTATTCTTATTTTTTGTTCCTTATTCCTATTCCTTATTCCTTTGCCTTAACATTCCTGCCACTTGGTATTGCTATATTCATCACCAGTGCTGATTTCTGGCTTAGTTGGCCGATACTTGTTTACCTGTCTTGATGGAGAAGTCTCACAGGATTCTGAATTCCCCATCTTTCTAGTCTTGAAAGGGTCTAAACAATGATATATTGTGCAGATATTCCTGTAGATGATGCTAGCTTTTCAATTTATGTTATTCCTTCTTGCATTTTTACATCTTGCTCTTGTATTGGACTATTTCTGAGGCATTTTGCATTTCGAATCCTGTTGTGATGGATTCCTGCCTTAATGAATTTGGTATCTGTAATACCTGCTGATGTGGTGTTGTGATTAATACATTTTAGTCATGCTACATTGCTACATTTTATGCTACATTTTAGTCCAGCTTTTTTCAACCATTGGACATACTGTGACAGTTATGGAGGGACGTTGGAGAAAATTTTTGCTTTCATTATATTTAATAGACTTATAGCAATACGAGACAGTAGGACGAGGGCTAGCCAAGTTGGGTTGAAACTTTGGTTGTACTAACCTTTGATTTACGTTAAGAAGGATGTTGGAACATCGCTTCAAATATCTGGAATCCATCTTCGATTACGTGTTGCTCTTTGCAGCTATCTTCGATTCAATTGATAACTCAACGCTTTGGAGGTGATGGAACACGACGGTGATGGTTGCAGAAAAGATCATTTGACTCATAAAGGCATTTGATCAGAGCAAATAAATATAGGGAAAAAATAATTAAAATTAACTTGTGTGCTTCCACTGACAATTGCGCCAATGAGTAATCTTGTACATCCAGAAGTTATAGGGAATATGGAAAATAGAGAAGGTAAAATACTCGCGAAACAAAGAGCATAAATCTATATATATTTATGGGGAACTGACAGACTCCTTCGAAATAAAAACTGTTCGTCAAGGCTGTGTCATTTTTCCTACAATATTGAACTATGTTATAGACAGAATAATGGACATCGCTTGTGAGCACTCAAGGGATGTACAAATCAATTTAGAGCATAATATCAATTCCAGTTGAAGAAACAGCTTCCTTTTCCTATGTTAAAGAAAAACATTGAGCCACTATTTGTTTCCCAGTTGTTCGATATGTTTATTTTTCACCCATAGTTCTTTTTCTTAATCACTACATTGTACCAACGCTTGTAGCTTTTTAAGTTGTACAAAAGTTAACTTGTGTTTTTTATTATAATTATGTAATTCACTGCATTAGCTATGATTAATTTTTCTTTATGATAAAAATATTAAATTAACATTTACATTAAATTGTTATAATTTTACTGATAGTGGTTATTTCACTGAAAGAAATTAATTATTCGTCGTTTCGTCGATCCTTTTGTTGTACGAATGATCGGAATATTCTACCAAGTTGGTCATCATCTGGTTTTCTTATGTAAGGAACTCGTACTACGATTCTTCGCTTTGATCGCATTGGTTCTTTGTTTCCATCGGCGCTAAAATGCCTTCAGCGTGTGTGAAATTTTAAAATTTTTTAACGGATAATTTAATTTTAAAGAATTATTAAATTGTTGATTTTGAATTCTTTGGTAATCAAAAGGAAAAGTGATGCTCAAGGAATTGTCAGTCAGATTACTTTTTCAAAATTAACTCAAGTTCCACTTAAGACATATTTCAATTATTTCTTGTTTTACTATTCATATGGTGAAATGAAATAGAAATTGGAAATAGCGAAAATAATATAAAATTTTAATGAAGGATCTAATGGTTGTTTGGAGGCATTTGAATTCGGCTGCTCTCGCTGACATGAGCGAATTGTCATTGCAAGTGGAATGCGGATAAGCTTAACGCAATTGCATTTTTATAACCCAAATAGCCCTTTAGTAAAAAGATAACACTAGATCTTTAGAACCAGAAATTTAAAGATGTGTCCTTATCCATTTTTTTGATATATTTTTCAGCACCAATATTTTTTTGCGAAGAAAAAAATATATCATTATCATTATAAGCGTTTGATATTTAATTTGGTATGTAGATGTGTTGATCTTCAAATGTATAACTTTGATCATGTCTGACCTGAAGTACAACGTACAGGAACGCCGTGTCGGTAAAATCTTTATATATCATCCATAATTCTATCTTTCCCTCGATACCATATGCATCAGATAATATCTTTATGAAGCGTGCTAATTCGATTATGTTCTTTGTCGTCCAACTCAGAAATTCGTGTAAATCTCACTACATGATAAACCTTATAGTCAAGAGCGAGAAAGCGAGAAATAAAAGTTTGGACAGGAGAAAGGATAGGTGAGCCAGGTATTTAGGAATTTAAGCGGTGAAAATATTAATATCAAGTATGATTTGGAGACTTGAAAAAATCGTGAACCAGTAGGTGTAGCCAACACGGTAAGAGTGCAACCTGTTCTATGAAAAAAATTTCTTTGAAATTATGAAGCGACCAGATATCTAGTAATATATAATTCGCGAACAAAGATTGCTTTTTTTCGTGCATAAAATTTCATGCATTTTCCTAATTTTGTTCTTACATTCTCGCGAAGAAACAATTGTGATATATTTTTTTGTTCTAATAATCTTGGGGATAGAATGGCTCAGTGAGTTGTTGCTAAATTCAGAGCGATGATGCTGGGGCTCGGGAGGTTTTCCCGCAGGAATAAACCTGTCCAAAAATCGGGATGACTCTTTTGTCGTCAAATTGGAAATTGGGTAGCCAGTTTAATCGTTCAAAAATCTCGAAAACTTTGAAAAAATTTTCACAAATTTCAACAGTCATAAGCCATAATAATGAATGTTTATTATAACTTATAATTTTGACCATTTTACTCGAATGCAAAAGTTTTAAATCAGAAAGATTAAACAAAATTGAAGATTGAAAAACCTGAAGAAATGTTGGCCGAATAATGATGGAATGATCGCAATGATACAAATTGCTTGAAGAAACATTAGAGATTCTGTGTGATTTCCTTAAAATTATTTATTTAAATTTAAATGTTTGAGAAACGATTATTTAGAAAGACGATAGCGATGGAAACTAAGAAAATTCATAATGGACGTAAAACCAACGCGATTTGAATTCGCATCATTTGAAACCAATCCAAGCCTATCTATCTATCCGTTAAAATATACACGATAAGGCTCCAGAAAAAAAATGATTCGTTAATTAATCATAAGCAAATATAATTAATATTTATCGCGATGACAAATTAATTTTCCTTTAATGTTTTTTGGACAAGAATTTCATCTTCTATTCGTGATATTCGTGATATAGCAAAAAAAAGAAGAAAGGAATAGTTCATTTCTTCACCTTCAGTGTAGCACATATCTATATCTATGTACATTTCCTGAATAATACTGATTGTTGAACTACACTAAACTCAGTTAAGCTAGACTAAACTAAACCTTTTTCCAATTCTATGGTTATTCACTTCTCGTTTCATTCAGTTCACAATCAGTTTTAAGAAGCAATGTCCCTTATTATCTGTTATTTAGCCTAACAATTTGAAATAAAAATAATTTCAAAAATCGTCGTCAACTCATAATTTTATATACAATAATCCATCCCATTTTGATTCGCATGAGCTTATGCTATATATTGAATTTGAAAATTACTCCAGCAGTGGATTTTCAAAGTTCTTCAGCTTATAATTAAAATTCACTAGTCCGCGCTATAAATCGTTGTAAGGCGAATTCTTTGCAAGCGAAGTGGCAAGTTTTGAATTCAAGGATTTGCAAATAAATTAAGAGAAAGAATAGATAAATTTAGTTATTTAGTTATTTAAATTTAGTTATTTAGTTACTTTAACAAACTACCGTATACTCCCATAAATTCGCTTGAAATGTTTTAAAATTTATAATCAGTACATATATATATGTACAAAAACAACTGTGATAAATAAAATAGTTGTAAAGCCAGAAAATGGGCTGCATGAAGCAGAAATTTTTGTATTATGGAACAATGCAACGTTTTTATCAAAATTGCTCAGGAAATACAGATAGTTGCTAATAAAAATGGTAAATCATTAAAATAAAATAATTATGGAAAGCGCAGTTTTAGGGCATTATGGAAATACACTTTCCGGTCTCTGGATGATTGAGGCTAGAAAATAGCTGGAAAAAGTTTAGTGGAAAATAATGGGGTATGAGGTAGAGATTAGCAGAATATAGCGAAGTTCTTGGCATAAAGAAATGTAAAGAAATTTGACAGCAGATTTTGAGAGAAGATAACGAGGTTTGGAAAAATATTAGTGAGGGAGGCACAATAGCTTTAGTGCAAAGATAGAAGGTCGCATTTAATGGAATTAATGGCTTTAGAGCCCACTGGGTATAGATGGATTTAGAAAATGTTGCTCACGATTTATTTGTATTATTTGCTCTGAGTTTGCGGAAAGAGGTAAAGCAGAAAATTCGACTATGAGTGAGTTCGAGAAAGTATAACGCTTTTGCCAATCGTTATTTTATCATTCAAAATACCGAACTCAATTATTTTATTTTATCAATTATTCTACTTCTGCTTGTATATATTCATTTTTTTAATCCCAGGTGATTTTCTTTCGATTATTGCTTGGAGATAAAATTATTGGCGAACCTGTATCATTATAGAATTTCACTCTTAATGATAAGGTCCACCACTATCATGGACATCGTAAATCCACCTCAGTCGAAGTAAAATGCCACTCAAGCATTGTGCCATCCAATCCAATCGGTTTATTGAACTGGACGCATAAAATTAATGAAATTTTAAAATAATAACATTTAATAAATAATAATAACATTTCTGCTATTCTGTTTTTTTGTCGTATATTAAAAATTTGCTCACGATATGCTTTAATGAAGATTCAGCATCTTTAAAGGGTACGTCACCATTATTGACTAGCATTTTGTTATTTTCTTATAAATAGCATCCCTTTGAATGGTTCCACTGAATTATAGGTCAATGTGCTTTCGCGAGGAAGTCATTTAGTAATATTGTCACTCATTATTTTCTCACATGGCTAGTTGTTTACTATGAGATTATTCCATTAGAATTTACTAGAATTTACCCAATTCATAGATAGTGAGTTTCCACTCCTGACTCCAAAAATATTTAAAAATCTGTCTTTGATCTGTCTTTTCAAAGACTCGACTACTTTGGTAACTAAATGACATCTTGGCAAAATTTGTCTAATCCAGATAAGCCAGCGAAGAAAGCTTAATCAGTCATGGTGAACATTGTTAAAAAAAGATAAAGATTTGATAAATATTTAATTTAGAATAATCTATTCTAAATAAATAAATATTTGTGAAAGTTCTTAACGAAAAGAATGCATTAATACTGTAAACTGTATTTCGGCTATAGTTTTTTCAGACCAATTTTTTTAACTTTTGGACTACTTTCGATATAATATTTTTATATTTCGATATGTTTTAAGTCTCCATTGTTAAAAAATTGAAATTACTATATGATGCTTTAATAAAGGAGTAGAAGCAGTTTCAATTTATTAAATTATAATGATTTTCTGAATTATAATGAAGAAACTTTATACATATTCAATTGACATGATATTTATGGATAAATAAATTTCTTTAACGACTTTGTAACAGCTTTGGATGAATAATAATATCTAAGATATAACCTATATGATAAATGTATATCAAATAAGCTCAATTTTATTTAGTGATTAACAGTAGAAGCAAGTTTGGATTAACGATGCGTGCGATAGGAGATTTACGAATGCGCTTTAGCAAGCGGATTCAAGTACAGTGGAAACTCCGTTTCCATCAGCGAATTCGTACTAAATCTTTCTTCACTCTGTTGGTAAAATTTGTTCCAATTCTTGCTTGGCTACCTAGATATGACTGGAAAAGGTCATTTTTCGGCGACCTTAGCGGTGGGCTTACGATGGCTGTTTTCGCAGTTCCACAAGGTTTTGTTTTGTTCTTAAATAGATTTAAGTTTTTCATAAATAAGTGGGAAAAGCCAACCCAGTAAGATAGTTTCTTCTTCTAGCAGTTTTTACTATTACTGGTTAAGCTGGCTCCGCTGGTTACAAGGGTAAGACCTCTCCAAGCTGCTCGGGTCGAAACCATTGCTAGTAGTAATAGAAGCCATTCCTTTTTCCATCGTCTAAGTCCATATATCGTTGGTCTCCCTATACGTTCAAAATCTTTTTTGACTGTATCAGTTCAGGTCTTGACTGGCCTTCCTCACTTTTGACGCCACCCATCACAGAGTTTAGCAAGTAACGAAATATGTATCAACTCCTGTGGTGGACGACGGAGAACGTCGTCTAACCAGCGAAAGCGACATTCTATGATAACATTATTAATACAGGGTGATATTTGAACGATAGATATAATCATGTGCAATTTTATCCGCTGGATCCATAAAATGTATCTTAGACATGAGTGGCCAAAGACTGATATCTTAAGACTGATAGCTTCTTAATATCTTTCACTCTCATTGGCCATGTTTCGCAGCCATATAGCAAAATGGAGCAAATTGTCGCTATATGGACAGGGATTTTCGTCTTTAGAGGCAGTTTAAAATAACACTTGTTCAACCATGCGAGTAAACCCTATTATTAAAAAATCTATGTATTGCTGAAGATCAATTGTATTTTTACCATCAAGTAATTCTTTGGCAAAAATTTTTCATAACAGTTAGTGCATAATCACAAATATTGATGGCCTATCCGGGAAGAATGATTTCATCTATCATAAGTAGCCATCATAATGTATAAATTGATCCATATTAGAAAATTTTATTTTGTGAAGCTATTGAGTGATTTTAAGCCTTTTTTTTAAAACATAATTAGCTTATGTCTCAAAAAACGATTTTCAGCAATAGCCCTGGCAGCGGTGACAGGAGTTGATGCAGTATATGGTTTATATACAGCTATATTTCCGTGCTTTATATATACATTTTTTGGTTCTTCAAAGCACAATTCATTAGGTTTGCATTCAATTTATGGAGTTTTTTAGCGCAAATGATGATTTTTTTAAAATTTCGTAAAAATTGAGAATTGAATTTTAGTCATTAGCCATTCTTTAATTTCAGGTGGATTTGCTGCACTTGCCTTAATAACACGTTCAGCGATCGAAAGGATGCTAAATCAAAAGAACCAAATGAACATGGACCGAATGTTGAATTTAACAGCCTTAACTGAATCAGAGAATAATTTATCAGCAAGAGTCGATATGGTTAATGGTTCAACAAATACCGCAAACGATTTATTGAATTCAGAAATTCAAGTAGATATGACACAATTTTGCGCCATAAATATTGCTACAACTATCGTTTTTCTCAGTGGAACCGTTCACGTAAAATTTTTATTAATTCAGAAAAATAATTTATTCAAGAAAGAGGAGTTCATATAATTATAGATTTTGATGGGAATTTTCCGACTTCATGTTATTACTTGTTATTTCTCGGAACAACTCGTTTCCGGTTTCGTAGTTGGCGGTTGTTTTCATGTATTCTTTGCTCAAATTGGCCCTTTATTAGGCATTCAGGTGCAGCGAAGATCAGGACCTGCACATCTTTTTCATGTAAATTCATTACTAGATTCTATTTTTTGTATTAGGTGAACCTTTATTTTTACGGCTTTAATATTTATTAAGTAGTATTATTTATTATTAAATAGTATAATAGAAATGTTATAATAATAATAATAATAATAATAATAATAATAATAATAATAATAATAATAATAATAATAATAATAATAATAATAATAATAATAATAATAATAATAATAATAATAATAATAATAATAATAATTGCATAAGACTAGATGCCAACTGCAGATTTTTATCCTTCCATGCTTTCCAACAGTCAGAAACTATAGATATATTTTTTCAGCTTTCTAGTATGAAAAGCTCTCATTTATAAATAAATTATAAATAGATAAATAAAGTCGCATTCGGTTAAAAATTTTAAATAAATTGGTCAAATTCCTTAGTTTTTAATTCCTTAATTTGATATATTTATAAGTAGAAATAGACTGATACAATTATAACAAATAAAAACATTTTGAGATTTCAGATAGCAACTGATCTATTTAATTGCATGGACAAAATGCACGTACCAACTGTTGTTATTAGTGCTTTATCTATAATTTTTTTATTAATCGGGAAAAAAATAATAGAACCATGGTTGTTGCAAGTTTTCCTTTTTCCGATTCCTTATGAACTTATATTGGTTCGTTACTGTTTTCTTTGACTTATTATTCGTTTAAAACGATTTATAGTGATACAAAATCGCAGTGTTAAAAAAAGCGAAAATAAGCAGAAAATTTTACAAATCCTTTTGATCATCTAATCAGTTATATTAGTCTTGATAATTCTGGTATATTTATGAAAGCGAAAGAAAATTCCATTTTCTACGAAAAATCTCGAAAACAACCTAAAGCTCTTTCTCTCCACTTTACTAACTGGTTGCAAATTCACCATACTTTTATTTTGTTTACCAGTGGAATTCTTCATTTCTAACTGGTTGACTCCATCGACTCCATTAGTAAACGTAATATTTGCTAATAGAAGTACAGATGTATACTCAGCGTACTGCGCAATGATTAACCTCAATTATGATTTTACATCGCCTGCTTTGTAGTTTTGTAGCTTAATTTTGGATAATTGTGAATGCATTTACTCGAATAGCCCTGCGGGAAGTATATTCGATTCTCTTTTTTTTACCATACTACTTCACCTACTTAGTGTATTTGGTTGTTTAAAAAAGAAAATAAGCATGATCTTTTTTTTCATTGGATGGAAATATTATTTATTAAAAGAATTAATTCAGGTGTCACCAACTTTTTTCTTACACCGCCCTCCTATAAGAAAACATTTTTTGATTCACCTGTTCGCGATTCATTTTTACTTCTATTAGCAAATGATTCCCTAACAAAAATTTCAATTACCAGTTACAGTGCAGGATTGAAAAGCGAAAAGATCAGATATAAAATATTCATCATTTGAGTGTTTGCCACTTCATTCATTAAGTTTAACTAAGCCCAAAAGCCTTTTTTACCCTTTCCTGATATATATTGATATACATTATTTAGAGTTAGAAATTATTCATTTGTTAAGAAAAAGCAATGATATAATTTCAGGTTGTTGTGGCAATAACAGCAACAAGATTCGCCGAATTGTCTGAACGATTCAATATTAGTGTTGTTGGAGATATACCTACAAAGTAATATCTAAGGATGCATAAAGACTTATCAAAAATGAACATGATAAATGAACGGTTGATGGCTGAAAAAGAAAAAATTTCAGATTCCCACCAGCAAGTTTACCCAAATTTGATTTTGTTCCTGAGCTTCTCGTTGATTCTATCAATATAGCAGTAATATCTGTCGCGATTCATATCACCGTTGCTAGAATAGTCGAAAGGAAATATGACTATCACATTTCTCATGAACAGGTAAAAATAAAGAAAAAAGAAATATTCAGTAATTCTCCACTTTTCTTTATGTTCATCTGCTTCTATAAAATTTCCTCCTGATAACTTGCCTATCGATCAAAAGGAGCTTTCGACACTCATTTGCTTTTTCCATTAAAATTCTTATTTAAAAATCTATGTCGGGAGCTACACGCTGTTTGAAAACCTTCATTAAAATGGTGCTCTTGGTTTTATAAGTGAATGGATTTCCAGGAACTCTATGCTCTTGGTTTCGTAAGTATTTTATCTTCTCTATTTCCCATATTCCCTGTAACTTCTGGATTTGCACGATCAGTCATTGGAGGAGCTGTCGGTGGAAGCACACAAGTTAGTTTTAAACTTTTTTTTTCTCTATATTTATTTGCTGTGAACTTCGAATTATATCGGTTGATCGGTTTTCACAAAATATAACTAATGAACTACATGCATAAAATTAATAAATTGAAAGTGATTAAATTCAATTCAGATTACTGCAATTTCTGTAAAAGTGAAAGATTTAGCATTGACTTCTTAAAAAAGTTTAAAATATAACATTACTCAACATCTTTCTATAATTTGAATAATTAAATGATAAATGGGGATTTTTTCAGTTAACATCGCTCATATCTGCGTTAACCTTACTTTCAGTAATATTGTATATAGGTCCAGCTTTAGCATATCTACCAAAAGTTAGTTTTCTTTTCTAGATTTTTCGAAAGTGAATTGATTACAACTCTTCGAAGCCTATGTTTCGCAGATTCCAGACTTCTGATTCTGGTTTCACGAATAAAGTTGATAAATCGGAACTAATTAAATTCATTAATAATAAATAAACTTTCAAAAATTACTGAAAATGAGGTTATCCAATTTATCAGGCTTGCCAAATTTTTTTTCCTTTTTTGAAAAGTATGTTTGTAAATAAATCGAATATTTTAGTGTGTTCTTGCTTCAATGATAATGGTAACAATGAGACTGTATTTCGAAAAATTTCGCGAATTAAAATTGCTTTGGCCAACGTTTAAATTTGATTTTGTAAGTCATTTTTAGAATTTTCCTATTATTGAAAAATCCTTTCAATCCTTTTTGTCACTTCTATTTATTATTTACTTTATTATTAATTATTTTTATCAATAATTTTTCACATATTGTTTTTTATCACTTTCATTCATTTTGGTAAAAAATGCATTGGATTCGGTGCTTTCTTTTATTAAAATAATTAGCAAAGTCTATATAAAAACTTAAAATTTAAAACAGTGAGATTATCTCTTTTATCCTTCAATAAAAGTAATTAACGTTCATCATTTCTGGTTTGGTCTTTCGGTTGGGTATCAGTACAAATGGTGAGAAATTTTTGAGTCATTTAAGTCATTTAATCGTTCATTTACGAATAAAATTGACAAATCGGATCTAATTAAATTTATTAATTGGAAAATAAACTTTCAAAAATTATTATTATTATCACTTTTTTTTATCACTTATTTTATCACTTTCAAAAATAAGATAAATATCAAATCCGAATTTTTCAATGACAGGTTTATTTTCATTGAAGACAGGACTCGAACCAGTTAAGAAAATCTGAGCGGCCATCGGGCTGTGCTGACTTTAATGACTATATGAATAATTTCTTTCCGATATTAATATTTAAAAAGAATTAAATAGGGGAATATTATCATTTACATTTGTTCAGATCAACAAAAAAATAATTAGAACGACATCGAAACCTATGAACTTTTTCCAATAATTTCAGTTCATATGGGTCGTGAGTATGTTATTAACAATATGTTATGATTTGGCCGAAGGTCTTACACTTTCTGTTTTATTCGCTGTATTAACAACACTTTTCAGGAATCATTGGTAAAAACTTCGAAAAAATAATTCCCATTGTTTCATAAAATTTGCTTCATCGCCACTTAATTATTAAACTGAACAGAAATGGTCACAATAGTTTTTTCATTAATCATTAACTTTCATTAAATTAAAACGTAGAAATGTCATTATTCGAATATTTTTTTCCTAAGAGAGTTTGGAGACCATTTCTGGCTAGGTATGCACCACTGACTCATCGGACCAGACAAATTTCAACAGGGAAACCACTTAGCGACAAAAATATGCATAAATATTCACATCTGTCAGTCAGATTTTTGAAAGACGAGTTTACTTTTGCCAATATCATATTTTGAAGCAAACACAAGGTAAATATATTTATAGGCCAAGATGGCACTTTTCAAAAGCTGATCGACATGAATATTGCCATGAAAATCGAAGGGAAAATATTAATCTTATCAAGAATAATGTGTATGTATTTCGCTTGGATGGTCCGCTCATGTTTGCGAGTGTTGACCGCTTCGTAACGGTTAATTTATAAAAAAGAAAATCATCGTTATTATATTATCATTGTTATTATTCTAATAATTAATTATTATTATTATTATTATTAGTATTAGTATTATTCACAAAAATAAATCAGTTGAAGAAAAAATCACGACGAATGTTCTTAGGCCAAGAAGCACTTTTCAAAATCTAATCAACATGAACATTAATTATTAGGATCAATTAATTAATTAAAATGAAAACTTTAATTAATCAAAGAAAAAATTTGATTTTATTAAAAATATGTTTTGTTGGTTTTTAGTTATTATTAAGATAAATATACCTCTTCGTCAAAGACTTTGAGAATAGAAATACAGTTGGAACAGCACCCGGATTTTTCTTTTAATAAAAAATTTACTCCTGTCAACAAGAGGAATCTGAACTGAATCCACTATTCTTAATCGTAGTCGATAAAAATACTGAACAACTTCTATATTTTTGTCATATCTATTATTATTGCATTATTGTTTTTACCATTTTTTGATTACAATATTTTTAAAAAAATATTTTCGAAATAATTTATTTTCAAAAAAGTTTTAAGACAATTCAGTTTTTAGGCATTACAGGATTGTATTAAACAATGCAAACGAAGCTATTTACGGCATAAATTCTTGAAAGAAATAGAAGAAATCAATCCAATTAATGTTGTTTTTTATTATTCCAAAATTTATATTATCCGAATCCGAATTATATCCGAAATTAATATTTTTTATTTAAGAATGATTGCAGAAAAATCAAAAAAACATTAAAATTTTGTTTAAAAAACCTTATTTTGCCTTAAATACTTAAAAATTAAATTTATATTCTTTAATAGTGAGAGATTTTAAAATAAATAAAATTCATGGAAATCCCTAAGAATATTTATTATTTCATTTGAATTTTTAAATTCTTAAGGATCAAAAAATTATCAAATAAATAAAAACTTTTCTTTTTAGCTAATTTTTTTCTAAAAAGTTTATATAAAAATAAAATCAACTGTTTTTACAAACGATCATTTTAGTTAGTTATTTTAGTTAGTTACAAATTTTAGTTACTTTTGAAAGGAGAAAATAATTTTTCCATCGTAATTGATTGTTCTGGATTTTCTTATGTTGATTACAGCGGTTTTATTACTCTGAAAAAGGTTTTACATTTAAATTAATTTTTTTAAAGATGTTTTTTCAATATTTCAATATTTCAAATCTTTGTGTTTTATAATATTTATGAAAATCTATTTTAAACTCTTCACAGATGAATTTTCAGAATTCGGAGATGGATAAATCGTAAAAAATTTATTTTTAAAAAAGAATGTAACGAAAAATTTCAGGTTTATGTGCAACTTGCAAATCAAGGAATAAAATTATTTTTTGCATATGCGAAAGGTTTTTCATCCCATAATTTTAATTTATTTATTTTTCCACCTTTTTTTGCTTACCATTGCTTATTGAAATTTAATATTTTGCCACCAAATTCGTTCCTTACAAAAATTCACAAATGCTTCTCCTATATATATATATATATATATATATATATATATATGTATATTTTTATTCGAAAAACCAAGTGACACTAAAGATTCTGAAAGATTCAGATAAAATGAACTTTGAAGAAATAGCTATTTGGGAAAAATAAAGCCTACGCCACAAATATGTATGTCCTGCTATCATCAGATCATCAAATATTCTGCCGGTATAATGGGATAGCGAGAGATCCAAAGGAAGACATGGGAGATGCTGATATGAAGACAGAGAAGTTCCTCACAATGCGCGGAGTCTTACCTCCAGATCCAACACTCAAGGATTAGCCAGAAAAGAAGGGTGAGACCTGGTGGGTATCAGAGCCACTATCCTAAACAAGGTCCATTCACGAGTCCATCAGCAAGATGGAGCCAAAAGATGAGCTGAGAGAATTGTTAAAGCAGTAAGCAGATAATGGAGCAAGATTAACCAGATGAAATATCTCAAGGCATATATGAGAAATCTTATATGGGATAGAATCGAAGAATAGCTGAGATGGCCAGCATTGAAATCCTTCTAGTGACTGAAAAAATTTGGGCTAAAAGACCGCACTGAGGCATTGATTATAGTGCCATAAGAAACTATAGAATATCAGATCAGTAGGATTAGAGATGCAGGCTATACAGAAAGTCAAAATCTAGTACAAAGTGACAGGATATAAGATGCAAGAATAGCATAAATAACCAAATAACCAGCATTCAGACATCTCCACAGTATATGGACCATACTCTTGCAAGACCAGATGATAGATTTTCTTGTGGATCTCCATCCAGATAGGCAAGCATACTGTCTAACTCTATTGCCTAGCCCGATATATCATAATAGAGAGGAACCAGAAAAAATTAGTGGCGGTATATAACAATATAACAATAGGAATATCATAAGAATGAATAAGTTTATAAGAAGCTAGAGAAGTAGTAGGACCAATCAAAGCTGTTAATCCTAAACTGGCTCCTATAGATCTCACGAACAATATTGATCTCTATCCAGATAAACATAGTGCTAGGAGCAGCTAAAACAGGGCGCAAAACTCCCAGACCTTTAGCATAAGAGATCGAGGAAACCCATACACTTACACATTGAGAAGGGACTAGTGCTCCTCAGGGAAAACTATTTGTTGTATCTATCCACGAATAAACCACGAATCCTGCGCCAAAAAAGCCATTTCCAATGTGTAATGTAATGTAGATGCGTTGGTGACAAAATATGAATGTCACCCAGAAGGGTTTGGATCCGAATCCGGCCAACGCAGCAAGCTTCAATGGAGGCGGCAGTATCATCGAACGGTGGGAATAAAAGAGAATATAACTCAGTGGGTTGTTGCTCAGTTCTGCACTGATACTAGAAGCTTTCATGCCAGGCAAAGTGGTAAATTTTAAAAATCCGTCTGACTCACTTATGTTTCTATCATCTAAATTTATCAGACAAAAGCTAAACTTGCCTAGCCAGCAATGGTGAACATTCTTAGAAAAAAATACATATATTATCATAGATCCTCGTTCATAACTGATATATGATGCAAATATATGTCAGTGTTCTTAAAACTTTAATTAATTTATTTCTTTCTAAATTACTTTTAAAATTTCCTTTAGATGAACTGCTGACCCTATTTGAGAGAACAGATTTCCACAAAAGTGTACCTTTGCAATCAGTTTTGACCAATATAAATGATGCATCAGTATGAAAGTGGACAACCACTAATGAGTTTTCTATTTTCTATTTTTCTATTTTTCTAGTTTTCTATTTTTCACGAATCATAATTAAGGAATTTTCGTAAGATTTTGTAAAAACGCAAATACATTGCAGAAATTTCTCAAAGATCTAAATTTCTCACATTCGTCCAGTTTTCCAGTTATTTTAATCTATTGTGATATCTACAGTGAATTCTCAAAATTCTGAATTCTGAGTTTAAATTTTTTAACTATAATTTATGTACGATAAATACGATTAATATAGAGCACCTTTACTATAATATGGTCGATCATTCATGTGTTTGTTAAGAACACAAGGTTTGACAAGTCGTATTTCATTGTGTACTTGTGCCTGGTTATATTAAGTCATTGTTACCTATTTGTATCAATAATAATAAAGCATTTTATTATTTTAATCCACTGTGATTCCTACAATAAATTCTGAATTGATAACAATAATGTACGATTTTTATGAAGGCTTTTACATTTTATAGCGGAAAGCATCACGTACAAGCGATTTTATCAAGGTTTATCTTCAAGAAAAATGGCGACCATTTTTAAGAAATGTACTTTATCGGTATCCCATAAATGGTAATGAATGAAAGTACTTGGCTAAATAATATCAAAATCTTAGTTATCATTTATCAATAATCACGAAAAAGGTAGCTTCAAGAAGGGCATTAATAATTATAAGACAAAAAATCCTATTATTGCTACTAAAGGAAGAAAAAGTTTTGTTTCATGCTTCAGACGCTTACATGGATGAGGTGATTTCCGAAACTGTAAAATCTACATAATTACCAACATTCACACAGATGTTCGAATTTTTCTGAAGGCTTAAAGAAGAAAGAATTTGTTCACCTGTTTTCAACAAGAATCTTGTCAACATCAATCTGAAAAATTCAAACCAGGAAATGGAAAATCAATGGGAAGAAGTTTTATTCTTCGGCACTGCTTTCTATGCCAACTTAATTCGGGAAGATGTAATTAAAGCTTGTCATTGAGCAACTGTTAATCATTAATTTTCTTCAATATCTGTCAAGAAAAGCGTCGAGATAGTTCATGGTCTCCTCTGCCGTATCGAAATGCAAGATGTATCCATATTTGCTGGGCTAATAATGTTCTTGATAGGTACGCAATGACCAAAAATCTCACGAATTTTTGGTAGGAGTTGTTCTTGATTATTTGTGGGATTATATAAATTACGAAATAATATTACTCTAACATGCAAATACATCAAATCTAAATTACAGATTAAAGGTTAAGATATTACATAACGCTATTCTATTTTGGATGAGCTTATTCCATGAATTTCGGACTATTTTCATGAATCCTTTAATTTCGTAGCAAAATAGAAGAAAAACAAACTTAATGATCGTAATGAACTGTTTAAATGGCACACTTGGAATCCATTATTCAGATCGGCTCTTCCGGCTACAAAAAAATGATAGGCTTTTTCAAAAATGCCGTTTTTCTAAGGTGGCTTTTCAATGAAACGGCTTTCTCTAAAAAGGGCGACAGCAGCTAATTTATGAATTTTTAAGATAACATTATTTACTTCATTTAGTTGACCTGTTGGATTCATTAAATGGTTTAGACATGGAGTCTGAGATTTTTGAGAAATTCTTGCATCACGAATTTCATTGGATAAATAACGCGACAACAGCAACAAGTAACATAAATGAAGTGTATTCGAAAACAATGGCTCTGAGAAAGGTGCAAAATTAAGCAATGATGATTTTCAGCTTAACCCCAAACCCCAAAAATGTCGTTTCAAAAGTGGATGAAGATTTTCTGCTATCCGCGATCGAAACTGAATTGGATGTAATATTTAAATATATTGGCAAGCGATATTCTATTCTTAAACCATGGAGAATTTAAATAAAACTGGTTTTGGATTCCACATCAATTTGCCGAAAAATAGGAATAGGCACTTCAATGGAAAATTGGACAAGTTCTTGGACAAAATTATTATGGAAATGGGTACTCCACGTGAGTGATCCTAATAAATGCAGGAGGTCAACAGGAGAAACAGCAACAGACGTTCATAACATAAAAAGTGCTGCTATATATGTGGTATGGGATAAGCCATGATGAGCTCTCTCAAGCCTGGTCAAGTTATCATCACTGACATCTACTGCAAGCAACTTAATGCTCTTCAAAAAAAATCCCATCAAAGTTATCAGTAACGGCTCAAACGAAAAAAAAAATGTAATCCGTAAGCACGATGGCACAAGCCCCACGTTTTAAATAACACCAAAAAATCAAGGAGTTCGTCTGGCTGTCCATCTCATTCGCTTTATGGCCTATATTGACTCTTCCGACTTTCATTTGTTCAGATCCTTATTTACTAGAATAAAATTTCATTCTTTCAATGATATAAAAACCTTGAATGACATTTCAAATTCAATAACGCAAAAAAAGATTTCGAGAAAGAGATGAAATAGCGATGAAGAAGTTGGAAGAAGTTAGGAAACGATAACGATTTTATAATAATTTTATCATATAATTTAATTTATTAAAATTGAAATTAGCCTTGCCTTGGTCTTCTGCGCTTAAGTCGGAGCATATATTGCACAACGAAGCGTCGTATAACTTTTCTTAATTTTCTTGGTATTCTGTTTTATTTAAAATATTTAATTCTTCCTTAGATCTTAAAATTTACATCTTAGGTTTGTTAATTTTACTTAAAACCATTTCTCAAGTGAGAATATATTTAGCAATTAACACCCATTAAGGAAGAAACTGATTAATTGAATAAATCGGAAGAAAATCCAAAATGTATGCAAAAATTTTATCGAAATATATAACTCTAAACAACACTAAAAAGTTAATTGAACCAAGACATTTAATATCTAAATAAAAAAGGAATAATTTTCAAGAAATCTTTAACAATAGCTTTATTATCACTAAACCATAAAAACATGGAGATGTGGCATAAACAATGGCCTAATTTTCTTAGTGTTTGCTATGTGCATATGTAATTAGATCAACGACACGACAACTATAGCCATATTCGTTATCATACCAGCTGATCAGTTTAACAAATGTCGGATTCAAAGAGATGCAAGCTTTCGCATCGAAAATTGAAGAATGAGAATCACCAATGAAATCCGTCGAAACGACCTGAAAACGTTGAAATTTCCTCGCATCATTCTTCTTTTAGTATATAATGTAATCTTAAAAATATTCAAATGAATAGTGGAAACGCACCTGGTCCTCAGTATAACCAAGAATGCCTTTCATTGGGCCTTCAGCTGCTGCTTTAACGGCAGCTTTGATTTCATCCATAGTGGCAGGCTTTGCCAGCCGCGCAGTCAAATCTACCACTGATACATCAGCAGTTGGCACACGAAATGCCATACCAGTTAAAAGACCATTGAGAGCTGGGATCACCTCAAAAATGATTTAAAAACTAGGATTTTTTTGAAAATCATCTTTATGCTAAGGCAAGATTAAGATATCTTTCCATTTTTTCCAACCTTTCCAACAGCTTTGGCTGCTCCAGTGCTTGCTGGAATAATATTTTGAGCAGCTCCTCTACCATCTCTCCACTGTTTTCCCGAAGGACCATCAACCGTTTTTTGAGTGGCTGTTGTTGCATGCACTGTTGTCATCAAACCTTCCACGATACCAAACTTATCATGAATAATCTAAAACAAATTCTTATATTTAAGCCTTGTTGCTGATCCTAACTTTTCCCAAAAAATAATGTAAAAAACAAATAAATTCAAAAATATCAACTTTAGCAAGAGGGGCAAGGCAATTGGTTGTACATGATGCATTCGAGATGATGTGGTTATTAGCATGATCGTACTTGTCGTGATTTACACCCATAACGAACATCGGTGCATCAGCAGATGGTGCAGAAATAACAACCTTTTTTGCGCCACCTTTCAAATGTGCTGATGCTTTTTCAATGGTTGTAAACACACCCGTTGATTCAACAACGAACTCTGCACCATCAGCACCCCATGGAATTTCAGCCGGATCTTTACTAAAAGTATTCTTTAATTGAAAACTGCTGTAATGTAAATTTCTTTCTAAACAAAAATAGAAATTTTAGAACTGATTTCCGAACCTATTGTGAACGGTGATATGATGAGTCGATTTGCCAGGAGCAGAAACAACAAGCTTGTTACCTTCAGCTGCAATGTGACCTTTGAATCTGCCATGAGTCGAATCATATTTGAACATATAAACCTAAATTAATTGCAAATTGAAATAGGAAAAGATCGATAACATTCAATTCAAAATATTTTCAATTTTCATAATTTCTATTACAACTTTTTTTTGTAAAAGTACGGCCAGCTGTATCTATTAATTCACACGACTTTATATAATACGATTATTATATTTTTTTCAAAATGTCTCTATAAACAAGTACAACGCTCATGCATTTTCTATTTCGTTCCTTTATTAATTTATTTTACTTGAAAACAATAAAATTTTTGAAAGAACCATATAATCGATATCAATGAATGGATCATTGACGGCAACGACATCAACAGCATCCTTGTCAACAGCTGCCCGCAATACGAGACGACCAATACGGCCAAATCTAGAAGAGAATTTTTTTGAAAAGAAAATCTCTTAAATTTGAAATAACGAAATTAAGATTTCATTAAACCTTTAGTTTTTCACATGAAATAAAAATAAAAAAGCATTAACTTCGGTTTAAAAAAATTAGAAATCTAAAATAATTCACTAGAAAATTAATTTAAAAATAAATTCTTCGCAATTCGCTTATTTATGCAAACAACAAAACGCCAAAAAAATAAGGAAAAATACCCGTTAATTCCAACTTTTGGTTTGCTCATCGTACAAATGAATCTTTTAATATTCAGCAGAATTGCTAATGAATTAAAACTTTCTGAAAATACACATCGAAAATTAAATCTAAATAATTTTATATATGAACATAGCGTGGAAAAATCTGAGCGATAATACTAAAGAAAGCTTTTTTATTTCGATTAAAAACAAATCGGAAGCATAAAAAATGAAATTAGGGAAAGAAAGCATCAACGTGAAAAAAACTTTTTTAGAGACATGTTTTCGACGATGCGAAAAGCTTCCAAAAAGAAGGAATTTCAGCGACAAAAAAAAATTTCACCAGGGAAAAAAGAAAATATTTTGGCGGGTAGAATTGTAGCAGCGAACGGATTTTTTTCACGACAAAAATTTAAATATAATTCTGCACACAGGCTTTCCTGCTTTCCCGAACATAAACCGCTGGCTTTTATCACACTGCACGCACTTAAAGAACGACGAACTGCGCGCACACACACATTGACGAACTGTATACGCACGTACGCAAACCGCCCCAATATAGTTATGCACTTCGTTTGCACCCACCACCATCTGCACTCAAACCGCACTCCCAACTGCCCCTAAAACAGCCAACCGCTCGCCTCACGACAAATCGTCGTATTGTGGTGCAGAGATAGACAGCATCATGCATAATGGTAAAGAAATCTACAAGAAAAGACCACATGATCCACGGTACATCCAGAAACATTGATAGGATTAAAAGACTATGTGGGGACAGCGATAGAAAATAGAAAAATTAGTAAGTATAGGTTTTGAGGCAAGTCAGACATTCATAGAAAATCAATAAAATAATATAGCATTTTAAAAATAACTTGGTTTACAGGAGAGGAAAAATGAATAGCTGGGGGAAAACGTTGAGGGATAAAAAGGGGATGGAAAGGTATTAGAAGAGGCTGGGAGAGGGGGGACTTAGCGTAAATTACCGTGAGGGTGCAGGGAGGGGAGGACAAAAGAGAAGGGAAGAGGGCTGATGGGTTCGAAGTTACGGCAGCTGTGAGCCGTACGACGGGTGCGACGTAGCAAGACGCTTACAGGAAAGGAAGGAACCGATGGTGAATCGGACAAATAAGCTCGTTGATTGCTTAATAATTCAATTAGAAACGCCGATATGCCCGAAACGCTATAAATTTTGTATTTTTCAAAGTTAGCGCATCGGCCAACCCATCGAAATTTATAGAAATTAAATTTATTGATTAATTATTTATATTTAATTGTTCTTAATTTCGGTCTCATTTTGAGAGTAATGATTGTTGCCGTAATTAATGCAAATTTCGTAAATAATTGTAGATTGGGCGGAAAAAGGGAGGCGATTTATTTTTTTTTATTTTAATTCGATATCAATATTGGTAATAATAGTGATAAAACAATAAATAATAGTGGTGATAAAAGGCATGTCGTCGCTGTCAGTCGCTGATAACAACAATGATAACGAGAATAATAATCGAATATTTCGACGTGAATCATTTGCAACGACGTCTGAATCTGACGACGGATCGTGCATTGATGATAACGGTTTGTTATAGAATTTCGCCATAGTAAAATTATTATTCGATATAAAGTATATTTTAATATATTTATTACCCCAGCTCGTTTTTCCCTAATAATATTTTTTTTCTTGAGAAAAGAGCGTTGAATAATTAAAATATAAAAAGGAGGGACAGTTGTGCACGTCAGAACGAACAGTTCACGCTGAAATCGATAATTTTCTTTTCGCTAAAGAAAATGAATTTTTAAATATTTTCTTCCACCTAGCTTTATAATAATGTTGTATGGAATATCAGATCGGCGAGGTGATGCGGAATGCGAGGATTTAGCAACTTCGGCAAGTGGCCGAAGCAGTTGTTTAAAGCAGCGTAGTCATCGCAGTGCAGCATCTCGCTCAAACTCAACTAATCCCCGTGTGCAGGTTTCTTTTTATCATTTTGCAACATGGTGTGTGAATTCATGTGACGAAAACTTAACTGAATCTTCAATCTGAATCTTTCAGCAGCAATTAATTAATTTCCCAGGTATCTTGGTCATCGCAGTCCTCGAAATCTTCACAGCAACAATCACTGAATGATTGGGAAAATCGAAGTATAACGGAGGTTCATCGAAATACCGGTGCGTCCACCGACCGCTACCTTTTTTCTTTATTTGTTTGGAAAAATTTTGAAATTTTGAAAAAATTGGATGACATTCATTTTTGTGGCTTATTCAGTTGATATTAATTTGTGTATAATTTTTTGCTTTGCTTTTTAGTCAACGAAATTTTGACTAGTGTTTTCTTCTTTTTCACCTTCTTTATTGTATCTTTTAATTCTTTTGCTGCTTCTTTTCGATTCATGTTGATGAACCTGCGAGAAAGTTCGAAATACATAATTTTTTTTTGATTTTCATTTTTTTAATGATACATTGGTGTAATGGATTTCAGAGGAACATGGTAGGAAATCTTGCTTACATAACAATGGAGTTATTGGTTCATCATCATCTTCCGGCACATCACCATCTGGATCGCCATCACGCGCTAATATAGCATTGAACCTAGAGCATTCACGTACTGTTCAATCAACACTGCCTCTTCCACCTGCCCTCAAACAAACTTCGTCGAAAAAAGTTCAGTTGTTAAAATGAAAAATATTTTGTTTTGTCATAAATAGTTAATCATAAATAGTTAATCTTACTAAAAAAATTGGAATCAGCAAGGTCGAGTGATACGTCTGGCTATAATGAAGTGTTTATGCATTCGATCCCTTTGATAGAAGTAAACTTGCCATTAAAGATAAAGTCCGAGTGGTGCTTGGGGCCGTACCTTTTTTTATCTTCTTTAAATCTGTAGTAGTCAGGGCAGCCAATTAAATCAGAAATGGTGGGTATTGAAAGAATCAAAAAATCCCAGATATATTTCCCTTATTATGTAGTTTTTTTCCAACATTACTAGTTAATGTGGCAGTGGATATTCGAATGAATTAAGATGGGAGCCTTTCGCCAGAGAATCGGTAGTCAGCAGTACAAATGGTTATCACCATGCTGATTAAAGTTCTCAATTTTTATAAGGTTTATTCCCACCAAGAGGCAAGGGTTGAACCACAATACTGGAATTAGTCTGATGCGCCTCTCTGCCATTCTGCTCCCAGTATTACATTGTTTAGCTTATGAATTGTATGAAATATGAAACTTCAAATAAAATTTTTTTGCATATAAGTATCATTTAGAGTATTCTCCATTTTCATACAATTAAAGATCACAAAATCTTAAGTTTTAATAATTCTGTAAAATTTTTAGTGGGTTCAATCAAAATAAAGAAAATTTTTTCTTTTATAGGATTCATACAGAAGTCAGCGATCAATGTCGTTAGGCAGTGCTTCTCACGAATCATTAATGGCCTCAAATACTTCTTCACGTAAAGTATCACGTACAATCGATATTAGTCGAGCAGCTAATGGTATTTTGCAATTAATTAACAGAACAAATCATAAACAAATAAAAGCGATCTTGTGATGACCACTTTAATGATGTTAATTCTTTGTTATCCTGGCATCAAGTCCTTTTAAATGTTTTTATACATTTTTAATTTCGATTATCAAAAAATATATGAAATATAAAAAGCATTAAAAAAAGTTCTTTAATTTCTTTAAATGATTTCTACTACTTTTCTACTTTTATTTTCTACTTTTCTTCATTTGATTTTATTTATTTTAAAACATTCCTTTTTCATTATTTAGGTGATAAAGTAACTTTACTAATTGAAAATACTCGGTTCATTGTTGATCCTGCCGTTCTTATTGCGAAACCTGACACAATGTTAGGTCGAATGTTTAGCGTTCGAAATCAATATGAAGGTGTTGAATTAGTGCAACCTAATGAACGTAATGAGTATGAAGTGGCAGAGGGCCTTTCTTCAGCTTGCTTCCAAGCTATTTTGGTTGGTTCGTACAATTTCATTAAAGTTTTCGTAAAGAGTAAAACTTTAAATTCATAATTCAAAGTCGTTTATGAATTCCGCTTTTGCTGCTTTTCGTCGATTTTTTTTTTGCTTTTAAATAAAACAATTATTCTAACTTTACTGAGTTGCTAATAATATATATTTAGGAATATTACCACACAGGAAAGATGCGCTGTCCTCCGTCAGTTTCAGCTAGTGAACTTCGTGAAGCATGTGATTATTTGCTTATACCCTTCAATGCAAATACTGTTCAGTGTTACAATTTACGCTCATTTTTGCATGAACTTAGTAATGAAGGTGCTCGACAACAATTTTCTTTATTTTTAGATGATATTATTTTGCCGCAGATGGTCGCTAGTACAGAGGTATTTTCTTATTAGTTATTAGTGTTATTATTAAAATTATTGATTTCTCTTAAGTTTTTCTTGTAATCTATATATCATAAGAATGTTACCCAAATTATATGGTGAGCAAAATTTCTTTTCTTGCCAGTACTTTTTTATTGGCAAAAAATTTTTAATCTATGGAATCTATTTCACTCTTAATAATTTTATCATGTAGCGCAAGAAAAAATTTTATTTCAGCACGGCGATCGCGAATCTCATATTGTTGTTCTTTTAGACGATGATGTTGTGGATTGGGATGAACATTATCCACCGCAAATGGGTGAAGATACAACACAAGTCGTGTATAGCACTCATTTATATAGATTTTTTAAGTACGCAGAAAATAGAGATGTTGCCAAACAGGTTATTTTAAGATACAGATTTATAAGATAAATAATAAATTTTTTCGCTTTTCTGTCATCAACCGATTGAATGGAAAATCAGAAAATCGTCCATTAAAATCATTTTGGGAAGAAATTTATGAATAATTTAATTCTACGGCGAATTTTTCTTCGATATAGCATGAATATATCGTAAAAAGTAAATCCTATCCAAGTTTAGCTAGTGCGGCAAGCGATCCTTTTCCACAGGTATTTTTGAATATATGATTATTAGCATATTTGAAATTAGTCACCTGGTTTACAGTTATTTCTGAAGGGAGAACAACATGAATAGTAAATTTCAAATTTTTTATAAAAACGAAAAGAAAATTTTGTATCAAACATATTCATAAATTTACTATTCACAAGACTTAATATGAGTGGTGAATATGGATTTTATTGTTCTATTGTTTGAACTTCGTTAAAGTTCATATTTGTTATCCTCTATTCATATTATTTTTTTTTAGGTTTTGAAGGAACGTGGTTTGAAAAAAATTCGACTTGGGATGGAAGGCTATCCAACTCATAAAGAAAAGGTTAAGCGGCGGTTCAATAAAGCTGAAGGTTATGATGGTTTTATTCATATTTCATTGAATGAATCTATAATCATTAATCATTTCGTTTAAGCGTTCACATTTATTCAAACTTATATTATTTTATATTTTATATTCTGTTATTCATTCATTTATTTATATGTTCTCCATTCATATTGTGTTATTTATTTAGTTATATATAATTATGTGCAGCGACCATTTTTGCATTGTTCTTGGGAAAAAGAAGAAGCTCGATCTCGTCATGTTGATTTTGCTTGTCCAATTGTAAAAAGTAAATCCAATCCAAGTTTAGCTAGTGCGGCAAGCGATCCTTTGCCACAGGTATTTTTGCATATATGATTATTAGCATATTTGAAATTAGTCACCTAGTTTACAGTTATTTCTGAAGGGAGAACAACATTCTTTCCAGTAAAGCAGTTCATTCTGTTTATTCGGTTTATTATAGGGACATTTTAATTATTTTTATTTTTTAGCAATTATTTTGTTTCAAAATTTAGCCGGCTCCTCTTCATTTGAATTTTTCACATCCCGGACTGGCTTCAGTCGCTGGTCATCAGCATTCAACGCCTAATAACAGTCATTCTCAGTTATTGCTTGGTGTTGGTGGTGTTCATTTAGCACATCAGTTGGCTAATCAGGTTAACATTCATCATATAGTTAATATTCATCATATAGCTAACTGCTATATGATTTCATTTTTTTATTGTGTTCATTCTGACAATTTTTCAAAAGAGCAGGTGGTCTGTCGCTTCGACTGTGGTCAAATATTGTGATTCCTATATCCTATAGGGAGTAAGTAAACTTATCTACGTTTTTATCCACTTTTGTTTAACAGTTAGTGAAACCACTCAAACCAGAAATGGTACTTAAAAGAAAGACAAGAAATCGTAGATTCAAATTTTTACTCGGAAATAAAATTATTTTCAATATTATAGCGTTTACAACCACTTCATTCACCACCAGTGCATATGGTGAGATATTCTGCTGAAATGCATCCTAATCAATCAAATTTCAGTGGTGACACTGCTACTTCTAGTTCTACTTAATAATTGGATTAACCATCAGATTATTTTGTTTTAGTGGTCTAAGAATCTTATTGTTTTTCTGTTGCATGCTTCATATATTCATAATTTGCGCTGCAGCTTGGAGTATTGATGGAAAATATTTAATATTTAAGAAATTAAGTGAAATTGTCTAAGTGAATATATATATTTTTTTTCTTTGTTCTTAAGCTTTTCTAAATATTTTTCTTTCTTTTCCATTTTTCGGTCTTTTCCATGAGTAATTATTGTTGTTTGTTTTTGCGTTGCTTTTCACCCAATCGCCTTTTGGTTTTTTTTTTGAATCTTGGTTTTCAAAGGGTCTATAATGTTATTGGTATTGACCTGAATATAAATTTTTCGTTCTAATTTAAATTTCGTTATCGTTGTGTTTTCTTACTACTTGTTCGTAGAAGTTTCTATATTGCTCTCAATTTATCAATCAAATGTTAATGAAGTTTGAAAATAATGAATTTTTAATCAACATTTTTGAAAAAGTATGTTTGTAATTTCGAAATGAATGCTCAATTGTTGTTCTTATCAGGTTCTATGCTATGCTACTGTGTTCTTTCGATGTTCGGATCAACATTGTCTTTTAAAATTACTGTTTATGCCACTTTTAATTTAATCTTCTTTGATCTTCTCTATCCATTTAAAGATTAATATTTTAATATAATGTAAAAATATGGTGCTAATGCAATATTAGGTCGTAATATTCTGTATTTAGAGATTTCTTGGTCCAGCATTTGAAAGTAACTATAATTTTCTGGGTTATATTGTTTGCCTTTCATTTTCGTTCTCTAAAATATTATTTCTATTATTTATGTGCATATATTTCTACTGGCAAGGATTTATCGATTTAAATTATTTAAATTATCATTGATTTTCACTACCAAGAAATCATTCTCCCTTGATGGTTATGGCATTTTCAGCCTTTTGCACCTGTGGATATTTTTTTAGCATTTACACTCGAGAAACTCTGTAAAACCAAACCACTGAGAAAATTGTCTAAAAAAATACAGTTCGCGTCTTTCATCTTTTTCAGTGATTATTTTGCGTTACTGTTAAGATTAATCGAGAAAATTGGTGGGCATTTTCGAGCATAGAATAATGAATGGTTTTAATATGTTAAATATTGAAAGAATGGCATTTCTTAGTGGCTTGCTTTTTTAAGTAATCCCTCGAAACAACTGATCCAAATTTATAGATTTTTTAAATTTTGGTAACCTTATGCGATCAAAATTAAAAAGAGCAAAGAGGCATTCAGAGGAATAAAAATAAGGAAGTAAGTGTATTCAGTTGCATAAAAATTTATTTAAAATTTGTTACTTAAGCTTTATTTAAATAATAGAAGATAAACAGAAGTATATTTAATGAACAAGCAACGAATATTATGTTTGTATTAATAACGTTAATATTAGTAACATTTCAAACAAAATTTCGAAAAAATCGATACTTCTGGAACAAATGACGAGGAAAGGTTCCGACTAAAGGTTGGTCTAATTGGTTGTTAAGTCCCATGGCAGAAACTAGTTGAATCTCGTGAACCTCTGCTATCTGTAAAAACACCAGTGAGTAGATCCTAGCTATTGACAGCCTCGAAAGAGTTCAGTGGCAAGGATAAATATTGGAACAGTAGGGCACTTGGTGAATAAAAGTGGCGAATGGAATGATCTACGGTAAGGTAATGGGTGTAGGATTCTCGCCGGCTGTTTTTGTGGAGATATTTCGATATTCCGAGAAAATAACGATTTTTCAAGCAATATGACTACAAATGCAAACAGGACGAGAAATAATTTTCCTTTTCATGAAGCTTAAGGTCAATAAAGCTTGCGGATAATACGATAAGATGATTGCCGAAGAATAGGAATAGGCACTTCAATGGAAAATTGGACAAGTTCTTGGACAAAATTATTATGGAAATGGGTACTCCACGTGAGTGATCCTAATAAATGCAGGAGGTCAACAGGAGAAACAGCAACAGACGTTCATAACATAAAAAGTGCTGCTATATATGTGGTATGGGATAAGCCATGATGAGCTCTCTCAAGCCTGGTCAAGTTATCATCACTGACATCTACTGCAAGCAACTTAATGCTCTTCAAAAAAAATCCCATCAAAGTTATCAGTAACGGCTCAAACGAAAAAAAAAATGTAATCCGTAAGCACGATGGCACAAGCCCCACGTTTTAAATAACACCAAAAAATCAAGGAGTTCGTCTGGCTGTCCATCTCATTCGCTTTATGGCCTATATTGACTCTTCCGACTTTCATTTGTTCAGATCCTTATTTAATAGAATAAAATTTCATTCTTTCAATGATATAAAAACCTTGAATGACATTTCAAATTCAATAACGCAAAAAAAGATTTCGAGAAAGAGATGAAATAGCGATGAAGAAATTGGAAGAAGTTAGGAAACGATAACGATTTTATAATAATTTTACCATATAATTTAATTTATCAAAATTGAAATTAGCCTTGCCTTGGTCTTCTGCGCTTAAGTCGGAGCATATATTGCACAACGAAGCGTCGTATAACTTTTCTTAATTTTCTTGGTATTCTGTTTTATTTAAAATACCCATTACATATTCATTAATCACCTAATTAGCCGATTTTTTTTTTCTATTATTTGTGAATAAAGCAAATAAATAATATTTATACTTAATGAAACCATTTTGGCAATTCATTTATATAAGAACTACAATTAAGTATTAACATTATCATAGAATTAATAATGTTTATTTAATGTTCACTTTTCTTTTTCTACTTCTCCCTTCTCCCTTTGATATCTTTATCATTCATTCCTTTATTCGTAAGATTTCTTATGGCTTTTATTACTCTCATCCATTAATTGTATATTAATTCTTCCTTAGATCTTAAAATTTACATCTTAGGTTTGTTAGTTTTACTTAAAACCGTTTCTCAAATGAGAATATATTTATTTAACAATGATATTATGCAGTACTCATTTTGAAATATCCATTTAAAAAAAATTAGGGAAGGAGAAATTAATTGCTTTTTCTATCGTTTCCTCATGCAAGCCGCTATTCGTTATCAGTACTCCAGTTCTTTTACCCTTTTGTCTTTTTAATTGATTCGATTCGTTTTTTAAAAGATAAACGGACAAACTTCTTCACCTCAATAATATATATATATATATATATATTATATAAATATAATAAAAATAATATTTAATATTTTATAATATTTTATTGAAAACTTAATTTCTAATTGTGACTTACCCAAAAGCAATGGTTCCGAGCGGGAGCTATATTTTTATTTCTAAGGACCATACAAAAGTTTAAAAAGCAGAGGCCATAGGAAGTGCAGGAGGCAATGTGAGCTGCAAAAAGATAACTTACGAGGCAGAATATAAAGAACATTTTAAATATAATTTATAATTTCATCTAATTTATTTTAAATTTTTATCTTCCAAATTTATTTTGAAAAATGTTGAAAGTCACTAAAAATTTATGAGGATTAACATAATAGGGAAAAAATTTTTCCTCTCTTCACAATAAAGATTCTGTAAATATTGAGCTAAATTTGAATTTGCTTCCACTTTCTTCCAGTTCTTCCATATCTGATCTTTGAATAAGGTAATAATCGCAATTTCTTAGTTCAAGTAATTTCTTTTTCGAATAATCCACTTTTATTTTATGTGATTTTTATTGGTCTTGGCAAGGAAATATTAATTATTTTCCTTAAAAAGCGGTATTTTCTAATAAAAAAAATACGACCATAAAAGCTTGAAAATAATCCACAATCCACAAAGATAAAAAATAGTTGGATACTTCCAGAAATGACTTTAAAGGAAGATCGATAATAGTAATAATAATCGATAATAATAAACCTGGCTCCGAATAGATGTACTAGCCATATTATTGTGGTGTTTATCATTGCGAAGGGCCATAGCGATAGTCATGTTTAAAAAAGTTCAGTCCGCTCTCATTGAGTGGAAGCCAGTAAATAACACCATGGCATATGCTCCATTCAAAGGAAAGTTCTACAGTATTTCGGCCATCAATGTATATAATTCTTTATGCGTAGATGGTAGCGATAAAGGTAAGCTCCACACGGAACTTCAATGGCTAATAAAATCTCTAACGAAAAATGGCATAATTTGGAGAAACTGGAATGCGCACATAGGACATGATGCCGCTTGGTAATAAACTTGGTAATTGGCAAATATGGCTTCGGGGTTCGGTGCGCTAGTGGAGAACATCTTCATTTTGCTGAAGAGCATGAACTTTTTGTTACTAATATGTTTTTCCTTCCCGTATCGGAAAAGATATCATCTAATCACATGGAATACCCGGATAGCCAACGATTGATTATGTCTTAATTAATTGCCACTGGAAGAATTCCGTACTAGACAGTCGTTCCTATAAGAATCATAACTCATAGATCAGACCATGTTATAGTTCGAGGCCAACATTCGCACAAAATTGATAATTCGCAAGAAACAGAAACATCCTCCAAAATCTTTCAACTATCACAACCAAAAATATTTGGGGACAATGAGTGTATTTCAAAATGAATTATTGAAACACCTCGATATTATAAATATCAATGATTTTTCTGGAATGGCAAGTGAATAATGGTCCAAACTAAATGAATATCTCCAACGCTTCCACGCTAAAGCATAATAGTAGGAAGTGCGCTGGTTAGGTATCGGAATTAATTATCCAACTGAAAACGCTGCCAAAGCATGAATATCAGGAGATCCTAACCACCTCGAATACTTCGAAGGATTGCAAAGACAGCAGAAGACGGAATAGAAATCTCTATTGGAACAACATGACCTTGAGAATGGAGGTGGCTTGGTTAAATGATAATATGAAACTATTTCGCCTTCTTTACAAAGCAATAATTCGGAGAACAATCAGTGAAATGGTAAAGGACCGACAACAGCAATGGTGTGCCTGTTAAGAGTATTAAGGATCGCTTCAAAAGATGCATAAAAAATTCTCTGAGGCCAAATTTAACCATGGTGCGCCATCTTTTGACCCAAACATAGCACTATACGAACCATAGTTTTCAATTTCCAATCGCTAATAGAAGAAATAAATAAATAAAAAACAAATAAATAAAAAGAGTAATCTGGCCCATAAGCTCAAGACTCCAAGAAAAGAAGGTCTTTGTGCTGAATTCTTCAAATGTTGTCCATCGTCCTTCATAACGCACTTTCAACAAATATACTTTCTGCTATGGAAGAAAGAAATGTTATCAGATGATGGCAGCAAAGTAATTCCGCTCCTATTTCCCGAAGTGACAGGACATACTGCGATAATTACCGAGGAATCAACCTACTAAATACCTCAGCAAAATTTTTATTTCCCTTTTACTCAGTAGACTTATGGCACTATTGGACAGCAGGATTAAGTGCCCTAATGAAATTGGATTCAGGCCAGGGTGCGCTTGTGCTGACTAAGCAATGGTTTCTATTATACCACAGTAGCTTTCACGGACGATTAGTGCACCTTAACAAGAATGCAAGAAGCTCAATTTTTCCCATATCTCTATAATATGTTAAAAAGAATGTTAAAAACCAGATAAAACCAGATGTGTTAAAAAGAATGTAGGAATATCGCTTCAAATATCTGCCACCCACCGTTACGTGAACTTTCATCAACTTTGCAATCGTCTTCGTTTCAACAGAATAGCGCTTTGAAGGATAAACTGCAACGCTGTTCCAGACAAGATCATTCGATTCATAAAGACGCATTCGACATATTTTTTCAGCACACATCGGCACAGGTCCGTTTATTCGGAATTCAGAACTCCTTCGAAATAAGAACTGGTATTCGTCAAGGTTGCATGCTTTCCCCTATAATATTCAACTGTGATGGACTGGGTAATGGACATCGCTTGTCAACTTAAGAATCGCACTCAAGATCAATGTAAACAAAACGAAAATCTTTTTGTCTTACATACAAAAAGCTCATAAAATCTCTCTTTTTATAAATTTCCAACTGCCTGTAAGTGCTCACTTTCAAACACCTTGGATCTACTCTAATACCCAATGACCAGGCAAAAGACGAAATTATTTCCCGGATAACTACAGCTAGAAATATTTCCTTCCGATTGACGAAACCTTAATGGAGCCATCACGAAATTACCATAAAAGGGTAAGTTCGCGTCCATATAACTTCAATTCGTTCGATCTTGCTATATGGCTGCGAAACATGGAGAAGGATGAGAGTGGAAAATATTAGGAAGCTATCAACCTTTAACCACTCATTTCTAAAACGTTCTTCGTCGTCCACCAGAAGATATTTCGTTAATCCCTGTGATGGATGACGTCAAAAGCAAGTTGGGACAATCAAGACCTGACGCGGCCAGGGAAGATTTTAAATTTATAGATAGGCCAATATAGAAATGGCTCCTATCGATGACATCATATCGCGCATCTTGTCCTTGTGATCAGTGATGCCAACCTAACCAATAACAGAGAGAGCTGTTAGAGGAAGACACTAAAGTGACTTCTATAAAGTTTCGTTACAATTCACCTTTGATTCAAAAAAAATTTAAGCGCACAGTTTAAGCTTCCTGAGGAAAATATTGAGATCATTTAATGGTTTTGTTAGTTCGAGTTCGAATGGTTTTAAGCTGTCCTTAGACCTTTTTATTTTAAATGGAAATTCTAAGTTTCCAGTCGCATTTTCATGAAGCAACAAGGATTCACTTTTCAAGTTATTGCTACGAATAAAAAAGTTTAAAGATATATAGGAAAGAGAACAAACAATGATAATCATTGTTTTTCGAAAACGAAGTGAAAAGCATTTGATCCAAGCATCAATTTGAAAAAATAAATATCGCCACATAAATAATACTTTTAAATTTCCACTTCACTTATTCCATTTATCGCTTAGAATCGGAATCCATTTTCATCTCCAAATCGCTCTAATCTTATATTATTTAAATGATTAAATTAAATCAATATCGACAGCCACAATAATAATAATAAATAATAATAGTAATAATAATAACATAAACGACGAAAATAGTAATAAAATCAACAAATAATATGAGAAATTGAGTAGAAATGTCATATAGTTTATCACGTGGCCGGATTGGAGCCGGAATGCCGGTATTAAGGGATTCCGACAAGGATCGTTTAAGAAAAAAATTCACATTAAATCAGCTGGATATTTGATGAGAATCAACGATAAAGAAGCGACTTACCTAGTCTTTTGTGTATGAACCAAGTCATTGCACCATTTTTTAAAACTAAAATTCTAAAATTTTATTTATATTATCGTTGTGGTCATAGTTCCCGTTAAATTTGGTTAGTCTTGGAAAATAGCGTGTAAAAAGAGTCATTTGAAAAGTTTTAGACAATTGATAGAAATGGCCATCAATAATTTTCTCTTCATTGCGGTGTATCTGGCACCAATATTGATGCACTGTCCACGCTCATCCGATATTCCTCCACCAATATGCGCTTTTTTATTTGACAAAAACGACTGCATTGGACCTTTTCACATTATTAATGAAAATTCCGAAAATCGGCAGCTGGATGAGATGGTATTTCTCTTTTCTTATTGATCAATCCTTCGAAAAAGGTCGAAATATGAAATTAAATTTAGCAAAAGTGAAATTTTTATTCCATTCTTTTTGTATCATTACTAAGTCATTTTTTTCAAATCTTGTTAGATTTTCAAAATTTTTCCTTTAAATTGTTCATATATATAATTCTTCTCGATCTAACTGCACTCACCATTTCGGATTTCGCTGGCTTTATTGGGTCTTAACGATAGAAGTGCGTCAGTCCTCAACACGACTCGAATTTTGCTTTTCATTATGGAATTATTCGAAAAAAGGAAGAGAAATCGCGTTCATGACAGCTGTTCTTAGTTGAAATGTCACTCATTCGACCATCCTATATGTACTTAACTCTAATTTACAGCTAGGTTGTTAGCAGTTTATTTTCTAATAATGGCAAAATTCCTACAAAATTTATAAAATCTCTATAGAAAGTATTCTAATTAATATTCGGAGGAGAAATTCAATTTCTTAAAATCTGGAAAAATTTTTAATTTTCAAAATTCTAAGAAAAAATTTCTTTGGAATCTAAATAATGGTTTATAGAATTCGAGAATTAAAACGTTTTTTCGTCGTCGACAGCCATCGACAACGCAAAAAACAACATTGCTAAAAAAAATTGTCTTCATTATAAATATTTTTGCTAAGTCTAAAATAAATTTTTTCTTCTTAGAAAATTATTTAATTTTACCATTAAAATAGACTTCGTCTTAAAGTTTATCAACTATTTCCTAATTATTCTTGATTTATGGTTTAATTTTGTGATTTTATGAACAATCACTGACAAAATCAAATTTTGTGATCAAATAATAATACCCTGATTTTGTCGGCTTCGCTCATTTAATTCACTTGATTAGAGTAAGCCCTTTCACTAAGGTAACTCGAGCAGCCACCCAGATATCATTTCTACTTCAGTTTGCTTCTATCACCGGACATGGTAACGTATCTCCATTCCCAATAATCATGAAATATTTAAAAATATACATCAAGAAATGGTGAGAAATGTTGGCCGGCCATTCATTTATTTAGACTTCAGTTAAGATATATATTAAATTTTTAATGTTTGAGTGGAACGACAAAGCCACATTGGTAATTATACGACCAGACTGTTTTGTCGATATTTATGATGGAGCGAACTTGACTAACAGTCATCGTTATCTTGGCGGTGAAACGAATGAGCATAATCGCTATGAGCTGTCGTGGTACTCGTTTGCAAATCGAACGAGTTCTTATGCTTGTGATTGCATAAACTAATTATCGCTTCTAAAATATTTTTTTTTGCTGCATTGTACGTAAATTTATTCATTGACCATTTTCCATTTTAATATGAATTTGAAAATATCACGAATCGTTTTCGTTAAGGCAAACAAACTGTTCTAACAGTATTCACCATTTTCTGGTTAGTTTTTCTGACTCAAATGAAACTCTTTTTGGGCCATCGCTTAAGGAAAAATATACAACTGGTTGACCATTTAGGTTTTAGCTTCAGTAACAACAGAGTTACGTCCGTTAAAAGATCAGACATATTGTAAATTATTGTTGAACTATAAAATCTTTGAAGAAATGCTGAAAAATTGAAAAAACTGCAAGAAAGAATTTCTGTTTCCATTATTTAAATTATTTTGTTTTGCTTTTGTCGTTTTTCTTAATAGATATACTTTATTTTGTCAATATTTTTATTATCGTTTAATTGTCGTATCGTTGAAATAAGTAAAATTTAAAATTTTATGTCGCAACTTTATAAATGATAACTACAAAAAATTATTTATTCGTCTATACATAATTATAAAGGAAATTTAAAACGAGTGAGTAGTGCACCTCGCATATCGGTGAATATTTCGTCGAAACATCTGCTCATTCATCCATCCATCCATCCATCCATCCATCCATTCATTCATACAATTCATCCCGTTTCCGTATCAGTTGTCGTTCGTTGTTTGCCTTTGTGGAACCTCATATATGATGATGACCAACGATCAAATCATTAATAATATACGCTTCATTCGCCTTCTTCATTCTTTCGTTCTGCATCTGTTTCGATGCTCCATTATTTTTTCAAGTGCCGTTCTTCTTTGTAGATTGTCATCATCATTATCATAAATATACGCACAAACGACGTAAAAATATTCTAAAATAATTCAAAAATACATCATCGACGCAAAAAAAAACATTTTCAAAATTTAATTTCTTTTAAAAGTATCGAAAATGAAATATCGTAAAAAATTTTCGGCAAATAAATGGTCCTTAAATAATTTTGCTACGTTTATTTGAGAAGAGATAACCAAAATTTATCACAGAATTGATGATTGAAAATAAAAATTTATTATTATTGCTAAATTATATATTTGCAATAATATAGGATTGGATAGGCGCAGATTTCCCTTGAGAGTTTATAAGTTCAAATCGCTTCTGAATATATCGGAATTGGCCAGAGTACCGTTAAGCTATACGCGAACACCTCGACTGATCCGATGAAATATTCAACGAGCATTCCTTAAAGGATTTTCCTTTTTCCCCTTCTAACTCTCAGGTAGCCGATTGGGTAAGACGTGACAAAGATAAGACGTCTCCAAGCTGTAGAATCCGACACCATCGCCAACTGCTCACCACAACTTAAGTTTCTTGAATCCATCCCACATTTTTGAATGTATTCATAAGTGTTCTAATCTAATCGAATAAATAAATATAAATATCGAATAAATATGACCATTATAAATCACTAATTTAAAATTAATTGAAACTAAAATATGTAAAATATGTAAAATCTTAATTGTTTCCATAAAACTCTTCGCTAATTTCATATATTTTTGGATAAAAAAATGTAAATTTCTGCAAAAATTTAATTTTTTAAATATTTTAAATTAGAAATTTAAACTTAATTTAAATTCAAAAAATTTTAATTTCCATTTAATTTAATTTCCAATTGTCAAATTTGCAATAATTAAAAGTAATTAAATGATTAAAATTGTTTCAATAACTTGACTTGACTAAAAATTATTTTCACTTTTAAATTATATTCATAGTAAAGGAATGTTTTATATTGAAGAAAAAAGAAATCAAAATGATTCCAAAAATACCGAAGCTGTTAGAATATTTATTAACAATAAAAAACAAAAAAGTACAAAAAATATTTTTAATTCTGATTAAAGCCGCCTGCGGTCATTCTTGTTTTTTCAAGAACAAATCGTGGAATATAAATAAGTATATATAATATTGTAGTTAGGAAGAAAATTTAAGAAATCTAAGAAATCCAAATTCTAATAAAAATAATAATAACAATGATGATAATATTAATAATAATTGATAACGATAACAGAAAAAATAAATGTTAAATTGTTTAATAACCAAATGAGGGAACGAAAAATCGCGGCAAAGCCGGGTCCAAGCAAACGACAATATAGAGAAATCCTATTAAAACATCGGACGTAAACACAATACGGACAATCTCTTATATATTAATATATATCAAAAACATAAAACAAAAATATTATAAAATATAAAATATTCTTTATCGATATTATTATTACTATTATTATTAATACTATTATTGCTATTATCATTATAATTATTACTTCACAGACTTTTAAGAAGGAAATAAAAAACAATCTATGTGGAACTTAAAAGACAAATATTATAAAATGCAAGGAAATAAAGCAAAAATGATGTTGAGAAAAATTCGAAATTTGAATTTCACTTTGCTAAAACTAATTTTCGAAATCATCATAATTCATAATTAATTAATAACTTAACTTTTAACTAACCATTTACTCCTCCTCTCCCTGGTACGTCTATTCCCCTCTCCAACGGCCTTACGCCCCATCTCCTCCCTTTAATAAAATGATTTCATAAATCTTCAAATATATTTATATATATATATACTCAAAACTAAATGGAAGTAAAAATTTAAACGACGAAAAAATGAGGTAAACGGAATGAAAGAAATTAACGTTAAAACGATGACGGTAATTTAAAAAAATTTTGAAAAAAATTTCGAAATAAGAAAAAATTTTCCAAACGGAAAAATTTTTTCCCAAAAAAACCTACCATGCTTTATAAGAGATTTTGTATTTATAAAAGAAATTTTAGAAAAATAAAAACCTATGTTTGAATTTTGGATTTAAACGAATTTTAACGATGTACTTTTCAACAAATCACTTTCTAATTTTATTTTGATTTTTGATTTTCGTATATGGCAAATATATTTAATTTTAAACCAATATTCCTTTAACGAATATGCATAAACACCTTTTACGATTACAGCAACTATTATTCTTATCATTATTAGTGCCGATACCACCGTTATCTACTGTTACTATTTATCTTAATATTAATATTATTAGTTTATTAACATAATGTCTTTATAAAATATTTAACATTATTATTTGTTATCACTGATTACCATCAATTACCATTATTATCGAATTTACTAATATACTATTATCACTGTTATCCATTTTATTATTTTTATTAATAATGTTACTGCAAACAGTATATTCACAGTTATTTTCAACATTACTAATATTACTACTATTCTTAACAATATAATAATAATAATAATAATAATAATAATAATAATAATAATAATAATCATAGCACTGTCATTATTTTGATATTATATTATCTTTATAACAAATTTTTATTATTATAATACTATTTATAATATACATGAAGAAGGCGAATAGCTTCATAAACTTTATTATAATTTAATTTAATTAAACACTATCAGAATTAATTAAAACAGTAAAGGAAAAAAATTCGGAAAACCAATTTTTTTATCACCGAAAAATGATGGAACATCATTTTCACAACAAAAATCATTTATTACTTTTTTTTCTTGTTCATGCTCTTGTTCAATAACTGGAAGGCCATTTTACAAAATCGAAATTACTCACAGAATGACTTCTATCTCTAAAAAAGTCCTGAGCAAACTGCTAAGGAGTTGTCTGCATTTCCTCTAAATTTAAATTTAATATATATTTCCGGTCAATCAAGCCTAAGCCACTGGCAATCTGGCTCATATTTTTCGTAAAAAATAAGGGTTAACTTCATTATTATGCAAAAAACACTTCTAAAAACAAGAGAAAGAGAACCAAAAAATTTTCATCAATGAATTTTTTATTTTCCACAAATTTTTTACTGCTCAAATTTGCAATTTTCTCAAAAATTTTTCGCTTTTTTCAATGAAAAATTTTTGTTATTTTTGTTTATCCAGTGAAGAAAATTTTGATAAATTTCACCTATGCATCCATAAAATAATAAAGTACAAAGAAGAAAAACCGTTTCGTGCGTAAAATTACCGAACAGTATATCTGGATGAGAAAATTTTTTCCGGAAAGCACATTTCTTTTTCATTAAAATCATTCATTCCATTAGAGAATTCTCTTGAAAAAGAATCTTTCGTATTTGAAGGTGCCATAAATTTTTTGCATGAATTATCTTTATCCTCTTCATTTCCTTCATCTTCATCATTATTATCCACAATAATCTTATAAAAATTATTCTCATCATCATCATCATCATCATCATCACTCTCGTTTCTTTTACGTTTATTCTGAAAATTATTTCCATTTTTCAGCCAAATTTAGAAAACCAGTTAAAGTATAAGCAAAAATTTAAAGAAAAACAGGAAAAATAGTTAATAAATAAACCTTATAATTACTTGTTGGTGGCGATGAACTTAAGTAACCCGAATCATTATGCATATTTTCACTTCGTATGATTATATTTGAATTTAATGAAAATGCACATTTAAGAAAATCAGGAAAATCCTCGATTTTTCGATTTAAATATGTAAATACTTGCCACTATAACATACTAATTAACTTATTTTAATAATTGTCAGTAGTGATAAAAATAATATCAATAATAATAATAAAAATTGATGAATATTATTACTTCCGTTATAAAAAATTCGACTATCAACTATCAAATCAATTAGAAAAACAGAAAATAAAAAAATAAGCAAAAAAAAGGAAAACTTACAGCATTAATTCTAAGTAAATAAAAAGCATTAATAATAGGGATATGATGGATTTGTTGTGCGTAATCAATTGCAATGATAAGCAAACATATTGACGCTTGTAATGACGGTAGTATGTAGGCCAACATGAAATCTGCAAGAAAAATTTTATTTTCAAAAAAAAAAATTCGAAAAAATGCGAAATGATTCGACATCGAGTTGCATTCTTTCACCAATTAATTTATCATTATATAGGCAAAACAACCCAGCGATAGTCGTTCAGATTATTGATTACTCCATCAGCAATAATATAGGAAAATTAGAAAATCCAAGTGGTGCTGCTGGCCCTCTTGTGCTATCGTCAAGTAATGGTAAAATTCCTCACCGTTTATTAAATACTTAGCAGACAATGGAGCGAGTTTGACCAGAAACTGTGTAAATTCAATTGTGTGATCATTTTAAAATCATTCTTCCTCTTGATATCATTTTAAAAATATCACTGCCAATAATAATAACTCTTAACGATGGTAAATTTATTCTTGCTAATGGACAGGAATTGAATACAGCTGCTAATTCTAAGCCGAAGCAACATACCAGTATCTTCTCATGCAAACATATGAGTCATCAGGCAGAAGAAATATGAGAAAGAAATATTAAGGGTTGAAAGATGAACTAGGGAAAATGAAATGAAGTGGTTTTAACGCATAAACTGGAAAAATGGCTGCAACAGATCCCAGAAACGACATCTTCGCCCAGAACAGCACGCTACTAAAAATGGCTAAGATACTGCAGAACTCTCAGATCTCGAATTCCCAGACCTCTATAACATTCGAGGGTTTGAGGATGACCCATATCACTCGCACAAAGCAATGAAAATATTTACACATATATTTAAGCATTTTAAAAGAGAAAACGATGCGAGCAATCGAGTAGGCAATCACTAATTTATGTTTCATCAACTTCATCTAGAATGTTTTAGGAATTTAAGGTCTATTTATAAGAAACCATGCACAACATGAACTTGCTATTAGTGATAAGCTGAAAAAAGAAAATTTAATACGATTAAATTTTCCTTTCTGAATTCAAATATCAATCCAAATTTTTACTTTTGCTCGTCAAACAATAATACAACCGATTCTTCCAACATTTCAGGATAAGGCGAAATAGAAGGCAGCCGAGTGGATAGCAATTTAGATTGTTGAAAATCTGCCAATTAAAAAAATCCGGCTGGCCAACTTGAGCAAATGACTCATTGGCAAGCAGAGATAATCTAACCAGAAATGATTAGCGCTAAAGGCTTACATTTCACTTCCTTCCTGGATTGATTGCTTCTGATAAATATTAAAAAGATCCCCTCGCCGTAAAGTCATGCGAGACTAGAAGTGCAGATAGGCCCTCAGCACCATCCCCATTTCACTCTTTAATGATCGCTTTGCTTTTGCCAAGCGACAGAAGTCATACCCATGGTCATTGATCTCATTAGAAAATACATATAAAAACAATGTCAGCATACTTCTGATACCACACTTATTTTTCTCATCCAATCCCTCATTTCAATTTATTTTGAAATAATAGCGAAGAAAGAACGAGCAATCTTAAAATCCGCGCTTTAAAATTCGATTTATTTGTTTAAGCCCCGAATGTGGATAAACTTTTCGCTTACATAAACTGTTTTCGCATCGTTTACTTCGGAATAGGCAAAGGGTCGTCGAGTAAGGGATTCTCACACGTTGATATAGTTAGTATTCTAGCGAAATAGTCTCATCTTAATAATCAATGAGGTCGGCAACGATGAGCGTAACTGGAAAAAAACTGCTCCGCTAAAGCATTTATAAAGTTAGAAAGATAGCACGCTGACGAATTTTATCATATTTATCGTATTAATTTGGACTTTAATCTACAGTCGACCTTTAACCTTTATTCTAAACCTTCCCAAAAAGTTTTTTCCAATTTTTGCCTAATCATAAAATATTTGTTTTGTTATAAGAATTATGCATTAGCAATTCGGTATAAAATAAAAATGTCTTCAAAAAATAATTCATCCTTGAAAATTATAAATTAAAATCGTCCGTCCCTCGGTAGCCCCCCATCGTTCTCATCATTACTTTTTCTCTTATAATATTCTAACAGGACCGATCGGACGATCCCATACCACCCACTCAAATTTTTCATACTAGAAAACTATCTATCTATCTATTATCTATACATACCACTCTCTTTTTACCTTTTAACTGATAAAATCTCAATAAATTCATATCATTCTCTTTGCAATTTTTTCCAAAAGTAAAGACAGATCAACTCAACTGATAAGATTTTTAATGAAAAACTCCTTAAATATTCAATTTTCTTATGCAGTAAAATTGTTAGCTTATTTAATAATCATGATAAAGTACTAATTAGTAAATAATAATTAATAAATAATAAAAATAATGAGGAAATAAATTAAATCCTTATACGAATCAAAAGCCATAAAGAAAGTTGGAACGGCCAAGTGGTATCATTTCTCCACTCAGTGTATTTCGACATTTTGACTTTCGACAGGAGTAAACCTGTCACCAAAAGATCCCGGTAATGCTGGAAAACCATCTGCACTTCTAGTAAATTCCCATGTGATTCCTTAAAAATTTCTTATCGTAATACCTACCAGCCATAATAAAAATGGTGAGCGATAACCACTGGTTAACCATAAAATAAAATATCTTTCACCAAGCAAAATTTTGAAAATGACGAAATGATAATAATGATAACAGTAATCAAATAATGATAAGTAGTAATAATATAACAATAATAATAAAAAAAATAAATATAGACAATAATAAAAACAATATTTTTTAATATCTCAATAATATTAAAAATAATAAAAATAACGATAATTTCATTAATAAAAAATATTTAATTCATTCCCGGTAATTCATTAAATAATTATAATACTAAATAATAATAATAAATCACTAAATAATAATAAAAATAATTAAGGAAATTCCTTCTTCCCTATAGATTAAAATTTTCTGGCGACAGGTGTCAAATATTTCCTTTATAACCAAAGCAAACATCTTTTGATTTACCGATCAATCGATTCCTTCTTGTTCCTTACGAACTCATTTTCACTGATTACTATCAAATTGATTAATCAATCAATCAATTAATTCAACTATATTCACTGATTATTATCAAAATCATTCAAAATTATAAAATTGTAGGCAAAAGAAATGAAGAGAAAAGAGGATATTTAAAGTGTCTTTTTTAGAAAAAGATCGAATAAAAATTGATTTCACAGATAACATCAGTAATTATAAATTATTATAAAGGTCGAGCCATTATAGGTTCGCTTTCTACGTCTTTTAATGGAAATAATCCCTACCATTAAAACTGAAATCCCCATGGGGACCCATTCGTATTTCTTTCCTCAAGTGATTCTCTGATGAAGCAGCAGCTTAATCCTGAAACCTACAGCCAACCATAAATGATGAATACTGTTAAAAGAAATTGAGAAGAAAAATGTGAGGATGCTGCAAGTGAATGCAGCTGAACGAGTTTTGATTAGTCTAGCAGTAGCATTTATAAGAAGTATTTATATAGTTCCATATTGCATTCATCTGATGATTATCAATGCTGAAATTCTTCTCTTCCGCTACTATTTACCTGTCTGCCAACTAGTGATATCTTTTCTTTTGTTATCTTTTCTTCAAATAGTGAGCAACAATAACGACGGAAAATGCTAAATGCTTATTTATTCTTCCTACAGCATGTAGCATTTTCAATTATGTTTAGAGGTATAAAAGAGAAATGAGAAAACAATTACAGGAATTTCATAACAAATTTGCTCATGCGGAATATGAGGAAAAAAATGCTTTTCAAAAAGGAAAAAAGATCGTTTTTCTAAAACTCTGCTTTTTTTAAAAGAAAATCCATTATAAAACAAAAACGACTAGCGCTCATTATTTCTGGTTAGGATCGTTTCACTTGCTGTTAGAACAGTTAGAAACTTAAACTTAAGCAAGAAGTCACTTGGCGACAGAATTATGAATTATGATGACAAATCACTCAGGTATTTTGCTTTCAACAAACAAGTAAAATTTTGCTAAGAGACTAGAACTAATTTTGCTAGACTAAAACCACTTAAAATCACTTAAAATCCTTTTTCACCAGAATTTGCCCATATTTCACTGAATCCCTATATGTTTTCCTATGACTATAATCCACCTATTTCTTTTTCTTTTAGTAGCCTGCACCATTGTTAGTTTGATCCCCTACTGGCTGCGATGTTTCAAGCTTATGATATGATGCTCCAAGCCACTTCTTTTTCCTAATACCATATATTCCTGCGCTCAATATCTTCTTGTTGACATCGCCCACCCTAAATCAGCGCAGAAGCTTTGTGATGATATATTCCTAATGTAAAAGATATTCCAGCGAAGGTGGATGCAATCTGCCCAGTGTGTAGGATATACCTTAGCCAGAAGTGGTCAAGGCAGATGGCTTCCTGAAAACTTACAGACTACCAAGTAGATTAATAACTATCTTGAGGCTATTTCGTGGCGATTCCAAAGATTTCGCCAGACAATCTGGTTGCACCAACCAAAGCTGGAATTTATGACCCATGAATGATAAATAATATTTACTTCAAAGTTTTAATAGCAATCAGTCGCTACAATGTCTATTTAAATATGCTAAAATGTGCTTCGAAGATATCTCGACTAAATTCTGATAAAAATTTGATAAAAATTTTCTGATGAAGATTCACAAAAATTTCAGAATTATGAAATCCTTAGACGACTTTATGAACGAGCCTGTATGTCTGATTTGTTGACACTTGCGCATGTACATGCATGAGTTTGTATTATATATATATTTGCATAAATGTATACAATATAGTATAGTATAATATAGTATAATATAATATAATATAATATAATATAATATAATATAATATAATATAATATAATATAATATAATATATATATGTATATATATATATATAATATGTATGTATTATGTGTGTGGCCTTTTCCGGTAATCCATTGTTATGTTAAATAAATTCAAATAAATAAAATTTTTATGACTTTTGCCAAACTTTTCTTTTTTCAAATTTGGAATAATTTAAATTCGTTCTGCAATATATATATATATGAAAATAATATTTTTAAAAAAAATTGATATAATTAATGCAAAAACAAAAAGTGACAAAAAAATTACTTTCATATGATAAAAATAAAATTATTAAATAAATTATTAAAAAACTATAATTAATTAAAAATTGTTTTGAAATTAAATGACAAAAAAAAACAAGGATATTATAAGAGAAAAGAAAAAAAGATTAAAAGAAATTTAAATAAATTTAAAAAAAACTTCATGGGTGGTAGATGATAAGTGCGATGAATGAATGAGATGAGATGAATGAATAGATTTGGTGATTCGGTGATTAAATTGGGTGAATAAATAAATAAATAAATAAATAATGGTTGTACTAAAGTAGTTATAGGAAAGGTTAGTTAGGGTTGTTGACCACCAAAAAAAATCGCTTTGCTCAGATTTATTCATTTTTATCATTGCCCTTTTTTTACAAAAAAACTTGAAAGATAAAAAATTTTAAAAAACTGAGACTATTTATTTTATATTTATTTTTATATTTATTTATTTTATATTTATCAATTATAGTATTAGTTATTAACTGATTTTCTCTTCATGAATTTCCGGTTATTCTGATCGCTGACTTGTAGGACCCCACAAATTTTCCCATTTGGTAATAGAAGTACAGATAAGTTGCCAAAATCACCAGGTTTTTTTGAATGACTCCTTATCGGAAGTCCTTAGAATATAACCATAGCACTGACGATCCAAAATGAGACAATAGCAACAGAATCAGCCATTCTATCCCACCATATTAATTTTTAAAAAATTGTAGAAAGCACTCACCACATAAAACATTTTTAGCGATTTCATTAATAATATCCCGAAAAATCGCAAGTGAAGGAAAACGTACAAGTAATTGTTCAATAAAATCAGTTACAGTTATACAATCGACATTCCAATCCAATTTTTCCAATATTAATAATTCCCATTTCTTAATTAATATTGCAATATAATTTTATCAGTTTTAGCAATTTTTTTCTGCAATCAACAGCCCGATCTCTTTATAGTGGCCAGACATTCTTAAGGTTACGACTGAATATTTCCGATCTTCGACGGCCATCCAGACTTCATTTTCAATGAATTGCTTATATCGATGGATATAAGCAAATGGATGGATGAAAGAGAAACAACTTGCACTCTACTTGCATTTATACTATCATAACCAAATATTTGGGAATGATTAATGAAAATATTATATTCACATAAAATCTAAAAAAATATTAAAGATTTCACAAATGAATAAAGTGAAAAAAAAATAATAGTGAAAAATAATAATGAAAGACTTACAAGAAGTTGTAATTGGTTAATACTATAATCAGTATAATAAATAATTTGTGATGGTGTTATAAAATTTGGATCACGTAATTTTGCAGCAATTGATAAGCAACCACTCGCCATTACTTGTAATTTGTTTAGTGATAATTTTTCAAGTGATAAAAAACGATCCATAATTGATATTGCAGCAAATAACGTTGGAATACCACTTAGTTCTTCATTACATACCTAAATATTTGATTAATCCAGAAAAAATTAAAAAAATAAGCAAGCTTGAAAAAAGCAAAATTTCAACTTTTTAAAAAAAATTACAATCTCAAAAAAATAAACCAAATTAATACATCAATAATCCAACGGATTGTTTGTTGTCGGGCTTTTACTGTTACTGTCTGTTGCAAATTTCGAAAATGAAATGCGTTTGCACGCGGCTGCACACGTTCAAGCTTTAATAGATAGCAAAAAGTATCATTTTCCTAGAAAAAAATCTGGTTTTCAATAAAAAAATCTTTCTTTGGATGGACAAATAATATAAATATATATAAATAAATATATACAATGCAAATGGTTGGCTCTCACCATTTCTGGTTCGTCAGGTTGGAATTTGTGTCATTTACCGATAGAAATATAGGTAGGCACGACTTGGATTTACTCCTGCGGGAAATGGACCAGAAAATACGATGCCCGGAAGAGAAGCAACTATATCATTTTCCATCATCCATAAGGGATATACATTAAATTTATGATAAGGAATTTATGATATATCATACATATATATGATATATATATGTATAAAATATTTATAGAATATGTATTTACAGAATTTACAGAATTTACATAAAACACATATCTAGAGAAATACCAAAAGTTGAAAGAAAAACTAAAAGATATGGAAAGCACAAAGGAATCGTGATGGTAAGAGCACTAGGGGATCTTTAAACTAGAAAAATAGCTTCAATAAATAGGTGCATATTCCAGGAAAAACACCAGAGACCTTTATCCAGAAGAGTGCACTACTAGAAGCAGCTAAGATACTGCAGAACCCTGAAACCCTCAGACTTCTGGTAAAGGAGGTGAAGTTGAGGATGACCCATACCACCAACAAAAAGTATACTTTGGCTGACTAAACACATTGAAGTCTTTTAATGTCAGGACAGTAGAGTGGTATGTTTCAACTAAGGTCATTACTGCTCCCCGATGAAAACAAATTTGCCAAAAACCCGAAGTCGAGATTTCATCTCCGAAGTGGCGAAAAAATCTAATATATTCACCAAACCAGAAACAGTGAGCCTCATAAGATGGGAAGAGGCATGGGAAGAGGCTTAAAAATGATCCTTTCGGCAAAGCATCATTTAATAATAAAGGTAGTGACAAAGATAGGACATCAGGCCACCACTCAGAAAATAATACAGACATTTCAAAAAAATTTTCCAAAATTTGAAAAAAAGAATTTACGAAATGAATAGTTTTATCAATTGATGGCATGACCGATGGGATTTGTTGTTTGTTGAGTATTTCAAGATTTTCTTTCAATCTTTCATTATTTTCCTTTTTTGGAATCTACAATTTTTCTTTAAAAAAACGCTTCAAAATATTTTAATTTATTTATAAAAGTTCCTAAAAAAAATTCTATAGAGAAAATGAATTTGAAAAAAAAACAAACCTGTCCCAGTACAAGTCGACGATTTTTATCATCTGATAAATAATTTTTAATAACATTATTACTCTTAATATTTGACAATTTTAAACAACTCCCTTGACCTTTGACACTCTCATTTCGTTTTAATACTGTTGGAGAATCAATGATTTCTTCATAACAAAGAAGAGAAGTTTTATTATCAGAAGGGTTTTCCATCGCTAAATAACCCTTTCCAATCCTTTGTTTATTTTAAATATTTTATTTTTTGCATTAAATAATATTGAAAAAGTGCTATAGAAATAATAATTTCTTGACGTGAAAAATCACGTAAACCACTTTTGGCGTTAAATATGTTTCGTTTCGGCGTGAAAAAACAGTACGTGCTCGCTTCTTTTCCAAACTCTTTATTCGAACGAATTTTCAAAATTTGACGTAATCAAAGGTATAAACTGATATGGAATTTTCAACAAAATTTTATTTATTTCTTTTCTCTTGAAGTCTGCAAAATTATTTTTTTATCCATCGTAGAAGAGCTTATAAAATTACTTCAACGTCTTACGGCAAAAATTTGATAAACGATAAATGTGAAAGATAAGTGTAAAAGACGGGACAATATAGGCTCCGATGTTTAGTACGATGGGTAGTGCGACATAATAAACCGAAATTATGAAGAGCACGGATCGCGGACAGTCGAAAACGAAGAAAAAATATTTGTGAAGCGAACAGTAAATATGTAAAAAAACAATTTCTTTAATGAAAAAAGTTTTTTACTCGAAATCGAATAATCCAAAAACCAAAAACGAGTGGAACCAAGAAGGGAGAGGAATGGAACCGAAGGCATGCAAGTACCCACACCAGCAAATTGCAAACAAGCAAGCAAGCGCTCATTTGATTAATAAACGGGGCGACAACGATAATGGTGAGGAGGGGGAGGAGGAAGGATTTTTATAATAAATTATTCGCTTATTCTCTTTTTCTTCATTACAATTATGTTTAGAAACACTTTTCTTCTTTTTTACATCCACTTTTTTTCTTTTATCTTCATTTTTTTATATTCCTTTTTTTTACATAAATTTTCTATTTTCCTAGGTTTACTTTCCTCTTCATTCCTTAACCATCTCCTCTTCTCCCCTTCACCACTTTCATTTCCTCCTCCATTCGTTCTTAATTCCTTGTTCTTGAATGAATGCGAAAAATTAGATAATTATACAAAAAATTTGATGAAATAAAAATTAAGAAGTAGCCATTCTCACCATTTTTGGTTAGGATAATTCTGCTGATTATTTAAGTTCGGTTAGAAATTTTTACCATAGAATCACTGCCTTCGCAACAGAAGAGGTAGGTCACCAACCGGGGAAATCTTACATCTTAACACGATAATTTGAACCAATCGACTGACTACTCTATCCCCCTTAACAAAATAGGCAAGGATGTATGATGCATTATTTTGATAATTTCGTTATATTTTATAAAGCAATTTTTTTCTTTTTTTAAAACTCATTGATTTGATTTCTTCCATCCATTTTATAATTTAAGAATCAAAAAAATTGTTGATGAAAACGATATTTCGACAAAAATAAGCAACAGATGTAAATATCTATAATTGTGTGATTGGAAGCAGAGGAGCGGCGAGTGGTCGCTATCACTAGAATTATCGCCTCGGGTTTCAGTGCTAAACTTAAATCTTTCCGAAAAACCCAGGCGACACTATTAATCTACTTATACCTCATCCTTAAACGACTCGCTGGCAAAATTCCTCGTCATACCAATAACCAATGGAATAAGCCTCACGAGTAATTACGAGCATCAACCAATTATTTGACTTTTTTCTGCTACCAACACCAGAAATAGAAAGACGAATGATTTCTGGGGATAAAAAAGATATTAAAAGAATTCCTAGGAAATGTGCTTAAAGAAGATTTACACAATAAACATCGTAAAATAACTCGCTCGGTTATCACTGGGCCATTAGAGAAATTAGCTGTTTTTAAAAATAATAGCAACAAAAAAGAATGAACTAGAAGAGATAGAAGAGTCGCACAGGCACCATCGCTGGTGTAGCTGTTCTTCGTCTGAAAATTAAATAAAATGCACAATGCACTAAGCAACAATTTCAAATATGATTTCAAATATTATATGATTTATAAATAGAGCCTCCCTCGGTGACCGAATTGCTTCTGGTAAAAGCGATATTGGCTTATTCCTTCTCCTCCAATAGAAGTAAACCTGCCATCAAAAATTCGAGTGGTAGATGAAGATCCAGCTGTGTACCTATTCCAACTGTGCACTCGCAAAAAAATTTCCTAGTTTAAAAATAATTGTAAAATAATTATTGAACTTACCACTTCGCCTTAGGTTTGCTCCATTGGATGGGTGATGATGGCGGCCAATCTATACCTCTATCTCCTAGTCCTCTAAGCGATTCCCTGGCAAAATTTCGCATTTTTGAAAATTTTTTTTTTAGTAATTTATTTTTTTTTCAGTCAGTTATGAAACTGTCAAATATTTCTAAATACGACGTTAAAGTTGTCAATAATTCTTTAAAAGTTCGAAAATTTTTGTCTTTCATCTGCTTTGATTATGGAGTTCAATGGCTAATATTCATAAATACTGTTTAACTGAAGTTTCGTTCTCAGTGGCTGAGTGGCATGTTGAATTCCACTTGAATCCGCGTTGACAACGATACACCTATCATTACAAATGGAATAGGGACGATTCGGAGATGCACTGATACTCTTATCGCCAAGTCATTCCTTGGTAAAGTGGGCTCATCATAATAGCCAAGCCAGAATTCTTAAAAGAGAAAATTCCATATTCACACCAAGTTTTACGGTAAGATAAAAGTAAATAACGAATATTCACTGCTAAAATTAAAAAATTATCGTAAAAAAAATAAGATAAGATAACGAAGTTGCTCATTCTACGGATTGGCAAAATTTTCTTCGAACCCCTCACAACTCACCCTATTCTCTTAACAATACTTCAAATCCTCCTGCTGCATCCGCGCCCACTAAATCCTCATAATCCCTCCTCTTAGTAATCTTCAGTTTATGGTTTAAAGAGACTTTAAGGCAACAAAATGGTGATGAATGTTTTCACTGGAGTTACAACTGGTAGGGAAATTAAAATGATAGAAAAAGAGAAAGAGATGACGTTGACAGATGGTCGGATAGAAAATAGGTATTATGAGTTGACAAAGGCGAATTCAACATGGCGGATTTCTCAGCAAGCATAACGTTTTTTTATAAAGTATTAGCAAAAGAAGGTACATCGAGATCCGCAGTATCGAAGTGCCATAGCGGGATCTGATGGAATTACACAGTATAAGTGAGTTTAAGAAGGCGTTATTGTCGAGTTTTGTCAAGAGAATATAGCGTGATTTGATGAGAAGTAAAGAGGATTAAAGGAATTTTGGATATACAAAACATTTTGAGAAAGATTAAGAAACACTGCACTGGTGCCTAGGTGAAGATAGCATAAAGCATTATGGTAATGTTACCTATAGATTTTGGAGCAAAGTATAAAGATTCGATGGAGTATTAAGCATGTAGCGGTTTCGAAGAGGAAGCTGAGACAGGTTTCGAGGAAAATGTTAGGAAAGAGTATCTGGAAGGTGTTTACTAAAATTTATAAGAATACTGTCAGTCAAAGCAAAAGACGGAAATGAGGATGGAATCCAAACGGAAACAACGAGATTTCGGAAGATATTCGCAGGATATTAGAGAATTGGAAAAAATTTTCGCAAAATTTGGTAGATCTTCAAGGGTTATTTTGTTCTTGGAAATAAATACAAATACAACTAAATATCAAACAATTACATAGAAGAAAAATGCAAATAATATTTCAATAATAATCGATAGAAACTAGTCTTAAGGAATCTACAATTTCTAGTAATTCTAAAACATAACAAAGAATTCACTTGGAATATCTGTGGTCACTTCTAATTCACAGACTCTTTTCTGGTCCCACTAATTACTAGGATGAGGTATTCAGACTTCCTTTCGATAGAGAATCAAATTACTTTTTGATGTTTAACATCTGCAGTTAAAAAATGTACCGAATTATGCATGGCTCTACGTTAAATTTCAATCTGATTATATCGAAAGAATTCGCTGACTGATTCCATAATGAGGTTTAGTTTTTAAATTAAAAATGGCAGCAGAAGGCCAAGTGACAATTGATGTTACTGCCGACTTCGGCATCAAAGTCCGTGCTCCTATAACAGAAGTAAAACTAAGAAATCCAGCTGACTGATAATCAATCTACTCGTACTTCCACCTTTCACCTTCAAGTGACTCTCTGGCAAAAATTTCTCATCACAATAAATCAATGAATGGATTGAACTAGAAGTGGTAACCATTTACTCTCCTTTCCTCTCTAATACGTATTGCATTTGTGTTTCTAATATTCAAAATTTTTTATCCACGAATATTTGCGCGTGGTGAATGCGGCGTTTCTTAATGGAATTTTTGCTTGATTTCACCTTTTTTTGTCATAACAATTTGCTCAACGATTTTCTTCGAACATTCCAGTTAAACATAAATTTATTCGATCATAATAACGAAGACTATTAATGCAGTAGAATGCACAATAACAGAAGGCACGGTAGGCGAGCGTTTGTTGCTACTGACAGATATTCGAACCGCTTTTCCAGTACGAGTAAATCTACCATTAAAAAATCCGAGCAATACAGGCCATCTGTATTACCATCTTCAAAGCACTCCCTCATGAAAAAATTTTCATGACCAGTGGGTTGAGTTTAAAAGAAATAATGAGCGTTAACCACTTTACACTGACTAACTAATGAATGATATAACTGATGTTATAACTTGACCGACTTGAACTAAAAAAATTATTCCATAAAAAATCCAGGAAAATAACCGTCGAAAGGTATGGTTCTTTAATACTCATAAATACTGTCTATGGAACAAAAAGAAGGAACATTTTGAGAACATCGGATATTCACGTGAGTGTGTCTCGAAAGCAAAGCTCAATAAATTTGAATAGAGGAGGGTGGGGAGGGGGTACGGAAGAGGATGTTCAAGGCAGGAACGAACTCAAAGGAGTTTGTTTTTCACCTCGGTCCCATAATCTGTCATTAAAAACAAATATCATTCTCATTATTCGGTCTTCAACCTAATAAGCAGCCAGCCAAACTAGAAATAATCAAGAGAGGAATAAAAATTAAATTGTTGAAAAGTTTAAGAAAAATGAAATAAAATATTATTCTTATAGCCAATAACGAGTGCTACCAATCCACCTTGTACTTACTTCTATCGTCAAATGATTTCCTGGAAAAAACTTCTCATCATACCAACACCCAATGGAGCGAACCAGAAACAGTGAGCGCCAACCACTTATTTTTTAAAGTACATTTATTAGAGAATCAGTGGATTAGTAAGAATGCTTGCCGAATCCAATTATAACTTTCACAAATTTCGACTTTTTAAACGAATCGGAATCCAACTGCTCTAACGATTATTTTTTTTAGTTTCAAACATTTCAAACAATTAACAATCACATTCTCTTTTTTAAGAATTTTAGACTTGTAGGAAATAAATAAACTAATAATTCTGACTAACAGAAAATACGAATTGAATCGAACAAATGAATTGAAGCGAGGAGTTAGAGGTCAAATTCATTTGATTATAAATAAGGAAAATAGAAGAAGCGAGTTTGTTGGGGTCAAAGCGTAGTTATTACGTAATCACAAAAGGTGGATTCCTTTCGTGCAAAACGTATAATTTATTATGCTAAAATTATTTTTTGAGGTCTTACAATTTTTCTTAACTATTATTTCTAAAAAAAATGAAAATAAAAATTTTGATGAAGGATTTTCACTCCTTTATCATAAATGATTTTCTAGTGAAAGGTTCATTCCTCACTCCTCCATTATAAAAGTGACTTTCTCGTGAAAAATTTTCATCCTTTCACCATGAATTCATCGTCAACGAATGGATAGGGTACAAATACTGAATGATGTTACTTGAAAAATGAGAAGGCAAGTAACTTATCAGTGCAAATTCACTAAAAATAAATTCATAATAAAAAAAGATCGGTAATGAAGGTTTGTTTTGAAAAATACTTCCTTTTATTTTCAAAATAAAAAATTATAAGAGAATCGTTATAATCGTAGGAGACAGGAGATAAGATAATCGAGGGTTCAACTGAATTCAACCATGGAGATTCGGTCCGTTGACAAGAATAAATCTGTCACTAGTCACTAAAAACGAAATTCGAATGATTGTGAGGGACTAACAATACTTTCCTATCTCAAGTTAATCCCTAAGAGACTCCACTACAACGAAGTCAATCAAACTAGAAATGGAGAAAAAAAAAGATTATTTTGCTTTCTATCAGTGGATTATCATCTATACTGTAAATGATTATTGCTTTTCTTTCATCTTTCTTCAATGATGAATGCAAACAAATATGATAATATTACGTGTGATGGCGATACCAATGGCATATTTTCACAAGGGAGGCACGATAGTCGGATGATTACTACTCAGATTGTTATTAAAAAAGTAAAAATTAAAATAAGTCAAAAGCACCAACATCAGCACGCATTCATTCATTAAAAAATTTACTAATATAACAAGAGGCTATTTGAGTGAAGTAAGCACAGAACACAAAGCCCAGAAAATGATGGCACTGACTGGTAAGTACATATTTTTCGATTCCCTGTCTTCCCCCTTACTATCATCCTAATTACAAAAAAATGCCATTAACAAAATGATTAAGATCACAAGAACGAAAATTTTTTTTTAAACATAGAACAAAGGCGAGAAAAGTCTTTTAATTTTTATTATTTCTCATGAGTATTTTCCTTCTCCTCCCCAATCGAATGGTACCACAATTCCTTGGTTTAATTAATTTCACTAATACCACTAGAAATAAAATACTTTTCCAGAGAGCTATGATTTGAGGATAGATTAAATGGATGGTGCTGGTCAGGCTAACTCTGTTGGTTATCGTTACGGTTAAGAATTTGGCGATGAAAATGGACTACCACTAAAATTTTTTTAATTTAAGGTTTATCGAAGGCAAGAGCCGAACCTTGCAAATCTTTTAAACACCATAATACAAATAAAGAGTACATGTGCAAGTAACGTTTTCCACTTATAAATATAGGTGGATTCCACAGCAATAGTTCTCATTCAATCGCTATCCTTTTCAACTTTTAAAAAATTGCAAATAAAGTAAAGTAATGTAAATCTAAAAATTTAAGCATAGAGGAATAAAGATTAGCATCATGACAAGCAACTAATCACCAAATTATTTTCCTAAAAAAAAAATTTAAATATTTACTTGTATTACGAACTCTCACTGGTCCTAGCGAACTCTCACTTATTCAGCAACATTTCTACCGTTATGTTTGGTAAACAGATTTCTTTTTAGGAGTAAGTGGAGGCAGCCAAAATAGAAATTTGAATGGTTAGCCCTTTCCAACTAGGCTCGCTGTAACAGTTAGAACCACTGGAGTTACTGCCATAAAGTTACGTGGAGAAGTACACGTGAGTCAAAAGCAATATCCGGAATTTTTAATGACACCATTCCCGTTGAGAGCAGCAGTTGCCTCTCAACGCAATAAACCAATCCAAACCACCAACCACTCGACTGCAAGAATCTAATCCTTGTTTCTCTTGTTAGGACAAGCTAAACCACTCGGTTATCCTGTCCCTTCATTGATTTCACTGAAATGACATTTACTAATTATAAAAAAATTTAAGAAATAAAATTTTTAATATCATGAAATGTAAGGCAATACTGAGTAATGAAAAATTATGCGGCGGGCGCCGCTTTTTTTCTTATTTTAATCGCTTTAGAATACAAATAGCGAGAATATTTTTATTTTTTAAACTTTTATGTTAAAACATTCATTCATCATTAAATTATTTTAACAATTTGCTAAGTGCAATTATCGCATTTCATATATAAAATATCAACATTACATTTTATTGCCGGAGGCGGATAGCTGAAAGGCAGTTGCATAGATTATCGCATATGAGGAGAATATGAGGATCTCTGTCACCGACAGGAAAATGCTGATTCGATTGATGCTTATCAGCTCACTCGTCTTTACCAATCAGTGGATAAAACCTAACCAGAAATATTGAAATAATGAACGCTGATAATTAACTTCACATTAAGTTGAATTATGATACATCAAAATTTCAACGAAAGATGAGAATGAACTAAATTGTCATTAAAAAATCGGGACATACTGGCGATCACCTATAATTCTAGCACCAACTCTCTGGTAGAAATTTCAACAAAATGCCAGCTTGACCAGAAATGCTAAATTTACTTACTGAATATAAAATATAAATTGTTGCTCCTACTCTAATAGTATTAAAATTCTAGGACAAGGCATTTTAATTTAGCTAATATCTTTCTTTGATTAAAAAAATGACCTATCACGATCTTATCAGTTATCCTATCATTTCTATCCAATTCGTCCAACTTTTTTTGAGGTAATATGTGGTATTATTTGAAGATGAAAAATAACGACCAATACAAAAATTATGATCACCAATGGAAAATGAAAAAGAATCAAAAGATAAAAGGGCGCAATTAATTAAAACAAAATATCTCTAAAATATTTGAGATAAAATAGACGAGTGGCTGTTGCTCAAATATGTCTCCAATTTCAAAATCAGAAATCTACCTCTGACGAGACAGTGCATCCTACTTTTAGCCTTAAATCACTCTCTGCTAAAAATTTCTTATCGTAATAACAGTCAGTTGAGCGAACCACCATATTTAAATTAAGAACTTGGTTTTATAATCATCCGTAAAATTAATTTTTTAGACTTTAATAATTAATTATTTCAATAACTAAAATTAATTATTTAATAATTTCAACTTTTCCAAGTTTTACATATTCATGAGGAATTAAATGCCTTCATACGAAAGGGCAAAATATATAGAACTGGAAAAGCGTTTTACTCGTCAAAAATTTCTTGAAATTTTCCATTATTCGTTAAGATCATTAGTTCTAATTAGAATAATCAATAATTAATTTTAATTTTTCTACGAATCGCCTATTAGTAAAATGAAATATGTAAATATGATGATAAAAAATAACGCCAAATGGAGGTAAATTTCGCCAAATTTCAACAAACTTCTACAAGAGAATATTTCAAAATTGAATTTTCGCTACAAAACATGAGTTTAAAACGAGAATTGATATGAAGTAATAATCGCTACTAATATATTTATGTAATAGAATGGAGTTGGTCCACTTCAACTTTTCATTCAACACTGGGTTAGGCCACAGTCATCATTTGGATTGCCAGATATCAAATTTGTTATAGGCTAATAGACAGAATAGACAGACCAACTGCAATTCGATAAATAAAAGTGGTTAGTGCTCACCATTTCCGATTAGTATGTTCCTGTAACACTGGCTGTTCGCACGATGAGAAATATTTATCAGCGAGTCATAAGTGGATAGAAGTACAGGTGCACCCAGCACCACTGTGATTTTTTAACGGTACGTTTATTCCTGTCAGAATTAGGAACTTAACGTGCAAGACGATAATCTAACCGCCAATCACTTGACTATCTTTCATACCAGTGTGCAATAATACGTTGCAATCCAGGCAAAAATTAATCTACAATTATAATTAAAATTTAAATTAAAGAATTGAAAATTTAGAATATTTCGAAAACCTTACTTTTCAAACGAACGACATCCCAAAAATTATACCCATTCACCTTATTTTTCATCTGCTTTAATCTATCAAATCTGCTATAAAAATAAATATACTAGAACATTTATATATCAGTTCCGTTCATATAAAAACGTGCGAGTAATCATGAGAAAGTGTAGAAATATTTGCAAAAAGCATTTTTTATGTCAAACGCAAATACTTTCGGCCCGCAAATACAAAAATCTTCAAAAACGTCGACCATTCACTTTTATTCTAAAATATTTTATATCATTTTATGTTGCTTAAACAAGCTCGCTTACTTGTTTATTCTAGTAATATACGAACTTATGCAAACTTTAAAGTTTTAAGAAAAACAAAAATTATGAAAAAAATGTGAATCAATACGACTGCCTGAATGCAAAAGTAAAAAAAATTAGAAAAAGTTGGAATTTTATTAAAATTTGAATCATAAAAGAAATAAAAGATAGAACATGGACATCGCTTCTGGTTTTAGCTGGCTGCACTGATTATTAGAATGGAATTTCTCGCCAGGAAATCACATTTGAGGATAGGGAATAAGAAATACGTATGTATCACCTGAAATGCACATTTAATAAACAACTTTATTTCTTTCTTTTCAAGACAGAAAAATCGAAACTCCTACTGCGTAAGCTCAATCGTTTCTTCTTTATTTTTTCGAAATTTCTGATAACTATTGATTTAATTTTTTAATAAAACTTAAAATTTTAGAAATGCTAATTTCAAAGATTTCTAAACTATGAAAAACAATCGTTATCAACCAACATCAGCAATTATCAGCTAAGAAAGATCTGATATGGATTGATATGTTTAGTAAATTATAAGCTTTTTTTTTAAGTTTTTGAAAAATCGCCAAATATTTTCCTTAACCATTACACTCTTTGCTATATTTGCAATATGAAACAATGGTATCATCGTTTTCGTTTCAATAACAAAAATTTAGCGAACTCTCAAGTTATACTGAGTTACATTACATTACATTAAGTTACAATAACAGGTTACATCCTCTTAGCTATAAATTAAATATCATAAATATCATTATCAGTGACATGTCATCACTCGTGGTTAGCCTCGCTCCACTTTTAGAGATAGAAATGCAGGTGGAATTCCAGTACTAGAATTTTGCAATAAACAGATCTGCTCTTATCAGAAGCGGGATCCAAACCATGAAAAGCAACAAGTCACTCAATAAAAGGCAATAACTTTGAAGAAAACTCTCTATAAAAATATGGAAATCTCAGAACAATCCGGAAAATAGGATTCCAAATTATTTTTCTTGTAAACTATATAAGTTCTCAATATTTAATAACCAAAATAGATGATTTTAAAAATAATTTAAAAGTAATTTTAAACAATAATGAATATCTTTTTAAAGGCACGCCTGCTTTAAATTTCTTTTCTCTGCTTTCCTTTCTACCATTTCTACTATCGCTGGCGTTATTGGCTGCCGCAAAATTACCACTATTTCTGAAAGTCAGTTGGGAAAAGAAGTACAAAAGGGTTTCAACTGGATTTCAATTTTGATGGCACGTTTATTTCCGTTAAAGATACAACAAGATAATCGAACAAATAAATGATCAATAAACACCTTAACCATCTTGCCCTTATTGCATATTTAATAGAAAAATGTTTTAGTGATAATAGTGATAATGACAATGGTGCACTATGGATTTTCACACCAAAATATCAAAAAACATGCGCAGTTATCACCTCCTCTATTATCACTGTAAAATGAAAAAAAGACTAAAACAATGGAAGTGATCAAAAAGATTAAAAAATAAAAAGCCCTAAACTTTGAAAGAAATTTTCCATAAAAATATGCTCTCTGATCATTTTTTCAGGAAAATAAGATTCCGCATTATTTTTTCTTGTAAATTACATAAATTCCAAAAATCTTTCAGCTCTAAGCAAAATAAAAAATTTATTAAAATTATTGAACTGATTTATGCAAATCAATATGATATAAAATTTTTTTCAATTAAGATTTGAAACTATTAATAAATAATGGTCATATTTCGCTAAATGCTAAACCTTATAATGGATTCTAACAAAAAACGGGGACGCTCAATCAAGACTGAGATTGTCAAGAGAGATTTGGATGTATAGGCGACCTGGTGAGCTAGAAAAGGAAGTGGTTTCTGTTAAAGTACTGCGTCGAGAAATCTGGGAACTATTTTAGTCAGCGGAATCAACGGAATCAGCCAGCAATCAGCCAATTACGATTCGCATTCCATGGATATTGTCAAGCAAAAAACTATCAAATCTTTCTAAAATATTTTGCAAACATCCAAGAATTGTTTAAAAAATCTTTAAATGTGGCGTTGCATTTTATACTAGCACTGAATTACAGTTATAAAGATGAATCTTATAATTTTAAAAATAATATCACAGCTGATCAAATATACAAATAGTAATTGTAGAGACAAGTGAAGATAGATGGATAAATTTGTGTCAATATTGCCAATTGACATTTTGGCGCCGAAAATAATTAATCTTTCGCGGAATATTTATCTTTTTTTAAATAGGTTCTCTTTATAGTTATAATTTTAGAAGCATATAAGTAGAACCACACCGCCTGCCATCTTAATTTTCTCACAAATATTACTATAAAGTAGTGAAAGTGAATAGCTGAATGGTTTGCTGAGATCATCATCTCGAGCAACTCTATCATTTAAAAACCGCAGTGATGCTGGATCCCCACTTGCCGATAGAAACGTGAATGCAATTTCACATTTTCCTAGCGTTTTCTACAAAAGCAGTTTTTTAAACACTTTTTTCAAAATTTGTTTCCTAACAATGTGTATGATGATTAATAAATAATTATGCATATTTGTGTCTGGTCTCGACAGTTCGCCTCTCGACTTATTTCTCTTGATTTCTCACAGTTTTGGAGTTTTTAGAATGCCAAGGTGAAATTAGCATTTGATTTCTACCTTAAGCATTAATGCGGTTACGAAAAAAACATGAAAGAGCAGCCGTCTAAGCGAGACAAGTGAATTGCTTCTGCTCATCATCGGTTGAATTCAAAAAAATATTATATAAATGCTAAAACAATTTAGGGAATGGCAGTGCCTTCTATGCCTTTATCAAACGTTATTTTTAAATCTAAAATCATCGTTATTCTGCGTTATTTTCCTAAAAATTTTTTCATTTCATCCAATGAAGCATTAATTTCGCATAACAAATTTAATTTATAATAAAGTACTTCCAGTTGTCCACGTATAATATACTTTTTAATTATTCCATGGTTTAAAAAAGCAACTAAAATGGATATATACCAATAAACTATTTATTTCAATCTGAACTATAGAAGTACCAAATTAAGCGATCCGTGTTGCTGTTATATTATTCCAAATAATCAGGAATAATTACTTAACAAAGATATAGAAGAATTTTTTAAAAAAATGAAAAAATTATCGAAAAAACTAAAGTTAGCATAACTAAAGTTAAAATTAAAATAAGCGAATGGCAGATAGGCATAAGTTACTCAGTACGGCCTCAGTATTTATTGATTTAATTCCTGTAAAACTATGGCCAGAAGAGAAAAAGAATCTCAAAAAATAAACCGCCTAGAGAACAATATGTTAAAACAATTCGCAATTCGTATCAGTGGTTATTGAAGTTGGTAAAAATCGTTTCAGTTAATCCCAGAAATAAATCAACTTCGATTGGTTCATTGATGACTTAAATCAATTAAAAAAAAAGAAAACAGGTAGAACATACCCATAAATTGGTTTATTGACTAAATTCCGTTATTTTAAACTTCTAAATCAAATGGCGATTCGTTAAAATATCAGAATATAGAATAAAAGTTAAATTTTTAGTATCAGTAAATCATGCTAAATGTACAAGAAAATTATTGGAGCCTAAACAATATGGACGTAAATATAAATGCATAAACATTTCTAATAATATATTTGCTAAATATCTAAGGCCGCAAACGCATAAAAAATTCTAAAAATAGACAAATATAACCTCAATGAACCTCATGACAATAAAAATAAAATGCACGACAATATTTATGATATTTTTTAAAAATTTTTCATAGATTTAATAACAGTAATATTACTTTAAGAAAGCTCGAAATCTTAAAAGAACGATAAAATAGATGGAAGCTCAGTTTTTGATCTAATTAAACTAGACTATTACCAATGTTTCTCCAAAAAAAATAACCCCCTGACAAATTTGATTAACAGTATCAGCATTTCTACAAAATATTTGTAAAATACCTTATAAAATGGTGAAATTTTGATCAAACTTTTAAATGAGCTTTTTTTCCCTCTTTTTTATGTCTTTTTTAATTTGGCGAACAGATTCTTTCATTTCACGTTTCATCCACAGAGGAAGTTTATGTTTGATTCCAATGTAATCCTAAATAAAAATGCTTTCATTTAATTTCATATAGTTACAAATGCAAATATAATATTTACCAAAATTATGCAATAACTACATCTTAGTGCAATTATTAACTGACCCTTGTATGAATAAGGTTCTGGTTCAGAATCATCAGTGAAATTAAATAAATGTCGATCTTAGAACTAAGAGATGTGAATAGAACTTTAGCTCAACTCAACTTTTCAATAAAATATGGAAATATGGAAAAGAAAAAAAATGATGGAAATAAAATGACAATAAAAAGTTGAAAATGAAGGGAAAAAAGATGCTCAACAGTTCAAACAGATCAAAAAAAAAGAAATTTAGTTCTATCTCATTCTTATAACTTCAATTATTTTGATTTAAAACGAGCAAATTTACTCACTTTCATAAAATTTTTTGCATCTTCAACTTTCATATTTGAACTAAGTAAAGAAATTTTAGAACGCATTGTGGTCCCAATATATAGAGCTGATTCAGCTAAAGTACCTGTCCAGGCGTATAAACGTCGTTTACCACGACCGACTGTTTCGCCAGCATAGATGGTAAAAGCTTGAATATCGCTAGTACTTAATACATGGCTATAACAATTTTCATTTATAGCAACTTTAGAAAAAGAAAAGGAAAAATAGAAATAATTTTTGATACTCCAAACAGCTGTATGAAATTTGATATGACGAATTATTTAAAAATGAAGTATTCAATTCCTTATTTACAGTTTATAACAATTATATATAAAATAAGCCAGAAAAAATTAAAAAGGAATTAATCTATATAAAAAAGAAAAAAAACAAATCTTACGTCCCACAGCAATATTCCTTAATTTCAAATTTGCTTCCAATGGAAATATCCCCAATTTGGATAATTCGCACAGTTCTATTAGCACCAAGGTCCTTAAATAAAATATTATCATTAGCAGTCATACTTGAATAATATCATAACAAACTGGTTTCTGAAAATTTTGAGTAAGTGACAGTAAATGGGGAATTGAAAAAATCACATTCCAATCAAACTTCTGTGGAAAATCATTTTGCGAAAATTCAATATTTTCAATAGAAACATTACGATCAGCAATTGTCTGACTGGAACTAATAATGTCATTTATGAGCAAATCAATTTCAGCGATCTAAAAGACTGATAAATAAATAATAATGGCCAGAAAAGATGACAAATAAATTAAATCAATTATTTTATTGAATAAAAAGAATAAAAAAAATTTTTTGGGAACTTATAAAAAAAATATTAAAATGGTTAATGCCAATAAAACATATATATATATATAAACCTCGTCCGGGGTTAAATCTCTATTAAGCGAACAATCAAATCGCAAATTTTCGGCAGAAATGAGAGACCCACACTGTTGAACACCTGTACCGCAAACTTTTTGAATCGCATAGCGCAATAAGTGGGTGGCTGTGTGATTGCGCATTAATGAAAGGCGACGTCCCTACAATGAAAAAAAGAAAAAAGGAAACTAAGATCTTCAAAAGAACTAAGAAAAAAAATATGGACTACAGACTTACGGCATCGGAATCGAATCAAAAATGAGAATACAACACGAAATTAAGAATATTTTTTAAATTTATAAAATCTTGAATATGGATCAATGCTTTAAATACAAAACAAACTAAAACACCTCTAGCTTACTTCATTAATTCGTTGATAAATCTCCATATTAACCGTAAGATCTGAATGCAATGTTGTGCCAATTAAGAAAACATAGTTTTTATGGCGCTGAACATCTTTTACGCTGAATACTGGTTGCTGAAAAAATTCATTAAGTAAGATCAAATGAAAAAATATTATATTATAAAATATTATAAAGAAATATTATAAAAATATTTATGAAATATTTCATAAAATTTAATAAATCTTCAATAAATTTAATAAATCTTGAATAAGAATACTGATAAATGAAGAAATACTTTTCTGCTTTTGCTTTTAATCTATCTAAATAATAAATAATAATAAATAATAGTTTATTATGTGATTTTAAAAAAATCTCTTGGCATGTTTAAAATACTTTACTCGATTTTTGTCGAAAAGAATGCCAGTATCAGAAAGCTGTCCGCCTTGTTCGGCAAAAAAATTGGTAACATCAACAACAATATAACCTTCTTTAGATACTGAAAGGCTGTTGCAAATCCTTCTATTCATATCGAAAATAGCTAATATTTTGCCACCAATTTCAGCAAAACCTAAAATACTTTTAAAAGAGGCGAAATAAAAATACAAATAATACAAAGATGTAAAAACAAAGAAATTTTCAAAATTTGTAATATAGATTTGTAATTGTAATTTGTAATAAATCTTGATAAGACCAACTATATTCTCCGCTGTTTGATCGAGAATAATTGTATTTAAACAAATCATTGGTGACTGGAATTTCTTGATTTGTAAGTTGGTTCGAACAGTCACTGACTACTGTTCGTCGCCTTTCGAAACTGGACTTTGACAAAGCCTAAGAGCTTATTTAAATAAATCGAACATTTAAATATTCATAGAAAAATACTGGTGCCTTAGTGGAATGCTGTTCGCATTTTGAAGCAATGATGCTGGAATTAATGCTGTACTCCTGACAACGGTAAGCCTATTAATCCGAATAATGCTAATCGCCGTTTCGCTTCGCTTTCTCTTATCAATTGATCTTTTGGGAAAATTTACCAGGTTTGCTAGCAATGGTGAACTCTTCAAAAAATGATGCAAATGATGCAAATGTACATATACAATTACCTGTGCTAAAGCTTTTTCTTTTTCAAAACCAACCATATCGACAATTAATCCTTTTTCTTCAGCCAATAATGAAGCCATTTCAATATTTACTCCTTCATTATGAAGATTCCAAGCAATACTGCCTGCAATTTCATAAATGAAATTTTATTTAAATTTTTAATTTTCAAAACAACGTCCCCTCAATCTACGACTCAAATAGGCCAGAAAATTGGCACATTAAAAATTCCAAATAATTATTTCCTGCACATCATCTTTTATTTTTTTTATTTTTTATTTCTTTATTTTTTATTTCTTTTATTTTCTAGAAGTACAAATAAATAGTAAATAGTAAGTAGCACAATAGGCCATTTAGTTAATTAAATAAACTATTATGAAAAAATGAAAATGAAACAAAATTATTACCAGGTAAAATAAGAGAGTTTTCAGGTAACTGACTGATCACACTATGAAATCTTTTTTCTCCTTCCTTACGTAACTTCCAAAATTGTTCTTCTTCTTCTTTAACAACTTTTTCAATAACTTCATCATTTTTCAGCATATCAGGGTAAGAGTTTTTCTGCATCAGAAAAAATCAGCTTTACATAAAAAAATTAATGCATTCAACAAAATAAACAAATAAACAAAATAAATAAAACAATAAAAGCAGATGCAAATCGATATCTCAATTTTTTAACGAATAAAAAAAGACTAATTGAAAAAAGCATGAAGCAAAAATTGAAAAAAAAATGGATAGAAATGAGGAAAAGATACCAAGTGATATATAAAAAAAGGCACAATATTAGATAGATGTCCTTGATCGGCCTTTAAAAATAAGTATGAAGCTCGAGCCGCACGTCGTAATAAACGTCGCAACACATTTCTATAAATATTGCACGAAAAGTGAAAGTTGTCACTCTTGGCACGTCAACTGAAAATTATGGACTGATATAAATTTTAAAAAATAAATAGCCACCAACCCTTGGCCTTTTACAGATGCTCGCACACCATCAGATATTAAAATACATGATGTTCGTAAATGATCAGCAATAATTCGATAAGCACTATCCTTGTTATTTAAATCATGTTCGCCAACGCGACCTTCATATAGTCCCACATTACTATACTGAATAACATAATTATTATTAATTATTATCAAATTAAATAAATATAGTAAATCGTTACAAAAAACATTGATAGTTAATTAAACATGGTGAATACAAAAGCTATTTGAGGTCGGCCTCTCCAGCCTCGGTTTTGCATTCGTGCTTTGGCAACATCAATTTATAAAAACAAATAAAATGAGTGGAAAATAACCTTTGAGACTTCCTCGAGAAGGGGAATAAAAATATCAGTATCATAGCTTGTAATAACATTTTGCATTACAGCCGTCATACGTTCAAAACCCAATCCACAATCTATGTGTTGACGTGGCAGTGGTTTCAATAATCCCGAAGGTTCCCTATTATTTGGATTAACGAATGTTCAAAAAATTATAATGGATTATAGTGGATTAAAAGTGGATGTGCTTCACTAATGAATTACCAGCTTCGCTATTAGAATGGAAATTGCCGAAGAATTTTTTTGGCTCGAATAATTGGCAAATGTTGATCGAATTATAATGGATTACAGTGGATAAAAACTAATCGAAGAGGACTGAACTTAAATTAAAATGTATATATATATATATATATATATATATATGATTCATGTATTTCAGAAAATACTTATTGAACTGCAAAAAAACCAAATTCCACAATTCAACAACAGATGATCCATTGATATTGACCGATGCTGAAGCATCATTAGAACCTTGAACGTCAATATGAATTTCTGAAGAAGGACCACATGGTCCACATTCTGCTATCTCCCAAAAGTTATGTTTCAATCCAAACGGTAATATTCGACCAGGATTAACACTTGAAGTAAGAACATAAATATTTTAAAAATATATATATAGGCAAAATATATTTCTATAGCCAAAACATTTTGGGTTATTCTTCAAAAAACAATGCTTTATTAAAAAAACAATATTAAAAAAAATTTAAATTTAAAATTTAAAAATTTAAAATTTTCAAAACTTTGAAATTTACCCAATTTTTTTCCAAATATCTCTGCATTCGTAATCCGGTGGCAAAGCATATTTATCGTTCCCAGCAAAATAAGTTATATATAATTTTTCGGGTGGCACTGACAATATTTTCGTTAAAAAATTCCAAGCAAAATAACAAGCTTCTTCCTGACATTTTAAAGCTTTAAAGATTATCATAGTATCAAAAATAAATAAGCTGACAAAATTCGTGCAAATAAATAAATATTCATTTTAAATGAAAAGTGTTCAAGAAATATCTTTAAAACAAGTTGCAGTAAAAATCTCCAAAAAAAACACTTTAAAATAATCGCCAAAAGACCAGTTGCCAAGCATTTCGAAAAAAGTGTGGTGCGTTAAATCACGACCAACATGTTCCCAATCATTATGCTTACCACCAACTCGAATACACCCTTGCGAATTCACTGCACGTTTTAAGCGACCCAATTCGCTATTTGCTTCAACTGCACCCAAAAATATTGGCCGAAACTAAAAGCAAATAAACAAAAAGAAGTAAAAAAACAAAAATAAATTAAATTAGGAGAATATAGCGACACGATTATTGAAAATTATCAAAAGTATTCAAGAGAAATTTGGGAAATAAAACTTTTAAAAATTTATAGACAATTTATGCTTCAGCTGACAAGCAAATTTTTATGAAAGGAGTAAACTTGTTGTTAAAAGCGAGAAAAGATGAAGACGGAACTCAGCCTGGTTTTCTTCCTTTTGGTTCACTAAGAAATAAAATCGTTGCATTCGTGCAAATTAAATCGACTGAATAATTGTGAACCTTTCTTTTTATCTTACATTACAGCAATACAGATTTGGAAAGTCTTTCATTACGCTTATTAAAAATCAATTTATTTACTAAAGAAGGAGAAATAAGAAAATAAAACCTGGTTCATGCCAGCATTTGTAAACGGCAGCGATGGATCATCGTGTGAAACAATTGACGACGGTTGCACATAAGTGTGATTTAACGATATAAAATACTCTAAAAATGATGAACGCAATTCGCTCGATGACATTTTCGTAAATAAATATCGGCGTGTCACTTGCTTTATTATTCCTCTATGCCTTTTCATTTTTACCTAAAAATAAAGAGAGGAAACGAGGAAATGCTGAATGCGAAAACGAAAGGAATCGCGTTTCCTCCCTGCAAATCCTTTACAGAGGGAGAAATCAATGAACGATGAATCCATTCGTGCTTTGAAACATTACAATCGCTCGTTCCCAAATTTTAGGCAAAACCTTTTTCGAGAATTCATTAAATTCTTTAAATTACTATTTAGAAAAAATTCTCCAGATCCCTAAAATTTCAAGTTATTTGAAAAAGAGAAAAGTTCAAGCTGCAAAAAATTCCACGAAGAATAAATAACACACATATATACATATAAAGACATATATACGAAAGGAAACGTAGGCACCACTCACTTAAATGAGAGTATCACGACTGTCCAAAACTAGCCGCGGCCGACAACTACGGATAAGGCTGCAAGTAAGCGAAAACATAATTATGATGAGTTGCGCAGATATTCGTCGAGAAGAAGTTCGTAGAGAGAGGAAATCACAATAATCTATTTTTTGAATACAGTTTGTTAAGATTCTTATTTTTATAAATTTAAATTTTTTACTGAAATTTTTATTTTTCTGAATTTAGCTTTTTATCGAACTTCCCTTAGTTCATATTTTTGTAAATTTCAGGTTTTGGCCGATGGCGGATTTGTTTAATAATAGTAACAATAATAATAATATTAATATTAATAATAATAATAATAACAATAATATTGGTTTTGTTGAAACGGACGAGGATTTTGCCGAAGACGATTTGTTTACAACAGACGACGAAAATATCGCAAATAGTTTGTTTTACTTTTACTTTTCCTTGCATTATCTCCTTATTTTCGCATTATTATAAAAATTTTATAAAAATAGTGTATTGGTGTATATCCGCAAACGAAGTGTCGCCTTACCCGCAGACTGTGAACGTATGCGACCGATTCGAAGGTCGTTTAATGAAAGGCCTTATTGCTATAAAGGAGAAAGAAAGCATAGTGCATGAACAGACGAAGCAACATCTCCTCGACCTCTGCTGTGAGCTGTGGCAGTAGCAAAAGCCAGATTTTATCCTTTATTTAAAGCAAAAGTCTGCAAAGAGCGCCGAAGATCGAAGTCGAAGCCTTTGTTGTTTCGCAGAAAACCGCAGAACAAAACGCAAAAAGCAGAAAATTTTATTGAGAATTCAATATAGGATTGGGCGTAAGACAAGGTGAAGTTTTAGTGAGATTTTTTTTATTCGACTTAAGAACGGTTTTTTGCATTTTGCGCTCCGGCGTGCCCTGTCACTTCAGCAAATATCTACCGTTAAGTAGTTCCGCATTGGCACTTTGGAGATGCTACCAAATGTTGAGTTATCTTGGTTAGCACTGACAGGCTTATTTGTCATGTCTTGATTTTACCAATTTAATAGGCTCAATTCTTTGCTTCGTCTCGCAAGTGTGGTCTGTTCATCAAGCGCGCCTAGCTTTGCCACTCACTTCGGTTGAATTAAAAATCCTATACCATTGTCTTCTTGTTGTTTAAAAACGTGAAGATTGTTTTCAGTATCGTTTTTTGGTATCCTCTGAATCATTAACGGTCGAACAGGCAAAACATTCTTATCGTAAATTTTGAAATCGTAGGATTGGAAATGAATTATTGAATACCATGGTTGTCATTGAAACTGTGCACGAAAAAATGTGCTTATCGTAATATTTCTGGACAAATTATTTAAATCAGCCTTCGCATTATTGATTAGAAGCATTTTAATAAGCGAAACTTTGGTATTTACAATATATTTTTCCATTAAATAAGGAAAATTAAATCAATTGTTACATCAATTGTTTCGCATTTTGCGCTATTTTCGATTTAGATAGCTTTTTTTGACCGCAGCCGAAACTGAAAGCCAAATTTGGCATTGCAGTCGAAGCCGAAGAGCCCTTCGATGCAGATTTATTATCAGCTGATTTATGAGATCTTTTGTTCTTTCACTTAACCTCACAGTCTCAAAGATCCGACAAATATTTTTCATAACAAGCTTTATATCACTTAGTTTAGTCTGTTAACTTCTTCATAGCATCTTATATCATTCCATACCTTTTATAATATGGAGCACTTGTCAGCACTTTTCTTGTAATAAGATCATTCTTCTGTCCCTCATGGTTTATTGAAATCAAAGGGTGTTGTTGCCGAATGGCGAAAAAAGCTGTAAATATGAGCAAGTCATCCGGATCGCAGGTACCAATAATAGAGTATCTCATAAATGAGAGGTACAATTTTATTATGAAATTAAAAACCATAAATCTTCCCGCCCATTTTAAATTAAATATAAGCTACAAAAAGATCATTTTTGGTCATTTTATGCTCCTATTAGGGAAACGATTGGGGAGCGGTCGATGAATGATGGGCATTTATATCTTATATTTGATTTTATTTGCTGTATTATTTCCTTGTACTAGGATAATTGTTTCGCTTTACTTTCTTGTGCATATTTGCGCTTCACTAAAGGTTTTAATTATCCAAGTTTGAGGGTTCGCAACGAGAAAAGTAAGAAGAGAACGCTGGCTCCAGAGTTTTATAACACTATGAAGAAATAAAAGTCCCGCATAACAGGAACGTTAAATCTACACAGAAAAAAAATAGTGGAGCGGATTCCCAAAAGGAATTTTTATAAAGGTAGAATATTGGAAGGAGGATCTCCGTGCTCCCAACGAAAATTTCGTAGTGCTAAGAGAGTATATTTTTTTTTCTGTAGTTCGGTTGTCATGTACTGTGCTTATTTAGCGCTGTATCCTTCCATATGGTTCATTACGCACTATTCAATTTATTGTGGTTAACTAGTATAATTGTTGTTACCTATTATTATGAATGATTATTATATATTACTAAATTATTATTAAAAATATTTTCTTCTAACGCAGACTTCTATAAAATTACGTAACATTTTTAAAACTCATTATTTCTTTTCAACTTGTCTCCCTTAACTCCACAAACCCCTCATGCTCCTTTTATATGCCAATTTCTTGATGTCATCATCCCCTCTTTAGCATTCGTTCAGGCTCCTTAACATTTTGCCATATCTCTCTTTCGCTAAAATATTTCTTTTTGCATTATATCTTGAATTTTGATTAATTTTTTATTAATCATTTCATTAATTATTAATTCATTCTACTCTTCAAACTTTTAGTTCCTCATTACGACAAGAGTTTACGGTTTTATTATACAGAATATACTGGAGGATTAAAGAAAAATATCACGAAAATTGGTATAAGAATTTTTGAGGGAATATAACGGAAGATAGGGAGATTAAGGATAAGGTAGAGTTTGAAGGGAAATGAGAATTGGTGAATGGGAATTTTATAAATGCATCTTAACCTGCTAATTGGTGATGGTATTAAGCGATATAAGGACATATTTTTGTTCTGTTTATTTTGCGACATTGATATTTTTTAAGAATGTTTTCACCTATATATAGCCATATTTATCACGCTTATCAAATTATTTAAAAATTCTACCGATTAGTAAAGCAGATCTTTTTACTGGTTCATTTTAATTTTCTTTTCAATCGTGCTGTTCTTTTCATTCGTCAGAATTCTTTTTTACATTTTCTTTATTTGTTTAGAAGTATTTGAAATCTGCGATGGAACACAATCATTTTTGGAACGTGATAATTTCGAAAAAGAACTCGGATATGCTGATGATGATCCATTCGCTGAAGATTTTTCTGATATAAGTCAGCATGATATTATCACTGTTATTGCTGATGGGGATCGAGTCGCACGGTTAGAGATTTTGTATATTTTATATATTATATATATTTTCAGATATATATAATATATTTTATTATATTTTATTATTTAATATATTTTCTTATTACCATCCAATATAATATATTTTCTTGTTGGTTTCGTCATTTTTTTTGCTGACTCTTCTTTTAGCGCACCATGTTTAGACAAACTCCAATGACCTGAAATCCAAAAGACTTTCAAGCGTCTCAGTCAGGTGCATTTAAAATTTTTGAAAGCTAGTCTTTTTTCTACTACCAAAGTTTACAAATTGACAGATTAATCGTAATAACCGTGTAAATGCATTTGGGGAGATAGTGCTGGAACAAAGGTGACCTAACCAGTGATTATGCTCTAGCACTGCCATTGTATGAACGTTGTACTTTGGACTGGAAAAATTTGATCACCATTTTGCTAACATTTTTACTTAAATTATTATATATGTAATTATTATATATTACAGACCAATATTGGTGATTTATGCATATCGGCTACCATCCAATAAATCTTTTGATCACCAAAAATTTCTCAGGTTTCTTTAAAGTTTTCTTTAAGTGATGTAGCTATATCAGTAACATTTCATCTTCATTTCATCAGTAGTAAATATCGAAGATCTTGAAAGTCTTCGAAAACAGATACATATTTCTTTTTTCCATATGAATTTCTTTATGAGCAGCATGGATTCTTTTATGTGAATAAATTCACTAGTTTTAGAATCTGCTGGGGACTATTACTATCATTATCATAAATTTGTCACTATTCTTAAATGATTCTATGACGAATAAATTTTCCGATTTGGTGAGATTTAAAAAATATCATTTTGATTGGTGATATGCTTTTTTTTTTCAGATTCTTGCAATTCACATTGGACAAAGTTGTAGAGCTTGATTATACAATTGTTTACTTTCATTATGGGCTGCGTAGTAATAATAAACCGCCTCTAAGATGGCTTGTACAAGCTTATTTAATTTTGGATCGGAAGTTTGTATTTCAGTTATATTTTTTGGCGGCTTATTTTTGACAAAATTTTATGTTATTTTCTCTATGTTATTGTCTAAAACTTTTCGTGAGAAATTAATTACTGCTTGCATTTAGATATAAGAAAAATTTAAAAGCGCTGTTCCTTGTTCATCCAACAAGATTCATTCGATTTGTTTGGGGAATGTTTAAGCCATTTATTTCAATAAAATTCGAACGAAAAGTGCATTACGTGAATTTTCTTCATGAACTTAACGTGTTTCTTCATGTGGAACAATTAAACCTTCCTCAACCTGTTTTAGAGTTCTCATTTTGTTCATTTAATCTTTTGATTTATTTATTATAATCACGGTACCCGATATTCACACGAATTTATATTAGCTAATCTTCTTTTAATACTAATTTATTAATTTTATTATTTCAGCCATGATTTGGCATTGCTTCAGTCATCAGATACCTTTTCAAATAATTCATCGTTTTCAAAATCTCCTTTAATACCTCCTCGTCCAACGCAACAATTCAACGTACCGTTAAGCTTGTATATTTTCCACTTTTAATTCAGTTTTTTTTTGATTTAGTGGCCTATTTTATTTTGATAAATGTATATTCTTTTACTTGATGTATTACTTGATGTACTTTTACTTAAATTTATTGAAATATGTTGGAGTTTAAAATGGGATTCTTCAATTCAGGATAATTGCAGTATATTATCGCATCATCCCGATTGCGACATACCCCCTATTGTCACCGATCTCATTTCTTTTTTGCGTGAATACTCTCTTGAGGTTGAAGGTCTTTTTCGCCGTTCAGCTGATGTTGCTTCAATAAAGCGATTACAAGAAAGAATCGATCGAGGTTGCATTTTTCTTTTTTTATTGTATTCGCCTATTGTAGTTTTTAAATTCATTCTGCAGTTTTATTTTGTTCATTTTGTTTTATTATTTCAGGAGAAAAAATAGATTTTTTAAATGAAGAACCTTATAAAAACAATGTTATTGGTGCTTCAATTGACGCATCTGTATTGCTCAAAACATTTCTTCGTTCATTGGGTGAACCAGTTATCACTAACGAATTGTATCCAAAATTGGCTGCTTTGGCAGGTTTACACTTTTTTTAAACCAGTTTATCGCTGACAATTTGTGGGGTAATTGGAGATTTTTTTATATTTTCTATTTTTAAGACATTCCTAAGGAAAACAAATTGGAAGCAATTTGTGAATTCGTAATGTTATTGCCATCAGAGAATCGGCTTCTGCTCAATACTGTTTGCCATTTTCTTAGAGAAGTTATTTTTTTGTTATTTTTTTGATGTTGATCTTGATTTAATTTTTTCATTTTTTTGTGGAATTTAAATTAAATTTAATGAGGTTTAAGTCAGATTTTTACTAATTTTTTCAGGTCGCAGCTCATAGTAAATTTAATTTGATGAATGCTAATAATCTTAGTGTTGTATTCGGACCCAATCTTACATGGCCTACTGACAAACAGGTTTGTTTTTTGAATTTAAATATTGTTTATTATCTGCGCTCTTATGCTTAAATTGCTCATTATCTGGTAAATTTCAATGCTATTCTTAAATATTTTTATTATAAGGTGCCTATATCGCAGTTGAACAATTTAAATAATTTCTGTTATCGCCTTATTGTCGACTATAATGTTGTTTTTGCTAATGCTTAATTGATTGGTATCTGCTGGTGAGTTTTTATTGCAACTGACGAGTATATATTGTGGTCTTCAATAAATTTTCGATAGTTAAATCAAAATTATATTTATCTTCAGTCATATTACATTTATCTTAGATGAGAAAAGGATGAGCTCAATTTTCTGTAAAAAAAAAGATCTTTATTTTTTCGTCTGTTTTTATTTTTTTAAATTTATTAAATTATTATTAATTTTTTAAAAAATTAAGAAAGAAGTATCATGGTGAAATGAAATGAATAAATTGATAAAAAATTTTTGATTTGTATTTGCAGTTTTTTAAATGGAATTTGTTGAGAGAATTTTTTCATTATTATTACGCAGTTCCAAAGTACAGTTGCTTGCTTACCATATTTAAATATGTTTGAATATGATTTTTTTAAAAATATATTTAAAACGATTTCTAAATGTTTAATGACCAAATCAGTAGTGAATATTATTTGTCATTTATTATTTATTTATCATTCTTGCCGGTTTTCCATTAGTTTATTCATGTTTTTTTTTCTATTTTTTATTGGTTCATTATTAAACTTCTATATTTTTTTATGAATAATAAAAAATATTTCTTGTTTTTCTTTATAATTGATTTTTATAGTACGGACAATTGTAGATTTCATTAATTTCAGTCATTTAGACCATAAATCTTTTCATGTTAATTTTTTGATTATTTGCATGGCTCCTTCATTCCTTGTCCTTTTTTCTTTTTCTTTTAATTTTTTGTAAAGTTTGCATTTCGAACTGCTTCTGCTATGCATTTGCATGACTCTCTCGACTAATGTGAGGCATTTTAAAGAAACTTTATTATATCATGTTTTTTGCCAAGTTTTTTTGTTTTATCAACACTCATAAAATTATTCAGTGGAATTATAACTGAGGTAAGCATGGAATTATAATTGAGGTAAGATTTAAGATCGATTTTAAAATTATATAAGCAATAAGTGTAGTTAGCCTACAGAAACTGAATTTTGGCTCATTAAATTTCTTCTTCTTCTTCTTCTTTCTTGTAGAACAATATTCAATATGTGCTGTGAATTATGAAAACAGTGATGTTTTAAAATACTTTGTAAATTATAATTTATACATATTAGACAAATTTTCTATCAGTTATCGGCTACCTAGACATGCATGGCAGGTATTAAGCCGAAGTATATATGTAAGCACATGTAATCTTCGAAAGTTTGATTATTGTTCGAAAATGCTCATAGATTTCAATCAAAATAAGTTGAATATGTGCATTGTGCTTATTTGCAATATTGTGTTGGTAAAAATTAAAATTAAAATATGTCTTCTGGCATTGAATGAATTAAATGAATTAAAGTTGCTTTCTGGGTTGCAAATACTTGTTTTATCTCCAATCGAGATGCGTACTATATGGCAGCTTTCTCGATCAACGATTTATTTGATCAGTAAATACCTTCTCTAGACTCGATTCATTTTTTATTGAAAAAATTCACTATTGGAAATGGGAAGAGCTGAATTGAATAAAAGAAAAAATGAAAATTTGATATAATAGATATATTCTCCTAGATTATTTTAAGGAAAAATAGTTGGTTCGTGCGTTTATTTACGGTTCATTAGCTTAGTTGCAAAGAACGGCTACAAGAAATTTTGGCCGCCAGGTCACTTGACAACAGAAGAGCAGCCAGGTCGCCACCCTGACATTTTCAGGGACTTTTTTAAATTGCAGGTTCGTTCCTATTGCGCCGTGCACAACTGAATCCTCGACGTTCAGTCACTAAAACTAAATATGATGAAAAATTATAAGTGAAATTGAAAATTCAATTCAATTCTTTTTGGCGATCGAATTCTATGAAAAAATTAAAGCATTCAAAGATTTCGCGAATCATTGTGTAAATAATTGTGATGGAACGATTCAAGAAAAGTGCTTCTTTCATCGCAGAATTAGTGATATGTTTGCTGCACTGTTATCCCTAGGAAATCTCTTGGATATCGGCCAATGGAAACTTGTTTTTGGCCCGAAAAGTTGGGTTTTTTTGAGCCGCCGCGGATCTCAAACGTTTCCATTTTCGAAATTAAGCTGGAAATAACTATTTCAAATAATTGCTGCTGCTTCCTCATTTATTGTTTATTAGATGGACTCATTGCTTTAAAACAGCTTATTTTTGGTTTGATTAGCTCCGTTGGAAAAGGGGTTCGGGCGAGTTCTTCCCAAATGTTTTCACTCTCACTAGGTTTCGCTCTTCCCTGGAGTTTTGTCAACGAAGTTAAACCTAGCTGTCCTGAGCGAAAATCTAGATAAAAAATCAGTGTGTCTTCCAGCGCACGGCATTTTTTGTCTTACTCTACTGGATTCCAGGATGAAGGGACAGCTAGGTTTCTGTCCGATATCGGTATTATATTATATTTTAGCGCAAATAATCGAATAATACTACACTTTTCTTTTGTGTTTGTTAATTAATCGCATTCCATGTCGTGAAATTTATGCTAAATGGTTTTCAAATTGCCTAAAATTTTCTAGTTATATTTCTGAAAAAACCAATAATCTTTTAAAAGGGCGCTTTTATGGTGAGTGTGTGCAGGTTCTAAATTCCCTTCTCATCTCTTGCGGTTGGTTTGGCTTTTTCTTACCCTCAGATTCTCTATCAGAGGCCTAAGAGTTTGAGGCTTGGCAATATCCTAGTATAAAAGTGTATCCTTATGGCTAAAGATCTTTAATATTGTTCCTAGATTCTACTGGAGCGACTTTTCTAACTAAGCGGTTACGGCTCCGAGTTATTTCTCTAATTTTTCATGTTTTTTGCTTACGTATATATCGTTTGCTATATCTATCACCACCTTCTTTTCTGATTTTTGTATATACCACATTATCTGGTTCGTTGACGAGTATTTTTTTGTCTGTCTGGATGGAGAAGTCATACAGTTTTATATGGAATCTTCCATATGGTCTCGTGGCGAATCTAGCCCATATGCTGTGGACAGTGGCGTCAGCTTGGTCATGCTGTTCACTGTATGTATCTGTTTTTGCCAGCATCTTACATCCTGTTACTATATGCTGGGCAGTGTCTGAGGCTTTTTTGTTCAGTCTGGATCCTTTCTAGTCCTGCTTCGTGGATCTGATGGTTGATACTTTTTCTTGCATTGCTATTATCAATGTGCAATTTTTAAGTCTAGCTTTCTCCAACTACTAGTAGAATTTCTTATTGTTGGCCACCCCAGCTATTTGTCAATAGATAAATTCCACATAGGGTCTTTGCCATGGTGCATACTTTCTATGTTTGGTCTTCTAATGTTTGCTAATGCTTCAGACATTCCCTTATTAGCTCATTCTACCATCTTATTCCTGATATATTCTTGAATGTTTCGGATTTCTTTCAAAATGGTAGTTTTGACACTCCCAAATCCAGATCACCAAATCTCAGTTCACTCTCCTGTACATCTTTGGGTGGAAATTTCCCTGCATTGCGAGGATTTTGCGAGAGTCTTCACATCGGCAGCCTCCATATCTTCCTTTGTCCATCTTATTATGCTATTTATCAGGGCGTATATGTTTATGGCGTGGATTTTGTTTTTTTCCATTGAGCTAGACCTTCAAAACCTATCTTATTCGTTAGTAGTATTTGGATGTCGCTCTTCCCTATCTCATGGTTTTTGCAACTTTGGGGTACGAAAGTGATTATAGCTGGTTTGTGTCTATTATTTGATCCCTGTCAGTTTTAATCAATTTTCTTCTCTTCACGATCATCTCCAATCTGAATCGTATCTCAGTGTCTTCAGTCTAGATTTGTAGATTAGTGTTAGATGAATGAGTGAGTCAATGAGACTTAACAAATAATCAACATACATATTTCATACATACATATTTCGCCCTCTGTGGGTGATGTGGGTTCTTCTCAACCTCTACCAGAGGCATCGGAGACTGAGGCAAAGCAGATAAGCTTTTAGAGGATCTCACTTAAGGAAAGGCAGAGAGGATTGGCTGCGATTCGAACCGTTGTTACATTCCATATTAATCGCCCACCACCCACCTTTCTTATTTCTCTCCTATCGAATTGCTTTAGCAGAACCTTACTACAGTATTTAAAAATGACATTTTTATCGCTATTTCCACTGTATAAAAACATTAAAGCTCTTAACGACACAAATTTTTCCATTCATTTTAGATTAAATAAGTTGAATTCTTTTTCTTCCATTATTTTCTTTACCAGCTTTTCTTTTTTCCCTAATAATTTGGAATGTATTGAATATATTCTAAAATATTTGACACAAATAAAGCATGCATAGCGCAATATTTCTCGTTCTCCTGGTGCCATATTGAAAAAGGTCGGGAAGTTTAAAAGGTTAAAGGTTAAACTTTAAAAGCCCCAAACCACAAAAGCGACGATCACCATTGAATGTTTGATTGATTTTTGCAATATTTTATAATATCTTGAAATTTTCGAAGTTTTAGGTGAAAATTTTTTTCTCGATATTTGTCAACGATAAGAAATGCAATCTTCCATCACCCATCGATTGTCATCCAACGCAATTTGTTTTAAACTGCAAACAAGAATTTTCAGCAAGAATTTATTTATATTATCCTTTTTTTCCATTTCTTAATATTTAACCATCGCATTATTCACAAGTCTTTAATTTTCCTTTCTCCTTTTTCCTCTCCTTTCCCTTCCTCTCCAACTCCTCTCCATCCTTCCTCATTATCTCCCTCTTCTTTTCACTTCATTTTCAAGCTTGTCTATATTATCTGTTTTAAATTAATATCCTATATGGTAGCTGAAAGACATTTTTAAAAAAAAGAATAAGGAAATTTTTTATAAACATTGGTAACTTAAAGCCAAAAGAACATAGCTGCTTGCTGCTAACGAGAATGTTTTCTTCAGTAATTCTTTAGTGATTAGGAGAGAATAGGAGAATATATATTTCGACTGGATCAGTCAGTCAGTCTCCCTGCTATGGATTTATCAGTAGTTCTATATGCGACTTTCTGGCGAGATCTTATCCTAAGAGCCACTCGAGTTAGTCAAACTAGAAATGTTGAATGCTGTTAGAAAAAGAGCTTTTCCTTCATATATTAATATATACCTGTTATACGAGCTCGATTATAATTTTTTCTCGTTTCTTTCAAAAAAATTTTTTTTCAGAAAATTTCGACAGTTAAAGTTACCAATTAATTTCCGCGTTGAAAAATTAATGAAACTAATTAAATGAAAATAGGGGTAGCCGAGTGAATGGCAACTCAAACTGTCGTGAGAAGTAAGGGAGGAATCGGTCAGCTTATATCCCCAGCGTGAGTAAACCAGTTTTAAAAATTCCGATGCAAATCGTGTGACATACCGAGACCTTTGCCCCTGCCAAGTGGTAATTAAACGAAAAGCTTCCATTTTATTAATTTAGTGAAAATAAATACAATAAATAATCAGATAAATTTTTGAGAATTTTAGGTGTTTTCAAATTTTTTATTCAAATTTAAAACGGTAAATAAAAAGCGGCTTTAAAATTTCCTATAACACAACATATTTAAAATTTTACAAATCGTTTAAAAGATGTTTAAAATGCTTCTTGCGAATTGCTCACACGCTTTGATTATACACTACTCTTAGTTTGGGATCTGCAAACCCCATGGGAATCCATGGTCTCCGATACGTTTCCACCCTATTCTGCACTTCGTTCAACCATGAATGTAAGTTAGAATTCATGTGTAAATACATGCATTTTTAACGCCAGCACAAATCACTGTTACTTTCACTTTTTCTCTTATTTTACTCTTATTTTATTTCATTTAAAGAAATTATTCGAAGAGATTCCATAGGCTTTATCATATTAAAAAATCCATGGTTCACGATGATTTTAATTAAATAATTAATTTCACAAGTAAATAACCAGTTTAGCCAGATTTTAGTTAAATTCTATTGAAGATTAAATTTTGTAAAAGACATTCTCGATTTATTCTTGAAAATATTTCGTTGAAAATGCCATTACTGAATAAATAAATAAATAAATATATATATATATATATATATATATATATATGCTGTTAAGAGCATCTATATTTTTAATAACGAGTAATATAATGAGGATACAGAGTTGCTGGAGTTTATCGCAAAAATTTGATTCTCGTTTCTGGTTGTAGTAAATCTGTCATTAAGAAAAGTCCGGGTGGCGTTGGCGATTCACTTGTACTTCTGTTGCCAAACTGTGTCGCAAAAATTTCCCATCGTACTAATAGCCAGTGGAATGAGCCTAACCAGAAATGGCAGGTGCTAACCATTTATTTACTTACTTTATATTTAGGAAAAACAATGAAAGAGTTATGTTTCCGTTGTAAAAGGCCAACTTATTTCAATGATAAAGTTGGGCCGCTCAAAGATGGTGTTTTGTTTCATAAGGTAAAGTTCGTTCTCGTATTTAATTTGCTATTTTTAAGACGCTGTCAAAGGATTCCTTCCTTTTTTCAGTTCAACTCATATCATTCCGAATATTTATTAAAGAAATAAAAAAATGTTCTGAATAACCCACTGTTCAAATTTCTCTATTCTAGGGGTGCTTTAAATGTTGGATTTGCGGATCTCGTTTGTCATTGAAAACATACCACAATAACCGAAATGACACGCAAGATTTGGAGGTGCGAAAAATTTCTCATCTTCAAAAACAAGGACCCAAATGCAATGCCATAATGGCCGAATTGTTTGTTGCATGCAGAAAACCTCGATTTTTATTTTATATCTCTGCCTTGTTATGATCATCAAGAACCAAGAAAACGTCGCATTATAATTTGATATCAGTTTTGCATAATGTAAAAATTTTAGGTATATTGTGCTGGACATGTGCCTACACCAGGTCCTCACGATCCAATACCACACCGATCAAATCTTCTTTGCAGTCCTAAGACAAGAGGTGATTATCCATATAATTTAATGAGACCAGCTGGTCCATGATGATACCAAAATTTGGAAAATTTATATCTAAACAGTATTTTCGTACCATACATATATAAATACCAGATATATCAATATATGAAGTTTATTCAATTCTATAAAGTTTTTTATTTAAATATATAATATATTACCAAATGAAAATATGACAGGAAATTATCTTATTCCTAAAAAAGAACCAGAAATTCAGATTCAGATAGTGTCTGGATTAAAAATTTCAATCCAGTATCCATCTGGATCTTCGATGAAAGCGAGTCCTTTCATACGACCATCATCTGGTTTCTTAACAAATTTAACACCCATTTTTTCAAAACGCTCACAGGCAACATAAACATCAGGAACAGCAATACCAATATGACCAAAACCACGAGGCTCTTTATTACCGTTATGATAACTGAATTCCACATCTTCTTCCGTGCCCCAGTTGCTAAAAAAATAAAAAAAATAAAATTTTGCGAATTTTGCGAATAAAATTAAAATTTGGAAAATTTATATCTAAACAGTATTTTCGTACTATACATATATAAATATCAAATATAGCAATATAATAAGTATTATGTATATATATATAAATATTAGATATAGCAATAAAGTAAGTACAATATATAAAATATATAAAAGAAATAAATAATAAATCTCAAAAATTAACTATGAATTTTTCTCAAAAATTCAAAAAATAAAATAAATAAAAAATTAAAAAAATTTTTTTAAATTTCCAGCAAAACAAGATTTTGTCATTTCTACATATTTTTCTACTATATTTCTACTATATTTTTCTGAATGGCAAGAATGAAATTTCACTTCAAAAGTTCCTTTATAACTTTTTTTTTTGAAAAATAATGGCGAAAGAACTATTGTAAAATATAGTTCAATATATTTATTATTTCGAATAATATAACTGGTTTCTTAACAAATTTAACACCCATTTTTTCAAAACGCTCACAGGCAACATAAACATGTACAGCAATACCAATATGACCAAAACCATGAGGTTCTTTATTACCGTTATGATAACTGAATTCCACATCTTCTTCCGTGTATAACTGAAATCCGATAAAAGAACGTACTGAGTTAATTCAATTGTTGGATAGGTGGATAAAGCATAGTGTTTGCGTTCTATATCATCTTCTGGTATTTCTGAGCGAGGTTTATATCCAACGAAATAGAGAGAAAATTTCGCTTGTTCAAAATCCATTCTTTTTAATAGTCTAAAAAGCCAAAAAAAGTGTAAAATTTAAAAAGGAGATGATTCAACATAGAATAAATGTGAAATCAACATCCATCAACATCAACATTACTATAAACTTGTAAAGTATAAAAAAGAACCTCATCCCCAAGATATCACAATAGAAAGGTAATGATTTTCGTGGATCTTTTATGCGAAGCATAGTTTGTTGGAAATAAAAATGTTTTGTTTCCACAGGTTGTTCAGCATTTAAATATCTGTCCTGTAATAAATAAAACGTTAAATATAACTATAATTTATAAAGAAATGAGCCGCCATTATTAACAATTTGTGCTTCTAAATATTACTAAATATTGTAAATTTCCAACATTTAATGCATATTTGATTCAATTATGGCATGGTTTTTCCAACTATAGAAAAAAATAAATGCGTTCAGCATTCAGATGAAAAAGGAAGTGAAAAAATATACTTCACTAATTCCCCCATGGATTTTTTCTCCTTCCTGCGTAACTGGCTTATTTTTATGAACAGTCCCCCCGCATCTTTGAATATTCGGTTGTAGCATTCTAAAAATGAAAAGATTTTTAGTAAGGAACTCCAGAAGATGATTTGTAAAAGATGGTGTAATAAAACATAGAACATCTAACAAAACAAATAATGATAAACAAATAATAACAATCTTTCAAAGACTTATTGAATTTGATTCAACTTTATAGACTCATTTTGGTGGACTTCTAGCCTGGCTATTCACATTAACTAATAAAACTGGATTCTTGCTCAAAAAATAAATAATCTTGTAACCAATGCAGATGGCATTAAAAGCAATATCACGATATCACGTGAAAATAAAAAATAATCGAGAAACATATAAGACATTACAGTGATTGTATAATTAAGCAACCAAGTCATGTGCGTGACACCACTTAAGGCTCAATTAGCAATAAGGAAATTTATGGTAATGATAACAATGACTAAAGCAAAAGAATAGAGCGAGATCTGATGGAGCAATAATGGAATACAAGTTTCAAATGAAGAAGAGTATTAGGTAATAATCCAGTTAGTAATATAGGATGTTCCGAGGAAATTGTTGTTAAGTTAGGGGACGTTACTATTTATTCGTCAGTAAGGATCTATAGAAATGAAGATGAGAATAACTGGATCTTACTGGATTTTAGACAGTCAGAATAATTTAGATTGAGACTGGAAAGAACATTTGGGAAATTTGGGAAAAATTTGGGAAAAAATAGATGATTATTTTTAAAAGCAGTATAATAAAATTTTTTAAAAAACAATAAAAATAAGAACAATGGTAAACAAAAGGACAATGTAAATTCATTCTAATATCAAGGCTGACTACTGTACTGCGCTTGCAGATTTAATGAAGCTTTATGAGAATAAAATGGTGTCGGACATTTTAAGAGGCTACACAGTTGCGTCTGATAGTAAAGCACTCAAAATTTTTACCAATGTATTATGGCAAAAGAATACAGCGCGAGAGGAAGTATCTCAGATCTCTTGATTTTTTACGAAATAAATTCTAGGAGGCACCAGTGGTTATAACACGGGAGCTCCAGATTTCGCATTGTTTTCACCCCTGATACCACTATTCCTAGTATTTCTATTAGTACTTTGTAAATAATTTGCAAATACATTTGTGGCAAAAGTTAACTACGAGGTTTAGCGGAGACGTAAATAAGAATGGGGGTTAATGATGATAAGGAAGAGAATAAAGTGACAAAGGATGGTCGGGAGATATTTGGTAGAGTTTGGGAAGAATTTTTACAAATAAATGCGATGTTTTAGAAGCACCAAAGAGAGTTTCCGGCCGAGGGTTTTGAAAACATTTTAGGAACCCATGTGATCAAGCTAAAAAAAACGATGAAGATTTTTGGCAAGAGGAGAGTTCGACGAGGATGCCAAAGAGAATTGCGAGGATTTTGGTAATATATCGGGTTGCAATAAGTTTTAAGGAAACTATCGGATGAATGCAATGGTTTATTGGGGAATTCAAATAGCGTGATGAGATTTATGGAAGTATTATTAATGGGGTGTAGCAGAAAAAATACAGCGACAGAGTATGAGAAATTAAGAAAAATTAGAGTATAAGAAATATCTTTCGAGGGTGGGAAGGGATATAAAAGCTTCTGAAGATGAGGAACTTATTAGGGCCCATGAAAATAGCACCTATAATTGAAGGTAAAAAAGGTTATTGGGACGGAACGAGTTTTAATATAACTTAGGGTGTTCTAAAAGAGGATTTATATTTGGAAATTCTCACGAAAAGTGGCAGATTTTTGGAGGATATAGAAAATTTTTTTCCGGACACAAATATATAAAAAATTACTGCTTATAACTGAAAGGGATCTATATGAAAAAAGATAAAATAGTAAACCGTACTTGCCCAAGTTGAATCAGGATTAATTTCACTCTGTGCAACAACGTAAGCAACTGCAAACAGGCAAAAACAGCCACTCACCATCCACCACTGAAATCTTCAAAATATGAAAAAATAGAGTGATTTACTTTTCTGTGATTTAAAATGATAGCTCTGAGGCCTTTCATGCGATGAAACTCACAATAAATTGCTGACGTTTTGATGAAACCATTTTTCTCTTTTGTTACCCAAGAAAATATATGAAAATGATTAAAAGCTTGAAAAAAATTTCGATTTCAAATAATCGCAACTTTCTCCTTCTTCTAACGACATATTTTGGCTGCCAGAGAAATGAATTACAAGAAGCGCACAAGATTAAATAAGTTTCCATAATTTAAAAATTTGTTGAAACTGCGGGAAAATCATTTGAATAAATTTATGTAAGCAGCAAAAAATCAAAATTACAAACCTCCCAAAATTTAAGCTGTCGACCGCCCGCTGGTAATTTCCAATATCTTCGTTCTCTCCAAAATGAATTTTCACCTGAACCAATAATAACGCTTCTAATAATCGAAAATCTCATAAAATATTTCAGTTCTCACAATCTGTGCAATTAATGAAATATTCAAAAAGTTAATGATTTAATCAATAAATGGAGTAAATAAGTATAATTAAGCAGATTGTCAGTGGGTTGTTGTTCAATTCTGAGCCGATGTTGAGGTTCTATTCCCCGCAAGAGGAAATCTCAAAAATCCAGGTGATGCTGGCGATATCTGTATTTCTATCGCCAAGGGACTCCCTGGCATATTTATCCAGTGCGACGAGCCAGCGGAGCGATGGCTTTAACCAGTAATGGTGAGGACTTTTAAAAAAAATTGAGCAGATAGACTGCTTCGCTGTCCTTCCACTTTTGAGGAATGAATAATACTAATCAAATACTACAACATACTTATTTCATACTTAGGCAGACAAATGAATCAGTAGTAACTCAACTGAATTTTTCCTCCTTAAATCAAATCGATAAATGGATTTTTGCAAATTTAATAAAAAAAGACATGGAAAATTAAGGAGCAATCATTTGACTTATCGATTTTCACAGAGAAAATTTCAGCTCTGGTTGGCCACAATTAGTTCCAACTGGTTCCGCTCACGAAGCCCCCAGAAATCTTTTTGTCGCAGTCACTTGGGAATGGAAATAGAATCTTCAGCTCTTCGACTTCTTCTTTACGATTTTATATTCACTCGCATAAAGAGTCAAAAACTTCTGCAAAACCTCAGCCAAGGTCAAACCCAGTATTATTGATAAAAATAAAAAGGCTGTGATTTAACTTAAAGAACAAAAAGTCGGCCTCTCGAATGCGGACGCCTGCGGTGAAACTTCAGATAAGCTAAGCTACAAATAGATTGGCACTAATTTACATCTGAATAATTTGGTCTATTTGCACCAAATTTTTTGTTGTTCTGTTCGTGTTCTCTTCCATAGTTGTATTATTTTTTCTCTTCCAGTAATCGGCACTGTTACTGGTTAGTGCCATTGGCTGCGTCAACTAAATGGGTCATCTGTTGATTCTATCTGAGAATAAACAGGATGTTTCTCTTTTTTCTTTGGGCTACTTCTTTGGGCTCATTTAAAATGGTATCTGCTCAAGTCTTGGTTGGGACTCCCCATTTTTTACGCTTTCCACTATTTAGCATATCGAATATACGTCAATTCCTCTTATGGGCAGGGAAAAACATCATGCCTAATCGGCGTAAATGGCAGAAAAATTCCAATTCCTCCACTAATTCAGAGCAATATACAAGGATAATACAGCCGAGTGGCTAGTGGTTGAGAATACCTTACTGAAAGTAAAGTTTGGTTTCTGCCTTTAGCAAGAGTAAACCTTTTATCAAAAATTCTGGCTAAAATTTCAAACCGTATTAACAGCCAGCGGAGCCAAGCTAACCAGAAATGGTCGGCGCTGACTAGTTTTTTTGACAAAAATTCGGTGAGTTTAAAGTTTTTTTATATCATATTGAGCATCTATCTTTAGAAAGGAAAAAATATGAAAAAAGGTTCGATATTTTTAAATTTTTTATATCCATGAAAATATCAATCGTATAAATATTCATAAACAATATCATTGGTATAAAAAATTTTAGTATGGTCGGTAATATCCAGGTGGTGGCATACGATGGTAATCAACAGCCAGGTTGTAGTAGCCAGTTGGGTCACTTGCTATATATGGGGCAGCAATGAACGATTGTCGAGATGATGTTACTCGACTAACCGGCGATGGAAGTGATGCTTCTTCATGTTGTTGTGATGCTGCTTTCGATGCAACCTAAAATATATTGATCAACATGTTTTTGATTCTGAATTTTCTATCGAGAAAATTAGTCGACGGGTTGGAAAGAAAGTATTTTGACCTTATTGAACCATTCTTGATAAGTAGTTTCACCGACACCTTTAGGACTTTCATCTGTTGTATTTGGTGAACCTTTGCCATTTTGTGATGCTGTTGTTGCCTGCGAAAATTGACGGCCATGAGCAGTTGTTTGATAGGCAGCATTATCATACCCCTTTTTATCATTCGTCGTATTTACTGGATTTTGCAATGAAATTGTAAATTATAATTTAAATATTTATAGGGCTAAAATCCGAAGATTCACTCTTTAATTGAAATTTAATTTTTTGCTAGCTTCGCTGCCTCAACGGTTGTGTAATATAAAAAATGCGGTGAGTAATTTTTAGTGAATCACGTGGAGGTGAAATTAGAGATGGTTCTTCTAGATTTTATAACTGGTTTAACCATTCGCTTATACTATGCTTCCTTTTCTTTAATGCGTTATTAGTGTTAAAAATTTCTTTCATTTTAATATTTCAATAAATTCTCAAAAAATATTCTACCGTGGATTATAGATTTCATTATGCCATTCAGTCATTTTCTCAATAAAATACGGTTGGCAAATATTTCATTCGAGGTATAAAATGAAGATAAAATCAATTAGAGGAGAACGTTTTTTAGAAAATGTTCCTTAGCAGAGATAGCGGTGGTTAGCAGTATTTCACTTTTAATGAGATTTACCCCTACTGAGCTACAAATCGTCATATTATTATTTTCGAACAACGTGAGTCTTTAATAAACCTTGATCGTAGGAAAACTCACAGGCATTATGGTAACCACAGCCATTATTTGGGATAATTGGATAATCTATCTGAAAATGCAATAATATGCATTTAAAAAGGAAATTCTTTTATTCATTCGTAATAAATAATGTCGATTTGTTTTAAAGGACATGAAGCTCACATATGGAGTAAACTTTTTTTGTCTCGATCTGTTAATTATGCAACATATTAGGAATGTGGCCGATGCAAATAAGATTAGCCCACTACCAATAATAAGCCAACTATATAATTCTTCCATTTTTTTTGGCTCTGAAATAAATTATTATAAAATTATCTAACAAATAATGAAATTTTTATATTTATTTTTTCTGATTTTTATGGTTTGGTAATATTGGTGTCTGAAAAATATGGTTTGACGAGTCCTTTTAACAGTATTGTTTCGTGAATTAGCAAGGCTACTCAACTCGTCAAAACTTATTAGATCAAAACTTATTTCATCAGCAGTCTCGACTCGCTGTCTCCGCTGAGCTTCTCTTTTTCGTCATAGAATCTCTTATTCTAGTAGACATTAGCGAGTCCGCAGAAGCGAATGCTAATCAAACCAACGCCACCTTTTCCAAGTGAAAATACAGTTAAAATCATCGTCTTCGCCTCACCAAATCATCATATATCGAATATTTTTTGAAATTCTCAAGTATATAAACAATTTATTGTCGCGCTAACCAAATTGAATTTTGCTTGTTTTTATTGTAGAAGGATCGAACGAAAGATTTTCCACAGAACCACGGAGTGCGTGCTAAATTTTGCCTTTAATATATAAGAATATAAATTTTAAATCGAATTTGTAGTAGCAGTTTGTCAACTGGCGCAATAAAAGGCCAATTATGAGAACATAATGAGAAAATAAACTTCTTCGAGAAGGGAGTTGATCTTAGCAGCTGATGGCGAGGCATCTGTATCGCTGGCTAACATTACATGAGCCATCACACTTCCTTCACTGCAAAGCAATTTTTGAATCCCATTTTAAATTTTGTTAAATTCATAAATAATATTGTGATTAAAGGCTACTTCGAAAAATGTACATCGCTTTCGGCTACTTCTTGTATAAAAAAAGTAACCTGAATTTAATAATCTGAGCGACCTTCAGGTGCGGCCATACTGGTGCTAATATCTTATTTATCTGTAATTTATATAATGACCGTATTATAATGAAAGATTTTCAGAAATGGGAATCAGAAATAAAGCAGATGCCTAAGAAGGAAACATGATTATATGAATCTATAGAAGTATGCGAAAATAATATTCCTTATCCAAATATCAATTTTTGATACGTCCACCTGCTTTATGAACCTTATTATTTTACTTCAGGACCATAAGCATTTTTCGTTGAATTTTTAAAACTCACAGCTCTTGTGACATCATTTGACAATGTCTGAAACTGTTCCGACGTTTTATCCAGTAATGCTTCGTCCCATAAACGATTTAAAATTTTCACTGTCACATTATATGTTGCCTAAGAACAGTTGAAGAGTTTGCATTTTTAGGTTCATTTTGTTAATTTTGTTACCACCTACTTGATTCAGTGCTAAAATAAATAAATAAAATTTAAATATAATTTCAGTCTAACTTAATACTTTTGAAAATGAAGGTGATTCTTCAAATGCTTTTGTAATCGAAGTATTTCCTAAAACTTTTTTGATTAGTATATTTGGTTTTGACGAGCAAAAACTGAGACAAATCCTTCGACTAGATGCCTTCGGTGTTTTGAAAAGTTTTCCTATCGTGTTTGTGCCTAAAAATTTATAAAAATTTGAATAAATAATATTTTAAATCCTAAATTATGCGGGAAATAATTGCATTTGTTTGACAGCTAGTATTTTTATTTATTCTTAAAACATTATTAGAGAATCACTATGTGGTTGAGTTATACGTTATCTCCGGTGAGAGGGGGCTGTGGAATCGAGTTCTTCTGATCTTCAACACTTGTCAATAAAGATGAAATCTAGGTGATTGGCAGAGATCTATCTGAAATGCCATCTTCAAAGGAGCAGTTCAAACCAGAAATGGTGCATGCTTTCAGAAGAGATAATTCGCACAGTGATCAACCAATTTTTTTCTCTTCTTTCAATCTTAAATTTCTTAAATTTCACTGTTCTAAAAAATCTTCAAGGGAAATAAATAACCTCTTTGAAGTTCTCCACCACTCGTTGGGTAAAGAAAATAGAGGCATTGATTCAATGATAAATTGTTTTCATCATCTGAGAATAAATTTCTCGAAAAATTAGCTTCAACAAATCCTTTACTATATATGGATCTGACATCGAAAAGATCTTGATTTGCATCGATTTTTAGTTTTTCGTAGCCTTCTGCGAATTGTTCACTAATTACTACAGACTCGTCCTAAAAAAATTTCATTTCCCATTTTCTAAATACAATATGTCGGTAAAAACAAATATTATTATGAGATTATTATATATATATATATATATATATATATATATTATATAATAATTATATAATTATATAAATATATAATTATTATATATAGCTTTCATTACTGAGAAATATGAAAAGCAACAAGATCTAATTCTGCATCTAAAGAGATCTATTGAAATACTTACAAAGGGCAACGAGGAATAATGATATCAATAATTTGAAAGCCTCGTCTTTGAACCTCCAAATATCTCAACTATTGCAAACTATTGCTGAATATTTCGAAAAAAAAAGAACCATGTCTAATTGGCATAAATGTTCCGGAAAAATCTACTGATGATGAGATTGCTACTGCCGATATGCTCTTAGCAGAGAACATTGTAGCAACCGCTGGGATCCAGACTACATTAAGGAAGTCCGTCGACATGGAAAAAAGGGGTCAGGCAGGCCATGAGTACTTAAGATTCGACTTGAAGATAAGTACATGGCTATGTCTGTATTGTGTAACAAGAACGTGCGCTCGATTGTTCTCCATGGAAGTTTTTTGAGGAAAGATCTAACGAAAAGAGAACTAGACAAATAGTTGCGTAAAGAATGTTATGTGCGAAATCAGAATCTCAATCTGAAAAAGTACGTTGTCAGAAATCTTCAAATAGTGGAACTAAGGCAGCCTCGCCAATGGTTTAGAAAGACGAACAATTTTTCGATTCCAATTTTTTCCCATCAATCTACTACAGCTTAGGACAATTTGCCAAGCAAGGTTAATAAAATAGGAAGTAATTTATCTTAATATATTTGATGCAAAAAGTATAAACTTAAAATATAAACTTTATGACTTACAACTCTTACTAATTGATAATCCAAATAGTATTTTTTGCATTAATGAAACATAGTTGGATGACTTTACTGATAATCGGGAAATAAACTTCGATGGCTTTCTAGTATCACGCAAGGACAGAACAATAAATAGTTTAAATTCATGCAGGATTTATCACGCTTATTCCTCATTATTATAAATTTGTACCTTTTGATGATTTTGTTTATTCCTCTTTTGAATCTCTAATAACTGAAATTTATCTTAATAATCGAAACATTTTCCTTTTAAATATATACCGCCCACCTATGGAAGTAAATTCACTAAATCACGGCAAGTAGATATGGATACAAATTCAAAAGCGCAATTACCATCAGCCATCTTCCCAATATGAATTACATCAAGCTATGTTAAAAGCATTGTATAAGCATTGTAAAGCATAACCAAGTGGCTGGCATCATCGAGAGGAATGTCTGCTTAGTACCTTAGACTCTTCCAAGACTAGATGGACTAAATGGAAAAATATAGAAAATCGTGAATAACAGGGAGAAGACCTGTGGCACTTCTCCATCCAGACAGGCAAACAAGTGCCTACCAATCAACATCGACATCGACAAAGACAAAGACCAAAAATCAGCACTGGTGATATAAATATAGATATAGATAGCAATAGCGAGTGGCAGGAAGTGTTAGGAATAAAAAATATGAGAAATTAAAGAAGTACCAAGGGATGGAAGAGAAGATGATGAAAGTGAAGGCTAAAGCAGCGATAATAGGAGCATTAAGAACTATATCCTTTAAACTAGAAAAGATCTGACGAAAAGAGAATTATTGCTAGATAAACAGCTGCGAAAAGAATGTTATACACGAAAACAAAGTCTCAATCAGAAAAAGTATGTCGTCAGAAATCTTCAAATAGTGGAACTCAGGCAGCCTCGCCAATGGATTGCACCGACGAGCAATTTTTTGATTCCAACATATTCTCATCAGTCTGCAGCAGCCTAGGACAAGTTATCAAGTAAGGTTAATAAAATAGGAGGTAATTTATCTTTATATACTTTTAACGCAAGAAATTTAAAATATAAACTTTATGACTTAAGTCTCTTACTAATTGATAACCCAAACAGTATTTTTTGTATCAGTGAAACGTAGTTGGATGACTCTAGTGATAATCGCGAACTAAACTTTGACGGCTTTATAGTATCACGCAAGGATAGAACAATAAATAGTTTAAATACTCGTGGAGGTGGGCTTATCACCTTATTCCTGATTATTAAATTTGTATCTTTTGATAATTTTCTTTATTCCTCTTTTGAATCTCTAATAACTAAAATAACTAAAATTTATCTTAATAATTGAAATTCCTTTTAAATATATACCGCCCACCGGCTATGGAATTAAATTCACTAGGGATCTTTACAGCCTGTTATTTAGATTAAAAATATTTGATGCCGATTATGTAATTGTTGACGATCTTAATATGCCAAATATAGATTGGGAAAATAATTGTTTGAAAAATAATAGCAAATTTGAAGAGGACTTTCTAAACCTTTGTACCCATATAGGTCTAACATGTTAAGATTGCCACTAGGCATAACACTATTTAGATGTTGTTTTAACTGCCTCTATTTCTACTTCTTTTGATGATAGCATTAGAGTCTTGGAACCTTTTTGTAATAGTGATCACAGTATCATTCATGCTTCATTAAAATTAAACCGTTATGTACCTCCCTCCCTCGAGATATTCTAGAAATTATCGTCACTGTGATTATGAATTTTTCAAGTCTATACTCGCAGAAATAAACTGGGATTTCTTATTCTATTTGATTCTCTCTATTGATGAAAAAGTTTACTTTCTTAATAGTATCATTTTATACCTTATAAAGCAATATATCCCTCTAAGAAAAAAAAGCATTAAGTCGATTCCCATTTTTTTAAAATCTCTTTTAAAAAATGTCAAGAAGCTTTATAATAAATGCAAATTAACCAAATTACCAAGTGACCTTTCTGCATATAGAGAATGTTTAAAAAGTTTCCTGGTGCAGTTCATAATTGCTTTTTAAATAAAATGGAGCAAATTTTAAATATTTATAGAAATTCTTTCTGGAAATACATCAAAAGAAAATTTTCAAATCCACGTAAGCAGTTAATTCTGCAACATAATGATAATGTGGTCACATCTGATATTGATATATTGATATTGATATCAATATTTAATCAATATTTTTCCAATGTATTTGTTGATGAGGATAATACTCATATTTCTTGCAAATCGAATTTGTTGCATTTCTCTCGATGAAGTTCAAACAACACTACTGGATGTTTATGATGCCTTAAATAGACTTTAGCCGTCCATTTCAGCTGGTGCCGATAATATTCCACAAATAATTTATAAAAAATGTGCAATTTCACTGATTTTTTCACTATTAAGGGGATATAAAATCTCCCACTATTTTTAATTTATAAAGACATTATAAAATCTGACCTTAATTTAGAAATTTAGAAATTGTCTCATATAATTCTCATTATAAAGAAAGAAAACACCTATGACCCTTCTAATTATAGACCTATTAGCCTGACATGCGTTGGTAGCAAGGTACTCGAAAAGTTGATTGCAACAAATTGATTACTTATCTTGATGCCAATAATTTTATGTCCTCTTTCATGGCTTTTGTACAAAAAAATCCACTTCTAATATTGGCAAATCTTTCTGATTGATCTGCTTCAATCGACAGTGGTAAAACAGTATCAGTTGTGTATCTAGATTTGGCTAAAGTTTTTGATGCTGTTTCCTATAGCAAATTATTGATCACTCTTAATAGTTATGGCATAACAGGGACCCTTTATAACTGGGTATCAGATTACATAAAAGACCGTCACCAAACCGTACTCGTCAATAATACTCTTTCTAACACAAAACCTGTTAAATCTGGTGTTCCTCAAGGTAATTGCGCCATTGCTTTTTCTATTATATATAAATGATATCACCAATGTGGTACTAAATTCTACTACTTATCTTTATGCTAAAATTGTAAATTGTAATGATTGTAAAATTTATTATTTTTTTTATATTATTTATTATTTCATAGTAGACCAGATAGCCTATCTCCACTGCAGCAGGACCTCAACAGAATAGCCAACTGGCTATATGATGGGCAAATTACTCTTTTCTTTCAAAAATGTGGCGTTCTATATATTAATTCTAAAGGTTTCGATTTTCTTGATCTTTTTATTAATGGTAATATAATTAGTAAAGTCTCACAAATTTCCGATCTTGGATAAATCATAGATGAAAATCTCGATTCCGACTTTTACTGCAGAATCATGGTAAAGAAATTCTCAAAGGTACTAAATTTTATTTTTCGTTCGTTTAAGAACAAAACTGAAGATTTCCTTATTAAAATGTACAAAGCGTTCGTTCAGCCATTTCTTGACTACATGTTACTACATGTTACTCCCCGAGATATCGTAAATCAAGTAAAATAATTGAAGAATTTCAAAAATATACGGCGCCTCTCTCCTAATTGTTATTTTAATTATAAAAGAAAACTTCTACAATATAACCTGGATTCTCTGTCAGTTCGTCTTATTAAACAAGATTTAATTTATACTTATAAGATTTTTTTTGGTTATGTTAAACTAGATTGATCAAAATACTATAATTTTACGTTAAATTTAAATCCAACAAGAACTAATGGGCTAAAATTACTAAAACCTATGTGTAAAACTAAACTAAGGACTCATGATTTCTTTATTCGTAATTAATTACTGGAGTAAACTATCGAACGATATTGCTTATGCGTCATCCCTAGCTATCTCAAAAATTCACATCAGGAAGGGTGAAATCTCGAATTTTACCATTCGATTATAGTTATTTCGAATTGTACTGTATTAAATTATTTTGCAATATCCTCTTTATTCCATCTTTAAATTGTTTATTTTATATTAATATTATTTTTTTTGTTTTTTGTCATTAATTCTTATTATTTGTTATTTTAACTGTTGTTAACTGTTGTTATTAATACAAGCACATGGTGTTTGCGCCCTGCTTGGCTGGTTTTCAATAAATAAATAAATATATAATAACATGAAAACAACCAACCTCAAGCACAGAGATTATTACAAAATTAGATTTAATTATAGTTCCATCTAACGAGAATCCAATACCAGTCCAACGACTTGCGTTCATCAATACTTTCAGATTAAATGAGATCCTTCCTCCGTTCGCTATCCAATGGACCGTATACGAGCATTCATCAACAATTTCGCAGCCAGAAGGATATGAAAATGATCCTGAACAATCAAAGTCGTGGCTGTTCTCTGACTTTAATCCGTTGTCTGAAATTCAAATTTTTTCGAAATGTAGTCCTTCCATGCAGATTTTGAAATAAAATCTCGTAACGAAGCAGTAGATTTTTGGCTTGCTTATATATGCTTATATATGCTTGAGATATGTACATATCTACCAAGTAGGTGGGCATTATCTACAGGAATATCTGCTAAGTATATGGTTTCCCAAGACTATAAGCTCAGAAAAAAATCGAAAATAATAAGACGAAGATCTTGTGGGGATTTCTTCCTCTAAACAGGCAAACAAATACTGGCTGATCAACCAAATATCGCATTAACAGACAAGAACCAGAAATTAATAGATATTGCAATATCATATGGTAGGGATGTTGGAAAGAAGGAAATATGAGAATTTAGAGAAATTTTAGAGGTTGAAAGAGGAACTAGAGAAGATGTGGAGAGTGAAGTCCACAGTCCTAATGATAATTGGGGGTAGGAGTAATTTTTAAACTAGAAAAGTAACTTCAAGAGATCAGTGGATTCCAAGAAACTTCAAGAGACAGCAGAAGACCTGAGGCTGAAGATAATCCTTATCACCCAGTGAGAAGGGAGAAAGAGATTTTTTTAATATACATGACTATTTATCACAGCTTACCGAATAAATTAATTGTAAAAACTCCTCGATTATTTATACCATGATAATTGATAACATCACTTTGAAAAAATAATTTATCCGACGAATTATTGTCCTAAAAAAATCTATTTTCGTATTTGAAAAATAAAATTGTTTGCATGAAATAGAAAGTTAGCTGAGCTAAGACAGCTGGAGGTAAGATAGAGTTGACAATTCAGATATTGTTTTTCCCGATAACAGTGAACCTGAATTATCAAAAAATCCAAGTTTTGGTAATCCATATATACTTTCGTCACAATGATCCCCCAGCAAAAATTTCTCAAAATACTAACAGCTAATGGAGCAAGGATAACTAATGAATGCTAACCACTTATTTACTTTCTTAAATCTAGATAGTCTGAAAGACAAGTGAACCTTAAGCGATTCGTCTATTCGAGATATATAATTTGATTTATGAGATCCTTTCGCCCAAATAAAAGTTAAAGTTCCATTTGAAATTGGTTGATCACTTATTTCATCAGCTAAAAATTGCGAAAATAAATAAATACATACACGCACGAAATATGTTCATACATTTATTTGAGTCAAAAAATTAAAGATAAATAATTAATGCTTTAAATCTCAAATTATGAAAGAAATGATTCTATCTGATAGTCGCCATATTTTATTTTATTTATTCGTATATTAATTACTGCAGCTGAATTATGTATGTTGCTTCAGATAAGATGGAATACTATGGATTCGACTTTCGTTCTTCAGCAGTAATATCATTAAAAATCATTAAAAATTAAATTTAAATGGTTAAAAGTGACTTATCTAAAATCCCAAATCTCCAAATGGCCACTATCCTCAGCCTACTACTAAATAATGGTCAGAAGAATAGAAATGGTGTTTGGTACCAGAAGAGATCATTTGTACAATTAATTTCTTTCTGCTTTAGATGAATAGTAGTAAACTCTAATTGAAAATCATTTTTATTTTTAATAACGTGAATTATTACAAATGAGATATTTCCTGAAGACAATAGTTGTATATTCCTCGTCTTCATATGCCGCAGCTGAAGTTAAGGAATCTTGACCGTCATAAAACGAATCAAGTCGAGGTATTGAATTACTCATAGTATAATAGTCTTTTATTCGAGTTAAACCGTTAACCACTGACCCAATAACCATATCGGTACAATCCATTGCATTGCCTGGAGCTCAATAATATCAAGTTTAAAATCTCATCGGTTTTCATCTTCTTAAAAAATTGAAGCTGAAACTGCAAATATTTGCATTTAGAAAACTATAGCCTAAAATGTTTATCAAAATGGAAAGCGTCCTTCAAAGCAATTTTATGTTCTTTTAGTTTTATTTTTCTATTACGATAAAAACGATTAGTGCTGATTCTCCATTTTTCGTCAGATTCAATTCACTAGTTTTTTGTGAGAAATTTTTACCAGAAAACCACTCGAAAATAGAAGTGCAGGTGAATTGCCAGCACCTGAATTTATTGGAGATATTGTCGACGAACGGCGAAAGCAAAAACGGCCGGCCTTCCAGTCTTCTTGTTTGAATCTTTGATTCCAATTGTTGAGTTGAATCACCGAATTCTAGTTTGAATACTATTTTTGAATTGTTAAATTTGCTTCTAATTTGCGATTTCACAGTAGCTTTTACTTTTACCGTTCGGCATTTGCACCCAATGCGATAATCGAAGTAATGACCATTCCCGGCTACCCTTTCTTTTTTTCTAACTTTTTTTATTTGTTTTTTATAATTGTACTTAATTTATTCTAGAACTTTGGATAAAAAACCTCGACAAACCTTTATTTACATCCTTTGGTACAAAATTAATTTCATTCATAGACGGCTTTGGTGATGATTCCATTACAGAATTTACATTTACTTCAAATTCATTATCAGTCACGAATTGAGATTGATACATTAAACTGTTATCAATCGAATTTGATGAATCGGTCGCTTCACGTGTTGTAGCTTGTAAGTCTATAATTTCAATATAAAAAGCTAAATTTTACAATGATAATTACTATTTTTTCCCTTAGACTTAGTAGTAGAGAGGGAAATAAATTCACAATTAAATATAATATTCTCAATTTTAATCGATTTAATTAGAGATTCGTCAGCACAAATCGGATTTTTTAGTGATAGATTTATCTTTATTGGAGCCGAACTCTTAACTTTCAAAACAACAGTCTGAACAAAACCACTTGGTCCGACTAACTGTATTATTATGAGTCCTTGTGAGTATACATTAGTAATATTTCTTTGTATATGACCAGATTTTTAAAAGAAACCAGAAATATTTGCATCGCCTTGAGCTTCAACAAATGGGTCTATTTGCAGCTCAAATGGATCTTGAACTTGCCGCCTTGATCTTATAGCTGGTGATGCATCTTCAGAAGCAATTGAAACGCCATTCTATAATTGAAGTCTGAATATAACCTAGTATTCGAACTATGAAGTGAACTGATAAATGTATTATCGACAAAATATTAGAATCTTTCATACTTGGTCACAAATACAAATTTTGGTTCGAGACACTCGTGGTTGATACAAGTCGTGGTAACCAATTGGTGTTTTCGGATTCTGAAAGTCAGGACTTTTCCTGGCAAGAACACGACCGCCGCCAATTGGAAAAAGGAAATAATAACATTTGTTAAGTGGAAAATCAGTTAACGTATCCGCGGGTAATACTTTTCGGCGAAATGATATTGTCTGAAATAAATACGTTCATAGATGAAAGTTTAAATGTATTATATGTTAAGGATTCAGTCAAAATTTTATACGTATAATAAAATAAAAATTAATTACCTGAATGTCGTCCTCAGCTTTACCACTGATTTCGTAAATATCCTGTCTGTCAGCCGGATCAATAGCTGGAAGTTGACGTCCATAGGCGAAGCGATCAGTAACATAGGCTTTTCCTTCATAAACCCATCCAGTATATATATCCGAATTAGCCATTGAACCGTCACGAGAAAAGCCGATCCCGGTCCATCGACCAAGTTCCTTTGACGAGATTTCAAAATGTACATCTTTTCTTGCCATGCTATATTCCCATTTAGCAACATAATCACAAGCGGATCCTTCACATCCTGTAGGGTAACGGAATTCCGTCTCACAAGAACTTGTTGCTGAAATTCAATTGTTTCATGCTCAACTTTTAACTTGCTACTTTTAGAAAAATACTTTAAAAATTTAGAACTCAGTAAAACTGTGCGATAATGTAATTAATTTAATTAATTAATTTTAATTAATTTTTACTTTTACAAAATATTTTGCAAAAATATTTAAAATTGCAAAAAATTCACGCTGAAGTGTCTGAGGCTGAGTACAGCTTTTGATGCAAACTTTTCGTTCAGAGACTTGAGGTGGTGAGATATGTTTCATTAACTGACCATTCTAAAACAAATTCTTTAAAATTTTTAAAATTCACGTATTACTCTAGAAATACGATTTTAAAAAGTTCTAGCCTTATAACTCGCTTAGAGGCGAATGATTGGAGAATCAATGCCTCTGACAAGAGTAAAATTCTGGTTGTGTTGGTGATACGTTTAAATTTTTGTTGCCAAATGACTTCCTAGCAAGAATTTCTCATCATGCTAACAATTAGAGGGAACTTAATCGGATAATATGATAATTAATGAGAGAAAGATTGAAAAAATAAGATTATTGATTCAATACTATATTTTAAATCATAATATTTATAAGCCATACTGCATCCAGACGACCGCCAGATACAGGAAATAGAAATTTATAACAATTTGTGTCAGAAAAACGATGGTCAGCCTTTTTATCACCAGTATCACGTTTGCGCATAAATTGTCCTCGAAGCATCCCATTTACATGTGTACCAACAACAGTCGGAGTGTAAATATTTTGTTCAGAATCTTCTCTCAGAACACCATTCTGTGTGCTGTACATGTCATGCAGTGTTAATTCTCCATTTCTACTTTTTATAATTATCATATCTGCTTCTACCTAAAAATTTTTAGCAAAATATTTCCATTTGTTATTGAAGGCCATTATTCTATTGTAGAACCAAGATCCTTTAAAAAAGTAGCATTTTAATTTATTAAATTTTTTTAATTCGATTTAATTTATCGGGTTGAAAAAAATTTTTATCTTTTTCTATTTTTAAGCATAAGATAAATGCATATTTTTATTTGCTTTAAGGCATGCATTGCGATTTCTCCATCCATATGTTCCTCCCACTCTGTTTTCTGATGATCTTAATTTCGTAAAGAAAAAACTGAAACAAAAAAATTACCATAGTTCCTGTGGGTGAAAAACCAACACCAGTCCACCAATTCGATGGTGCACGAGTTTCAACTGAAAACTCTATTTCATCAGTATCATCGATATAATTCCAAGAAATACGATAATCACAGTCACGACATCCAGTCGGCCAGCGCCAGTCACCATAACATACATCTCCTACTACTCCTAAAATCTTACTTTTTCATAATTAATTGATTTATTTAACACCGTAGATCATATAGAATAGAATTGCGCCATTACTAATTCCAGTAAACTATTGTTAAAGAAGAATGTGGAAAAGAAAATGAAAAAAACATGCTACCCGGTCGACATTTACGCAACCTAATTTAAGTGTTGGAAAATTTTTTAATGGTAATCCTGAGATCTCTCAATTTTGTAATACCTTTTGTAATACAAAATATTCAAAGCCATCTGAAAAAGTTATACCAGTTTTGTGATCGATGGATTTAGAAGCTTGTACAGTCGGAAAAACAGGAACAGCATTGCTTGAAAATACTTGATTTATAGCTGTAACAGATTTTGTAGCCAGTATATGCACTATGGTTCTCTCTGTACTGTTACTAATATTTGTGATTAATGGTTCGTCGAATAGCGTTGCTGCAGTTGGTACCATCGGCGCTATTAAAGCTTCCTCCAGTGAGACTGCTGATCGCGTGACGCTTAATATTTTGATTGGTGTTGCTGTTTGCAAACCGCTCGCTGCAATTTATTGTTTTCATTTAAAATTTAATTTTAAATTTCAGTCGAAGTTTTTAATCTCACAAGATTATGAAATCAGTGAAAATGCCATGTTGCACTTCATATATATATTTTTAAAGAGCCCTCACCATTGCTGGTTAAACTCGCTCCACTGGCCTGTCGCATTAGGCAATATGCCAGGGAGTTCCTTGGCAATAGAAATATACAGTTGAGTCGCCAGCATCATGGATTTTTGCACAGGTTCACTCCTGTGGGGAATCGAATCTTAATATCGGCGCTCCCGATGGAGCAACAACCCACTGAGTCATTCTATATATATGTATATATATATATATATATTCGAGGAAATGGAGTATAAATTTGAAAAATAGGATACCGAATGTCAAAATGGTGTAAAATGAAAGTAAATAGATTATTTCCCCATTCTCCAAACGTTCACTGAAATTCCTAAAACTACTATTTGCGAAAAACTTTACCTTCAAATGGACAATCGCCCCAGTAAATGCATTTATCTTCATTTCTTGCATACCCTTCTAAACAGGTACATGAAGCGCTGGCGCACAGTTCACATTTGTCTCGAATAAAAACCTCAACAAATAGTATTTTGAGTTTTATTTCAAATGTGATCTTCCTTCTACTAAGTCAATTATTTTTAAAGTTCTCAAATGACAATTAATAAGGCACTAACAGAAATGCAATCTGGTTCACACGCCCGACCACATTCATTAATTGTTTCGTTGATGCCACAAGTAAGTTCTTCGACAGCGATGGCGGGATTGGTAATTACATCTGCCTTAACTGTTGCCTCTTGTTGTGCTGTGGAAACTCTATTGAAAGTCGTTATTGATGTTGGTTCTCCTGTCATCCAGTGTTCTTCCAAATCTTAACCATAAAGATAAAATTTTCCTGCGTTATTGTGCATGTCGATAAATTGTTCTCGCAAAGATTGAAATCAAACTTGGACAATCGCCCCAAAATATGCAAGTTCCATTGTGTCGCACGTAATTATCTGCGCAAGTACAAGCAGGCTGATCACAGAATGCTGGACAAGGTGATGTATCATACATATTCTCACATGTTGGCTCGCAGGCTATACCGCATTTAGCCCACGTAGAATTAACAAAGCATTCCGTTTGAGCCTTAATTACAGCAGAGTACATTTAGTTCATTTTTTAGCATATTACCTTATGTTACTTATCATTTTTTTGGAATTATTTTCTAGCAGTATCAATTAAAAAGATGCACTACTTCATCAGAACAAAAGTGGAAGGGAACACAAGTGTCGTTATCAGTAGATAGTCTCACGAAACCCTCCTTGCAAATGCATTTAGGTGCACCACAGGAATGTGGACAATTCGGAATTGTTTCAGGGAATTTTGTCCAATCACAAGATGCTTCACATTGTCGGTTGAATTCGGGGCAAACACTGAAGATTTCATTGGATACGCATTGTTGCTCAATCGGATTTTCTAAACTATTTCATCCGTCTGAATAAACCATTTTAGGTAATTTTGAATGGTAAATAAGAAAATATGAATTGTTTAAATAGAAATAATGTGCGATCAGATAAAATTCAATAGTTTCATGATTTTTTTCAAATTCTTCATCTAATGAATTTAATTATACTGCGAAAAAAACTGATAAATCGTTAAAAATATACCTATTGCTGTGGATGAGAATCGCAAAGCATTATCGATTTGATTAGATTCTTCGGGTTGGTGAAAAGGTGAACATGTAGCACCTTGAGGTTTCCATCCAATTCCGAGCCATGAGTGGCTTTTAAATTTAAGTACCATTTCGATTTCATTCTGAAAGAAATAATTTTTCCCCTGCAGATAAAAGATGAATAAAATATCACGTTATTAACTGAATCATCCTAAACTGAATAAAAGACTTAGAGGTATATGATATAAGTGCTGGGAAGGAGAATCAATTTTGTTATTTATGGGTGTATGATGCTAATAGAACCAGCTTAACCTGCAATGGTACCAAAAGAAGAATATTTTTTTTGTTCTGTCATAGTTTAGATATTAACCGAAGTATAAAGATATGATTATGGCAATTTTAATAGTTCTTAACCATGTAGATAATTTAAAAATCATTCGAGAAATTTGTATTGTAATTATAATTCAGATCAAATACATCTTTAATATAAGTGACCTAAATGAATTGTATGTGTGAAAACGATTTGTATAAAAATTTTTTGTAATATTGTCAAAATGAATTTTAATCAAAAATAAAATAATCAAATGAATGACCAAGTTTCAGACATTCTTAAAAATAGGTTCGATGAGGAACTGGAAATTAAAAAATTAAATTAATTAATCAAATTAAATTAATTTTCCAATTTTGTTTATAAAATTCTAATCGCTTAAACCGAATTTTATCAACAAAAAGCCACTTTTATAGATAGGAAAATGTACTTATTAAACTATATAAAATTAATAGTGATATTAAATATTTTAAAATAATTATGCCTCAATGATTCTCCAGAAAATTTTATCGCCATCATCATTTAATTCCTTTTGATAATATAAATTAGGATTGAAATCCGATTCTCTAGTGAATGTTTTTGTCTCTGGAATAGTCTGATAATTAAAGAATCAAAAATTGGAAAACTGAATAATTGAAAATTCATTAATGTGTGATAAAATACCAAACAATCGATCTACTTATCAACTACTATATAAGCAGTACTTTTTTGGTATTAATATAAATTGAAAGCTTAATTTGACAAAAAATTTAAAAATAGATTGTTCAGCAATTTATAACGAAATTTATAACCCATAATGTATGAAATAATTAAATTCCCATCGCTTTCCTATTTCAAATATCAATTTGACCAATTAAAAATTATATTAAATTAACCATGTTCACAACGTTCACCATAATAACCATTTACACAATAACATTGCCTTCGAGGATAAGCGAAATTGCTAAATGATACACATTGACCATAACGACCGCAATCTTCATTTTCCCAGCATTCATCTATTTTTATTTTCATTATTTTTCACCCAAATTTTATCACCCAAATTTTCATGGCAAAATATAGTGAAATTTAATTTTTCGATACTGCGATGCATGGATTAATTATTAGCTAACCATATTCACATCACTCGCTGCTCGCTGCAATCTGTTGAGACAAATGGAAAATCTGAAATTTAACGAAAAATTTGATATATTATTGAAAATAATAATTTAACTATTCACCGCTAATCTGGCAATTTTCTCCAGAAAAAAGTCGATTGCAATCGCACTTTGAGTTAACACGCGTTCCATGTCCAAGACAGGTGTCACCATTCGGAATCTCTATAATTTATTCCTTGAGAAATGAATACTTTTTTTTGTGCATTAACAAACTGAAGGCTTTCCCTTTGTTTTTTACGCGTGATTAATATTATTATTATAAACTTATGGTTCATTTAGCCCATTCTTTTCATAAATATAGCGAAGAACACGCTATGGCTTCAGAAAACCGAGGCTGCGTATTGAAAATAAAGATGGATATCGAAGAAGATATAATTTCTCCTGTTTATTCTCAAATTTGCACTGAAATAAGAAATTAAATGGAGAATAAAGATATAAAAAATGAATAACCGTAAACAATATTTACGTTAGCGCACGAATATGATAAACTACCATATTTAGTTTGCTGTGTAAGTCGAATTGAACAATTCATACACTCAATTCCTTCAGGTAATTTCACTGTTTCCCACATTTTTCTGAAGCAGATTTGGCCTTACTATTTAAAAGTTTTCGAATCGAAATTTTTAATTGAAATTCTTTGATTTCTCCAAGAAATGAAATCAATAGAATGGTTAGTGGCTAATTATGCATGTAAAAGCAATCCAGATGCATAAAAAAGAAATTAGGCCTCTGTTACCCAAAATTCATCCTTTGAAGTTAGGATTAAGTGGATAAGTGTCCAAAATTTTTCAGTTTTAGTGATATTAATATCATTATAAACTTTTGGTTCATTTGATTGCTGCATAACTCGCAAAAATGGCAGCTTACAGGCCGAAAAGACGATTAGGAAGGATATGCATGCAACTTTGCTCCAAAATTCATTATTGTTATATTCAATTAATATCCCTACCACTTTACATCTCTCCTCATTTCTTCTCTTTCCAAATAGTGCTAAGCTCTTTCCACACTATCCAAGCAATTGTTCTTCACTAGCCCCCGCCGAGGATAGAATGGCTCAGTAGGGATAGAATGATTGTCGCTCAATTGGGAGCGTCGATGCTGAGGTTTGATTCCCCGCAGGAGTAAACCTGTACAAAAATGCGGGTGATGCTGGTGACTCACCTGTATTTCTGTCCAAGGGACTCCCTGGCTTATTGTCCAATGCGACAGACCAGTGCAGCGAGTCTAACCAGTAATGACTCTTTAAAAAAAAAGTCCTTAACCATATCTCCTCTCGTTCGGATCACTCAATTCAGTATGATACTGCCATTTTTCCCACTAAAATTTAAGTCAGTGTGGATGGATGATATTGGTGGACTTAGAGAAGATTCAAGCAATAAATGTAGCATGCTTTGGAAACACTTAATGAAATTTAGCGGGTCTTCCTTAAAATATAGCAAATTTGAGGATATCAGAAGGCATAACCAAGGATTCATGCATTTACGCGCATGCACACGCATTTGAGGATATCATTGTATTTCTTTTAAAGCTTGCCAAAACTCATCGCAAAAACTCCCTCCTTTCTACCGTTCCGGCTTTCAGGAAAAACATCCTCTTTTAAATGTCTTTTTTTTATTAACCGTCACCAATAACACCCTCTAGAATATGCATATTACTTTCAAACCTCTCGAACCCAGCCATAATTGTCTCGTTAGTCCCTTGGACCTGAATGCTTTATTGGCACCCGTCGAGATCTTTCCCTTAATATCATACCAAATTTCCCAATCTTAACGATATTGTATTTAAAATTTCTTCATATTAACCACTTGAATTTCCTCAGAATCTGTTATAAAAAATCTTCTTAATTCTCATTAAATGCTTTATATTATTTTATTGAAATCAGTGATCTTTGAATTATCACACTGTACTTTTAATTTGTCAGATCTATGGTACTTTTGTATAGTTCACTTTTTGTTACAATCAATACTCCATAAAAAAACGGTCAAAAATCTCGGTATTGAATGGCTTTGATATCATGTGTACTTTAAGCAATGCTGAAATAAATTAAAGCTGAAGTTCGAAAGAGTTGAGAATATACTCTAAGGCCTAATATATCATAAGGCTCTTGATGCTTTCAAGGCAATTACGAGATGTTGATGGACGCGTTAGGTTCACGGATAATTTGAAGACAAACGTAATCGATGGTTGCTCACGTATATTTTAGAATATAACGCACATTCTCAGAAAATGGAAAAATGTGTGATAAAATCTTTACTTATCGCTGCTGGTGAATTTATCGCGTAAAGAAAGTAAAGCAATCATTTCATCTTGATTATTCAGTAGTTCCACTTTATATCCACTCTATAAAAAATTTTTTCAATTAACCAATCAATTTTATAATATTTGTTAAAATATTTGCTCTAAAAGATGATTATTATCCACCATAATTATTAAATATCTGCGTAATTTTCCAAAATAATACCTATGTGTAAATATTGAAAAATTCTGGAGCCTCGATAAATCTAAACCTCAAAGCCTCTCGGCAATCTCCAAATCCCACTTTACCCTTCAGTAAAGTGCATTATATTACCTCTTTATACTCCTCTGAGCCTTAAAACATCCTATAACCTTCGAAACTTTTTATATCTTATAAATACAATGCCTTCGCAGTTAACCCATGTGGTCTTTTTTTCACTAAAAAATTTCTTAAAATCATTTAAATACATTTTTCTACGGATACGAAAAATACCAGAGCTATGGTTCTTTTCATGGTATCATAGCTTTAAGACATCGGGCTTCTCATTACTTTTTACCTACCCATGTGCTTTTGTTATAATTATCTATAATTACCTGCTATATTTATTTTTTCTGTCAGTCGTTGCTACTATGTGCATTTTTTTCATCAGTTTTGTCGCTCTGCTAGCAGAATAAAAGTGCTTTTTCACCGATTTCTCTCTTTCTCTTTCAAGTAAAAACTTACATAATGTGGAGAAAAATGGATCCACGAAATATTTACTTGTTGGCCAGTTTGAAACCAAGTAGAAGGGCCTAAAAGTATACATTTAAATGAAAAATTATTTGCAATTTGCTAAGAAAATTTTTCGCAGAATTTTATTGCCAGTGTTTATCTTTATTTCAGTTTTGATTATTACAGTTCTTGAAACTTTTTTAATTTTGCCGTCCATATGTCAAAATTCAAACTGTATTGAACAAATGATTTGGATTTATTATGAATTCGAATTAAAAATGTGATGTGATGGATGCAGAATGACCCTATGGAAAGCTATTTGTATGACTAAAGATTCATATTCTATGCCTATTGCGTAATGTCTGCAAAGCAGTGTCTATTTGCTTTAGAAACAAATTGAACAGAATTATCCACGATATTATTTGGCACAAATACATCTTCAATCCACTGTGATCAGTCAAAATAGTAATAGTTTTTTTAATTTCCTATTCTTCTTTTTTCGCATTGTATTAATATTTATTATATGTGTTATTAAAAGGATAACATAATGCATGGCTATTCTTTTGCTTGATCCTCTTTAAATAAATATTATTTGGGAGCACAAATGATGGACATCATTAGCAAAAGTGATGGGAAGTTATGTGATTCGCAGTATTTTAATTAATCCTTTTTATCATTAAACTATTTCGATGTTTTATATTGCACTGATTTTCATTAATAATTGATTTATTGTAATCAAAAGAAGTTGTAATGGAAGAAAAAATGATAAATGAATGCTATTTTTAAGAATTGGCCACAGAGTTATAAAAAATTTCAGTGATGATATTAGTTTTCGATATTAGTGACTGAAGGAAAATTGATGTGAATGGCCTTTTGATAAACGTCAAGGTCGGTATTTCTTTTTCGGAATTTTGATTCATAGTCAATTCTTTTTGCTACCACACAAATATTTCACACAAAGTTAATTTATTCCTTAAAGTTCCACATTTAAAATTAATTGTTTTATCAATTGATTGAAATATGTTCTAAAACAAGAAATAATATAAGATTTTATGGAATTTTTATTTTCTAAAAAATTATGAAAGGAAAGAAAAGAAATGTATTATTAATATACAAGAGTTTTGGAAATGATTTCATTAATTTTTTTAATTTTTTTGACAATAAGTGTATTTTACGAAAAAAATTAGTCAAGTGGTGTGCAGTTTTGAAACAATTCTAAATTTAATAAATCACCATAAATAAATTTTCGCAATAAGACAAAAAAAAGGTTTAGATAACTAAGCGAGAAATGGCGACGAAAGAGGGTCTGCAATAGGTTTACAATAGAACTTACAATAACACTAAGAATGAAAGCTTTGTAAATTGTCATCTTTTTTATGATTTCCAGCCAGTATGAGTAAATTTAAACAATAAAGCCAGCAAAATAAGATTAAAAAAAAAATAAAAATGGAAATAAGAAATGGAAAGACTGGGTAATAGCAAAAGTATTATGATTAAGATCGACTTTAAATTTTGGCAGAACAATCTTGAAATGAGTGAAATAACTGGTAAGTAGAAATAAATAAAATGAAAATAGGAAAGGAAGAGAGGGCACTACTTAAATCAAGGAATGTAAAAGGAAAATAGAATGGTGGTTACTCGTCTCAAGCAACAGGATTCAGATTCTGCATCCGGTAATAATAATAAACTGTCCGGATTAAAAAATTCGGATCATGCAAGCGATCAGTATTTTTAAAGGCCAAGTGACCTACTGATAAAAATTTCTCGTTGCATTAAACCAGTGAAGCCTAACTGGAAATATAAAGTGTAGTTAACTTATAAATGTGATCGTGAAAGTATTGAATAGTAAAATTAAAAAGTGGGAATATTTGAAGGACGTCAAAACTGAGAAAAATTTTCAAAAAACTGACTATTTATTGACTTTTGAGTTGAACAAATTGAATTTTTCCAGTTGGCGTTGCCTTGAAAAGTTATAAAAGGATAAGCTGAAAGAGGATGTTGCAGATATATTTGTGCAATTATAATTGGTATTAATAGGTGTAGCAGGAGTGTCAAGTCCAATAACATCTGAAAATTGCAAATTTTGATAATTGGATTTAAAATTTAAATCCGATCCGATATTCAGAGACATTTAAATAATAAAATAAAAATAAAAATAAAAAAGGAAAAGGTAGATGATTGAGTTAATCAGTCCCATAATGGAGCAGTGACAAAATTTTTGATCAATAAAAAATTCTCAAAATTACAAAATTTTCCTTCAAAATTAAAAATGAGTATTATACATATTTTAGATGCCCGATTAAAAATAAATTAAAACCAATAGGAACGGAATTCAAAAAAGTTTAATGAAGTTTAATAAATTAAAGTTAGCACAGGTGAGTGATGTATTGCTTAGTTTATCATTTCAAGCTTCTATATTCTGATAAGAATAAACAAGTAATTTAAAAATTTAGGCTGCGCTAGTTGGTAACCTTTTATTTCCAAGACTCTCCAGTGAAAATATATCGTCCAAAAATCAACAGAGTTTAATCAAAAAAGGTAAATGCCAATCTTCTTTAGTTTATAGAAACAGAAGAAAGAAAATTAAATGTATGAAAATCTTTTGGGTAGAAATTACAAATATGAATGAAATTAATTTAAACAAGCTCGGCTTACTTTTGTTATAAAACGCGTTTGAAAAAATAGATTTCTGTTCCTATCCAAAAAATTCTCGGAATGAATTTTTCGACACTTCAAAGTTTTTTTTTGCTTTCGTAACAGTTTTTCAAATTTCTTAATTTTCGTCATCTCGCAAATAATCTAATAAGAAAAACTTTTCTCAACGCTCTCTTCGCATAAATTTATCAATCTCTTTTTTTCGTAAAATTGGGTATAATAAAAGTGAATGTTGATAAGATAATAAGATGGTCAAAATGCATTAAGAAATGGACTAAGAAACCGGCATTTTTAACTACGAATGAAACAACTTAACTCAAAATAAATGATGAATTTTAAATAAGCTTAACCATTTACTTTTATTTTTAAACTATACTTATATGTTAAAATACCTTTCAGATTTGTTACGAATAAATTATAACATAATTATAACGAATAAATAACATATAAATTATATTATATTCATATAATTAGAATGATAAAAAATAATATCAAGTGAAGGAAAAAAATTGCAGGATTTTGGCAAATGGAATAAATAATCGGAAAAAAAAGAGAATTTATAAATTTGTAAATTTTTCGCATAAAATTGGTAATAATCAATAGGCGATATATCAGTACGATAAGGATGTTTTATGAAGAAATGAGGATTTGTGACGAAGGACCTTCAAAATTCAACATTAACAGATAAGAAAGGCGGAGCATTCCCATAGAGGACATTTTTGTAGATCATCGCATTCCCTTACTAAAATTTCATATCTGGCACATTTGCCTATCTATAAACCAACGTCGTTATGACTTTTGCACCGAAATGAATTAGCTCAAAGTTAATTCATTTCATCGAAAATTTTAGTTCATTGGAGATATTTCCATAACTTCATAAATAAAATAGCAAGTAAAAGGAAAATTAGAAACAACTCTTCTGCTTTCCTGCAAATTTGCTTATTTCTTTCTTCTTCCTAATTTTTTTCAGCTGTAAATATAATTTTTAGACATATAATAGGCAAATCTGCAATAGGTTCTCTTTGTTTTCAGGTAAGCAATTTCTTGTAAATTTAAACTTTCAGATAAATAAGAAAATTCGGATAAAATTAATAAATGTGCGTGCCATATAATAATATTTCATCTTTAATTGCAATTGAATTGTGATTTTTAATTCAAATTGTGATTTTTTACTTTTAATTTAATTTTATTTATTATAAAAAATTTTACTTCAATCCATTCGCCTGTATAATCCATAAGTTTTAGGCTTGTTCTTCGCTGCTTATAACGAGAAATGTGGAATGTTGCCAAATGTCAAACTCTATGATGAACAGTCATGATGTCAAAAGCAATGAGACCAATGAAGATACCAGGCCGATATAATCGATTTGTATACAACCACCGCGGCGATTTATGGAGATAGGTGCGAAAAAATGACTTTCATGTATATCACTGATTGAAGGGCTTAGAATTGCCTTACTCCTGTGGCATTCCTGTAAGTGGAGCCAACTTAACAGGTGTAAAGAGAAAGAAAGCGGATAGATGATATGGACTTAGACACTGGAAAAAGGTATTGTTAAAGTATTGTTTTTTATGACTATAAAATGAGTAGATAAATTCTTTTAACTGGGCAAGTTATAAATTTTTTACGCAGTCCCTTTTAGAATTTCCCGAAAAATATTTTAATGTTATTGTAAATAAGGAGAACAATACAAATACTGCACAATACGGAGGGAATCCATGTTCTGTAATGACACCGCGGAAATAAAATCATAATGCACAATCAAGTGATTCATATGAAGATATTTTTGTACTGAGAAATTTCCAGAAGCATTTTTTTTATATTTCATAAAAAATATTGTTTGATTGTCTATAAAGATCATCAAACAAAGGATATATATATATACATATATATATGAAAGGTTCCCAATCTGTTAGGAATTCCATTCTATAGAAGGAATTTTAAGGGGAACGAATAAAGGTCTGTGGCTATGAGCACCACTGATCGACAGTGTTCCTACTCATCAGGATGCAAGTGGGAGGCGATTTGACCAATATATGGTGAAAATGGTGCAAAAGCAAAAGGACGAGACCCATTGATCTATACCAAATTTCCAAAAAAATTCGAGAAATAAGAAAAAGAAGAGGAAAAGATCTTTTAAAAATAGCCCTATTTGCTATGTAATAACGCATTTCGACATCCTTCGACATCTTTATTTGTAATACAACCATTTATAAATATTTACAGTTGTACATCGAATGCATTTCTTAAGCATTTTTCTGTGAAGCTTCAATAATAAATAAACAAAATTAATTACTAAACTAATAAATCGATTTACTATTTACTATTTATTTATTTATAAATATAACTATTTACTAAATTAATGAATCGAAAATTTCTAAGCAATCTTCATAGATTGCTGATGTTTTATTTAGCATGAGATACTAAAACTTTGAAATTTTATGCAGATGGAACTTATAAAGCAAAATTCGAATATAGCTCGTGGAAATGGCACTAGCGGTATTAAAATTATAAATTATTCGAATGATCTCACATATTTCGCGCACATCTCGGTGTCATTGGCCTTGCAAATTCGCCATTCTTTGAAATCGCCTTTAAGATGAAAATTTTGCCCCTGTGTAAATCGATGCCAAATAGACTGTACGAATATAACAATCTAATTTAAGTTTTTAAAATTCATTGATGAAAATCCTGGTTGCGTTTTCAATAACAATTTGCAATTAAAAAAAAACGAATTTTTATCTGAAGTGTTTTACAAAGCACTTCTTTTTAAATACACTTTTAAGACAATTATTATCAATACTTCTATTCGTAATTTATAAGTAATTTCCCTAATTTCCCAAATAAATATTATGAACGTAACAATTTTCTTCATTCGGTTTTTTTAGAAAATAATTTAACCTTAGTTTGTTAATATAAAAAAGAAAAACTTCATAAACCATTTGGTAATAGAAGGACAGCTCAGCTGCACCCCACCATCCGGATCTTTGCCTCTTTTTGACTCGCTCCATTGGCGAGATTAGGACGACGTTTTGCAAGGGCCGATGCTATTCCTGAAGTAGCTGACGTCCACACTCTTTTACATTGTCCCGTATATCGCTAGGACGCCTATGCATTCAAAACCTTGACCATATGATTGGTCTCTCTGGGTTTTGACTTTATCGCATGGTTTAAAATTTTCTTGAAAAAACCTATATGATATATTACGTAATTTGGTATTTAAAGAGCATTATTCGTTTCTTTGTGATTTTTGTTGAATTTTAAACAATATCCCAATACTGTGCTATAAAAATAAATAATCTAAAAAATAAAAAATTTATTTCTTCTTCACGAGCCTTAAAATTGTTAATAACATGCTCATTTAGCTTTAATAACCGTACTAACACTAAGCGGAACCAGCTTTATTAGAAAAGGTGAGTGAACACGAACCACTTGTTTATTTGGTTCAAGATTGTTATTATTATATTTATAATTTCATAAGTTATGAATCTCGATTCACCAAACTATTCAAATATATAAAAAATTTTCAAAACTTTTGGTTTTTTCGTGAGTTTGACTGCGCTTATATTTATTTATGTTGGGTCATTCCGTATTTTATGTATACAGTATATCATATTTGCAGTTATAAATTCTTTATCTGTGAGGGTATTTTATTATAATCCCTGGTAACTAATATTACCATTATTCCCATTATTATATTAATAAAATATATTTCAAATATTAATAAATTATTAATATTAATAAATCAATACTAATATTTTAAAATATTAAAATTAATAAGATATATTAATTTTTTTATTATATATATATAAATATTTAATAAACAAATTAATAAATTTATATATATATTTATATATATTTATGTTTATAAATTATTATAAATTATATAAAAAATTATATAAATATGTATAAATTATTATATTTATAAAAATTTCTTTTGGCTATATTTGGCTATATTCTTTTGGCTATTCTTGGTTTGCTGTTGAAATGGTTATAAATTGTTACTAACTAATTTATTTGAAATTACCTAACATATATAAATGTTCTTTTCAAACTATTGATTTACAAATTCATCTCAACAGATGAAAAAATAACTAAGAGTTATGAAAAATTTTTTTTAATTCAAAAAATTCAAAAATTTAATTATTCAAAAATTAAATTCAAAAATTTTTAACTTATCATGTTATCGAATTGATTATTGAAGAAAAGTTTGAAGTTTTCATGAATATATGATCATTATATATACAAATGAAAATTTAGAAATTTATTTTCAAAATTTTGATGAGAAAGCAGCGAACTGTAGTTGCTTGACGCGAAACTTAATTATCTGTGCAAGCAAACAATCGTCCATTTTTGTTTTTTTTGAGAATAGTCAGGTTGAGCAACTGGATTTAGTGATATCTTTAATGATCTTTAATGATAGAGATTAAACTTATCAAGGATCAAGAAAAGAATCAAAAATGAAACCCGTTATATTTCAGCCCATTATTGAATCTGAGGAAACTTATAAATATGATCGCTTGAGTTTTATAATTAATTATCAACAGTTTCTTAGGCGATGAATTCCTGATTATCTCTTGTTTATGTTCCAGGAATAACAAATGGAAGAAGAATTGTGAGCATGGCATGCAATCTCGTATTGATTAATTCGAGCTAAAATACAAGTATATTCATCGATTCCCCTTCTCAATTTATTTTTTGCCTATTACATTTTCACATATAAAAATATTCTTCCATTCTCGACCTTTAATAAATTTTCTATAGTTTTTACATATTAAGCAAAAAGGAAACATGTTTAAATGAAGGATGATGAGAGAGAGACAAGTTGAGAATTCCTTCTCAAATTTCCCTCTTAATGGCATTAGAATGGTTTGTTATAATCAAAATATGAATAACTAAAAAAACAAAAATTAAACTGATAATGCAATTGTTAGAGAATTAAAACTGCAAAATGAAGAAAATAATTTGAAATTGTTTTATTTCTAAATTCTACGAGTGAAAACTCTGCTAAGATGTAAAGTTTCAAGGTTTCCTTTAATACACATTTTCTTCATCCACTGGTTAAATCGCAAAGAAAATTAATTAAAATTAATCAAATTCGGACTCAGCAAACCTTAGCAATATTTATTCCATTTATTTTCCAATTTTTTGCTGGTGATAAGAAATAAAAATATTTTAAAAAGGCGTTGTTAATATTCAAAGAATAAGCCAGCCATTCTAATATGAGAATTCCTTTCTCCTCACGTTCACGTACGCAACGCTCATTAATTTATGGTTCATGCTTATTTTTCTCGAATTTTTTTCTTGATAACGTTTCTCTATTTTTTTTTATGAAACTTTTATTTATTTTCTGTTGATGAATTTTTAACTCAATGAATTCTCAACTCTCAATGATCAATGAAAACTCAATGAATTTTTTTCACAGCTTTTTTTGCTATTCTGTCACAATATTTCGACCTTTAAGTCCAGTCCTTGCATGCCAAAATATAAATATTATTCCGACTTTTTCCTCAAATTTCAAGATCGATAATCTGCAATGCCAAATCAATTTAGCCGATCGAAATGCACAGCAAACAGCGCACAGGTCGAAATTCTAAAATTCGTTTCATTCATTCATTTTTTCGTATTTTTTGCAGAAAATTTTTCGAATTATCAATCGATCGCATTTTTGTCCGATTTTTCCTGATTCTTTTAAAAAAATATTACTAAATTATTTTGCTTTTACTGTTTAATTTACTGTTTTTCAATATACTACGATAAACAATTAATTAATTTAAAGAATAACTCAAGTAAAGATACAATGAATGAATGAATGAAATCAATTCTGCATGGTGATCAGCCAGCTTACCGTACTTTATCTCCATGTTATTCGCTAACAAACATTTTATATCTAATAGTTGGTGAAGAGCTGAACCACTAAATGCTAATGGAAGATAATGAAATTAATAAAAGGAATTAGACCTTTGCTTGTTTTTATTTTATTTCACCTTTAATTGAAGAATTTTTCTTGATTACTTAGCAAAAAATCCATGAAACTCAAGTAATTTGAAAGACCATTTACGTTTTTCCCATGTTGAAAAGGCTTAATTATGAATTTATTCTACTCTTATAAATCATTAAAATTTCTTATTAAATAAATTTCTTATTTATTTATTGATTTGCTAATTAATCGCTCTTTTTTTCTGAAAGAACAGAGGTATCTTGTGATTGAAGTTACGTGGTTGTCTCCATGTCCACTTTGACTTCACTTTTAATTTATTCTTACTCCTTCAAGGGCTGTGAATCAAACGAGTTGCTCTTGGGGTACAGTCTAATAAATACTTTATGCATTTTTTCAAATTTATTTGTTGATTTAATATTTTTTACAGCGATGTTAATAAGTGCATAGCTTATTTAAGAAGATAGTTGAATTTATTTTTGTGTGAAATTAACAAAAAAATCAAAAAATAAATATCAGTATGAATTTACTGATTTTAAATAATTTTGAACTTATGCTTATGCTGATTTTTATTCTAGTCAGGTTTAATTATTAGAAGAATACCAGAGATAATTATTAGAATAAAACCAGAGATTCTACCAGAGAGAGTCACTCTAGGATAAAATACTAATAGTCCGATCTCTTCAGGTCCCATTCAGATTTTTGGCAGCTTTAGCTTACGATTTAAGTCTGGATTGCTTCTTGCTTAAGAATGTTTGCAGACTCTTAAACTTTCTTTTAACAAGTTTCTAAGTGCATCAATAAAATTTTTCATATTTTTCATATTTTCTAGATTCAAATTATGCATCGCTATTGCAATCAGTGCTCGGATGAAGAGAATGCTAGTGGCGTTGTTTTTGCACCACTACGTCATTTAAAAATTTGCCGATTTGTTTGCGATAAAAATCAGTGAGAATTTTTTTTTATTGCATTCACCAAGGGAATAAATAGATTGAAACATCGAAATTTTTTTAGCACCTCATCAGAGCCTGAAAATTAAAATCTAAAGGATTCAAAAGAAAGCATTCATTCGAATAAATTAGGTGATTCCGATAAGCTTTTAGAATCCACTTAATAGATTCATTGTTTTCTTACGAATAATTTTGTCGAGTAAAATCAGTTATTAATTAATAAAAGTTAGACAATGTTCCTACAAAAAGTGTGAATAGTTTTTTCATAAATTGAATGAATTTTCAATATTGATGAATTTATTTGAATGAATTAAATTGATGAATTTTCAATAGATTTTAATAAATCTTCTATTTTTTAAATCTGACCAAACCATCATCATCTGTCGAGAAAATTTGATTTTCATAAAATTTTATTCCGCTTTCGATATTTTCTGTTACCTCTATTAGTGCTGCGATAAAAATAAATATTTCAAGTGCCACTTTTATCAATTTCTGCACTAAAAAAATTTCTGCACTAAAATTCAGTTTGAACAGCTTTCTTATTTCAAGTCCTGTACCATTTAAGAATTTTCGTGCGAAAATTAACAAAATTCACTTTTTGTATTTTCTATGGATTTTTTTGCTAGAGCCGACCATTTCTGATTAGACTATCATTACTAGCTGTAGATAAATTTTTATCAAGAAATCAGGATAGATCGCCATTGCCACTGGAATTTTTTAATAAGAAGAATGTTTCTCTCGGCGTCGCAATCGATGATCGGAGCAAATCGAAGCAACCATACAACTTAGCTATCCTTACTCTATTATAGGCTTTGACTGATTATCATGGACTAATTTTGAAAATAGATCAATAAGCATTTATTTTATTTATTTATAGATATATTGATTTAAATCGCCATGTAAACGAATTTTTCTCATAAATCACTAATAAATTTATTTAAATATGTGCTTGGATTAGTAGTTTTATTGGTTATAGTTAATTTAAGTTTAAGTGGGATATAGGGATTGCTGTCAAGAAAAATTGGCCTTCGTCTTTTATCTTTCAGGACCAATCTATATTCTACGAATGGCGAAAATAAAAAATTCTATGAGAAATGTATGAAATGTGCGATATGCGAATTTGAGCGATCAAAATGTGAAAATAACATTCCGAAAAGCATGAGCATCAATGGTTCATTCCAATGTAATTTCGAAAACAGAATATCCTCAAAAAATGAAGTATTTAGATTTGTTTGCCTTTCAGGAAAAAAAAATTAAATTTTTCTAAATTATTCAAATGAATTATTTATCTGAAATTGAAGTAAACTGGTCTGAAATAAGTTTTTCAAAGAATATTGTCGCTTTTTACCATTTTTTAGTAAAATAGATATTATTATTGCACAAAGCATTTTTATCAAATAAATTCCTAATAAATAAACTATATTGATTTCAGATTTTGGTTTAATAATTGATAATGGCCTTATTTTTAATCTCCATAAAATTAATCAAAAATTCGTCTAAAATTATGTTAATTAAAATTTACATTTTTCTTGCTTATTCAATTATTATTTTTAAAGATTTTCAGCAGCCTTTGTTATTAAGATTAAAATATATAAGGCGTTCTGTCGGCATCACTTAGAGTGTTTCTCGTTTAAATTTAGTTTAATAAGTCGCTGAGGTAAATTAAATAATATCTTGCAAATAAATTTTTTCGCAGTTTAAATTTTTTTTTAAGAGTCCTCACCATTACTGGTTAGACTCGCTCCACTGGCTTGTCGCATTAAGCAATATGCCAGGGAGTTCCTTGGCGATAGAAATACAGGTGAGTCACCAGCATCACCATTATTGGTTTTTTGTACAGGTTTACTCCTGAGGGGAAACTCAGCATTTATTCCAACCTCAGCATCAGCATTCCCAATCGAGCAACAACCCACTGAGTTTCTCTATCCCCCTTAAATTTGGTTGAATTCATCATGGATTAAGAGAATTTTTTTTCAAAGAGCACTATTATTGGTTAGATTTGCATCTCTGGCCTGTCACACCAGATTTTTCCAGGGAGTCTCTTGGCGATGGAAGTAGAGAGAGCATCACCCGGATCGAAAGAATTATATAAAACCTAATTTAAGCTTATAATATCTGATCCTTCTAGTTTGCATTCTCTAGTAAATATGAAATTCTACCATCTTTCGTTGAATTTGAATGATACTAAAAGTAATGTTTTGAAATTACACAGATCTTATTGGTAAGACTAAAGTGATGTCATATCATTTTTATAATTTATAATTTTTCGTGGTAGTAATCACTGAGATTCTGACTGATGCAGTTTTTGAAATTATTAGTGTCTAGTGTCAATTAAGTAAGGTGAGATTATTATTCAGTATAAATATTTTGGTACTTATTTAATTGCAATAGAATAGATTATCCTTTTTCCATTAATATTGTACTATATTCATATTTTATATTATTGTTATTAGCATAACCAAATGGCCATTGTTATGATTTTTTTAAATAAAAAATAAGAATAGAAATGGTTTATTGAATAGAAATGGTTTATTTGATAGATTTCGAAAAAAATGGATTGCACGGATGTGAGAATTAAAAAAAATATTATATTACAAAATAAACTTTTTCCATATATTTCAATATAAAAATTTAATTCAGGTCATTGGGAAAATACTTAATTTTGAAATTTTCATTTTAAAAGCTTTTTTATATGAACTAAACAGAAAAAACGGCTCCCAATTTTTCTAACCAGGAAAAGAAGGACGAAGTACAAGTTGAAAGCGATAGCGATAGCGATGCTGAATTTGCCGTATATCCATGTTTAAGTGGATTAATCAAATCACGATCTGTACATTCTTTTCAAACAGCATCGTTGAATTATTTGTTAAACAATGAAATCTTGCCTTCACGATCTGGTTAGATCAGAATTTTGGTTCTGCTTAAAGGGTTGTTGGATTATATAAAAACTTTTTCGGGGTTTCGTTTAATTTTTAAAAAATATTTCAATAAAATTTTGAATGTAACAAGGATATGGATATCAGAAAGCTATATGGTGAGGGTATGTCGACTGATAGTGGTCGAACTTCGATCTAAATTGGTCCAAATAGTCCATTCGGGAATAAGAAGAATAAATAAAAAATTTGTGTTTTTCTTATTAGTTATTTCTGACAAAAATTGGCGTTTTTCTGTCAAAATCAATTTTTTTCATTTTTTCATTTTTTTTCTGGATTGGTTTTATTATTTATTCTTATTGGAAAAATAAATCCTAGAGGAATATTCGATGAATCAATTCAAGTGTTGGCCACTTCCGGATAAAAATTATATGGAACTGAAGAATAATGCAAATATTCGTAAACTGAGCAATGAAATGATCGATTTTAATTATGCTTTCAAGGTTTTTTTCTCTCCTATAAGATGTAGTATTTTTCGTTTTGTTCACTTGATTCTGTGAATTAATTTTTTGCTTGGCCGAATGGTTTAAAAGTAACGCATGCAAGATAATGGATACTGAATTATCAAAATTACTGAATTTCCATGGAAAAATGGAATAAAATTTCTTTATTTAAATAATCTTTTTTAATACTTTTACAATACTAATACTAATACTTTTATTCTTACCTACTATCTATTTAATAAGATTCGCATTCAGAATCGACAGGATTCGCACTCAGAATCGAGCGAAAGTTCTCGTTGGTCTGCGCCCGAAAATTCTACTGGCGAGGATTTAGTAAAATCAGATTCTTTAGTTTTCGGTGCAGGAAAGGATTACTGGTCGGCTCCAGAGCTTACAAGTGATGACAAAGAGGTATCATTCTTTTTATTTGGCGGTTTTCAATGACAACCATTAGGCTATTCGATATTAACAAGCATTATAGGGATACAACCGTGTTATGGTATGGTATTCGATGAAGTTTCAGAAAATATAAAATTTTCTTATTTATATTTTTTTCGTTTTGGCTCGAATTTAGCGTGAAAATTATAGAAGAATTGCGAATGAAACATTTAATGGGAAAACAATGAAATTTTTTTATAATTCGCGAATTTTAGGAGCTATTCGAAGAGAATAGAAAAATGCTAAGAACAGGCAATTCGTCGGCCAGCTTATGCGGGTAAATTATTATAAATATTATAATAAAATATTTTTTGCAAGGGGTTTTATTACTGTTTTCGATTTAATAAAGTCAATGTGACGTAACTAAAGTAAAATTATTCATTATTAAAATTAAAATTATTATTATCGAGAGGATTTAACTTTTTAAAATTTTTAAACATTCTCGTATTAATCTTAGATCATTATTCTCGGATTACGATGACCCAAGAATTCCAAGTTTCTCAGAAATTCGCGACGAACTTCCTAATGAAAAACCTAGTCTAGCTGCAAAAAGCGTTCGTTCTATGTTGGATTTAGAATTGGTGGCAAAAATAAGTCGGAAATGGGATTCGCTTGAGATTTATGCCACAACTCCATCGCCTCAATGGTTTAAACTTTTTTTTTGCTGTGATTTTATATCTTGAATTCATTTCACTATGAATTTTTTATTAATCCATAAATGGAATCTTTAAATTTCATCTTATAAATTGGAGATAATTTGAAAAAATAAATCAAAATAAAATACTTCAAAAAATTGAAATTATTTTTAAAAAATCAAAAATAAAATTCTTATTGGAGAATAAAGGGATTTTCAGGCCATTTAATGAGATTGATGTACCGTTTATGGACACTTATTCTGAAATGGATAAAGATGAGGAAGAGAAAGATAAGGTTCAAATCAAAGTAGAAGCGTACGATTGTGTGGGTTATAATAGTAAAAGTAATAATGATAGTTTTCCAGAGGGAACAAAAGAGGTTGAAGCGAAATGGATGAATAAATATTCGCCTGATAGACGACGGTTGGTTCATTTAAATTTTATCCTCTAAAGGAAATAGCATATGTTCAATGTGCACTTATATGGGACAATCAAATCAAAAATATCTGTTAAAGTTTAATATCTTTGTCTGCTCGTAAATCTTTCCACCAGAGCCATAAATTTGGCTAGTCTGTTTCAGCGAATGATTTATATAGATAAACATAAAAAAAAAGATTAAATGATTTTTGATGGAACAGACAAGGATACTTTTTTGCATTTCAGTATTAATATAGTATTAATATATTACTAATTCAGTATCATTATCATTAAATTCATCATTCAATAATATCATTGAATTTAACCATTTTGGTATTGGGTGGTATCAAAAGCGAGGAGGGCCAATCAATACCTGGACAGATGCGGTCAGAAAAGATTTTTGATGTATGAGTGAACCAGCAATATATGGACTATAGTATACAGACGATGGAAAAAGGAATGGTTTCTATTACTTTCGACGATGGCATCACGCCGGTTGGAAAAGTCTTACCCTTACCCTTGTAGGTAGTAGAGCCAGCCTAACAAGTAGTGAGAGCCATTAGAAGAAGAAAAAGAATTTTGGTATTGAGTTCTGGAATTTGAACGAATTTCAAACATAATATTATTTCCAATATTGAAGAAATGTTTAATGGATATTTTATTTTGATGCGAACATTTGCGAAATAAGTATATTGTTATATTATAAGACTCATTTTTAGATCACTTGAAAAATATGATAAATTATTATTTACGATGACGGCTGATAACCATTTATACAAAAAATCGATGAAAAAGTTACAGTGCAGCAGAAGTTATCAAGAGGGTTTATTTCATCTAAAATCATCTTTGTTTGATTTCGATACTGATATTCAAGATCATTATAATAGGTTCCTTTTCATTCAATTTCAGCATAATTTTACTTAAAAGAGGAATGAAAATTTTGAAACGCGTCAAAAAATGCTGAAAAAATTGTGAATTGTGAAAAATTGTGAACTTGATTTGATGGGTTCTTAAAGAAACAATGCTTAGATTTCTCAATTTAAAGCACGAACATATAATTTTTTTCAGATGTTCGTCTCCTGGATGTCAAAAATTTGCGCAAAAACTGGCAAATATTTCAAGATATAAATCTGTCGATATCGAAGAACTTTGTCCTCGGCAAAGACCCTACGATTTATTTCCACTTAATTTTATCAAAAATTCACGGCATCCGATTTCTACAAAATTTGATGAAAACTATTCCGCAATGAAGAAAGCATTCTATTGTTTGGATAACGAGGATAATGAGAATCAATTACATGTATCATCTCAATCAACAAATGATCGTAATATTTCATATTTAAAAACTGATTTGATGCGATCTACCAATAGTTCAAGTGAAGCTATTTTAATGAGAAATAACGTCGGCTCTGCTTTAAGTTACGAAACCTTCATAGCAAATAAATCACACCTATTGCGTTGCATTTCTAATGCGGGCAACGCTAGAATATTCCATGGACCAGTGAGCTGGTGTCCTATCCATCATTCAGTTACTTCCATTCCTCATTCTTTTCCTTTTATTGCACATCGGCAGCAATTTCGTGATCGTCATTGCTTTAGCAGCCTTTCCTTGTTGTATCATTCTTCCCAAGAGAATTTATCAAATTCTTCTTCAATACGCTCGCTGCAAACGGATGCGAATAGCGGTCCTATTAATCGACTTGAAAATCGAGAAATGATTGCAGTTTGTTCAACGAACACGAATATCTCAGAATATGATATTAGAAGTGGAATTATAAGGAAATCTGCAAAATCAGGTGAATTAAATCGAAGTTTTATATTTATATTTAAGGAAAACAAACGTCGATTATTATCAAATTCATCAAAGAATGATTTTCTTTCCTTGTTATTTTTATATCACTGGTAAGTTGTTCTATTCCAGTGGGTGAAGATTTAAATTTTTGCCTTTGTTTTTTGCGGATTTTTTTATATGACCAAAGTCCATTGATCCATCTAAAATGGTCTACTGATTTCATTGCATATTTTTTTATTTTTCATTGATAAATATTTCTAATTGATATGATCGATTTCTACGCAATTTGAGAAATTCCTAAATTATTCAAACCGAATTGTAGATATTCTAAAGATAACTGAAATGAGACGACATTGGTCAAATTTAGTTGCTTTGTGGATATACACTTTGTTAATCTTTTCTATCTTGATTTTATTTATTTTATCGATATTGATGCCCTTCGTATTCTTTAGGTTATTTTCCTTGTCATTTTAATCATCGCATAATTCAGTTAGAAAATGAGCCTAACTAAAAGTACATATTGGTTGCACTTTGGTGAAGTCAGATTGCATAATGATTGCATCGAGACTGCATTTACAAGAATTGAATGATCCTGGATATATTTTTAAGTGGAAATTAAAATATATTTTGGTTGTTTGATCGATTCCTTTTTTTCAAAAAATAATTTTGCATTAACATGCTTATTATTTATCTTTAAAATGAAAATTTTGCATTATTATTGAAATTGTTATTTTTAAGATGATTTTATGGCTGATTATCTTAATAATTTTATTACTATCTGATCATTAACTAATTTGAATACCATTATTCGAGCCTATTAGAAACTGTAAATTTATTTATATAATTATAAAAAAATAAATCTATACATAAGCAAAAGCGCTATTTGTAAGAGATAATCAACCGGGCTATTTCATTGTGTTATATGATTTCAATACAAGGGCCGTCTAATAGTAGGGTAATGTACAAATATGCTCTTTCAGCTCGCTTGCTTGGTTAGTGGCAACTAGCGGGAGTTGTATTTAACGGGTATAACTAAATTACATATGATGATCGGTTAGTATATTATATAAGAATGATGCTCCTTTGAATTTTTATGAATTGATTTTCCTCTACGACTGTAAATTCAAATTCGATTCCAATTTTTTATTTTCCCAACTTTTTTTGCTCTATGATTAACCGATCTAAATTAAAGCATTTTAAAGTCATTTAATATCAATGCGTAGAACCCTAATTTTTTTACAGAAGCGAGCTTTCCTATCCTGTTTTTGATTATATTTTCGCAAATTTTTTTAATCACTTAGGATAAGGCGAAAACATGCTAAAACGACTCGCGATTTCTTATATTTTTCTTATTTTTATTACATTTATACCTTATTCAGTTCTATTCAGTGCCTTAAGACATGGAATAAAAATGATGGAAATGAAGCAAACCATAGTATCACATAGGGTATCGATAACAGTAATAGCAAGCTTTTAATTAGATTAAATCTAATGGCTAATCAGAAAAATCAAATATCTAGATAAGCTAACGAATGGATCTATTACCAAGTCAACAGATTAATTTTTTTAAGAGTCCTCATCATAACTGGCTAAATTCGCTCCGCTGGCTTGTCGCATTGGACAAATGCCAAGGAGTCGCAGGTGTGTCGTTATCATCACCCGGGTTTTTAAACAAGTTCACTCCCGGGGAATAGAGCCTCAGCATTGGCACTTCGAATTGAGCCCACTAATCCATTCTCTCCCCAATGGATCAATAACTATGAAGAAAAAGCTGAAAGAAAATATCAAAATTTTTCTGATATTTCTTTTAATATTCAGTAATATTAAAAGAAGCTAACTTTTTCTTCAATTTCCTTTTTATTTTATCTTTTAATTATCTTCTAGAATATAGATGAATCTATAGATGAATATTTTTCTATTAATAATATTTTATAATAATACTTTAATAGTTATGGAAATAATAGTAGTAATAATACTTTTTTCTTATTAATATATTAATATTAAATTGATAATATTAATATTTTCTTATTAATCTCTTTTTTCTGTTTCAGCGGATAAACTCAACTGATTTTAATTTCACTTCAATATATATCGATTACATATTAACTTTAATTTATTGAAGGAAATAACTGAATGAAAAAATTTTATTTTATCTAATAGTATAAATAATATAAAAATAAATATTTTACTTTTGCTTTTTATCCATAAGAAACGAACTGGCATATTGCAGATCTCATATTGAAATTCAAGTTGCCTTATTGGTTTTATAAACAACGCTCATAATTTCCATTTAGGCGGAATTTTTATTATTTTAAATACATTTTATTCGTCTGAGGTGAGATTCGACGTTCAAGACGATGTTCTAAGTAATAAACACTCGGTTTTCCTCTTACTGGTTTTATAATCCACTTATTTCAGGTAATGCGTTCTTCATTTCGGCCTATTCATTGGATTCTGCTTCTACAAAAGATAATGATAACTCCATCAAAAATTTTATTCATTCAGATGGTTTGTGGAAAATTGCAAATTTGGATGAAATGGATGCAAATGAAATCATTGAATCGAAATCTAATAAACTTAATGATTCTTCTAAAAGGTAAACGGAATTTTTGGCTTAGCCAATATATTTAATTTTAATAGTAGGTTTATTTTTTCATTCTAAAATTTTCTTCCTTTTTTAAATTTTTGAATTTTAAGTTTATTTATTTAATGAAGTAATTACTTGTTATTTTTATTTTTTGACCAACATTTTGATTTTTTAATCTAATTTACATTTTGATTGATGCTTATCGAAAGTACACTTAAGTCCTTTGCATAATAATAGCTATAATTCTATCACACATTTCGGTTGCATGTTTGAATATCACGAATAAAAGTAATGAAGTGGCCACTAAGAAGAAAGTGGCAAGTGGTAATTCACACTGTAGTACGCTGTAATATGAGCACACCACTTTAAGTTGTTATATTGACTAAAATTTCAATTTTGTAGCATATCGTTCGCTTTATTGTAAAGCCTTTTGATAAAACTTGAGGATAAAACTTCTTATTACATATATTTATAGAAAATCTTTTAGTACATTTCTTTTAGATTTTTGAGTTATTATCATTAGATCCATTGCTTATAGCTTTAAAATTACTAAAGGTTAGAGCTCATTATTCATGAGGTTCTTAAGAGAAAAGGCAATTCAATAACGAAGTCGTAATAAAAGTCTGGAAAAAAAACCACATTTATACATGTGGTTATATGTATATGTAACATGTCATTTACACATTTAAATCTTTTTATCATTATATCATTATCATTATAAAAATGCATATTTACTTTCAATTATGAATATCACATGGAGTTTTTTGAAAAATCGGAATTTTATTATTTTGTTAATTCATCTAAGAGAAATATCTATGATTATTCGAGTTATTATTCGATTATTCGAGTTGTATTAATGAGATTGGATGAATGAAATTGGTATTTCATAGAAGATGAATAGGAAAATAGCTTCATTTGTGAATTTAGAAATTTTTAAAATAAAATCAGTGAACTTGGTGTTTTAGCCCCTTAAATTCCTTTACCGCTTTAAATAATTCTTTATTGGATATTTTCTCCAACTATTCTTTTTTTTCTATGATGTTGATTTTTATGATAAAGTTTCGTTCTAAGATAAATGATAATTGTTTTGACATAAGAAACAGTAAGTGGGGTCATCAGTTTCATTTCGCTTATTTGGTTATTTGAATAAAAAAAAAAATTGGATAGGAATAAATTAAAAGTCGACTCACAGCATTTGATGATAAATCAGCGAATGAAAATCCGAATTTGATGAAAAAAAGAAAATATTTTCGTAAATTAGATGATTATTTCAAACCATTAAATTAGATGATTATTTCATGACTATTTTAAAATGATCATCATTTTAAAATTAGTTAATGGTTTGAAAATTGCCAATGAAAATTTATTTATTATTTCTCTTCGACATTACGATTGATAATTTTTTTATAGTTTTAGCTGGTAAAATAAAATTTAATAAATTTTTTTTTACAAGAGCTCCTTATGATGATGATATTTGATTAATGAATAATCGCTTAAGATGTAAAAATTTTTGATTTCGATTGATTGAACAATTGTTGCTTGGTCTTCTATTTTGTATTATTCCGTTAAAAGTTTAAATCAGTGGTTAAGTTGGGTTCAGTAGCTGCAGAAGCATTTCCAAGCATTTCGGGTATCATAAAAGAAGCTAGTTCCACCGCCAAAGCTTATATGTTAAAAATATCTCCTGCCTGTATCACTTTATATGTTGGTTTTTCTTGGTTTCTTATCCTGATAACTATCTTAACATATGGCGAGATATATTCCCAGTGATGGGCAGTGGGATCTTTAATTTCTTAATAAGGGCAGGATGATCCAATAGGTTGTTGCAATTATTTCAAAGCATCAAAGCTGAGATTTTATTCTCGGTGGAAGTAAGCCTATATCTCAGAAATCTGGATGATGCTAGCGATTTATCTGCATTTCTATCGTCAAGTGATTCCCATGTAAAATTCTTCTGGTCCAACAAGCCAATGAGGCGAGCGCAACCACAAATAGTGAGCAAAAAAAAAAAGATTTCTGATATAAAATATTAATATTTCCAATTTTTAAAGAAATTTATGAAAAAAAAGAATTATGATTTGTTGTGAATAATTTGGCTGAAATCATAAAACCAAGTCGAAGATTATTGCATAAAAAAGTGAACTTTTTCTTTTTTTCATGTTTTCTAGTGATATTTTTTCTTAGAATTTTAGTAGTTTTAACTTAGATATAACGAAATTTCAAATTTTTAGACTTAACGCACAAATAAAAGTTTTCAGATTAAATTTTAAAATTTCAATTTTAATGGAAAAAAATCGTTGAAAATTTGAAAAAAATATGCTTAAGCAAGCAACAGTTAATTAAATTTTCTTTAAATGCAATTCGTGAAATTAAAATTAAATGAAAAATTTGCTTCAATAATAAAATTGAAAACTGAAAAATCTTTATTTTGCGAATAAATTTTTATTGCTTATAAATTCGATTTGCTTACGGAATGGTTAATTTTTTCTTCTTTTGAATATTTCAATTTTATTATTTTGAGCCAACTCTCTCTGGCATTTTTAATAAGTGATTAGCACTCACCATTTCTGGCTAGATTTACTTATAATTGCTTGTTAATATAATATAATAGTAGAAAATTTTTGCTATGAAACCACTTGAAGAGAAAGATATATGGCATTTCTGGCGCAATCTTGGACGTTTTAACAAAATTTACTCCTATTGCAGACAGAGTACAAATTATGCACTTAAAGCGATGTGAAGAACAATTCATTCAATTATCCTGCCATCTTTCTCTCCAATAATTTCAAGAATTTTAGCTTTAATAGTTTATGTTGACCTGCACTAGTAATAGTTCTTATCATAATTTTTGTTCATTTTTTTTTTCATTTTTTTGCTTCATTCCAATTCTATTTACTTTTTTTAATGTAAGCAGTTTTTCAAAATTTTTCGGCTAAGTTGGGATTCTTCCCAAGAAATTGCTTGCCGACAAAAGTAAATATATTTAGATGGTTCGTTAGCAATATCTTAGTGATATAATCACTAATTGATGAAAAAGTAAGGCCATGTAGATATTAAAAAAAAGATGGAAGAAAATAGGGGATTCACTCACAAAAATATGAATAATCTGAACAACATGTCTGTAAAAAATAGATTAATAAAATTATTGACTGGAAGCAGTGGAATGATGCTCGCCTGCCACGAGTTAATTATAATTATAGATAACCTTGATCCGACTGCTTTATCAGGATAATAGAAAGAGTACTGATCACCACATATAATAATAAAATCTCAAACATGGATAATTAAATCAAATAGATTAAAAGGCAAAACAAAGGAAAAAAGTAATAGCGCAAAGCACACATTAAATGAATTAATGTTTTAAACATTAATATTAATATTAAAATATTAATATTGGGACCCAACTGCTTGGGTCCCTTAATGGCGCCTCGAACGGTATAAAAACGATATGGCGCCTTGAAATGCAGAAAAAAGATTTTTATATATATACAACATATTCTGTAAATTATCCTTTATGTTTTATTGATTTATAAAGTGCAATAACCAAAGAATCGATTAAGAAAGTTTTCATTGGCGTGTCGGTTTGAAATAATAAATTTGAAATAATAAAAAACATCACATTTGGCGATAGTGTCCATGCAACCGAAAAATCATTTCTCTCATCATTTCTCCAGCTTGACCAGCTTCGCCGGTTGTTATTACGAAATTTTTGTAAAAGAGTCAATAGATAGAATAGCATAGATGGCGATAGAAATACAGGTGGGTCGCCAGCAAACATCGTTTTAATGATTTTTAAGGCTTACTTCTGTCGAATTTTTACTTTTCATTTCTCAACAGCTCCACTATCCATTTGGCTATCTCGTTTCTTCCGAAAAATACTGTGCATTATTGCAAATTTTACGGTTTTTATCCAGAGAAGCTGCTGTAGATTATAATTGGAGTAATTTTAATATCAACATAAATAATGTCAACGAATCATTCAGCGGCAGCAAAAAAAGAAAGAAAATCTTATTTCTAATTTTGAACATATCAATAAAAATTCGAACAAATTTATATAAATTTGGTCGACTTAGTGATCAGCTATCATGGATTCGATTCTCTCACCTTGGCGGGCCTAAAATCGAAACTTTTTTTGAATTTTTCAAACGATAAAAATTAACTTTGCTATCTATTATTATTATTATATGAACTAAAAATTTTTTATAACGTACTAATATAGGTCAAAATTTTTCAAATTGCTAATTTGCAGGATAATTGAAGCTAAGGGAGAGAATGGATTATTATACAATTTGGATAGTCGGTCGTCGGATTATTGTAATAAAAAGATAGTGAATGCAGAGGAAAAGAGATATATTTCACGACCAATTCAGCTTGTTCAACCTCAGTTGTCTGAAACGAAACCAATTATTACAAACGATCCAAATAGAAATATTTCGCCAAAATCTATAGTAGTCGATTTGGTCTCCAGTCCAAATCAAATTGAATACAGGTAATTTTTCTGGAATCGGAAGATGATTTTTTTACATTTCGTACGTTCTCGATGGTAAATAAATTAAGAAGGCTAATTATCTTTCAGATTGCCAGATCAACTTCAGTCATCGCGTGATAGCTCGCTGCACCATTATAGTTTTAGTTCTACTATTTCGCCGCCAGAAAATTGTCTGTCTTTTACTTATTTTATTCTTTTTTTTATTCTCAACAAATATTAAGGGTTTTTTTCTTATGGAACTCTTTGAATATGGGTTCTTGAATATGGATGAGAGTGCATCACTCTCATTATAGTTTTCTTCTTGTCATTTTTCTGCTTTAATCGATCTAGTTTAATCGATTCTCAGGCTGCCTTCGATCCTAGTACCAACAAAACTCAACACTGCTTATTTTGACACATCGGACAAAGTCGAATTAATCAATTCTTATAAGGAAAGGAAATTTTATGAGTTATCTATAAGTTTTTTTCGAAGTTATGAAAAATAAAATTGCGCTGTGATATTAGATGTTAAGCTCAGTGGCTAAGCTGTGGCTAATGAAAAGAAGCATAAGTATATAAATGAAAATGACTATAAATAAAATACAATACAATATCATGAAAATAAATATAATAAAACAATGTGATAACCATTCTTATTTATCTCTTCCTTGAATCAAATTTCTTTTCCTTGAATCAAATGCAGCCATCTCAAAAATTTTTCTGAGAAATTTTTTTTGTTCTGACGAAAAAAAATTTAATTTGTGAGAGTAAGGAATTCCTCAGTTTTTTCATTTTATCAATCTAAAACATTCTTTTTATAATTGGCGGCAGTCACTACTTCTTTGGCTAACTTAAGTAAAAAAGGTAAGAAAAGGTAAAAAGAAACACACGTGGATTTTTAGCTCCGTCAGGATTTCACTTTTAACAATAAGTTTATTCTTATCAAGAGAATACATCAAACCCTTTAACTTTTGTTAAAGCAATGTCCTAAACCTAAAGGAATTATTAATTACTATTAAAGATATCAAAGATATACTGGAAAGTTTTCTTCCTATTTTATATCCATTTGGTTTGATTCGGATTTGATTACTTACCATAGTTTTCTTCTTGTCATTTTCAATCTTCTCTTGCTAGAAAATCATTTACGAATGAAAATACATGTGAGTCCTTAGCATCACCTGGATTTCATTTTAAATAACATGTGCTCAAGGGGCATAAATCGAGTCTTCTAAATCCAATTTTAAGAAACAGACCACTCAGGTCATCTCACACTTTTAATTGAAAGCCTTTACTGACGGCTAATTTTGATTTGCGTTAATGTCATTATTATAGCGAGAATTCTTAATAGTTGTAAATTTTATTGGAAGAAATTTCTCTAAAAGTCTGCTTATTAATTTAAAGGTAAACAGAAGCAGAATATAATCATCATTGTTCCATACCTTTATTTCAGGTAATTTACTAAGATTTTTTATCATTCTGCAGAAGAGAGTTTCCATGAAATTCCATGGAATTTTGCTCATATTACATTCTATTTTTTCTGATCAGAACTATCAGGTGCAGCTTACTTTTATAGCCAGCGGAATTAGGCCAAGCAGGCCTAATATTAAATTTAGAAAATTTAATATTCAATAAATTTAGAAAAAGAAGGAGAAAGATTAAAACTATTCCATACTTCTTCAAGATTGATGTTTTATTAAATTGGTATATTTTTTACTTTTTTTAACGCTGAGAATGATAAATTTATTTGAGATAAAGCTCATATTTAATAGTAAAATTCAGAAAAAAGAAAATAATTCTTAGAAAGATTTGTAAAAATATATGCAAACATAAATTACCCATAAACGAGGTTTTGCTAATAAGTGAAAAAAATGAAAAAACAAAAAACAATGGAATAAAATAAAATGTTTAATTAAATATTCTATAAAAATTAGGGACATTTTGTCTAAAGAACAATTGGCATTAGCCTTTCACTAGCCTCAGTGAAGAAGGATTTAAAATTCATTAGCTTTTGTTCGGGCAAATTTTCATCGAAGTTTTGGGTTTTGAATGAGTGTCAAAAGTGAAATAAATTCTGAGAACTAATCATTTATAAAAGTGCAAAATATTAAGGACATATAAGAAATAGATCTGGGGTGGGTGACTGGTATGATAGCTTCGATCTGCCTCGAGCACCACAGATTCTCTAACATAAGTAAACCTGTGATTAAAAAATCTGTCGTAGACGACCAGCGAAAGATTTTAAGAGATTCCTTGGCAAAAATTCCCAGTCGTACTAACGGTCAGCTATGCTAACCTAGCTATTATACTAACCACGTCATGTATTAGATATTAATTTAGATTAGACTCTTATGATTTTTTAAAATTTCCTAATCACTTCAATTTAATTATTTTTAAATAATTTAATTATATTTTAATTATTTTAAAAATTAACAATTTAAAGAGGAAATTACAGAATAATATAACATAGTACAATTTGAAATAACTGTATCATATATAATCGGATGGGATGGTTTTTAATTATTTTTAATTAGTTTAATTTTTTTTATTAATTTTATTTTAAATCTATTTCACTTATTTGTTTTCAGAATTTTAAATTAGGTTCAGATTTAAACTTCATGATTCTGTCACTGAACAAAAATTTTATCAAATAGCCAAATTAATAAAAGTTCATTTTATTGTATGGAAAATCAATTTTAACTTCTCTCGATTACTATTTTTAACATTTATTGGCAAACGAATTATTGGGTCAATAAGTGACCCAATAATTTCTCTTAAACTAAAATATTATTTTGTCGGCAAGAAATGATACAAATAGCAAGCCTTTGTAATTATTTTACGGGCATATTGGAACAGATTTTGCTTTCTTTTCTGGATTCATCCTCTTTTTTTCCCTTAAGTCCAAAAGCAATCAGATGAAAAGCAGCTTAATAGCTATTATTCTTTTCATTGATATAGATGAGAAGCTAATTTTCAGTTACCTTTAATGCTTCGCGAAAGAGGCTTGTTTCTATTCAACATTCTTTAATCTGTATTCTCTTTAAATCCATATTAATTCCTCACTTTAACTACAAAGATAACTGAAAGGTAACTATATTTCTTTTTGTCATCACCGTATTTATTCGCCGTCAGCAAGCAAGCAGCTTTTTAAGTTTTTCACACTTCTCATTTCTCGTCCTTGGCTGGATGCTAATGAGTTGAAAAACAAAGCCAATAATTTTTTCATTCTTCATTTGCCAACAATTTGCTGCTTTTCTCATCCACAATTTGATAATCTTCAGCTACCTTGCCTTAGGATTTTGATAGATACCAATAATTGTTAATATTAGTGAATGAAGTAACTGAACGATGTTATATATTATATATTGCTGAAAAATATGCGAAATTATTTTTTTCTCCAACTATGCTAAACATAAAAGTGTATACCTATGTAAGGAAATTTGATTCAATCAATTTACTGAAATAATGAAATTATCAAAATTTTCCGTTAAAAGTTGTCTGGAATGATTCTTCAGAAAATAATTCGCAGCATTCAATTCATTAAGTTTAATGGGCTTCGAAATATCAAGAGCGTCCTGAAATGTTATAAAATTTCCTTTCTTTTTTTATTTAAAATAATATTGTTGTTATGGATCTATTGTCGACTTTTCCAAGTGTCCGGGTTCGATCATGTTCTCCAGATATCCTTTAATCCTTGAAATTCCTCACCTTCTCACAAAAAACCAAACATTTTCATTAACCTTATATGAATCTTCAAAAAACGGAATTCCAATAATCCAGAAAAAAAATTTTTTTCACCGGCCCAGTGATTTTTTTCATGCATTTAAATCTTGGTGGGAATTTTTACAGATTTCTGGTACATTTGTTCCTAAATTTAGATCCTTGGATCCAGTACTATTTATCACTGATCTTTTTCATATTTATATAATAGCCAAAACGGCCAAAGAATAAAACAGCCAAAAACGAAGAAAATCGATCATTTAGCTAGCTCATTAATCCCTCTTGGCACTCTTTCATTCATTCGTTTTAGTCCTTTTTCTCGAGCTTGTTAAATAAATTCCAAAAATAATCATATTCCACCGCAATTTTTGATACTACTGAGAATCTATCTCTTTATCTAAAAAACTCTCTGGCTAAATGATCGATCGCTTCATAATAATGAAACCGACTACATTAACATTGGTGGATGCTATTATGAGAAGAATGATCCTCCAACAAATTTTACGTATCATATTTTACCAAAGTAACATCTTGTTAGTGAATATACTTCATTAACGCGCATTAGGCTTTTTTATCGGACTGTACGGACTCCTCGAACAATCTTTTTAGGAATTTTCGAAAATAAAAATTAAATTGAAGAAAGATGTTAAAATTTGAGTGTCGCGAATATAGTAAATTCTGCTTCAATCGAGTCAAATATTGGATTGCAATTTATTATTATGCTTAATATTCAAAAAAACTTGATCAAATAACTTGATCAAAAACTCATTTTAAACATCTATTTGATTTCTAAAAATCAGAAATCCTTTTCTTCTTTCCCTTTTTTTCTACTCATAATTAAATTCATAAAGCATTCACTGTTTATAAGTGGTTTATTTTAAGTGACTTCTGGTTTGGCTGTGCCCTACAGCTATTAGTGCGATCAGTTAAGGAATAGAAATGCTGAGAATTTCGCTGCGATACCCATTTGTTAGTGATAGGTTCACTGCTGTCGAGGAGTCGTTTTGAATCGACTGAACTTGAGATGATAATCTCAATAATAACTATGTGCAGTTTTTATTTTTATTTTGAGGAGTTACAGTTATCACTCATTATTCCTTTTATTTTGAGGAGTTACAGTTATCACTCATTATTGAGATTATCATCTTTTTATTTATTTTTTATTTTGAGGAGTTACAGTTATCACTCATTATTCGGCATCGTATTATTTTCTCGGCTTCTTAATTTAATTTAATTTTCTAATTTATTTGATTTGTTTAACTTTTATCGATTTTAGCTCATCTTTTCATGTCACTTTTATTTCATTTTCTATTTGGTTATCCCCATAGGCGTTTGGTGTTATAAAATATCAGTGCTTCTTTTTCATTTTTAATCTTAATTCTATAAAATTAATAGTTCAGATGAAAAACTATTTTGTAGTACTTTGATTCTGAAATCTTTGCTATTAAAAAAGCCTTTTAGCGCTCATTAATAGCACTCATCATTTCTGCTTTTGCTGACTTTATTGACGACCATAGTTCAAAAACGCTTCAAGGTAGAACTGCAGATGTGTTTCGAGCATTTCCTTTTGATGGCAAATTTTTTCCCGACAACGAACAGCATTCGAATACATTTTAATCCTACCATGGATTAGTCTTGGAATCTACTACCATAGAATTATGATATAAGAATAACCAATTTATTACAATTTAATTTAATCCAAAATTTATAATTTAAAGGTCTCAAAGTCATTCTTGGACATTCTTTTTTATTTTATGAATTTAATTTTTTCTTACTTACTTATAGTTAGTTCGAAGCTATTTGCAGTGGTGCTCAGTCCTATCTCGTCAACTCATATCTCAGGTCATAGGCGATTGCCTGCATTACCAGTGAAATCATCATCTGCTGCGTTACTCTCAAGTTTGGGCCCAGTACCAGTGTCAACCTGCATTTATCCAGCTGCGTCACGAATGGCACATTTAGGCAACCAGTCAAATAGTAATGAGGATCATAGGTTTTTGCCTTTTTTTCCTTAAATTTATTGTTTTTAACAATATATTTTTTTATCGATCCGAATATCGATAAATTTTTTTAAAGTATTCAACGATGAGCTAAAAAGATTAGAATAGATAATAAGGCATTTTTAGTAATATCACTTCAAGTGATTGAAATTTAATGGCGTATAACAGAGAATATTTCTGCGTGGCGACCCCAGTGAAAGAAAAGATGTTATTTTATAGGACAATAAATCTTTATTTTTCATTTGATTAATAGGGTTGAAAAATATTTTAAAAAAAAGTTTTTTAAAGGATATGCTTTGGTACAGATTCAGTTATTGGAAGATCGACTCTGCTCGAAGATAGCTATTATGAAGAAGATGGCCTTAATGTGGACCAACGTATCGTTAAAACAGGTACTCTCTGTAATAAAACTCATTCTAGTTATGTCATGTGAAAAAAATAATTTCCTCTAAAAACAGTGATTAGTGCCAGGCTAATTTTTTTTCTGGATTCACTCCAATTTTTTTATCATTTAGTTTCTTGTAGAAAAAATAGATGCGAATGATATATTTATAGGAATGCAAAATTATCATTATGAAGATTCATCTGGAGTTTCAAGCTGTTATATAGGATGCGAGCATTTGAATCCAACACATCGGGTGCATTCGACATTTGTTCCTCGACATGATGATGAAATCCTTCTCGAAATTGGCGATGCAGTCCATGTAGAAAGGGAATGTGAGGATCTTTGGTGCTATGGTGAAGTCTTCTTTCCAATTTCCAATTTTTAATTAATTATATTATTACTCTTATATTAATTATAAGAGTCAGATTTTGCACTAAACCTGCACTAACCAATGATTTGGTTTTTCGTATCCTCATTTGGCATAATTTTCTTAGTTTTAAAAGGTGTTTTTCATCCAGGCTAATGGTCCATTTTTTAATTTAGGGACGAATTTGCGCACAGCTCAACATGGTATTTTTCCTTTAGCACATGTTTGCGAAATTGATTTAGTCGGTGAAATATCTATTGGTGTTCTTCCTTCAAATGCGAATCGTAAATTTTTCTGTTTAATTGCATTTTGAATTTAAAAATTTAGATTTATGAATTATTTATTTTCTGGAAAATTTAAAATTCTGGAAAATTGTTTGCAGATTAAATTTTTATATCTAATATCTAATTTTATCTAATTTTAAGTATCTATCTTGCAAAAATTCTTATTCTTTCAACTTCTCAATTTTTCTTAATCGGAAATCTATTAATTATAAGGAATGGTAATTGCAAGGAACAGGAATGGTGAAGTATCTTCATTGCTTTGATCATCGCTGCTATGACCCTGCAAAGTATCATTAAAAAATCAAGGCGATGATGACGATCCACCTCTAAATGACCTGGCGAAAATTCATATTAAGATATTCCATTGCTCATTGATGTAATAAAGTGATCCCATTTACTAAACTCCTTCACCCTTTTTTTTCTCGAATGGATACGTTTTTATCCATTTTTATTAATGAAAATAATGATTATTTAAATGATTATGTAAATTACAATATTTAATTATTGTCAGTTAAATTTATATTTATTATATTTTCATCTAATTAATAATAACAATCTAAATAATTTCCAAATTTGGCAATTCTTTTTCACTTTTTTTTATCCATGATAAAGTTTTTCAGGCACTTTAGAAAATGAAAGAGATACATTTTATCTAACAATGTTGGCTTCGATAGAGGTTGCCCATCATAAAGGAAATGATGTATTAATACAAGCGATAAATAAGGTAGAGGATTTCGATATTAAACAGTTGATTATTTTTGTTATGCAAATTTTAAAAATCAACAACTATTCGATTCCAATCCAATTAAGCATAGCAATCAGTAGAAGAAAAATGTTTTCAGCCTGAGAAAACCCAAATAATCCAATTTCCAGTGCCGTGAATTTAAATTGATTATTTAATGGAATTTTCCGAAGCAGAGTTCACTGGAACAGTAAATAAGTGGTTTTATGATAATCTGAACTACATCTCACCCCTCACCATTTTTGGCTGCGCTTATTCGGCTATTCACACAGTGAGAAATTTTTTGCTAGGAATTCGCGCAGAATAGAAATCGAATTTTTAATAACAAATTTATTAATCTCTGGAATGGTCTAAATTTTGATTCTCGAGGGGAACAATCGAATATTTTTCGTTTTGTGGGCAATAAATATGTATATTTTGCTTAAATGAATAATAAACAAAAGATTTCATTAACTGAATCTCCAAATGCAAGAATATGCAAGAAATTAAAACTTATGCCTGCAAAATACTTGAAAAATTGCAGGTTTTAAACCTCTATCAGAATAAAGAAGAAGTTGTAGTGCCACAAACAGTATTAATGGAAGTCTCATTTCGTGGAATTCATCTAATTGACAAACGAAAAAAAAATGTTGGTTTTTTCTTCTACAAATTGTAAAATTTTTTTCTTCAGTTAAAAAGATTGCATTTTTTATTTTTGGATTTTAAGTCATCTGGATTATCTATCCGAAAGTTATAAGTTTCAGATCTTTCAATGCCCAAGTTTTGATTTTTTCTACAGCTTGCAAAACATTTCGTTCTGTGGCGCGCATCCAAAACAGCTCAGGTGGTTTTTTTCAAAATCAAAAAGATTAACTGCTTTTATATTATTTTATATACTGTCAATGTTGCACATATTAGAGATTTTATTCGTCAAACAGTTCTCAGATTCGATTAATTAAGAAGAACATTAAAGAATATTTCATTTAAGATATTTCGGGTTCATTACTAAGCATCCTCTTCTTCCACGATTTGCTTGTCACGTTTTCTTATCCAGCGAATCAACACAACCTATCGTTGAAGCAATTGGGTTTGCGTTTCTTTTCTCTTTTAAATCCTAAATCCAGAAATTACTATCAGTTGAAATTTTGAAATTAAGCCTTAAAATTTCCAATATTTATGTTGGGAGATTAATAAATTAGAGATTCATCTGTTAATGAGGTATAACGCTTCAGTAGTTAGCAGTTTTATTGAAGAATAAACAGGTAAAATCTCTGATTTATGTTGCAATTATATTTTCAAACAACATAAATTTCACTTCTAACTATAATAAATTTTCAGAAGAGCCTTCAAGCGATCTTACGATGAATACATGGCTTTCGCTCATCCAACTGAAGATATATATCTTGAATAGCCAGCTAGTTTCTTATAGATAGCTCACTATTTTATAAATTTCAATATTTATTTTGCAGATCTCTTGTATCATTTAAAACTATGTGTAAAAATTTTATCACTAAACTATAACGGCACATATAAAAGTTTTTACCAATAAAATATGTCAATTATAAAGCAAAAATTTTAAGCATAAATAAATATAGAATAAAAATGAAGATATTCAAATTCATTCAATTAATCATTTTAATATATTTAGAAAATAGAAAATAGCTGAGGTGTAGTTCAGATTATCACAAAGCGTACTTCGGATCTTAACTGCAACAAGTGGAGACTTTTCATTGAAAAATTTGGGTAAAGCTAGGGACTAACTTGTAGTTCTATGTCCCAAAGTGGCCCTGGTAAAAAATTTCCACCACATTATAATAGCTAATGGATTGGTCTTAACCAGAAATAGTGAATTTTTACCATTTCATTATTTAGTTAGTTTATGCCCATTAGTTCCATCGATTCCTTTGACTTGAATTCAATTTTAAAAATAATAGTATTCATTTCACCTTTAAAAAATGAATATATGAATCCATATTAATTCATAACTAAAAAAAATAACTATTATTTAAATTTTTATAAAACAGCTTCTGACAAATTGGCTTAAGAAAATCCGTTAAAAGAGATTAATTACTTCATTTTTTTGGAAATTATTGCTAATCTGTGTGTTTTGCAAGTTCCCCAAACGATTAAGTATTGTGCCACAAAATATGTCAATAAAATTATGATTTCAGCAAATGGAAATTTGTATCCAACATGATACATAATAAGTGCGGAATCTGATGCATAGAAGAATATAAACCCAACAAATCGTAGGAGATTATTCTGAAAATTTTTCATAACTTTTCTCTACCTGCAATACGAATTCGTAGAAAACTTTTCTTGACAAAAGAAAAATAATGATGAAAATAAAGAAAAAAAAAACAAAATACGTAATAATGAAAATAATAATATTAATAATGAATAAGTAATAAGTAATAATGAAATAATGAAATGAAAAATATAGAAGTTATTATAAAAAATAATGGATAAATTATTCATCATTTGTTTTTTGTATTTTCTGATATATTTTATTTAAGCGCCTTAAGATAATTGGGACACATGATTTTAGACAGATTTTTATTTAAATTAGCATTCACCATTTCTCGCTAAGCTCTATTGGCCATTAAAATAAGGCAATTTCGTCAGAGTCGATATAGATGGGTCTCCAGTGCTCTCCGCACCTCTCTTTAAATGATTCCTCGCTCGCTAAAAATGGAGGACGAGCAGTGACGCTCGAAAACTTTGGCAATACATAATTCCTCCATCTCTACTACGTCTCTATTATTTGGATTTCTTGCACTTGTTTAAATTCCTCAAATTATAAAAATATTGCGCTTATACCATTTAATGCAATCCTTAGCTTGTTATAAAGTGTTTTGAAATAGGTAGTCGCTAATTTATGAATGCAATATTAAGCGATAGTAATTTGGCGGAGAGAACTTCCAATAGAAAGAAAATCCAATAGCAAGAATTTTCACCTTTTTATAAAATGGATTATAAATGTTAATTCGTTAGTTTAATTCGATAAAAATTAAAAATATCCGTTAAGTGGTATATTTAAATAACCTACGAACTGCTTGGGTAATTCAACGTAGCCACCATAGACATATAGTGACCCACTTAAAATGAAGCATGTGGCCAATAACACCGAATATGAAATAAGCAAGATTGAAGCGATTGTATGATGCAGGATTAGAGGCAACAAAGCATACCAGCCAATGATAACGTAGAAAGATGCTGCAACAATTGTTACTACCACGCTGATCTTCCGAACTCGATGAGCGAATGTTAGCTGAAATATGTAATGAATTAATCTCGTTTTGATATTAAGTTATCATTTATCATTCTGCAAGCTTTATCAAATCCATAAAATATTTATCAACATTATTTCTAAGCTGAATGGACTATTCGATTAAGAATATCGATCAACACTAATTAATTGAAATTAATTGAAGAAAAGGAATTTATGGAATTAAATATTAAATTCGAAGAAGGTTTGCGAAGTCTCATAGTCACACGAATTCCATATTCGTAATTTCTGATATAATTTACAAGTGCATAATGTAGCAATATATTTTCTTCGAACAAAGTTGATAAGAAAGCCGATAGCTATTATATACTTATATTAATAAATGACAAAAGATATTCCCAAGAGGTTCATAGGGTAAATATGCTTCCACTGGAATTAACTTGGCTTCACAGCCAAATTATCCAATTTTTGAAAATAATATGAATATTCGGGCTTAATGGAAAAAGGCTCATACCAATTTCCAAATTTTATTCAGATAGTAAGTACTTCTCCACAGAAATAAATAAAAATAATGAACAAAAATCTGATATAAGATTTTTAATGAAAAAAATATCAGTAACTGTATGGATAATCAAAAAAATATTCAAAATATATATGAAAGGAAAACTAACCAAATAAAAAATATGGCCAATACCAAAGAAAATTGCTCCTACAATCAAACCATCATTGGATCGACCGATGAGATAATCCCCAATAGCTCCAAAAAGTAGGCCGAGTGCAGTGTAACCTCGATCACGACCGCGAAGACCAGCACCGACAAGAAAACATAAGATGCTCAATATAAGGACTGGCAATGTCTTCCTTTTAGAATAAATGAAATTATTCTTAATAATAAATCGGATATATTAGTAAAAATCATAACTGATAAGGTTTATATTACGAAAATGTTTAAATAACATTCTCGTGATCGCCATAGAAAATAAAAATCTAAATTTCAAAAATCTAAATTTAGTTCAAAAAATAGGTTGTTGCAGATATATTTCATGTCGATCTATAAACAACGAAAGCTAAAAATTTATGGAAATATTTGAGAAAATATTATCAGAATTATCCATAATTATCCGGCTAATGAGAAGAACATAATGAATCTCCAAACTTACCAATATTCATAAAGATTATCGCATTTTTTAATAAATCCATCTGATTGTCGATAGAATAAAGCTACTAAAGCGAAGTATGGAAACGCTAGGAATGGTGAAGCCATATCAGATCCAACAATTTCTAGAAATGATATAAATTAAAGCAATGAGTAGTGTATTTTGAAGCGGGTGAAAAAAAGAACAGCAGTTAAAGAACGAGGAAATGCAGCGAATTTATTTATCGGAGAAATCGCCGCTTGTCATATTAACATCCTGAGCAATTCGATTGAAAACAACATTTTTCCAAAATTTTCTCTCTTTCATAACAATGGAAAAGATTGAAAAAAACGTAGTTTTTATTATTATCATTAATACTATTTTAATCATCAAGTTTAAATATCAAAGCAAAATGAATCGTTGATATTAAGAATTAAACAACAATTTAATGTTAATTCGCTTTTTAAGATAAAACATTCAAAAAATATTGATACTAGCAATTTAACAATAAATTAATATTAATATTATATTAAATTAATATTAATCTCAGAATAAAAAATTTTGAAAATCTAATTATTCTAAACACTTTAAAAATCTAATTTTGTCAAAGCGTTCAGCATTTCCAAATGCCACCAGCAACCCAGCCATATTTTTATCTCCAACTGTTCTTTGGCAAAAGGTTCCCCCCACCTTACTAAAAACTGGTGAAACGAGCATAACCAGAAACGATGAGCACTCACTACTTACCATTCGGTTATATAAAAGAAGAAAATGAAAATCAGAAAAGTGAACTTTCTAGCAAAGAGGCATATTTTACGTTCGGTTTGTCAGAAAATCCTCCATTCACCGAAAAGAATTGAAAAATTAATGGAATGCTGCAAAAAAATCTTGAAGAAGATAAATATCCATTAAGTCTGAAAATGGATCAAGCCAATCCGCTGGGAAAAATTCTCTTTCTAAGGAAAGAGTGCGCGTGTATGAAGACAAAGCCAGAAAATATTCTCAACGTCGTTAGAAACTGAAAAAATAAGTTTTTTTCTTTTTAAACCATTAGTGCTCAGCGTTGACCACTTTTGGTATATTATATTTATATTTATGTTATTATTATATTATTATTATTATATTTATATTATATTGTTTATATTATGCTATTATATTATATAATATATAATATAATATACCAATATATAATATAATATTTATATTTATATTATGTTAATTTATATTTATATTATATAATTTATATTATATTTATATTAATATTTATATTATATTTTTATTATATTTATATTGTATTGTGCATTATATTATTATTATATTATATTATTTATATATTTTATTTTGTTATATGCTCCAAAATCATAGTCATCATAGTCATCTTCTAGCTGTTATTTTCTAAAATTGTTTATTTAATAATTCAGAAATGGCATTTTACATAATAGGACGGTTCAACGCAGAGTCCAATTGCTTCAGTCGTTAAATATTTTATACGGAGAAAATTTGGCACTTTTGGTTTTCATGGACAGCGCCAATTGTTTTTTTCTCTTCTCAGATTCATGTCGATTTATGTTACTAACCCAGGAACCATTGTCTTAAATTTCGTCTTTTCTGATTTCCTTCTATTGACAAATGGAAATCGTTGCTGTCCATTTAGCTGGAAAGTGCTGAAATTTATCCGTAATTCCGCCTTCAAAAAATTGCCGTAAAAGAGTTATTGTTTTTCAGAATTTTCAGAAATTTTAAAAAAAAATTTTCTCATCCCATTTGTGGGGGTCCTGGTAGTCCTTAACTTCGGGTCCTCTACCAGAGGCCTGGAAGACGGAGGCGCAGTGTCATTAGCTGTTTCGATAGCGCGATCTTCCGTACTTAGACCTGCTGTTGCTCGTGAAATCTTCTGAAACAATTTTGCAGTTTAGTTTTAACTGCTTCAATTATCATCCCATATACAAGCAGCAAACAGTGAGGATCCTTGTTTTTATTTCGTTTTCATGTACAGTTTTCATTTCCTCTGTGAACTTTCAACTTCTTTTTATCTTATTCGTTATTTTCGTTTTTCTAATGGCGCTCACCGTTTATGGTTGCTTCATTCCACTGACTCCCAGGCCAGCTTTGCCCAAAGCAATCATTTCGTAATGCAAGCACAGGTGGATCACTGCAAAACTCACGTTTTTGAATCGTCAAAACTGTTTTTTTCATTGTAAATAATCTTTAATTATGTCAATTATCCAATTATTATTCTACCATTTTTAAATTTGCGATTATTTCCGCTTCTTTATGCCATCTCTTTGCCATCCGCCATCTGTACACCGATTTCACCAACCTTATCACCAGAGATGATTGGAGAAATCAGCCCATCTAGTATAAACTTTAATTTTGTCTAATAAAAATAATTTCGCAACTGTCACATGATGTTTACGAAATCGATTGATGTCCAATGATATCATTTGAAAAAGAAGCAAAAAAGGAGAAAATAGCGTGTGGGGCGTAGACTACTCGATCGATAATTTTCTAACATCTCGTTCTCGTAAACTCGCACGCTATTTTAAGATTTCATTTTAGATTTTCTCTGCTTCAATTTTCTCGAACCAATGTGATCTTTAGGTAAACTCCGCCTTTCCTTTATTCTTATTGGTCAAAGTGGCTATAAAAGAATAATCAATGCGATCCTCAGTCTCATTGCGTCGTGTCGGATGGACTGGTTATGGCGTTTCGGGATGGTTGTGGAGTACTGGAATTAGTTTAGTCGCTGGGGGTCGGGTCTTTAAATGGTGTTTGTGGTACGTTGAATTGGTCGGTTGTGTGCAGCGTGATGAGCACTTTGTTGGCTGGTTTGGGATGGTCTCTAATTTGTACATATCGATTGTCGTTCCTTCTATTCATCTATGCGGAAATGTCAGTAGAAAGCTTCGGTGTACAGTTGCTGTCTTTCTCAGATGGTATGATTTTTTTGTTTTTGATTTGTTTTCATGTAATTTGTGAAACCGGATTTTGTGCCGTTTTAATTTCTCATTTTTTTCGTCTTAGGCCATTTTTCATATAGGTCGATGTTGTTTTCGGTTAATGGCGAAGTGCTAGGTTTTTTGCGGACTTTACTGTTTCATGTACAATCACTCATTTAATATTTGGATAATTTTTTCGATAAGTATAAGTGGGACCGACTACGTTGTCAGTTGGTTCCTTTCAAGTGCACTGAGGGGTTTTTATAAGACATGCCTATTGTTGATAAAATCCGAGTAGAACAGGGAAGATATCAATGTTGATTCGTGAAGTTTCGTATTAGGTGAAGGGAATTGAACGCATCATTTAAAACGTTATTTAAGCACACGTAATTCGTGGCATATAGTTGGGAATTAAAGAAGTGTGCAACGGTTTAGTTGGAGTGCACTTGTAAAGAAAGCAAATTCTAAAGACATAAAAGTAAAACAATTGAAATTGCGTATTTGTTGTTGAAAAGTTTTTAATTGATGATTTATTATTATGATGGCTTTGATGTAAAAGATTTGAATAGAATTTTTATCAAACTAATAATATTTCAGGAGAAGTTGAGGGAGAATGCAGTTTATACTGAGGGAAAATTCCTTAAAAGCAGATGCAATGAAAATGCAATTTTTAAATTCTAAGTTACTCTAGCCATCGTGTGATAAAATATAGGAAGGAAAATGAGAAAGGAAGTGAATATCGTCGACAGCCGTGACTTCAACAATTAAAAGATGAAATTCGTCGACAGTTATCTTATTTAAGTAAATTGCGATCATTGTTGATTGGGCATTTTTTTTACAGATATTTCGTTGTCTCAAGAAAAATTTCGCGGATAATTTCAATAATTTATAAGTACTGTTTCTTTTTCATTGATTGAGTTATTGATTGATTTAAAGATTTTAGATGAATGGGTAAATTGTGGCTATTGAATATTGCTCAAATAGGTCAATCCGTAGCTGCTTTAATGCTTACCTTTTTTTTGATTGGTTGCTCGCAAGAAAATGTGGAGCTATTTCTTGTAGGTTGCAATTTCACTCTAATTTCATTCGTTTCTTAAGATTTTTAATCGTTTCAATCGCATTCTCTATCGGTTTGAAATTGATCAGTTCTTTTTGTTTTAAGTTAATGGTTGGCACCACTCAAAATGTGTTAGTGCTTTTATTGTCTTAGAGTTTAATCGCTTGATTTTTTTTTGTTTTTTACCAAGTACCGTTTAATTTATTATTTGTACATTGTTCTTTGAACACACTACATTATCCATTTTTTTGTTCATTTGAAAGTAATAGCTTTTTTTGAGGTAGCGATAAATATATTTTATCAATTCGAATGATGAAATGAAACAGTCTATCGTAAACAAAATATGTGAATTGAGCAGATCCGATGAACATGCCATTATATTTTTGCCAGCAAAATGCGTGAATAATTTTGATTTTTGACAGTTTTTTCTATCTGCAAGGTTTTACTTGCGTAAAGATTGGACTAATTGTTCGATTAATGGCGGTTAACTGTGAGTTCTAGGTTGCAGAATGCTAACTTTTATGACATTAGTGAGTCTGAAGCAACATCAAGTGGAGATTGGTTCTTTAATTGTTATCAATTGGTAATTAACGGATTTTGATTTTTTGGTAACGTTTTATTGTTTATACGAGAATTATGAAATGAGTATTTGTCGTATTTTTGAATTGATTTTAGTTCTCAAATGGCACCTCAATTTTGATGAGTATATTATGATAAAATGGGTGGGGTAATTGATTGCAGGATTAATTGAACGTCGATATTGTTGCCAATGGTGAAGTCAAGTAAATTCCCAATGCGTAGTTTTTTTCGAATGTGAATTCTATTCTGCTTGCAACAGCAAAGTGCCTTACAGTCTTGAGAAATTTGTTGGCAATTGTAGATAAGGTGATATTAACAGCTGACCATTTATTTCCGTTTGAAGCAGTGGCAAGTGGAGAGTGGTAAGGTCCACATTTGCCATTGAAAGTTAGCTATTTCATTTAGTAATTAAATTGATTTTGATTATGAACTTTTTTTACACATTTTATTATAACACCAACTCTCAGGTGATGGTGGTGGAGTTGCTGGGGTATAAAAACAAGTGGATTGATTCAGGATATGTTGAAGGTCAGTCAGCATAATAAATATAAAACAAGTTTCCTTTGCAGTTTTCAGAATATGAGTGGAACATACGATGAGGAAAGGGAATAACTCAATACATGCCCAGTTTTTTTGAAATTTTTAACAAATTGTAGTCAATAAAATATACCGAAACTTACCTATTTCTTTCTGAAATAATTTCAAATATAAATCGATTCTGTAATATAAGTTAGTGTTTTTGTTTTTGTTGACTTAAATTTATTGAATTTAAATTTATTAAATTTTTATTAATTTTAATGAGAGACAGTTACAATCATGAAATCGATGGGGAATTAATTTGAAGGTCAGCATGACACGAGTGATGAAATTCGCTTATGGTGTTTTATTTCGTGCATTAATTCTGTATGCAGTGAGGAAGGAGAGTAAATCAAAATGTTTTAGAAACTCCTTTTCCGGTCTAAAATTTTGTTAATGAATTTTAGTCGACACTTTCGTCTGAAATATCAGATGGATCCCATAGCTTCACATTTAATCGAAAGTTGGTGAATTTACTGCTTTTATATTTTGACAAAAATATAGGTGCTTTTGATAATAAAATGAATTAGGTTTTCAAATTAGAATGTGGTATATCGTTTGATCTCATTTGGTGTTCGAGTTATGAAGACACTGATAAAATGGGAAGGAGAGGGTAAATTGCAGGATTAATTGAAGGCCAGCATGGCATCGAAATTTGCGATACTTAGTTTTTGCGATTATTGCAAAGAGTACCAATATCCAACAAAAAAACCGAGTCAATAAAAGATGTAGGTTGGATGTTATTTTTGCCGGTATTAACATTTATTGCAGGTGAAGTGGAAACTATGGATACTCATGAACTAAGTTCATCAGTTTTGTGACATTGGGTATTAGCATCGTGAGTTTGTCACAAGAGGCGCGATCAACGATGGTAAATTAGATCATTCGCCACTGTAATTAACAAGCTGTGGGTGAATGGAAATGAGTTAAAAATCATTGTGGAAAACAGTACTTTTGAGACAACAATACAGGTTGCAAGAATGGTACGAGTTTTTAGAAAAGCACAATTTATTGTGACATTTGCAATCATAATGTCTCGATCAGTAAGCAACAAGTGAATTCTTTGTGAGAAACGGACGAATATAGATATGGTGGCTACAGCAAGTTTTTTTTACACATATATTTTTTTATTATATTTTTTTGCTGATGTATTCCTGTTTCTTACGCAGATTTTATAGAGTAATCCAGTTTGCGTCTAATCTTTTTAAAAATCATTTTTTGAAAATTGGGAAATATTGAGGCCGTGTTGACAGTTATTATTGCGAAATATGGTTTAAATATTGGTCGCTTTGGCGTTGCAGTTGTAATATGGTTTATATGCAGAAAATATTCAACCTAAATTCAGATCTTTTTCTTCATTTTGGTAGTAAACACATACATATATGACAAGATAAGCAACGTTCCATATGTTTAGCAAGTGTTAGGGAATATTGACTAAGTTTAAAATGTGAATATTTTTAAGTTCTTTGTATTTTGAATCGTCGGTAAGTTGTTTTTTATACAGGTGGAATGAAGCCATCCCATCATGGTGTTATTGCAAAGAGCGGTAGAATTGAATTTGGTAATTTGGTTGGGCAGAGTTTACATAAATATTACACATTACACAAATCTGTTTCGTTCCATCATTTTGTCCAGTGTTTTAATTCATTTTTCACAATGAAAGTCCTTTACCGTTGATGGAAAGAAAGGTTTTATTTTTTAAAAATGCTTGAAGAATTATGAAGGCAAGCGGTGTGGTAAAATAGGTGTGGTACATTCCTTAATCATGTGCCTGTGCGTCACTTTTATTACTGCGTTTGGGAGGTATTTTCCAGATTGTTAATGCGATGTTATTCTGTTTTGAAAAGTCACGAGCCTTCGAAGGAAATTAAAACGATCATGATCAGTGATAAAGGTGTATTGCAAATGGAAAATGGTTTTTTATGCTTTTGTGTTTTTTATATTTTGCTTGATTTTATTTCCCTATTTTTGAGTGAATGAATGGCAGGATTTACTTTAACTTTAATTTTTAAATCGTTTTTACGTAGCAAATGTTTTCTTCTATTGTGGGGAATCATTATTTCTTTTATGTTATTAGTGTGTTTTTTAATTCTTTAATATAATGGACATTTCTGGGACAATTTTAAGGAATTACATTTATTACATTCACCCACGTGGCATTAATTATTGTTTGTTTAGTGTTCAAGGGTAATAGCACCGAGATGAGCGTCGAACTGTCGCGTAATTATCTGAGTCGGCGATCTGATCACTAGTGAGTGTTTCGACTTTCCACGTTTTCACAAATTTTCTGAAATTTGCACGGCGGATTGGGCCGGTTGATTTTTTTCTATATGTGAATCGATTTGTTTTAAAATCGTAAAAGGAAAGAATGATATGGGGTTGGGGCATAACTTATATTTAGATTGACCAGTGGGCAGTCAATCACAAAGTTATTTTTATAAACTGCTATAGCTGCTGTATGACGATTGATTTATATATGTATATATTTATATAGTATATGTACTCATATATATATATATATTCGTTTATAATGCCGGAATGTTTCTTGTTATATATATCTCCTTATGCTACAACAATTAGTCGCATGTTTTATTCATTCCATATGGACTAACAACTTGTAATGCTATTACTACCTATTGTTGCACTGGAAATTCCGCAATTTATTCTTGGAAGATTGCACGTCCTCGTTATATCTTAATGGATTTCTCAAGATGGATTAGTGGATTTTTATCTATATTATCATGTCGGATGTCATTTTTTCTTTTATGCACTAATACAAAAAATTTAGCAAGTAATTTTTAATAAGCGCGAGCGTATCAGATATTTTATACGAACAATTTGGACTTGATTTATTGCATAATAGCACGAATATATTTGATCTTTTATTATGTTATGTATTATATTATTTATATATTGCGAACAAGATTTTACGCATTATTTTGTTAAAAAACTAGCAGAGTTTAAAGAATTTAATAAGCAAATGGAGTTATTGGAGTTATTCTTAGAAACGGAAAAGTTTGTTCTGAGGATGTAACAACAATCATTTTTTTCCGCATAACTTGGTTCATAGGTTGGTGGTCTGCATTCATCTATTTTGTTATTGGTTATTTTTGTTCATCGGCCGATGATTTAATTTTTAAATGTGGCATTGGTATGTTTGGTATGTCGGTGCGAGAGGTGAAGGAAGTGTGAATTGCGCAAGTGGGTGGGGGGCGTGGTGCTAACGATACTTTCAGGTAATGTGCTTAAAAGGGTTACCGGATATTGACGCTGTGGTCTGTTCTTTTGGCAAATTTTCCGCGAACATGAAGTGGTGAGTCATTCCCTTCGTAATGTTCTGTAACTAAATTGTGGAGTAATTCTGTATTAACATGGAGTTGTTTCAGTGGTCGTAGACGTGACGGAATAGGGCAAGCCTCGTCACACAAAAGATTTATAAATCAGTTGCACTTGAATGGGTTGTTATGTGGGGTATCGAAAATTTTTCAAAAATTGGGAAGTGTCATCTGTTTATGCACGAAGGAAGAAATCGTAGATTTATGAACGATGGAATTCTGACCAATAAACGGAATAGTTAAGTGAGTTATTTTATCTATTTGACCTTTCGTAATTTGCATATAGTTTCTTGTAGTTTTTACAGTAATAGTTTTTTGTTTGTTTTTACGTCATAATTTTTTAGGAAAATGTCGACTAATACATAATCCATGGCATTTGGTTGGAATATAAAGAAATGTGCAGCGGTTAGGTTTGAATGCATTTGTAAAAAAAATTGCAAATCCTAAAGACGATATAAAAAAATTTAGCAGTTGAAACAGCACATTTGTTTAAAGTTATATTATGGTTTTGGTGTTAAGAAAGATTTGAAGAGGATTTCAATCAAACAAAAAATGGTTCAGGAGGAGGAAGAATGGAGTTTATACTCGATTTAATTTCGAATTGAACTAATTGCTGTTTGATGTCACTATTCGTGTAATCCGTGTACCCACCGATACATAGACGTAAACGGTGAAAAAAGGAGTTGTTTCAATTAATTATTGTGATTGTTTTAAATTATCAGAATGTATGCCTCGCCATCGTAATTTGAGTGTAAAAATAAATAAACCAAGTTACATAATCTTTACGTTTTTGAATTTCATTTCTTTAATATAACGGTCATCGTGGATGAAAAAAGTGAAGACCGTACCGTAACTTTTTGCACGGCAACCTGTAAAGTAAAGAAAATATGAAATTCTTATGAAATTCTTATAAAAAAATATGAAACAGAACGAGCGTCGCATAACATGTCATAAAATGTTTGCAATATATAAATAATTCTTGCGTAGGCTTGAAAAAAATTAGCTTAGACATTGTGCATGCCTAGCATAATGTCCACTCTGGTCGTAATAAATTCGCCACTAGTTGTCTTAGGTTAACCGCTTCCCAGTTCAGTTTCTCTCCATTTGTTGTAACTCTCTACACCCTCAAAACTCTTGATCTGCTCTAATGGCTTATCGCACAATTACCAAAAAGAGATTCTCGACTGGTGATAAAAAGAAAAAACAAAAAGTAAGGATGTCGAATTGAATCTGTCACATGGAAAGAAAACCATGAAAGAAATTAGTTGGCTATCGCATTTGCTAGGTGGCAAAAATATGGGAAGCCAACTGGGAGCTAACTCACTGGCAAGGTTCAGCTTGCAGTGTGGCCAGATCCCTAATGAGCGCTATCATCAAAATCAGGTTTTCCAGGGCGTTTAAAGCATCGCATTTTTGCACGAATTGTTGAAGTTTTCTGGCACTGAGCAAAAATTTTGCAAACGGATACTATCTCGACTTCTAAAATTTTCTGTAAAATCTACAATTGCAAAATTTCGCAGGGTGTTGGGTTCTTGAAGGTACTGTTTCAGATAATGGGAAACAGGAATTTACCGAATGTTAGAAAAGTATCTCACTAGCTCCTATCATCTTGAGTGATCAAAATGTTTACCCATAATGGAGAAAAGACGTCGCTAGAAAATTGCGAAAATATGGGAATGAAAAGCAATTACCACTTTATCCAATCACACAACGCCTATGAGAATAAAGGTGAAAAATTTGAACTTCTCTAGATCTTTTGCACTAATCAACAGTTACGCTAAAGTATGGAACAACCTTTCTATGCTCCATACTTTTGAGACATTAACGTGATTTACAAAGCGTTTAGGAAAACATCCAGAAGTGGTGTGCGAATCTCTTATTAATCGCTTTGAAATCAAGCAGATAGAAAGATTTTTGGATGCATTTGGTCTCAATTGAATGAATGGCAGATATTCGATACGAAAATCAAATCGAATCGCTCTAAATCGCTCTAAAACTGTTTCCTTACAATTAGTTCGTAGACTTGGCTTATTTAGCGGTCGAGTAGTCTGAGCTAACAGCGAAAATCATCAAGAGATCTTTTATTTTAAAAGGTATTGTATTGTATTGCAGATATTGTATTTTATATCTTCGAACAATAATCCATTATTTATTTGTGTCTAAATATAGTTGAATTTATAGATTATGTCGTAATAACCCTCTCATACTATTTTCTATAACTCCAGGAAGGATCTAAACAAGTCAGGAATAAAAGTTCTTCAGACAAAAGGATCTTACGTACCATCTCATTCGGCTGTTTTGTACCCGTTCGATTAAATATAATTTATTGTGTGCATTTTTATACTGTATTTTTATTTGTTTATCTGTCTATACACAATTGCTTTAACTGAAATACTCCTCGATATTTGGTAAAATCCACAGTTTAGAGATAAATAGCAAAAACAAAAATAAACACTAATTCAATGAGTCATTTTATTTGACGCTGATAAAATCCCTATTTTTGTCAATACATTGCCGGTTGAGGAGTGCTCGACTTTAAATACCTAGGCTCCACTCCATTTCCAAATGGCCAAGCGAAGGATGAAAATGTAATTCGGACAAGCAGCTAGAAGTATTTTTTACGGCTGATTGGACCTTTTTGGAACCATTCCAGGATTACCATAATGATGAAAATCCTAGTCCATATAGATGCAATTCGTTCGATCTGGCTATATGGCTGCGAAACATGGCCAATGGGAGTGGAAGATATTAAGAAGCCATCAGCCTTTTACCACTCATACCTAAGACATATTTTGCGGATCCGTCGAGCACATGATTGTCAATCTTCACTACCACCTATATTAATAATGTTATCACAGAGCTTCGCCTTGACTGGTTAGGGCACGTTCTCTGTCGTTCACCACAGGAATTGACGCATATTTCGCTACTTGTCGAATCCTGTGATAGTTAGTGCCAAAAGCGAGGACCATTCAAGACCTGGACTGGTACAATCAGGAAAGACTTTGAACGTATAGGGGGATCAGCGATATATGGACTTAAGTGGTGGAAAAAGAAATGGCTTCCTTTGCTGTCGACGATGGCATCAGACCACGCCCCTTGGAAGTACCTTACTCTTATAGCCGTTGGAGCCAGGCTAGCCAGTAATGGTGAGAGTTATTATTAGAAGTTATTTTTAAAAAAGGCAAAAAATTTATTCGATATATGGAAGTTTGCATTAAACGGAAGTTTATGTATAAAAGGTCAAACTGAGGTCATTAAAAACTAAAATATATTGAAGAATGGTAACATTTCTTATATTTGATGACTTATTTTTAAATGAAGATTTATCTATTAATGTCTATTAATTTGAATCCATTAAAAAAGTTTTTTTCGATTTTATTGCAATTTTTCGCAAATTTCATTAAGAGAAATAAATTTGTGGTTCCGTGGAAGAAAGGCTTAAAAATAATTCATTGACCAAACCTCATTTGGATTATTCTCACCATTCTCATTTTAATTGTATGGTGACGAGTCATTTTCAATGACCATTTGCAATTTATTATATTCGTTAAAAATTCTTAGGTGGAGAAAAAAATATTTTAAAAATGTTCTACTGGGAATCCATGGATATTTGTGGTGTCACCTTGGGGGAGGGGGAGGGAAGGGAGCTTGACATTCCAGTAATTTTCTCATTATACTCTTCTTCCAGCACTCACCATGTTCGGCTTGCATTGCTCCGCTTCCTACCACTCTTTCACCAGAGAGTCAACTCGCAATTGAGGTGTGTGCAATGGATTGCAAATATCGTCTATTTCATTCAAAATATTGCAGTTAATTTTAAAATAATTTTTAAATATTAAATTTTTAATATTAGTTTGTTTTGCAAATTTGAATAGAACTACACCTGTAATTGATTAATTAAAGTAATTTTCCAACTTGGGTGGATTGCTTTAATTCTGCAAATGCGACTAAGCCGTAGATTTAGCAAATGGCACAAATTAATTGAACGTGAAGCGACAATAAATACGGTGAGCAGTGGAGACGAAAAATTGCTATCGAAAATATTTCGTTGTTATTTTCGCAAATGATTTTGCAAGGATTTTTTCGTAAGAGCGGCAGAGAAAAAAATGTTAGACAGCTAGAAGATGGGCACGTGTAGCTCGTTGAGCGTTGTCCTATTGGGTTTGGTGATTCGGGTTGGTTCGTGGTGTTGGGGTGGCTTTTGCAGGGTTTAGCCTGGGGTGTGTAGTTTTAAAGCGTCGTCTTTGTCTGATGCCGCCGGTTTTTATTTGTACCTGCGTAATATTTTTTGTTTCTGTTTAAGTTTCGAATAGGATTTTTCTGTTCCATTCTGCAAGCTTTATTACGAGCTTTCAGAGGTTAGAAGTGTGAATATTGTGTGAGCAATTGAGTGTTTTTCGTCGCTATTAATATTCATTTTATTTTACTTATCAAATAAAATTTTAAGCTATCCAAACAGCTGTTTTCTTCGATTTTATTTTAGAAGCAGTATTTCATGTTTTAAGAATTTTTCATACCAAATTGCTGTTGAACTTCGTCACTTATTTTAATGCCTAAAATTTATGTTTCGATGATTTGATAGCGGCTTGGCGATAAATTGGGAAAATTCTGTGGTAACATGGTGATAGCTTTGGTGAGAATTGTGTTAATATGTTGATGATAATTCCATTTATAGTCCCTTGAAAAATCATGAATGCACCACTGTTTTTTCAATGACCAATATTATGTTTTACTTACGTTATTTTTTGAAAACAAAAAGAATTTGAGAGAACTTGGATAATTTAAGTGGGTTGTTGTTTGATGTGAGTTTGAGTTCCTGTCTGTGTGGGGTCGCTAAAAAAAAACCTGGTAGCTGTTGAGGACCATTTGGTGATACATCATATAATAAGTCATCGAAATAAATTTTTACAATATATTTTCACTAAAGTTTTGTATCATTTTTTGCTTCAGTCACTGAAAAAAAAGTCGCTTATTATCAAGAAAGAAATGTCGACAAGTGCTATTTCTGTAGAAACAACCCAAATAAATTTCATTCCATCATGGTAAGAAAATAGTTGCGTATTGACGAAATCCGCTTCAAAAAAAGTGTTAATGGTTGTTTTTTGTAAATCAATTGAGGATAGAAACAAATGGATATACCACTTGGCACTTGAAAATTTTTCAGAATTTCAAAAATCGATGTTTAAAAGAACTTTATTAAAATTAGATAGTAATAATATTTTGAGCAAACTTTTTAGTTTAGAAACATGCGATAGATATGGTTTTTTAATGAGATTTTTGTGGTGATAGGGAAACATCGTTAAGTAAAGGAATTTAAGGAACAACATATGTGTTTGATATACTTGATATATATTTTGAGTGAAATTTTTGATAAAAATATGGAAATTTTAAGATTTTGTTTTTGTATTAAAATTAATAATATAATTAATATAATTTTTATTTGTTATAACTTAATAATTTCAATTTTTCTAAGGATGCGTGTCAATTCGGGAGGGGCTGGTAATTGTGGTGGAGATGGTTCTCTTGGAAACTCCACACGTAATGAGAAGCAAATTTCTTCGGAGAATGTGAGTAATTTGTCTTTTTTAGGATTTTGGAATTTTTAAATTGGCTGTTTTCAAAATTTTTTCAATGTTTCATTTTAATCGAAAAATTGGATTATTGAGATATTTTTCATGGGAAAAAGCTTTATAGCAGCATGATTACCCACTGGCCGATCCGATATTTGTTACAAATCGATACGGACGGGAAGATCTTTTAGCACTTCAGCCAAAAGATAGTCGTCCTCCAGATGGACTTGATGCATGTTGTTTTTTCATTCCTATAACTCAGCAGCCTATTGTTCTTCAAGCGCACTCCGAAATTGAGGAAGTATGGTTATATTATGGTTATGGTTATTTTACCAGAAATTATGATTTTTGATTTTGATTTGGTAATTTATTTTCTCCTGTTTGTGTTTTTCAATTTTTATTGTCCTCCCAGAGTTGCTTTTTTTAATTGGAATGAAAAAATTTCAGCGTCTTCAGTTTAACATCAATTCAAGTAAAGCGATGAATGCACTTAATCACACGGAACGGCTGGTAATTGGATCTGGTGGTAGTACAATAGCGCAGTACGGAAATATCGGCCATTCTGGTGGGGGAGGTCAGCAGTTTCAATCTACTTATATGGTCGCAGGTATTTTTTAAAAAATTTAATTTGTGGTGCAATTTTTCTACCACATATATTGTTTTCCAAAGGTGGTGGATCCGGATTTGGTCGAGGAACCGTGCAGTCAAATCGTAGCGCTTCTTTTCGAGGCGGTCGAGGGGGAGTGCAATCGCACAGTATACCAGGAAATCATGGAGCGTCTGGCTTGCTTGATTCGCCCATATTAAATAGATACGGTATGTTTGACAAAATTAAATTAAAGCAGTGGTTTTTCAATGAAATAATTTTAAAACATTTCAATCATTTAATTTTTAATTTTCAGCAATTTTATTTTCCAGTGCCATCTCGTAGTCGAGGAGGTATGGTATCTGGACGTGGTGGAGGCATTGTGGGTTCGTTGCCACTTAATTCACGTGCTCAGGGTCTCTATGATCCTCGTGATCCGAACGATCGCCCAAGAAAATCTCATCGGAGTATTTCGGAGGATAGCCCGCCAGTTCCTAATGTTAACACCACTTTTAATTCAAACGTCACCTCAGGAACTAGTCCAACATCAATGCTGATACAAAATGCGAATAGCGATGAGTGGGTGCGTGTGGGACATCCTGGTGTTTCTTGGGGTAAACGAAGTTTGTGTGGTGCTGTACACCAGAAATCAAGTTCGAGCGCAATATCAGGAAGTACCGTCCCAGAATGGATGGGTGATGCATCTGAAAGGTTTTGCTATATATCACCTCGAATTAAACAAAAATTGAAAAAGGATTATAAAGTTAATTTCCAAAACGTCCGGATTTTGCCAAGGACATTTTCTATTAATTTGGATTGAAATGTTTTGTATTGGAGATACAGGCTTTATTTACATATTTTTTTAAACTGGTTCATTTACTTATCAATTATTAAAATTATTCGACAATACTGGTGATTAATTTTTGATGATTAAATTTTTTTTCAGAGGTGGTGCGTTAGTCAGTGATACTGGATCATTCGATGATGGGCAGTTCAAAATAAATCCAGTAGCTAAAGTGGCTCCAAATGTTATCGGTGCAGGTGGCAATGATGACTCTGTCGAGCGGTAAGAATTTGATTTTTCCTACGATTTTCTGGCATAATCTTATATTCTTTAGTTGATTGGAATTATTATGTTTTCATTGTCATTATATAATTGACTTAGATTTGGAAAAAAGTTCATTCAAGTAAAATTATTTCATAATGATCGTAATTTTCTATTATCCGCAGAATTCATAAAGAAATTCATTAAGTTTAGGCAAAAGGTGCATGGAATGGACTCCACTGGGTCTTCAGTTGTTGTTTTAGCTGATGCATGGACTAATTCGAATGAAAAAGCAGATTCTCATAGTTCGGCTGTTTTGCATTATCAGGAAGTAATTGAAGAATCATCTTCAGTTTTTAAACTGTGAACCAAATCAGACCTATTATATTTTAATTTTTAGCCTCCTGAAATCACTACATTGTTAACTGCGGAAACCAAGGCGCCAGTCGTCTCATCCAAACCGAGCAATATCTATCAGTCAAAGGTTTTATTTTTATATTTTCCTGTTAATAAATGGAAAAAGCTGGCCCACAAAAAGTTTGCTTGATAGTCGCAAACTATTTTTTTTGATGGTTTATTGATACTATATAATAGCCATGTTGAATTATACACTTACGATCATTGGGTAATATTTTACAGTTCGGAATGAACCATTCCATTATATAGTATATCTAAAATAAAATTTATTTATTATTTATTGTTATGAACAATTTCACGGTTTAATTGGTTCAGTAGAATTGTTTGTTTCAAATCATAAAGTATTCGTTGTTATTCAATAGTTTTTTGTATTTATATGTTGAATTTTATCGATCATGTATAACGGTAATGATAGATTTTAATGCTTGCAGAATAGTAATATTGGAACGATTATGCATCATCCTTTGGCACAGTCTGTTTCAGTTACAAGTTCGTTGTCTAATAGTGAGGATGTTTGGTTCTATGTCGATCCAAAAAATGCAATTCAAGGACCATTTGCTACTTCACATATGCAGGTTTCGTATTCTTTCAGTTTTTTCCATCTGTAAAATATAAATTTCTTCTAGTTTACAGAAGTTAATTTTATTTTTGGAAATTTTAAGGGATGGTATGATATGGGTTATTTCCCCAAGAATTTACATATACGGTACGGTCGTGATCCTGAGAAACGTTTTGTTACACTTGACGATTTAATATGTTGGAATGGTGCGGTGACACCATTCAAAGATTATGGATTAGTTCCTACTGTGGCTGAAGTTGTACAAATGCCTATGCAACCTCCTCAGTTGAAGTATATTTTCTTTGTTTAATTAATTAATTTTATTTATATTTTATTATTTTCATTATTAGTTTTTTATTAACAGGCCTTTGAACCCTTGAATGTTCGCACTTATTAATTGGATTCATATATTTTTATTTTTGTTTATTTTCACTTCTATTTTTTTATTATTATTAATTTTTATTTATATAATATTATTTATTATTATTTCATTAAAATAACATTTCAAGTGTGAAAATCGCGCCATGATTTTAACAAATTATTTTCGTCTTCCGTTTTTATTCCGTAGATATTCAGTATTCCGTAGGTATATGTTTTTTTATGGTCTTCTAATTCAGTGCAGTGTACCTTCATATTTTTATTGTTCCTTTATTTCCAAATTTATTAGTATAATATAAAGTTTCTTCATTTTTTGAGTTTTAATTTGCTACAAAAATTTAATTTTTCAGTCATACACTGTGGACCGATGCTTCTTTTATCGACAAAGTACAGGAAGAACGACAGGTTTCCAATTTGTTCATTTGTTATTGTTCATTTACTCACTTGTTATTCACTTTGTATTCCATTTGATTTCTTTGTTATTTATGCTTAATTTTCTTCGAATATTAAGTTTTAATTTTTTGCTCTGGTTTTGCAGCATCACCAAAAAGTCTGCTGTAAAATGTCTATTTTCTTGTAAAGTCTATTTTCTTCTAAAATGTACTTTACAATTAATTTGGCTTGAAAGTCTGTAGCGCATAGCCATAGAAATATTTTTAATTAAACCGTAATATTTTTTTCTTATCTCGATCATTTTATCTGTAGAAGAAAATATAATATATAATATATATAATACTTAAAAAATATAATAGCCTTGACTTATTAATGTTTATCTAAAAGCAATAGCCCCAAAATTCGTATTGAAATTCTTTGATATCCTCCAGAACCTTTCACATTTCACATTAAATCAACGCTTCTTGAAATTCTATTGTTCTCTTTAGCACTACTTAATCCCACTGTTCATTTTATATAATACATTCATCATCTTAAACATTTCCTCAGAAGGTGCTATACTTCTATAAAATACTTCTAGACTTCATTTTCCTTTGCGACAACAAGTTGCTGAAGGAAAGGTTTCAAGTCTGCCTTATCGCCTTATGTTCATAGTATCTGTTCAACAGATTTATTTGCGTTGTATATTGTTACTCATATTTTATTTTTTAAAAGTGCGCTTTTACCGTTTTTCAAACTGTGGAACCGCGAAGGATAACATGATGTAATAAAATGTAAATTCGACTAAATGTAGCAAAAGTTAGTAGGAAATATTAGTATGATAAAATTAGTAGGAAATATGGAGTTAAGAGTTCAATAGACATGGTTAGTCAAAAAAGTGAAGCAAGAGAAATAATAACAAAATTTGAGAGGAGGACGAAAAATATATATGACTTTGTTTTATGTTTTTTGCTATAGTGCTAATGCAGTAGTGGCAATAAATAGTGATTTTTATGGTGGATTGTCATCTTTTTAACAGCAGATTTTTAGAGATTGGCGGAAAAAGAACGAAAATTGAGGGAACAAGAAGAAGCTATGGCAAAAAAAGAAGAAGAGAGACAGAAAAAATGGCAGCAAGAAATTCGGGAAAAAGAACTGCTGTTTCAAAAACAACAGGTAGTAGTTGCTACTGTTTTTCAATCTATTTTGCATTGAAGTTTTCCAATATTTAGATTTTCTATTAGATTTTCTATTATAAATTGCGAAGATTTGCTATCAGTATTAAATATTTGCATTAATTTAAGGAGGAGCTTCGTCGCATGGCTGCTGAAGAAGAGGAAAAAGCTGCAGCACGAGAAAGAGAAATTGAAAATGAGCGAAGACGAATGACTGAAGAAATTGAAAGAGCAAAAAAAGAAAAAGTTGAAAGATTATTGGATGAAATGCGAAAGGTATCTCACGCTGTATTTGCGTATTCTTAACCTTGGATTAGAATTTATTTAGTTAGTTTAAGTCCACAAGAACTCCTTGGTCAGTTTTGGGTTTAATATACCTATTTTAATGTAGTTATTCACTTATTTATTTATGTATTTATCGAATCTTCAGTTCTCTCAGATTTTTTATGAAATATATAAAGAATTATGAAAAAAAAAAAGATTTATATATTAGTTTCTATTCTTATTATCTTTTAGGAAATTTATTCTGTATTCTACACTTTTAATTAAGGAGGAAGCTGAGCGTCGGAGATTGGTTGAAGATGAGCATAAAAAAGCAGAGAAAGAGAGAATGACATTGCAAATCGATGCAGAAAGAAAAAAAGCTGAAGAAAGGGAAGCAAAAAAGAAACCAGAAAAAGAAAGTAGTAAACAATTCGAACAAAAGAAGTTATACGATCAGGTGCAAGATTTTCATATGGATGACATTAATATCTTGACCAAAATATAGGGAGGCCGACTGGATGGTGACTCACATCGTATTGAAAGACAGAGGTTCGGTACCTGTTAATAAATTTTTCATTGAAAAATTCGGTTGGCCCAACTGTGCTATGGCCATATGACTTTTTGGCCAAAAACATCGAACCGTATTTAATCTAAATATCTTGCATATGTATTATGTTGTGCTATCCATTTTAGACTGTTTTTACTGTGACAGAATCACACGCTCCTGTTAGTATACCTGAAAATCTATGTGAACATTCATCACAAATTAAAACACAGACAACGTATCGAGTTATCGATAATAAGCCAGTTTTGACGAAAGGTGATTTGTTATTAGTCACTTTTTCTTGTCTCTTATGTTTTTGCGATTATAACTGTTATTTATTGTTTCAAAGTCATTTGCTATTGCTGATAAAGAAATGCATTTGCATTCAATACATCAGTGGATTGTCGAGGGAAAAAATTTTGATATATAAAGACAATTTTTCAGTGGCTCCTTGGTTGCGCATGAATAGCGATAGTCAGCATTTGCATGAGCGGTGCGAACAAAGTTTGCTAGAAATTCAACGAGAGGAAGAACTTCAAGCGATGGCAGAAAGCGAAAAAAGACGTCAGCAATTGGATGCGAATCGGAAGGAGAATGCAGGAGTTGCACACAGTGTGTGGGCTTCTGCTTCTCAAAAATTAACGTGGAATCGGCCTCTTAAAGTTAGTTGTTCTGCTGCTCATTCATATTGACCAGTTTGACATTTTTATCAAATGTTGGCAATATTTATTAGTTTAATTTTTAAGGCAGTATCGCAAGTGCATCAAAGTGCGTGGGGTGCAGCTGGTGCTAACTTTAATTCAAATATTACGGTAAATCCGCTTTGGAATACATTAGAAATGGATAAAAAACTGAAGACAAACAATTGGTACTCTTTCAGTTCTAATATCAATCATAAAAATAATGCGATTTTTTAAATTTTCAATTCTTACTGCTTGTAGCTTCCCGAAAAATGCTCATATTACCAAATCTAAGGGTGATTGCAATGCACATCAAGAGGTGAGAACATCAATTTTTTGAATTTTTTGAACATTCAGTATACTTTTTTATTTATATTTTTTTCAATCATTTTGTTGGGGTGAAAGGGGTGTCATTATTTACATCTGCACTTATATTTATTGAAAACATTTTTTTCAGGCAGTGAAAAAGCTTTTTAAAGATTCATTAAGTATAAACAATTGTCCATTCACGAGCTGGATTATCCAGCGAGTTAACCAGCTTAATTCTTCTGTAGATGCAGATGTTTTTGCTTCGTTTATCCAAGATGTCGATAATCCCGACGATGTTGTTTTGTTCTCTTATTCCTCTATTTTTCCCTTAAAATTTAAAAATATTTAAAAATAGTTTTTTTGGTTTTGGTTTCAGTTAACATTTCTTGTATAGGTTGCGGATTATATCGACACATATTTGGGTGAAGGTCGTGAAGCAAAAGAATTTCTGCGGGAATTTCTCGATCGAAGATCTCAGACTCGTTTAAAGAAATATACAACAGAAAAAGACGTTAGTTATTCTCGTCTATAAGATGGAAAGACGCGTACTTTTTAACCATACTTGAGCATTGCTTTGTTAAGACTTAAACAGAATTAAAATGGATTATATTTTTGTCGCGAAGTGGCTCCCTGGCAAAATTTGTCTGGTTCGACAAGTTCAGTGGAGCGAGCCTAACCAACAATGGTGTTCTTAGAAAAAAAGAGAAATTATTGAATCTAGGAGGTTCAACAATTCATTATAAACATCGAAATTAAAGAATTTATTAGGACAAGAAGCACGAGTATAATTTATTATTTTTTCATGTTAAGATACATGTTTGTAAAGCCATTGTGATGGAATTCCTTTTTATTGTGGCCAGCTAGCTCCTCCATTGCTTTTTGGCTTCAAAATCGTCAGGAGTGTATTTTTGTTCATCGCGTAAAAAGAATAATTATATAATGGTATAATGTAATTTCAAGAATACGGATGGTAAAATAGAATCTCCTAATAATACGCAAATTATCCTGGGTCATTTGACGCTTTGTGTAGTCGAAGTTGAGTCAAAGTTGAGCTCTCGAAAATTCGCAACAGATTTTTTCTGGAGTAACATATTTGCGGTCCTTTGGAACTATGTCAAGATGTTCGTAATCCAGTTGTAATAAAATTTTTCGTCCCATTTCTGATATTTGTGGCAAGGGATTTCTGATATTTGTTCGAATGTAAATTGCAAATTATTGGTTCGAGTGTAGTTCAAAATTTAAACTCAAATTTTGGAAAAATATATTCGACAATTTTTTTTAACAGCTCTCACCATTACTGGCTAGGTTGGATCCACTGGCGAATAAGATCCGGCGCCATCGTCGATCGTAATAGAAACATTCCTTTTTCCATTTGCTAAGTCCATATATCGCTGACCCGCCTATACATTCAAAATCTTTCCTGACCTAGATTTTGATTGGCCCTTCTCGCTTTTGATGCTATCCATTTACAAGGTTTAGCAGATAAGAAAATTTTTTATTTATTTGTTTTATATTTTATCATTTATTTTAACTCCTATGGTAGGCGACGAAAAACGTGCCTTAACCAGTGGAGGGAATGATGTGTGATGGTACTATTAATGCATGTGCTAAATAACCGAAGATGGTTGTAGTCATGTTAGATTTTTTTGCTCGGCAAGCCAGTAAAATGTATCTTGCACATGCGTGGTCAGAGATAGATAACCTCTTAATATCTTCCGCTCTCGCTGGCGATGTCTTACGGCCATATAACTAAATCGAGCGAATTATAGCTATATGGACGTGTTGTTTCGTTTTTATAGTGATTTCACGACGACTTCATAAACCTCGTCAGTTTGGAAGAACGCATTTCTAGCAAGCTGGGTTTCTTTTTTTTTTCGTTTGACCATTTAGGGTTAGAGTTGATTCAAGATAAAGTCAAGCACTTCCGAATGGGTTGATAAAAATAGGTATTTTATCAGCTTCTTATATATAAGACGAAAATATTTTTATTTATATTGATCCTAAGGCCGATTTATTTCGTCATTACTGTCAACAAAAAGGATTTCATAATCAGCGTATTCAAGGTCTGTGTTGTAATGTTCCGGATCAATTTGCACTCTTCTTAAGCGCTGACAAGCAATATCTATTGTCCACTCTATCGCGTAGTTGAATATTGTAGGGGAAAGGACACAAGACCAGTTCTTATTTCGAACGAGTCAGTCAGTTCCTCATATTCATAGACCTGCGCAGATGTATACTCATAAAATACCTTTATGAGTCGAATGATCTTCACCGTTCTATCACCCTCCAAAGCGCCGCTCTATCAATTGAATTGAAAGAGTAAAACATGTAATGGTGGGTTGCCGATATTTGGCGATGTTCCAACACTACTCTTAACGTGAATATCTGGTCAGCGCAATGTCGTTCTGATCTGAATCCAGCTTGGTTAGAGCACATCATTTTTTCTGGTAGTGTTATAAGTCTATTCAGCAGGAGGGAAGAAAAAATTTTCGCAGAGATATTTAGTAGGCTGATTCCTCGGTAATTATCACAATTATCCTATCAACCCTTTTGGGAATTGGGAGTAGGATTATTTTGCTGCAGTCATCTGATATTCTTTCTTTTATACCAGAGAATAAATTTGTTGAAGATGTGATATGAAGGACGATGAACATTTGAAAAGTTCAGCCAGAAGACCATCTTTTCCAGGAATTTTTTGTTCTTGAGCTTATGGATAACGCTGATTATTTTCTCTTCTATTTGCAGTTGGCTCGACAAGCGCAGCCGGGACAACAGATGACTATCATGGTAAAATTTGACCTCAAAGAATTTTTTCCATCTTACGAAGCGATCCTTAATAGCCTTAACAGGTATATCATGACTATCCCCTTCCATTTTACTGATCGTTCCCCGAGTTGTAGTTACTTTATGCAGAAAGTGATTTCCGAAATAGTTTCATATTATCGCCTAATCGAGTAGCCGTCTCCATTTTCAAGGCAATATCATTCCAATAGCGATATCTGTTCCCCCAGTGCTGCTGTCGTTGTAATTCTTCGAAGCATCCGACAGTCACGATCGGCTGACATTCGTGCTTTGGCAATTTTTTCAGGTTATTGAACAGTTGCTTCCGATATCCAACTAATGCATTTCCTACTTGCTTATCCTAGTATGTAAATGGCTTTAATTGGGACCAATATTCATCCACCATTGCAGAGAATCTGATCTATTCTGATGTTCATTTCATTGAGGTTTCAATAATTCGGTTTACGCTTACAATCCCCGATTCTTTTAGCTTGATATAGTTGAAGCTTGATATAGTCTCCCTCTTAGGAGACGTTCTATGAATTATCAGTTTTATGTGGATCATGGCTTGAACCATAACATGGTCCGTCTATGAATGTTACCAGTTTAAACACCCTGACAGGAATGGCTATCTAATATTAACTCTTCCAGCAGTGAATGATTAAAGGATAATAGGTCTGGTTGGAGTCTTGGTCTGGGAAGTTACAAATGATTCGATGTCTTTTCCGATACGGCCACATATTAACAAAAAGTTCATGCTCTTCAGCAAAATGAAAAAGACGTGCCCTATTGGCGCACTGGATCTCAATGCCATATTTGCCATTTGCTGAATTCGTCGTGACCTATGTGCGCATTCCAGTATCATATGACCATGTCACTTAATCCGATGGAGATGTTGTTAGAGCTTTAAGCTTCGCATTGAACTTATCGCGGTCATTTTCCTTAAAGTTGAAGCATACACACTGATATTGCAGAACTTTCTTTTGAAGCGAGCATAGACTATGCGTTTACCTGCTTCCACTCAGTCTGAGCGGGCCGAGCTTTTTAAGGTATGGTAATCTCTACGCCCGAATTATCCAAAGCACCCATAGTGCTATAGTTAATACCATTGCTCAGTTCCAGGTTTAACAATTACTTGAGGCCCGAAATAAGGAAAACGGATCTCCGTCAAACAGGCAAAGATATTTAGAAAGGATGTTGACAGTGATCATTTAGCTTGCAACATCCATAAGTATTCATGAAGTTCCATGCTGATAGGCTAACACCTTACCGCGCATGCAGAGAACCATTTCCTTTGGTAAGTTTGGGGCAATAATCCTAGCTCGCGAGCAGATCTTAAGGTTTCTGAGGTTGTTTGAATACACTTGGATTGCAAACTTATTGCATGTATCACCATGCTGGGATGTTATGGGCGCCGTGTCAAGAAGACCTGACTCTTTCACCATAGAGTCACTTGAGGGTATAGTTACTGGCGGATTGCCAGAAACCATCCGGATTTTTGTTATTTTGGCAGGTTTATTCCTGTCAAAGACAAAGGCAGAGAAATTGGGGAGGGATGAAAAATAAACTAGAAAATGATTTTTAAAAAATTGTATATATATGTATTAAATATATATATTAAAACTTATATAATCTTATATAATCTAGTGTAATTCAAATTTTTTAAAAAAAATTTTTTAAGTTCGAGAGAAAGTTCAAGTTCAAGAGAAAAAAATTGTCAGAAATTGCGAAATAATTCACAATTAAGTCAAAGTAAATCGATAATATTTTGCTGAAATGACCGTTTGCTAACAAAAAAATATTTTTTTAAATTTTTTAAATTTTTCATATATATGTCTAATAGGTATATATCAAATTACTCAATATTTCACTCCCTTTTGATTATGCGTTGCATTGTGAGCCCCTTATAACCCTAATCTTACCTATGTTATCAGATTCTCTCTCTAATAATTTAAATAAAACGAACTCACTATTTTTTCTTAAAAAAATTAATTGAACATTAAAAAATTAATTTTTCACTAATACAATGTTTCAGGACTTATCACGTCCAGCGGTTGCTGCTGATACATTGTCAACAAATGTTATTGCGGTAGGAAATTCATTATCTCAGCAATCTAATACCTCATCTGGTAAAAAGAAGAAAAAAGGCGGTCGAAACAATAAATGTTTGGTGGATGGTGCTTGTCTTGGCTTCAAAAGTACTGCTGATCCAAACCGTGTTAATATCGGTGAAATTGATACTATAGCTCCGAATGTAATCGATCGTTCGCGTCGTTGAAAATGGTTTTAGTGTTTCTTGATTGCGTTTCTTAAAAAAACTAGTGAATTCTCGCTATATATCTTGGATCTTTTGGATTTTTGCCTCTTAAAGTCTGATAAAGTTCTTTTACTTCTCTAGATGATTACTCATTTTTTAAATTTTCGTTAAAACAGTTTTGGTTATTTTTTTCATTCTCTTTCTTCCATGGGTCAATATTTGTTTAAAATAATACGAATGATTTTCATTTGCGCAGTTATGGATACTTTGTGTTAATATATAAAAATAAGGATTTTAAAGGTAGTTGCCGTGGGTTTACTGTATCTTTGTATGTACATTGTACATTTTTATCATTACTTCTTGCATCATATTTCTTGGGATATCTATTGATCAGATTAAGTGGAATGTCATAACGATGGGTTTTTCAATTTCAAACCACAAATATTTTTCATTTATTTAAATTAATGTAGAACAGCAATTTAATAGCTGCAATTTAATTTGTGAAAAACTATTAAAATGATGTTGCATAATTCACTCGCTTTTTCTTTTAAAATAATCATTTTGGGGCCTTACCTTGGTATTGTTTATCTCGATATTTCTTAAAATCAGTTGTATTGTACACGGCGAGCATTCAATACTTCCATTTTTATTGAAATCGCGAAATGCTTTTTTAAATTTCTTTTTGCATTCTTTTATAATGATTGAATGATCTCTCTACAATCTTAATATTTTCTTGCGACTTTTTTTATATGTATATGATTTTTTTTGTAAAAAAGAGCAGGAAGCAAACATTTAATGCACCATTGTGTAATCGGTTTAAGGTCGACTAAGTAGGAGAGTTTCGAATTTTATATATCGTGATTTTAACAATAAAATCATTACTGTTTTATTAAGGTCAATATTTTAAAGGAAAGATTTCGCAAGGTGCGTTGTCGTTTGTTTCTTAACGATTGGCTATTTTTTTCTCTTTGCTTGGCAAGTTTCATTCCATTCAATTTTCTCATTCAGAATGAATCTTATACGTTTTTGTATATACTTGAAAGTCGGGTAATTTTTGTATGCTATTGTGGCATAAATTTTATTTCTTGCATTAAATTATTTTTGGTCGTGAATTGTTTATTCCGTTATATATTCCGGATGAAAAATAGCGCGAAAGATGGGCGAATTTTTAAAATAAATGAATGTTTCCCTTAGAATAATATATAGAAAGGGTTTCTGTCGCACAAGGTTCCAGCTTGCATTTTCACAATGAATGAGTTCGCGTAAAGAAAAATTTTATTTGTTCATAACCAAAGATAGCAAACTAAGCGTAGATGAGAGATATCGGCAGTTTGTAAGCGACGAGACATAAGCATATTTATTACGTATAGCATTTTTGCCTTAAAAGTCAATTATATGGTGAGGCGAAAAAAAGAAACAATTGGTATGAAAGTTTTTTTTTCAAAAAAAAAAATTTTTTCAAAAAATAGCCAAAAGAATATTTCGGAGTATTGGAGGGAATTTCGAAAAAAAAAGATGGTAGCAGCTAATGCATTTGGATTCCGGTTACTTCAACATCACCACCAATTTGCAGCCCATTAATCTCGTGAGGATCCAAGCGATGAGCATAAGTTGCGAAGCGTTCACCGTTTATGAAAATCTAGGGTTCCAGTTTTTCATAAAATTGCGTAATGTAGTAATTTTTTATTTCAAATAACAAGGCAGGCTTTCACGTTGTAAATAAGGGAAATCAAATTTCTTATTTCTATCGAAAATTTATTATTAGCTTTATTAACGTTTTATTGAAGTTAAAAATGAAATATTTTATTACCTGAAATGCGTATTCTTCATTTTTGATTTCCAAATCAAAGCCTATTCCCTTTTCCAAAATATTTTTGCCTTCGCGTTCCTCGTTGCCCCATTCGCCATTAATTAACGAATTACGTAAAATGGTCTACAAATTAAACAAATATAAAAAACGATTTAAAAAACCTAATAAATATAAGTCTTAAACAATAATTAATAGCAGTTCAAAAGACAGAAATCTTTTGCTATAAATAGTAATAGTAAGTAATAAGATTTGCAAATAATTAAGACTTCAAGAGCAATAAAAAAAACTATGAAAATTCCAAAATAAAACTTAAGAAATATTTTATTTATTTAAATTTTTCAATTTTTCTTAATGCCAATGGTTATAAAAAAGTCGTCCTTTTTTGTATTAAGGCAGAGATGGCTGAGTGATGAAAATCTAGGGTTCCAGTTTTTCAGAAAATTGCGTAATGTAATAATTTTTTATTTCAAATAACAAGGCAGGCTGAGTGAATATGCTTTGTCAACCATAAGTTTGGTTCGCTAGAACTTGTCATTAGAAATTCCTTGGTGATATTGATGACGTTTGTATTTCTAGCCCCAAATGATTCCTTAATAAAATTGAACTCTATCCCAATCGAACCGACCAGATGCTAACCATTTACTTTTATCATGTTAATTATATATTATATATTTCTTATTTCTTTATTTTCAAGCATGAAAAAGTGGTAGATTGATCAGCCGCCATTCAGAAAAAAGTGAAACTTTTTAAAAATAAAAATGGGACTGAGTGAACGGGATATTTCAGAAATACAAAAAAAATATAAAAAAAACTTTTTCATCGAATCTTGGATTAAAATGCAACGCAATATCGCCATTCTTCTTTAACAAATTGATGTGGAACCGTTTCGCTTTCTTTTCTGGAGTGGCAAAAATTAGCAAAGATTTGCCTGGAGCGAGACCTTCTCCAGCAAAACCACTTTCATATGGAACCGGCTGAAATTTGACTTTAATAGAAAATTTTCAAAATAATTGATAGTGGATCTATTTAAACAAATTTGTCACATAGTTTCGGATGCGTTCACCCACATATTGCAACATCTGGTCATGTCTACATCCACGAAAATATTTTCTATAATTTCCTGCATGTATACAATTTTACTAATGAAATCAGGAAGAGAACTCAATTATTCATCACTGGGTCAATGATTATTTATCAATGATCGATGATGAAGTTAGATAAACATCTTTAGGATGATGTAAAATAGCCCAGTGGATTTTCGTTCTAATTTCGAGCGGACGCTGGGGTTTTACTTTCTAAACAAAGTCTTTAAAAAATTCAGCTGATTCGGGCGACGGATCTGCATTTTTATCGCCAACTGAAATTTGTCTCATCCGACAAACCAGCAGAACGAGCCCAACCAGAACATTTAAAAAAATCACTTTCGCATGTACCAATCAATTCTTTCAGACTCAGTTGTTTAGTCAAATACCATGTGAAATTTTTATTAATTTTTATTCTTTCGAAACTTTTATTAATTTTTATAAAATTTTTGTTAATTGTGAAATTTTTATTAAATTTTGATAATTTATTTCATCATGATTATTTACGACGATTTACATCTAATAATTAATGAAATAAGAAGAAATCGAAATTATTTGTTTATCACAGAAATTATCACAGACGGCAACTAATAATTAAAATAAAATAAATAAAATAAATATAAAATATAAAACAGGTTCTACATAAATCGGAGGTTTTTTCTACATTTCTCGTAACATCCACTTTTGAGTTGACTCTGCTGGCTGTTAAAATTAATCCTCTTCACCAAAGAGTCAAATAAGGATTAAAGTGAATGTGGAAATCCACAGCATTACTCGGAATCTACTTTGATGAAAGTACAAGAAAACTTACGTAATATTTTCCTCCCCAATGAACGTGAGTAATTAAAACATCGCCATCGATCGAAAAATGCGTGACCGACGATAGCGGAACTCGATGTTCGTATTCTTTTATTTCTTTCTAAAAATTAAAAAATTTCATTTTTTCCAAAATTTCTTTCCAAAATTTCTCAATAATTTTTTTTCTCTTTCGGCAATTTTATTTTTTTTGCCCGGGTGTGATATTATCATTAAATGCTTTTTAAAAATTCAATAATTAAATTGTTTCCATCATTTAGAAAATATTGTGGATCATTCATCTCATTTATCAATAAACGTATTCAATAATTTCTTAGTAAAAAACTATTTTAGAATTTTTTAATTTTTTTGGATTGAAATTACCGTAAAAGCTATTTTATGCAAATTAATAAGTTAAATTGATTTGATTGATTGATTAAGTTAAATTTTTTAGTGAAAGATATACTCCTGTTGGCGATTAGACCCTGCTTCTTAGCACAATCTCATTAGCCACTATTCATCCAGCTATCCTGCCCTTATTTCTGTTAATAAGTTAATATATACATACAATTGTACACAATATGAATCATAATAAATGGTTTCCATAAATATAAAAATGATTTTTTTGAAAAAAAATCAAGGACAACCTGGTCTACGAAAATTGAATATTTATTATCGTGTGCTCGAATTCTTATATCCACATCATCACCTTTCTTATATGGATTACTTTTTCGCTCTTCCTTGCCCCATTCTCCTTTGCTTAACGTATTGAAGACGATCTGTTAAGACGATTGCGTATGTTCGCACAAATTTATTAATTTAAATATTTAATAAAGAAAAAGATGAAATCCCTAAGTAATTCTTTTCAGTAAACTTCTTGGGTCTGAAGAAAAATGAAAATTAACGATTGTATTAGATAACTATAAATTTTCTAAGCTTTCAAGGCATTCTCCATAAATAAAGATGACTGGAAAAATGAAAAAAATGCGGACTGTCGTCACATTAGCCTTCGATTTCTTGTCTTATCTATAAAACCATTTTATTCAACAAATCAAGCTCTACAGGAAGATAAATATAGCCTTCGATGAAATAAACATTACCGAAATTGTCAAAATCCATTAATTTTATGAAATATGTAACACTATTAATGTCACGAATTAATTTTTTAAAAACTTATTTAAATGCCTTAATATAATGCCTTAAAAACTAAAAACATTTTGAATAGAACCTTTCCTTCATCAAATCGCACAGAAACATGAAGTGGTACATCATTTCCACTGAAATCCGCTGTAGCATTATGCAGATTTATAGTAAACCTGGAATTTCATTTTTTTTATTTAGGAAGTGGAAGAACCTAGTGGTTCTTCCACTTCACTTCATAAAGCACTTCATAAAGCATCCTTTTTCACCTTTTCTCCAAGTTTGTCACTAAGAATTCCTGGGTGGTGGTGAAGACCCGCATGTATTTCTATTCCAAAATAATTCCCAGATAAATCTTCGCCTCGCCAACAGCCATTAGAATGAGCCAGAGGAGGTGCTCGCCAATTGCTATTTAACCAGAAAAATACATAAAATAAGACTAGCTGATTACAATTTTCGTGGATTCCTTCATTTACTCAGCACTAAAAATTAATTAATATTTTGCCATTAACAGCTTTAGAGGATTTTTGCACTGCTGACATTTTAGTTTCCTCAAAGATCTTTCGATATACACTATTTAATGAAGCTTTGAGGCGAAAATAAACTGAAGTACTAAACATTATGAAACTTTTTACGAAATGGTTGCGCAAAATATATCTAGGGTCAAACCACTTTTAAACTAAGAGGAGAAAAAATTTTACCTAACAGAATCTTCAGCTGTTTTACCTTTGACAATTAGCGTTTGTCCTGGCTCAAAAGGTTCAGTAAGCCTACTACGATATGGAATTGGCTGAAATTTTATTCAATTAAAAATTCTTCCTTTTTTGGAAAAACAAATTTTTTGACTTTTGCATACTCAGACTCAGTCGAGTTTTTAACTGTGTATATGAAGTTTCCGTTGTAAGATTTATGAAGAATTAGAATTAGAACTAATAGGTTCTAATAATTTACGATTTATAACGATTAAACTTAGAGTTATTCGAAGAATCTTACGTAATTCGTTTCGTAGGCCATAATCGATAAAATTTCTCCCTGAAATAAAAATTTCTTCAAAATATGCAAAAATTTTATGCAAACTAACAGCGCAAATGATATGCCTCGGATGCAAGTGATAAAAAAACGAATGCGAATGACATATCTTACGAAATATATTCCTTCTGCAAAACTTGCAAAATTTGCAAATATTATGAGTCTAAAGAAAACTCACTTGACGCCACTGCGACAAATGTTTCGCTTCCAACTGACGAATGGTTACTTACCTCGCCACTGCGGTTATTTATTTCTATCGATTTCGGTTAAAATTTTGATTTAGTATGTAACTTTAAGCCTTGCTAATTTATTAAATTCTTCTTCACCATCAAACGGCTCGAACTATGAATGGTAAGAGGGAATTTCCTGGTTCTAAGAATGCGACATTCCAAGTCGATGTCGCTCGATCCGAAAAATAAATTTTAAATCTTTTAAAATTTTCTCCTTTAAGTTTAGAAGGAAGATTTAGGCTATGATAATTCTCTTTATGCTTCTCCTGATTCCCACATAAAAAACAAGCAAAGAATAATTATTTGCAAAAAAAAGCAAAAATTTTAAAAATCATAATGTTAAATATATATATATATATACATATTCTTACTAATTAATATTTTTTTATCTAATAGCCAATAGGTTACTATATTTTTTTTGCAACTGACTAACAGTTGATTAAATATTTATTTGCAGGTATTTTACAGTTTCGTTAATTTCGTAAACTAATTTAAAAAATTCTGGCCGCAACCAATCGTTCGTAAATATTTAAAACGTATAAACAAATAAAACTGAAAACTTGTGAAAAAAATAGAAATATTTAAAACTTAAAATATTAAAATTAAAAATAAAAGTAGTAATAATAAATAAAAACAAAAATAAACAATTATATAACACTTGAAAATCATTTGACAATGGAATGAAATCGTTCTTATAAACTTACATAAAATTATATAGAAAGTTCCATGAAAGCAAATTATACGCATATAAATTTTAAGTATAAATTTTAAGTTTTTATTATGTAAAAACTTTAAATGACAGTATTGCAGGAAATATATCATCAAATAATATAGTTTTTGAAGCGATATTTTAAATATTTTAGCCAAATACTACATAAAAATTTATTATATTTCATGGTAAAAATTTAAATTTTGGTAAATTTTGTTTAATGGTAAAAATTTGGAAGCTTAAATCTTTTTACTATATTACAATGTACAATATTCAAAAACATTTAGTAACGAAAAGTGGTTAACCTTCGATCAAACTCAGTTCGCTAGCTCTGTTTGCTCTATAAGTGTAATATTATGGAATGGTAAAGTTTTACCAGATTGAAATTGAAATAAAAATGGGCCGCCAGTACTATTCCATTTTTTATAAAAATAGATTCACCCCTTTCGAAGGCGGTAGCAAGATCCTTACCTCTAAATACGACAAAAATTTTAAAAAAACCATAAAAGACTTTGTGAAGTTGAAAATTTATTAGGTATTTAGGTATTTATTAAATTAGGTATTTTCGAAGAAACTTAGGAAAAGCTTTTTAAAGGCTGTGTAAAGGTTTTTTAAACGTTTTAAAGGTTTTTAAAAGCTGCGGCACAAATCTGCTATTGCACTAGCAACCTTCTTGATCAACTGATTTCACATCCATTTTCAAATAAAAAACATGAAAAACAAAGAGTGATACCTTGCGCAATAACGGAAGCAAAAGAAATTTTTTTTATGAGGTTCACAGGTTTTCGAAATAACGAGGAAAACCACCTGGGAAAAATATATATTTTCAAAATATATCATTTTAGTGTTTTCATGTAAAAATCAGCTTTATTGAATCCGAAAACCTGTTGCTGGGAAACCAACTATATTTTTTTTTTCTCTAAGAGCACTCATTGCTGCTGATTAGATTCGCTCCGCTGGCTCGTCGGACTAGTCACTTGGCCACAGAAATAAAGGTGAATCGCCAGGATCAACGAATTTTTGAAGGATAAGTTCACTCCTGCCAAACATGGAACCTCAGTATGGGCACTCCGATATGAAAATGGTAATCCACTGTACCATTTTATTTCCTTTTATCCTCACCATTCAAAGCGTGATACGTCGGCTCGATTCGAACCAGAGCCATCCTCAGTGGTAGCAGTCATTTTATCACTGAACCACTCACACACCTCCTTTACTTGCTGTTTATTCGCTGTTGAATCTCTGGTGAAAGAAAGAGTATTCTGAAGTTCGAAGGACCATCCAAACCAGAAATGATGAATGTTTAAAAAAAAAACTTTATCGGATTTTTGCAATAAAAAATCAATCGAACGTTTCTATTAATGTTGCAAAAATTTAAGTTTTTTTTATCAAAAATTTGTATACAATAGATATAATATGTATATAATGGATATAATAGATAATAGATAAAATATTCAAAAAATTTTCTTCGGAACCTCTTAAAACCCCACAAAAACCCGTTGGATCAGGCCGTTCTGCCATTGCGTATTGGTACCAAAAATTTCGTTATACGATCCCAATCCAAGTAATATTAAATAATGCATGAAATGGAATAATAAATGAATGAAAATGGCGATTTAATTGGCTAAAACGATTCATCATAATTTATAAATTGTCGAATTGGACGCGAAATGGATTCTTCGTAAGAAATGAGAAAGCGGCAAATGGCTTCCATCTCAGTTCCTTTTTTCTAAGAACTCTCATCATTTTTGATTTGTTCTGTTCGTTTATTGGACCAGAAAAATTTTGCCAGGAAGTCAATTAGCGATCGAAATATGCGAGTCGCCTGCACCACCCGGAATTTAAGGAAAAAGGCTTGCCGGAAGGAGGACCCCAACGCCCCGAAGTGGGAGCGACGACCCACTGAATCGTCCTCATCTTTTCCCCGGTGATCCCCATTCATAATCGCTCAATTCACCCATCTTATTTGCGATTAAAACATCAGCTAGTATTCACCTCAGCGTTTACCCTAATAAAACCGTAAAAACCGCGCAATTTGTAACGAGAATTTCAGCTGATGCGACAGTAAAAATCAGCTTCAAATCAAGCTGAAATTAGTCATCGTCGGCCAAAGAAACCGACAAACGCTACGGCGAATCCGGAATTTTTCCCGGATTGGCAATCTGTCTGGATGGCTATTAATGGTCCAAAATCGTCAAAATTAAACCTGAAAAATTTACAAAAAGTCAACACAATCCCGAAAAAATAATACACCGACCATTCGCACTGCGGACGAAACTATTTCGTTCGCAGCACATTATCGCGTAGATTGTCGTGTTGGGAGTCGGCGATTCGGATCCGACATTCCATATAGTTGGACGCGTTTATTAAAAAACCCGGCTGCGGTCCGTCGTTCTTCTGCGCTTTGGGACTACCCAAGCGACTGCGCGAGCAGCTGAATTATCCAAACCAATCGACCAGTTGCTTAGTCCTTTTCAAAAAATCGGAAGAAAAACCTAACTAAATGAGTTAAATAAAGCGAATGCAGTGGGAGCGACGGGCGACCAACGGTGCTCGGAAGTACAACGCATACGTTTACGTAAAAGATTCGCTTGGAGACGAGACGGATGAATCGATGGCAGAAATTTATCGAGCAATCGAGCAATTGCTGCTTTGCACCATTGCACTGCGAAAAATTCGTTTCCATTCTCGAAAATGCTCTTCTAAATTACACGTCCGCCCTTCTCATGTTTTTTAGCACAATCGTTAAAACGAAATTTCCCGTGGAAACAAAAGTGAAATATAAAATGATTTTTCAAAGGAGGGCACGGTGGCCGAGTGGATGAGAGTGGATTTAGAGAATTGGAAAGCAAGAGTTCAGCTCCTCTCTCCCAGCCTCATCTCGCAGATTCTAAAAATCCCAAATGGCGTTGGCGATTTACCTCTCGCTAAGTGATTCTCTGACAAAAATGCTTACTTGGATTTTGGATAAAAATTTTTCAGCAAACTTAATATTCAAGCGTAAAATGGAAAAAGCGAATTTCATTTTTTCCGGGAGGGTTAGTTCAACATTGCAAGAAGTATCGAAACTTCTGCGCTATTTTTGTGGACAAACAGCTACGAAGCGAATATTTAAACAAAATTTTCCTGTCGATTCCAATAATTAGAATTTTTTGAAATCATCTATATGACACAAATACCTATTGAGTAATTGTTTGAAGAAACCATATGAAATTCAAAACAAGGGAAAAATAAAGAAGTAAGCGGTTAGTGCCCGCAATTTTGACTTAAGCTCGCTCCGCTGGCTATTGGTGAAATTCTGCCCGGAAGCGTGTGGTCGATAGAATCGCTGCCGAATGGTAAGCATCACTAATTACTTCTTTAATAATTCAGAGCCTCTCAACAAACTATCCTCCTTTCTTCGAGTACGAAATTACTAAAAAATTACCACTGAGCACGAAGTTAGTAAAAATCTTAAAAATCTACTGCATAATTCTTCACTTCTCATGCAGTGATTTACTTTCGAAAAATCATGAAATTTTCCTTAAATTTGTCACAAAGAGAAAGAAAATATCATAAAACTTAGTCATTTCAGTTTAGTTTTCAATAAATGATATCAAAAGATCCCTTCTCAATAGGTAAACGTATTATTTAAAAGTTCGGGTGCTGACGATTTATCTACACTTCCATTGCTAAGCTTGCCTAGTGGAAATTTTTAATCTTACCCCCAGTGGAGCTAGCCTAGTTAGAAATGTTCTACAGATAAACCAACCATTAATTTAAAAAAATTTCTCATGGTTATGGTTATGATCATCCTCAATCTCGGGTCCTCTAACAGATAAAGGATCTGCGCAGTATCTTAGCTGTGATTCTCTGACAAAAAATTTCTAACCATATAGCCAATAGTGCGTTTTTTTGATAGAGATCTCTGATATTTCTCGCATTCTGCTGAAGACACTTTTCTAGTTTAGGGATCACAGTCCCAAGTGCTCCAGTTATCACTGGAATTACTTTGGCCTTTATTTCCCACATTTTCTCCAGTTCCTCTTTGAGCTTTTGTACTTTTTCCTTACGTTCTTTTCCATTGGTATTGCGATATCTATCACCAGTGTTGATTTCTAATTCTTATCTGTTAACACGATATCTGGTTGATTGGCCAGTATTTATTTGCCTTTTTGGATGAGGAAGTTCCCACAGGAGTCTTCACTTTATTATTTTTTACAATTTTCTGAGGAATCTACTATTTAATCTTGGGAGGGCCATATATTTGGGAGAGCAGATGTTCCTGTAAATGAAGCCACCTACTCAGTTATACCTTAGTTATTCAGTGTTATACGTTTGCTTTTTGCTTGCATTTTACATCCTTCTTTATATTGGGTTGTCCCTGAAGGATTTTTGTACAGTATGCTTCAATGGATCTGGCTTAATGCTTGCTCCTGCGTTGCTATATCAATACCTCAGTGTTGCCTTTTAGTCCGGCTTTTTCTAAGCACTGGTAGGATTTCACAGTCTCAGCTACCACAGCCATCTGTCGATCAATGCTGCAATCCATGAGGCCTTGCTTTGCCATAGTATTTCTTCTGCTTGGTCATTTTCTAATCTCATCTCTGTACTTGCTTCAGACATTCTCTCAGTTCATCGTTTGTCGCCTTCTGCTGATATATTTCTGAATGCTTCTAATTTCGTCAAAAATAGCTGGCTTTCACATTCACTAAGCCCCACCTGCCTTCTTTCTAACAATATTTGGGTGTTGAACTTGGGTTGGAAATTTCTGCACATTGTGAGGAGTTTCGTGGACTTGAGCAACCTCAATCCAATATCAGCTGCTTACCTGATGACTAACAGGGCATATAGCACGGATTTTAATCCAGGCGAAATCCAAGAAGGCATGATTCTATGCAGAAGGCATGATGCCACACTTTCATACTGAGCTAGTAAGCATTAAAGGAGTCTTGCCCAAGGATCCCACCGGAAAGGTAGGGGTTTTCGCTGGTTCGAACCAAAACATCGTTGTTTTTTATTCCATGACGATCGCCCGCCTTCAGCCACTTCATTAAATCGGGGCGTAATCAATTTGAATCTCGTGAAATATCTATATTTTCACCTCAAATTTTAGAAATTTAAGTATGACCTTGGTAAATATCAACGTTCAACGAATTGCCGTCAGTCATAGGTATTTTGACGTTTGTTTAAAAAAAATCAATGATTTAAAATTATTTTCGATTGATTGATTAGAAATAGAACTGAATTAAGAATCTTCTCTATTTCTGATTTGGATGACCGAACTGGCTATTAGGAAAAATGAGATCCCTTCACTAGATAGTCGCTTGAGAATAGAAGTACAGTTGGGTACCAGCACTACCCACAGTTTACTTTTAGTGACAGGTGTTAATCCTGTAAAGGAGTCCGAAAGATAAAAATTTATCTTTTAAAAATTTGGTTATTTCTGTTAAAAGAATCCCAATAAAAAATTGAAAAGCTCTTCTATCAAAATGAAAGGTATCAATTTATTTTCCAATATAATTATTAAAATCAGGTTTACTTTTTTCTTTCACTAGCGACGAAACGACTCACTTTTCTTCACAAAACAAGTCCATTTGTTCGGAGAAATAAATCGGCACTCGAGCATTTTTTTCAACGATCACTGCTGTATCGATAAGAAGACTAATAAATAAGGAAAAATAATTCCCACAAATGAATAGATGGACGGCCAAGGACACTTTAAGTCACTGAACTTGACATTTTCCTTATTAAATTCTCTATTAAACTCTAAACTCTAATTTTTCTTCCAGCATAACTATTTTGTAAGCATTTTAAAAAAAATTTTTGTTGCGCTCAACTATTATTTCTTTCTCAATCCTAAATTACTTAAATTCGAGTTTCAGTCTCACCAGTCGCAAGACGATGCTACAGCCATCTGATATTTAATGGTTCTTTCTTGTATCATTCGATATACTCGGCAGTCGACATGAATATATTGTTAACAAAAAAAATTATCTTTTTTTCCGAAATTATTCGATTTTAGAATTGAATTTTCGATTATTACAAATATTATTTTTTTAAAAAATTCTTTTTAAAATTCTTTTTAATTTCATCTTCAAAAAAATAGTTCCTAATAGTTGCCAATAACTTTCATTAACAGCGTTTTTACTTAAAATTGTTTAAATTTGCAAAAAAAAAATTTTTTCCGATTTTCGGGAGTGCTGGAGTCAAAAAAAAGATGGCCGACGTTCGATTTCTGTCCAGTGACGTGAAAAAAAAACTCGTCGTTTGGAATGAATTACGAATAGTGCTTAAGGACACAACAGCATTTCCATTTATCCAAGTGATTTACTCTCTGGCAAAGAAATTTCATCCTAATAATGAAAAGAAATAACCAGAAACGACGAGTTATGAGTTAGATGAAGAGAAAATGAAGATTTTTCTCGAACAGCACACAATCAACATCGTTTTTTTGACATTTAAAATAAAGTGCATTAAAAATACAAAAAAATCCTTCAAATAACTCCTTTAAACAAAGCTGTTCATTTACATTGTAAGATTTTCAGGGATTTTCAGGGATCAAAGTCAGGATAAGTCTCCATCGACAATGAAGATAAACAAAATAAACAGAGTTATTAATATGATGCATTAAGTACCATTCTCGCTGGCAAAATGTATAAAATGCCACAAATTTATTGTACATCACAATCTTTCAGGCAGTTATACATTATATTATTTGAGGACAACTGAACATTTATTGTACGACTATACTTAATCATAGTTAAACTATTAGTATATAATACAAAGCAAATTTCATCTCGTCCAAAATTTAGCTATTTTGGATTAGTTCCTGAAGATGGAATTATTGAGATGCAATTTTTTTCCAACTTCAGCCATATGCTGAGAATAATGATCGGCAATGTTCGCAAAATTATAATTGTATAGACAGGGAATTTCTGAACCATAAATATACTAAACAACCACGATTAGTAAGATATGTAGCAATAATAACTTGTAAAGCGATGCACTCGCAAAAGTTTTCGAAACAATAAAGAAGAATCAATAGAAGAAGCCAAGTCAAGCGCTAGTATATGTGTTAGAAATAACAAAAGAATGTATGCAAAAGAATCACTAAACGATAGGTGAACTGAAAAAAATCAAGAACCATATACATAGTCCTAAAAAAATTGCATATGAAATAAAATATTTTATTCTTTATAAACAAGGACCACAAAACATGCAAACATGTGCTTGAATAATAAGTAAAATAATACAATGTAGGAATAACAAAGCACAATATAATAAAATAATAAAAAAGAGCAAATATTAATGTTAAAAAAAGGCCAAAAAAATTTTTACTTGTATTAAACCATTTTGCTTGATTTTTGTTATGCTTTCCTTTCTAAACTCTTCATTATGGGCAATAAAGAATTTCTCTAGGCCTATCATACTTTTTGTTTAGCATGCATATTGCAAGGTGGCTGAATTCCTTAATGCTAAGATATGGAAATTGTTTTATATAGCTCTTGTTTGTATTGTATTGTATTGTATTGTATTGTATTACATGTATATATTCTATTATATTATGGTAAATCTGGATGACTCCAAGGTTTATTCTACACTCAGAGAATCTGTGATTGCAAAATGATATAAAAAAATTCCAATTCCATGGATTTATAAAAATTAAACTGCTTTTAAATTAAGTAAGATTCTACTTATTATTCAAAAAGCCCTGATTTTCCCTTATTTATTTATTGAAAACCAGTCGAGCAGAGCGGCAAGCGCCATGTGCTTATAACAACAGTTAAAATAATAAATAATGAAAATTAATGATAAAAAAAGAAGTATAATTCGAAGTGAATGTATTACTTATATATTATCAAATGGTAAAAATCAAGATTTCAAATTTCCTGCATGATATGAATTTTTTAAATAATTTTACTCTTGTAGCCAGCGAAGCCAGCCTAACCAGTAATGGTGAGAGCTGTTAGAAGAAGATGAAGATGAAGAACAAGACAAACTTTCTATTAATGAGTTGAAATTTCTTGATTTATACGATCGTTTTTTGCATTTTCACGAGTCTATGGGCAACTAGTACCCCTTGAAATTTTTAAACGGTTCATTTCTATTGGAGGAATTGAACTGTTGCTTTTATTTTTTTTATTAATTAATTTTTATAAGATTCTAATATCAATAAAAATGAAATTTGGCATTATTTTTGAAGCGAAAGTGTTAAATCAAAGGCTTTTTTAACAGCAAATTTAAAATTTTCATTTGGTTTACAAGAAAAAGAAATGAATTCGAAAGAAAGACGACTGATAAATAAATTAATATCGATTTTGAGACATAAAAAAAACTGTAAGATAAATTTATTTAATCGAAAAAACTTCCTCAGAAAATATTTTTCTCAATAAAAAAAAGCAAAAAAAGGAATGAATAATTTTCCAGGGTTTTTTAAAGGTTCTAAGAATTTCGGGGCTTAACTTTGAATTTAAAATTCAAAATCTTGCGATTTAAGGTTTTATAATTTAGAATTTTAAGATTTAAGAATTCGGATTTTGGAATTTTATTAAAATTAAAATTTTAAAATCTAGGACTTTGGAATTTAGAAATTTAGGGAATAGAATTTTGCATTATAACATTGCTAATAAATTTCAGTAGTAATAAGCCAATTGATTTCATTCCAATAATATCTCATCATATTGAACGACAATCATTCTCTCCTTTCCTTTCCTTAGGATTTTCTTAAGATTTGCAGAAATCTATCAAAGCTAGGTGGACAGTCAATTAAACTCGTCTTGTTCACAGTATTTCTTTTTCTTTTCTCTCTTCTTCCCTCTTTTTAGCTTCAATGCTAGAGGATGAAAACTCATCCTTGAGGATTTTTAATTTTGAGGAGACAATGCTTTGAGGGCAGATCAATCGTTTAGGGATAGAAGCGATCCCAAGCATACCGACTATGCACTGACTACAGTCAATACTCATTATGTCTTAAAGCTCCTCATTTATGAAGCTTAGAAATGTCTTACAATCTTTTTACAGCTCATATCGCCGAATCTATTTTCATTGATAGTCGTTATGAAAATGGCTCAGATCTTTGTTAAAAATAAAACTGCAAAGATGAAAGGAATGCAGATGACTAATTCTAAAAATTTCTTTTTAACTTCTCAATATTACAATGCACGGATATTGTTGATAAGAAAAAAAGTACCACAAAAATGGATTGCGAACTAAGCAGAATAACAATATTTTAAAGATGCAATTCGTGATGTGGAGGAAGGAGTCAAAATTATAACTGATCCATGAAATTTTTCATTATGACGATAGTTGGCACAACTAATGAATAATTTTTTCCGAATATTCCAGCACGTCTTTATTGTTAAAACAAAAAAAATGCTAAATGATAGCTAAATGCTTCGCACAATATTATTCATAAGCAGTATAATTAATTAAATTTTATAAATAAAAGCGGAAATTTATCTTTCCGATCCACAAAAAAAAATTTTTGAACCACTCCTTGCGTTCTTCCATTTAGAACATTTTATTTCTAAGTATCGTGCCATTTCGAGCACCACGGTTCAAAGATGGGGATCTCTACTTTCTCTACTCTACTTCACTGAGTAACTTGTAAATTTTGCTTCATTATTTCGCAATATCGTTCTTAAAACCATTATTGCACTCCTTCTTCCACATTCTCAATCTCATTATGGTGTTATATGCTTTGTAAACAACCTTAATGTCTTCTTGAAATGATTTCTTTCTTTTCGTTAAATAATGTCTTGAAAAAATTGATGAAAATTCAAAATTTGAATGTTGAAATTTGAAATTTCATGAAAAATCTGTTGAAATCTGTCGAAATATCGAAATAATGGAAACTTAGGAACAAACGATCAGTAAATTTACCTTATATTAACATTATTACCACTACATTGGTAAAATAATTTGCTATAGGCAAGAATATTTCGATTAGATCAGTAACACTAACATAACTGGCTGTAAGCATGGTATCAACGGATTAGCGAGTTGATAAGTACTGCTGTTACGCGATAAATGAACCATGAGTATCATAGATCAGAAAAGTGAAGAAGCAAACTATACAACAGTTGATCATGGATAAAATTTTTTTATATCGCCAACAAGAAGTAAATAAAATTTAAACAAAATTTTGTTAAAATTGAGAATAAGATATTCTGCAGAATTAAAGACGATAAATATTTTAAAAAAGGCTTTCTAATTTAGTAAAATTATTTATCATCATTGCAAATCAACAAAATCACTAGCACAATAAACGTAGTAATTAACGATTGATAGCTTAACCATGCAAACAAAAAACCGTGTCCACACCTAATGCTTTTTCTAGTAAATAAAAGTAAATAAAAATAAAAGTAAATAAGATAAATAAAATTCTGGTTAGGTCGACTAAATTGGTTATTGTCGCCACCAAAAATTTTTGAATCATTTAGCAATAGAAACGCAGATAGGTCGCCAGCACCATCTGCATTCTTCAATGATAGGTTTATTCCCACTTAAAAAAAAATTTAGAATGGACTGGAATTTGATGAAATTTGAAAAGCAAGCTGGTTGACGAACATACGAATGCAAGTATTTTTTTATTACAACAACAAAAGTGTGCGCTTAACAAAGAAAAATCTCTTTGAACAAATATAACAGATCATTTGGGCTATTGTTTAGCTTAAAGATAAATGACATAAATTAATTTCTGCGAAATGCCGAGAGAAATCTAACGAAATGCTCAGTGAATTTTCCTGCGAATTTTTTGGAAAACGATTTCACAAATATAGCAGAAAACTGTAGTGCTCGGCTTTAAATGCTTTGCATCCATTCTAATCCCAAAGCCACAATGGCCAGGCAAAGAATGAAATTATAATCCGGACAAAGATAGCTAGAAATATGTTTTCCGGTTGATGAAAGCGAAACCATCGCGAAATCACCATAAAGACGAAAATCTAAGTCCATATAGCTGCAGTTGGTTCGATCTTGCTATAAGGTTGCTAAACATGGCCAAAAAATGGAAGATATTAAAAAGCTATCAGCCTTTCACCACCCATGTCTAAAATATATTTTACGGATTCGTCGAGCGGATAAATTCACACATGGTTGTATTGTATCATCGCTCAACTACCACCTGTATTAATAATAATGTTATCACAGTGCTGGTTAGGACACGTTCTCTGTCGTCTACCATAGGAATTGACGCATATTTCGCTAAACCCTGTGATGGATGGCATTAAAAGCAAGGAATCAAAGCTAATCAAGACCTGAATTGATACGGAAAAGATTTGAACGTATAGAGGAACCAGCGATATATGAATTTAGACGATGGAAAAAGGAATGGCTTCTATTATTACTAGCGTCGGACCGAGCAGCTTGAAGACGTTTTACTCTTGTAGCCAGCGGAGCCAGCATAACCAGTAATGGTAAGAGCTAGAGAAAAGAAAAAGAATAGTAGAAAACTGCACGCTACATTAAAAATTAAAGGGCAATATAAATCGTTTTAAAAGAAAATTGCTAAAAATTGCAAATAATTAACGAAATGTGCATAACAATCGGTTTAGAAAAAATTTTATTGGCGAATCAAAAAAATGCAAAAATATGCAAAATGTAAATTCAAATAATAAAAAGCCTATCAAGTAAAGTAAAGCGCTCATCACTTTTCTGATTACTCGCTCAGTTTTCTGTAATTCTGTAGTTCTACGATTAGAAATTTTCGCGAAAAAGTCTTTTGGCGTTTCCAAAGTCTACGAAAAATTGCTTTCATACTTAAAATCGTTTTATGCAATAGAAAGTTTCACTGAATCACAAATTTAAAACTTCAATAATACAAAGTATTTATCCATCAGTAATAAATTTTTAGAAATCCTCAACAGTTCATTAGACAAATAAATTATTTCATATTTTTTGAATCCGAGAGTTTCCAGCTATGTAAATACATAGTATAAAAAAAATTTTCGAAAAACTGCTGATGAAATTTTTTATATACAAAAGTTTTTATAAGCATCAATCTTATCATTAAATCACTATCGTGTCATTCTTATCACTTATCGTTCCATAAGAAAAGCGATGATTAAAAGGAGAAAGGAAAAGGAGAAGGGAAAAGGAGAAAGGAGAAATACTGCATTTACAATAGTAATAATTCAATTATTGATAATAACTGATCATCTTCGATTTAATTATAGCAAATTTTAATAGAAATGCTTTCATTTATTGCTGCAAAATGTATGAAAACTTGGATTTTCATAGGCAAAGTAAGAGCAGATGGATTATCATTTGTGAAACAATGACAAATTTTCTAGCAATTTATATTCATTCTTTTGTGTGCATTAAAATATTTTAAATTAAAAATATTTAAATATTTTAAATTAGTACAATTAATACATATGAACTGACCGAAAAATAACAAATACATTCCCAAAAAATATAACGAATGAAAGAAAAATGATCTAAAAGCGATAATTCGATAAGAAATGTTGCAAGTTTGAATTCTATAATTTTTTTATACTTTAAAAAGTACCACAAATTTAACACCAAATATATGTTCATAATTGAAACTGGAACATTGCCAGGTTCGGTTCGTGTGCTTATCGCAAGCACCAACCATCTGTTTGGGAATTCCACGTGCGTCGGACATGCCAGAAGGAGTTGTTTGATCCTTTTACCACAGAGCCATTTAGAGACAAAGGTTACAAGTGGGTCTCTTGAATCGCTGACCTTTCAACTACTGTAATCAGATTTTGTGCACTGTCTTAATTTCTCATAGCCTTTGTATCAACCTTCTAACCAATTTTCTGTGCCTCTTCACAGCATACATTTCGCATTTATGTGATGATTTCTATGCGAAACAGTCCATAACAAAAGATTCACCATCTATGTAGTGACTATTGTATATGCTTTTTTTAGTTTAAATATTTTTTAATAAATCAAAGTAAAATTCGGCAGTGCCTTAAGTTCATTTGACATTAGAACGCAGTTCTATTAAAACTGAATGTAGATGGTGAATGCATTACTTTTTCCTCAGCAATTTGTTGTAGCAATTATTATAATGATAACTTTTGAGAGTTCTCAACAATTCTACAAGTAGGATTTAATAATTTCGATCCATTAGATCTTGCAACGTTAGAAAATTCAAACCATAAAACTATGTTATGGTCTACGCTTAATATAATTAAGGTTACGCAGATAAAAGTTAGCCAGATACTTTATTCTATTAACTAACTTCTATCTACTAACTTGTAATGAGTCTAAACGATTTGATTTCAGTTTTGACTCGTAATTTTGACTCATAATCGATGAGAATTTACATATAAAATACATATCATATATATTTTTTTAAAGAGTCCTCACCATTACTGGTTAAACTCGCTCCACTGGCTTGTCGCATTAGGTAATATGCCAATCAGCGCTCCCAATCGAGCAACAACCCATTAAGCTATTCTATCCCCCACATATTATATTTTAATAAATATATAAATAATAAATATATATTATATAATAAATATATTAATAAATAAATAAATAATAAATAATAATAGAAATAAATAAATAATAAATAAATATTTATTTCGGTAATTTACTGGAAAAAACTAGAAGAATGGCAAACTGTGTTATGTTGGAGAAGTGGCTATTCCTTTAAAAAAACGAAGTATTGGATGAATCTTTTAGCAATGAAGACGAAAATTTCGCATCTCTAATCGTTGAGGCCTAGGAAATAAAAAGCACTGTGTGTTGTTAACGTCAATAAATAATCACAAGAATACGGCACTCTGCATATGTGCAATACCTTGTACTTATATTAGTGGAAAAATAATTTGTCCTCTTTGGAGCCATTAAATTATTCTTTTTATTGACTTGCTGAAAGTCCTCGCGATTTTTCTTGTATATCCCACGTATTTTATTTTTATTATTGTGAAGTTCAGTTTAAATATCATTGTACTGGTTATGAATTCATGCTTTTTTTTAGAGTACGAATAAGGAACAAAGAATTTTTATTTTTTCGGTATTTTTACTCAAAGAAAGATTGGGTTTCTGGCTTTGGCACTTCATGGGCACGATGGATGTACCCCGAAATATGTAAATATGTAACTTTACTAAGAAAAACTTTACACTGGTCTGGACCAAGAAGTAACTCTTGAGTCCTACAAATCTGTTGAAAGAAATGGTGAAAGCTAACTGCAGAATGAAAGATATATAGGGATCCTGCATCATCCACCATCATCTGTCTTCAACAGAGTTTCACTTTTCCTTTTCTTCGAAAATTCTCGAGCTCGAACTTTTATACAAAATTAGCAGGGCATAATCTTTTAAAATAAGCGGCATAAAGCCACAGAAGACCCAGCATATTTTTCTATGTTAGGGATAGTTTATCCAATCGCTATAAATGGTTAGCAGCCACAATTTCTGGTTAAACTCGCTCCAGTGGTTTTCAGTATAAACTTTTGCCAGGAATCACTTGGTGATAAGCGTAGATGGCTTGCAGCATCATCCGGATTTTTATGGTAGCTTCCCTCTTGATGCAAGCAGAATCTGAACTGGCCACCCTGTCTTTATCCAGTTATCATATGAGTAATGGATTTTTGTAATCAGCACGATTGAAAACAAATTACATATTTGCTCTTTTGCAATTTATTTCCATCAAAAAAGTTATTGTTATTTTATTAGATGGACCAACGATAGCCATCATTTTTTATAAAATTTCTGGTGAGGCATCCCTTCCTTTATTTAGAACAAAATTATTACCCTTAAATATTGAAACTCTTATTCATGGTTAAATTATTTTGTGCCCTTTTTTATTTAAAAAATTCGGTCAAATTTTTTCGTATTTCCGATAAACAACTATTCTAACGCTTCTGCCATCAATATAAAACATCAATATTTTTTTAAAACAAATTAATGATAAGAACTAGTTCTTATACCAAGGAAAATAGATCACTATTTCATTTTGAACTTTCTCCAATAATATTTTTTAAATAATATTTTTTTATATGAAAAGGATTCATTTAAGAATTAAACTGGTTTATAATTTTCTTATTGATAAGATAATATTAAAGGGATTCAATATTATTTAAATGGAGAAAAATATATGTTCAGGTGGTTCCACTCTTATAATTATGTTTATGAAGATCTTAACATTTTTTGCCATTTTCATTGGGAAATGTGACCAACGCTCAATGATATTAACAAATTGGTTTGGAAATGGAGTGCGAAATGTTCGTTATATGACAGTTGCAAATAATTTTATCGATACTAAAGGTGTGTTTATTATCCATTGGCTTACTTTTGTTATTTCATTAATGTTCTTTATTAAACGCTGAAAAATTAATTAACCATAAGTATGAAATGATATTTTAAAGGCAATTACGTTGCGAATAAGTCTAATCCACGACAAGAAAGGTCGAAAACGATTTATGACTGTGTTGACATAATGGGAACGATAAGAAAACATGGCGAACAATACGAAAGACCTAATGGAAGATTCAAATATCGCTGCAATAACGGTATGGAAGAAATTGAAGGCAAGTCCTTTCCAAGACTGCCGATCAGACCAATTAAGAGACATGATAACAAAAAAGAGCTCATTTATTCCGCAGTGGTGGTGAGATTTTTTCTTCCTTGGTAGCTCTGAAAGACTATTCAGCAGAAGAGAAGAAAAAATCACCAGAAAAAACATCTATCTGATTCCTCGACAGTTGTCGCAGTGCTATCACATTTCTTGGGAATAGGGAACAGAATTATTTTGTTCTAATCGTACAGAATTTGCTTCACACACCAATGAATATAGTTTCATCAAATATATTGTGGAGGAAACCGAGAATCACTTGGAGAGTTCAGCTCGTTGGTCATCTTCTCCGCAGGTCTTATTGCTTTTATGATTGTGGGTCCATGGTCCTTAGGAAAATGGATAAGGTGCACAACGGGCTCTAACGGGCTTTTGCTTGCTGGCCATAAATAATAATGGGATAGCATCCTATCTTACTCTTTCCAATTCGTTATTTGGCGATTCGTTATTTGGGATAAATGGTTAGCAAGTTAAGCTCATCATATACAAATCATCCGTGCGCAACGCAGAACATAAATATTGAAATTGAATACTTATAACCGAGATATTGCGAAACATTTTTAAGGCGAGTGCAGACCAATCAACTGGTCAATAACCACATGGTTGGTATTGATCATGCTCTTTTGGGCAGTTATTTTTCCATTATCACACCATTTCACACCATTTAGAAGATTTCACCAAATCTTTTGTCCGAAATACCACTATGAAAATAGTTCTTATCCAAACCGGATCACCACTTTGGACCCAGAATTAGGAAGATAGATTTCCGACGAGTAAGCGAAATTACACACACGGTAAAAATATTTGGATAGGGTGTGGATTATTGCCTCGCTATATCCGAAAGCCACGAAACTATGGCCAAGATCTCGTCGTGTGCACATAAAGCCGTCTGACATTCGTTCAATTTTGTTAAATGGGTTAGAGCAATTCCTCTAATCGGAGAACAGCCTAAAGCGTATTAGAGCGTATTCGAGTCTGACTCATTATATTTATTGGATGTACCATTGGATGTACTATACTCGTTTGCGATTTGCTTCATCAGTGCTTTGCTGTGAAGTTACTTGGAATAGAAGTGGGATTCTCATCAGCCATTTGAATTTGTCCAGACATAAGGAATTTCGTAACTGTAATAATTATGGGAAAATATTTTATAAAATTAGAAATAAAAAAAAATGGAAATTTCGCTCTTTAGAGAAGGAAAATCAAAGTGTAGCGAGAAAAATTTTTTTAAAATTTTTTTCTCGCTTTTTAATTTTTTTAGATTCAAAAAACTTAACTTACAGCACTTTGAAGAATTTTTCGCATTATACAAGAACAAATTAATCAAAATATTAATATAGCATTCGTAAGATTTCTTGTGATTACATTTTTTAATTGGCTAAATTTTTTTGGATGAATTTGATTTTTTAATTCAATTGAAATTCAAATTGAAGAGATCTCGACAAAGAAATATCCATAAAATATGGATTTCAGCTTGTATAGGTTCAGAACGAAATGGTAAAGCATTAATCAAAATTGGGAACACACTGGATAAGGATGGTTTCTGGTACAAATGTGCATATTTTCCCGAAAATCAAACTGGTATTTATACTGAAGGTAAGCTTTTAGAGGCGATTTGTGATCTTAAATATTACAAGATTTCGAAAATATTAGTCCATAGATTTAATTATCAAAAAGTTTGATAGAAATCGCTGAAATCAATGTGATTCTTCGCCAAATCAATTAAGTGGTCTCAATCTTATTAATCGTTTTTTATATTTTGAAATAAATTGTCTATAATGAGCATTTATCCAAATATTACTGGATCTTTCATCGTTTTCATTATTGATTCTCTCTATCCCCTTTGTTTTATTAAGAGCCAGCCTGCGAATTGAATAATAAATTTTATCATCTGGGAGACCATATACGATCTGGTTTTTTCGTTATGGAATGTAATGAGGACGGCTACAAAATTATTGGTATGTATACTAGTCTATTTTTATATTCCATTAGTTTAGTCTGTTTTTCAACGGCAAAATTTTTTATGAAAAAAGTTTTAATTTGAGAAGCAAATTATATAACCAAAAGTTTGACAATTTTGCTGAGCTGACTTGAATTTTTTCCTGGTTTCTCGCTTCATTTAACGAAGCAGTTTTGAAGAAATAATGTTGATGCAGAATTCATCACTTTCAAGAAAAAAAAATTTTTTTCCAGGCTTATATATGATTTTATAGAATAATAATAATAAATATAAATATAAAAATCTTGCTTGTAATAAATGAAATCACCTTTTAAATGCTAAAATTTTTGTTAAAATTATCAAAGGATGTTACTACCTGAGAAAGAATAACGAAACCGTCGAAATGAAACCAGGAACAACTGAGGAATCCGATAGCCAAACGCATCATTGTGATAATGAAAATGGAGCTATTAGCTACTATACCACTGGTTTTTATTGTTTATCACAATTAAACAAAATAATTTCTTTTATATCGTAGATTCTCTATCTTAGCATTGAAGTTTTTCTCTTCTATATTATAAGGCATTCGCCTTTCATATTCTTCTTTTAATATGACTTCTGGGTTGGCTCGCTTCGCTGGCTATTACGATAAAATTCAGCTGGTTATGTCATATTAGCTAGCTTGGGCATTAACAAATCAATTTATTAATGAAGTTAAGCAATAAAAATTCATAATGTTATTCTTTTTCCCATATTTAATTTAAAGGTGCTGTTTGCATAAAGAATAATCACGTTTTCAAAGAAGGAGAACGTTATGCAGCGAACCATTTGCACTATGAATGTAAGGCTGGAACACCATTGATCACTGGTTAATTTCTATAATCAAAATGGAATTGAAATTGAATTGAAATATTTTACTATTCATTTTCGATTGAAATGAGGTGAAAATTTGATTTGAGAATTCCAAGGCTTGAGTAGACGAATTTTTGGCAAAATATTTTTGTAAGACCATCAAAAAGTCTGAAGATTAAGTCTGGTTGACATTAAAAAATATTTTTATTCCAGGATGTTATACCAATGAGAATCGAAAAATGCAAGTTGGCGAAGATATCATTGAGAAAAATATGGTTTATAGATGTTATAGGTCTATTTATGAGAAATTATTTACTGATTCGAAGATAAAGAAGCACTAAAGAAAATTTAAGCTAAAGAAAATTTAATTTAACAGGCTGAATAGTTTGATCCATTATGAAGAATATGCATGCGGATTTCGGGGAACACCTTCTTGCAAGCCAGAACCAATACAAAGTGAACCAAACAATCTGATAAATTTTAATCGTAGTTTCAACTCGTTTAGCATAGCCCAGGTATGAACTAAGCTTTAATTCCACCGTTTAGAGTGGAACTTAATTGTATTAGATTCTTTCTCTATTTTGTGAAGAATGCGCACAGTATTAATGTAATCGCTGATCTGATTTGCCGTTCGATTCTCCGCATATGTAATGATCGACATTAACATTTTTGCTGTAGATTAAAAAGCTAATCAATAATAATCAATTCAGATGATTCTATATCTGAATTTCAGCTAACTCAAAGAACGGGAGAGGACAAAATTGTTGCTGGATCTAGTTCAATTTCACTTGTTCCAGTTATTTCCGCCATTGGATAACACCTGAAGAATAATATATATATATGAAACTCCAATTTTCGCAAAAAAATTTTATAATAAATCTGTTTGGAAAGACGAAGATGATCGATTGATCCTTCTGTGAATTGAAGAATATATAATAAACAAAAATTTAAAATTTCTAATATATAAATAAATAAATACAATACTAAAATTTTGCTAACTTACAGTGAAATAGATTTTTGGATACTTATTAATTGAAACGACAGAAGATCGCACAATTATTAGTTTTGCTTTGGTCTCATATAATTATGAAATTGAACTTTCCCTGCTATTTTCCGAAAAATTAAAACTGAAAGAAACTAGCAAATAAAATTGATGAGCACCCTCTCCTCTTCTCCTATTTACAACTTTCTATTAGTCTCCAAAATTTATCTAAATCAGCTAAATCGAAATTCAACTAATAAGAGTTTCCTTTAATCTTAAGGATGATAAAGGCAAGCTGTGTCGTATGTCGTATTCTTTCTAATCGATATCCATGATTCCAAGGTAAAAATTTAAATTTAATTTAATTTAATTAACATGCGAAAAATGTGCATAATATAAAAAAGGTTGAGAACCACTGGTCTAAATCATATAATTCTGATGTGCTCATAACCTTTTTGTTATCGAACATCTATAGGAGAGAATTTTTGTAGTTTTCATGAATTCTGAATTTCGCATGAAACTCGTCTCATAGATGTCATAAAGTATTTACTGATTTTCACTCGCGCTATTCGAAAAGCGCAATCGTGAAATTATGTTACGTTGGAAAAACATTTGACAGAGGCTCATTTAATATAAAACTTGGTGTGAACTTTTTGCATCTCCATGATAGGCAAATTCAAATAACTTTTTTTAAAGGAATTAATTTCTTTGCTATTTTTAAAACTTTAAATTTTTAAAATCATTTAAGATTTGATGATGGCAAATAATTAATTAATTTGCATGATATTTGCATGTTTTTTTTATCTCATTGCAGAAGAATTCTCAAATTTCTAAGAATTTCCTCTAATTCATTTTGCTTTGATATAACTGCTATAAAATATACTACCTTCATTTTTGATAACGCTTCATGGCGATATCGGTAGATATGTTCTCAACTGATTTCATGGAAGAAACGGCCTACTAGAATGGCCAAAGAAGTGATCTTTCAGTCAATTGTTAGCATGGAAGACAAACAAATTTTGCATTAACATATGGTGAAAATGATGCATAATAAAAAATAAAAAAATAATAAAAAATATAAGGATCCCAAATCTTCTAAGATTTGTAGATTTTCAATTAGACGGCTCAATTAGGCAATAATAGGAAACTATTCCGCCTTCTTCTTAAACAACTATAATTCGGAGAACGATCAGTGAAATGGTAAGGGGCAGCAATGGCGTTCCTGTTAAGAATATAAAGGATCGCATCATAAGATGGAAAGAATTCATTCTTTGAGACCAAGCTTAACCATGAGGCGCCATCTGTTCCTCATTTAGCTGATACGTTCGCTGAACCATACGCTTACAATTGTGAGCCTCTGATAGAAATAATCTGATAGAAATAAATAAGAAGAAATAATCTCTGTTATCCATAAGCTTAAGGACAATAATGGTCTTCGGGTTGAACTCTTTAAATGTTGTTCATCGACCTTCATAACACACCTTTAATAAATGTATTCTCTGGTATAGAAAAAAGAAATATTACCAGATGATTGGAGCATAGAAATTCTCCTCCCAGCTCTTAAGAAAGGTAATAGGACATAAAGCGACAATTATCGAGGTATCAGCCTACTAGACGTCTCAGCGAATGTTTTTTCTTTTCTTTTACTCAACAGACTTATGGAAGTACGAGACAGTAAGATGCGTCCTAATAAGCTGGATTTATATCGGGGTTGTACTGACCAGATATTCATGTTAAAAAGGGTATTGAACATCGCTTCAGATATTTCCAACCCACTGTCACGTGTTTCATCGATTTTGCGGCTGTCTTTGATTCAATTGATAGAGTAGCGCTTTGGAGGATGGTGGAATGCGACGTTGTTCCAGAGAAGATCATTCGACTCATAAAAGCATTTTATGAGCGTACGTCGGCGCAGGTCTATGTATGGGGAACTAACAGACTCCTTCGAAACAAGTACTGGCGTTCGCCGAGCTGATAAAATATCATATGATCGCTCAAATACCACTTGCATTAGTAATGTTATTATAGTGCATCACTTCGCTGGTTAGAGTGCATTCTCCATCATCAACCACAGGAGTTCATGCATATTTCGTTATTTGCTAAACCGTGCGATGGGCTGATACGGACAGAAAAGATTTGGAACATATAGGTGTACCAGCACTATGTAGACTTAGACGATGGAAAAAAAAGGCTATTACTGTCAATATTAGGCGCGCCGCTTGGAAGCGTTGTAGCCGTTAAAGCCAGCCTAATCAGTAATGGAGAGCTGATAGAAGAAGATGAGTTAAAAGTTTCAATATTTCAAAAGTTTCAAGATGAGTTTCAATTAATGAGTTTTTTAATTTATTAAATAATATTCTAAAGTTTTTTCTTTATATAATTCGAATTATATTGCTGTACTTTAAAAATAAAATTGGTAATTAACAATCAAATTTTACTTGACAATTCATACAAAATCATGCAAATAATCAAATCATTAACGCATAAAATAATAGTTTTTTAAATATTTCTACATTGAGTAATGTTATTTTTAAAAAGAAAGGTATATATATTTGATATTTTGAACGAGCATTTATATCAGATTCATGAATTTCTTCCAAATTTAACCTCCTTCGCTTCGTTCATTCAAATGGCTAAATCAAGATCATAAAGAAATAGAAAAGTTCTTGGATAAAAAGCTTGCGATATCTAGTCGTTTTCTCTATTGTCCAGTGTTATTCAATATTTTTATTTATGAACAGTGCTTTGTTTCAAGATCAACAGACATGTCTATTAGTCCGTCGAATTTCTGAGCTTTCAATATGATTCTGGTCCAAATTATAAATGAAAGGACAATCCAGTCAGGAACTTATTATAAATCGACTATGTCTTCACTGATTATTAGCATGTATTTTTATGGTAATAAAGGTAAAGAATATATTTCAATGCTCATTTAGTTTCTTTCAGTTCTTGTTGCTATAATTATCATTTCTTTTTCTCTCTCTTCTTTGTTCTCCCATCATTACTGGTTAAACTGACTTTGCTACCTATAAGATTTCAAGCTTTCGATCGGATGCCATCTCTGATAGAAATCTCTGATAGAAGCCATTCCTTTTTCCATCGTCTAAGCATATGTATTGTTAGGTACACCTATACTTATTTAAAGCTGACTTTATCAGTTCAAGTCATGATTGGCCATCTTCGCTTTTGACGTCATCTATCACAGGGTTTAGCAAGTAATAAAATGCGGTGGGCGGCGTTTTATTTCAAAAAAATCCCATACACAGACCTGTATGCTAATATGAGTCGAATGACCTCTGAAACACCGTCATATTCCATGAAATTCCAAAGCGCTGTTAATTGAATCGAAGGATGCAGCTGCAAACTCAATGAAACAAGTGAATTGCCCTGGATTGCTGACATTTAAATATATTGAAGCGATATTCTAACACCTTTCTTAAGATGGATATGTGGTCAGTACAGCCGCTTCCTGGTCTAAATCCAGCTTGGTTAAAAAGCATCCTACTGTTTCTTACAGTCAGATCTATTCAGCAGGAGGGAAGCAAAAATTTTCTCGAAAATGTCTAGCAGGTAAGTAAGCTGATTCCTTGCTTAGGAATTGGGAGTAGGATTGCAATCATCTGATATTATTTTTTCTTCCATACCAGAAAATATATTTGCTAAAGATGCGATATGAAAGACGATGGACAACATTTGAAGAATTCGACCAGAAAACCATATTTTCCAGGAGTTTTGTTATTCATGAGGTTGTAGATAACGCTGATTATTTTCTCTCCTGTTGGTGTTTACAGTTGCAAACATATGGCTTGACGAACGAATCAGCTATGTCTGGTATCATTATGATTAAGTTTGACTTTAAAAAATTCCTTCCATCTTACGAGGCGATCCTTAATAGCCTTAACAGGCACACCAATAATATACCATTCTGTACCATTTTACTGACCGTTCCTCGAGTTGCTTTATGCAGAAGTTTCCGAAATAGTTTTCTATTATCGCCTAATCGTTTCATTCCTCTCCATTCTCACTCCAATAGCGATATCTGTCCAGCAAGCCTGCTCTCATTGTAATTTTTCGAAGCATCCGACAATCATGATCGCCTGACCTTCGTGTTTTGGAAAAATTTTCGGATAATTGGACAGTTGCTTCCAATACTTAACTAGCATATTTATTACTAGCATATTCCAGCGTGGAAGTGGCGGCCGACTTTCGGAGATTGGTACTTTTTCTGTGGTACTTCAATAATTCGGTTTGGAAATGCACTTACCATCCTCAAATATTTTAGTTTGAGTTAATTAAAAGGTTTGTTCCTTGCGAATTGTCAACTTTATGAATATCTTAACTCGAACCATATCTGATCTATGAATGTAACCAGTTTCAGCGCCACGGTAGGAACGATTGTTTAGTATGGAATTCTTCCAATTGAGATATAATCAATCTAGTAATAGCCGGGAAATTCCACGTAACATGAGATGTTTTCTCTTAATTCGAAGATTGTATTAGTAATAAAATGCCATGCTGTTTGGTAAAACGAAGAATCCTCCATTGGCACCAGGTTCCAGCGCCATATTGTTCCTTCTCGCTTTTGACGCTATCCATCAAAGAGTTTAGCAAGTAGCGAAATAAGTATCAATTCCTCTATTGGGCGACGAAGAATACACCCTAAATGCGGACTTTCGTAATGGTGATGATTCTGCGACGACTCCATAAAGGATTCGTGACTGGAAGAACGCATTTCTTATCTAGATTCTAATTACATGAATATCTGATCAGCACAACCACTCCTCGGCGAATCCAGTTTGATTGGGGCGCATTCTGCTATCCCATAAGTCTATTGAGTAAAAGGGGAGCAAAAATTTTCGCTAGTCTCATAGTCTCATTCCTCGATAATAATTGTCGCAATATGTCCTGTAGCCTTCCTTGGGAATTGGGAGCAGAATTGCTTTATTCCAGTAACCAAGTATCATTTTTTTGCCGTACCAGAGAGTACATTTGTTGAAGATATGATATGAAAGACGATGGGCAAGATTTAAAGAATTCGGCCTGAAAACCATAACCTCTGGAAGTTTTATTGGCCATAACCTTTTGGGTGACAGATATTATTTCCTTTCGCATTCGCGTTTTCAGGCATAGGGCTCGACATGCTACAGATGTTTCGTCGTTAAGCTTGGCCTCAAAGAATTCCTTTCATATTATAAGGCAATCCTTAACAGGCACACCATTACTGTCCCGTATCATTTCGTTAATCACTTCTGAGTTATACTTTTATGTTTATAGAATAGGCGAAATAGTTTCCTATTGTCATCTAATCGAGCTACTGTCTCCATTTTTACTATATTGCTCCCATAGCGATTTCTGTCCTGCCGTGCTGCTGTCTAATTTATAAGGATTTTCTGACCTTTGGCATTTTCAAAATGTTGGATAGTTACTTCCGACATTCATCTAGTATATCCCAGTGTGGAAATAAACGATTTTCGAATATACTTTCAGCTGGACCACAGTGTTCATTCGGTTATTCCAGAGATGTCATTGATATCCATTTCACTGATCCAATAATTCGGTTTGAAATGCGCTTACCATCACCTGCTTCCCCCAAATCTTTTAGTTTGAAATAGTTGAAAGGACTTGGAGAACGGTGTTTTTTGCGAATTGTGAATTTTATGCGGATCTTGGCTCGAACCGTAACATAGTCTAATGAAAGTTTTTACGCCCCAGTAGGAACGGCTGTCTAGTATATGAAACTGTTTTAACGGCGAGTGACTAAATATAACCAGTCTAATTGGAGTTGATTATCCTGGGAATTCCACATGACTAGATATCTTCAATGCGCGAATCTTTTTATTAGTAATAAAAACACATAAAACATCTTTTAAAACATCTTTTTATTAGTAATAAAAAGTTTATGTTGTTCGGCAAAATGAAGAAGGTGTTCTCCACTGGCACCAGATTTCAGTACCATATTTGCCAAACACCGAGTTTATCGTGCCATCGTGATCTATGCGCGTATTCCAGCTTCTCCTGATTATGCCACTTTTCGGTAGAGATATTGTTAATAGCTGAAGTCTTGCATAGAACTTATCCTTGTCACACTCATCTACGCAGAAAGTTAGAGCATATAGGGAAAGCGAATGTAGACCATACTTTCTTTTACCGACTTCCACACAATCACAAGATCTAATTCTGCATTTATTGAAATACTTAAAAAACTCAACGAAGAATTTGAATGATATCAATAATTTGAAAGCCTTGCCTTTGGATAGCAACTTTGAGCCTCCAAAAATCTCAACTGAGTAAATATTGCAAACTATTGATAAATATTTCGAAAAAAAGGAAAAAGAACCATGTCTAGTTGGCGTAAATATCCCGGAGAAATCTACGGATGATGAAACTGTTACTGGCGATAGGCTCTTAGCAGAGAATATGGTAGCTGCAGCTGGGATCAAGACTGACTACATCAAGGAAGTTTGTCGACATTGTAGGAAGGGTTCAGACAGGCCACGAGTACTTAAGATTCGATTTAAAGATAAATACATGGCTATGTCTGATTTGAGTAATAAGAATGGGCACATTACCCATGCACCCAGTCTTTTTGCTGAAAGACTTAACGAAAAGGGAACTATTGCTAGGCAAACAGTGCGAAGAGAATATTATGTGCGAAATCAGAATGTCAATCTGAAGAAATATGTTGTCAGAGATCTGTTGTCAGAGATCTTCAAATAGTGAATTCAGGTAGCCTCGTCAAGCTTCTCCCATCAATGTACTACAGTCTAGGACAACTTGACAACTTAATAAAATAGGAAGTAATTTATAGGAAGTAAAAAAAAATAGGAAGTAATAACTTATATATTTAATGCAAGAAATTTAAATTAAAGCCTACAGTTCTAACTAAAATAAACCCAAATAGTATTTTTTGCATTAATGAAACATAGTTGGATGACTTTACTGATAATCGGGAAATAAACTTCGATGGCTTTCTAGTATCACGCAAGGACAGAACAATAAATAGTTTAAATTCATGCAGGATTTATCACGCTTATTCCTCATTATTATAAATTTGTACCTTTTGATGATTTTGTTTATTCCTCTTTTGAATCTCTAATAACTGAAATTTATCTTAATAATCGAAACATTTTCCTTTTAAATATACACCGCCCACCTGGCTATGGAAGTAAATTTACTAAATCACAGCAAGTAGAAATTCAAAAGCGCAATTACCATCAGCCATCTTCCCAATATGGATACATCAAGCTATGCTAAAAGCATTGTATCGCTCATTCATCGAACGTGAATTTACAACGAGGATACTGGGATATCATTCGAGTTGCAGAAATGTGGCCGGATGGTATTAGAAAGGAAAAGTAATAATGACTAACCTACAGACTATCCCACTATCCCACAGTCACATGATCACATTCACACATGGCCACCACGAAAACAAGGAAGACTGCAACACCTAAGTATGACCAAAGAATGAGACAAATCCTGAATAGCCAGCTCAGTGGGACAAAAACAAAATCTGTGCCATAAGCATATACCAGTCATCAAATATATAAGCAGGTGGTACAATGAAGTAGACAAAATAAGACATGGAGGCTGCTGATGTGAAGGCTTGGAAATTCCTCACAATGAAAAATTCCACTATCAGCCAGAGAGACCCAAAGATACCAGTTGGAAAGAAGGGGAGTGGGTCCCTTAGTGAGTATGAAGGCTCTATCTTGAGCGAATTCCGAAGTATTCAGGAATACATCAACATTCAGGAAGATGGCACGAAAAGATGAGTTGAGAGAATCTGAAGCATCTATAGACACTGGAAAAAGACCAAGCAGAAGAAAAATCCTGCACGGGCTATACAAATACCTGCGGTAGATATTAAGAAATCATACCAGTGGTTAGAAAAGGCTTGATTAAAAGGCAACTAAAGAATTAAAGCATAAGAGCAAGTATTAAGCACTATAGATCAATTGAAGCAGGAATCTACCACAGGATTTAAATCATGCAAACAAACTGTGCAAAAACAGCCCCAATACATGGTGGCAGGAACAACATACATTGGAAAGCATAACCAAGTAGCTGGCATCATCGAGAGGAATGTCTGCTTAGCATGTACCTTAGACCCTTCCAAGACTAGATGGACTAAATGGAAAAACACAGAAAATCGTGAACAGGGAGAAGACCTGTGCACTTCTCCATCCAGACAGGCAAACAAGTGCCTACCAATCAACATCGACATCGGTTTAATAGACAAAGACCAAAAATCAGCACTGGTGATATAAATATAGATATAGATAGCAATAGCGAGTGGCAGGAACTATTAGGAATAAAAAATATGAGAAACTAAAGAAGTACCAAGGGATGGAAGATAAGCTAAAGAAGATGTTGAAAGTGAAGGCTAAAGCAGCGATAGGAGCATTAAGAATTGTACCCTTTAAACTAGAAAATTGGCTTCAATAAATTCCAGAAACAATATTATTTATCCAGAAGTGCTCATGATAGAACAGATAGCCTATCTCCACTGCAGCAGGACCTCAACAGAATAGCCAACTGGTTATATGATGGGCAAATTACTCTTTCCTTTCAAAAATGTAGCGTTCTTCATATTAATTCTAAAGGTTTCGATTTTCTTAATCTTTTTATTAATGGTAATATAATCAGTAAAGTCTCACAGATTTCCGATCTTGGATTAATCATGGATAAAAATCTCGATTTCGACCTTTACTGCAGAATCATGGTAAAGAAATCCTCAAAGATACTAAATTTTATTTTTCGTTCGTTTAAAAACAAAACTGAAGATTATTCCTTATCAAAATGTACAAAGCGTTCGTTCGGCCATTTCTTGACTACATGTTACTACATGTTACTTCCCGAGATATCGTAAATCAAGTAAAATAATTGAAAAACTTCAAAAATATATGGCGCCTCTCTCCTAATTGTTATTTTAATTATAAATTAAATTTAATTATAATATAATTTAATTATAAAAGAAAACTTCTACAATATAACCTGGATTCTCTGTCAATTCGACTTATTAAACAAGATTTAATTTATACATTTATACTTATAAGATTTTGTTTGGTTATGTTAAACTAGATTGTTCAAAATATTATAATTTTACGTTAAATTTAAATCCAACAAGAACTAATGGGCTAAAATTACTAAAACCTGTGTGTAAAACTAAACTAAGGACTCATGATTTCTTTATTCGTAATTAATTATTGGAATAAATTACCAAACAATATAGCTTGTGCGTCATCCCTAGCTATCTTTAAAAAAAGATTAGATAATATCATTTATGATTTTATTTAAAAGCTCACATCATGCAGGAAGTCTCGATTTTTACCATTCGATTATAGTTATTTCGAATTGTACTATATTATATTATTTTGTAATTTCCTTTCTTTCATCTTTAAATTGTTAATTTTATTTTTTTTTGCTTTTTTCATTAATTCTTATTATTTCTTTTAAATGTTGTTATTAATACAAGCACATGACGTTTGCCATGCTTGGCTGGTTTTCAATAAATCAATATATAATAGTTCGAATTATATTATATTTTGTAATTTTCTCTTTATTTCCTCTTTAAATTATTAATTTTTTGTCATATTTTCTTTTTTTTTTATCATTAATTCTTATTATTTGTTATTTTAACTATTATTAATACAAGCTTTTCCTGCTTGACTGGTTTTCAACAAATAAATAAATTATTTAGAGCTTGCGAGCATATCACATTTTCAAACTTTGAAGTCGTTTGATTTCGCCACCACCTGGCTGGTAGCATCAGGCCCATTAAGACCAGACTCTTTTGCCATTGAGTCACTTGGGAATAGATTTATAGGATCCTCAGCAGTCACCAGGATTTCTGAGATCATGATAGGTTTACTCCTGTCAAAACAAAGGAAAACGGAATTAGAAAAAAAAAATAAAATATAAAATAAAAAGAAAAATTGAAAAAATAGAACATTTTTAAAAAATTGAACTTAATTTATTTCATGAAATTACGTATGCATAAATTACATAAATTATAAATTACATAAATTATAATTTATAATTTATTTTCAATCATTTATTTAAAGAAAACTTAGCTTATTGTTTGTAGAAATTTTGAAAATTCAGAAAAATGATATTTCAATTTTTTATGGCATCATGCGAAGTCGATTATCATAGGATTATAAAAAAGGGCCAACAATCGAATTTTGATTCATTTAAATAAAATGTCAACGAATTTATGAAAATGGAGTCGGAAAAGCGTTTTAAAATGATCTAATTTTAACTATTAAAAAATTATAAGATTTATTAAATGCAGCTTTTATTCCTTCAAAAAGAGGTGGTTAATATGATGATAAAATGTTGTAATCTGTTTTCCATGTGACAATATGAGATCGATTACTGTGAACCGGTCGGTCTATATAAAACGACAATGTTGTTAGAAATCAAAAGAAAAATTCAATTTTTTTTTGAATTTCATGTCGAATGAATTTGGTTCAAAAGTATTCCCCTTGGTAAATATGGATTATTTGGGCCTTTCTCAGTACGAGATTGAGATCAAACGACTTTTCTCACTTGATCGAGCTTCATTGATTAATCATCCTCTTGGTGGTTTCCATGTTGGAGCTGATATCACCGCAAACGTGGTTATTAGTTAATTTTTTTTCATTTCCTTTTTAAGTTTTTTTAAAATAATAGTTCATGTTTTCATTATTACGGCGGAATCGTTCGAACTCTTTCCATATTTCTATTCATTCGACAAAGATTAATGGAATTATTTAATGGGGCATTATATCGAAAATTTAAATGAAAATAATTATTATATTGGGTAAATTTTGCTAATTTCCGTTCCACTGCTACTGATATTTTGCAAAAATTTTGTAGTTATAAAATGAATTTTGATTTATTTTATTGCCGAAATTTATTGATAAGGCATACGGCAAGTGAGGTTGTTAGCTGTTAAAAAATCACTTCAACTTTCTTATACTGAAATAATTGTTTAGATTACGCTAAATGTGACCAATCATCGATTAGGACGACAATCATTGAAGGAAACTGAATCGTTGAAGGAGAACGATGATCCGATTGGCCTTAAATTTAATCCGAAAAAGGTCCGTTTCGATCTCGAAGTTAAAAAAATATTTTATGATACCAAAGACGAGCAAAGTTAGAAATTATTTTCTTATTTTTCCATGTGGATTAATTTAGATTTAGATTTCGGATTTCTTGAGAGTCGATCGCTATAAAGTGTTTGATTGCATATAAGAGGTAATAAACGAGTATTAAATTCCCATATTTTGTATGAAAGAAACATTCTTCTTAATTGAAAAACCATATTTTTAGTGCATCTTTATTTGTTAATTTAGATGTTCTAAGAGCACTCTTCTAGTTAGATTCGCTGGCTTGTTGGATCAGATAAATTTTACAGCGAAGGCACATAGCAATAAAGGTAGAAACAGAATAGGGTCACCTACCATCTGGATTTTGAAGAACAAATTTTCTCCTGCCGCGAGTGGATCTCCAGCATCTGCGCTCTGAAGTGAGAACTCATTGAGCCATTCCACTTCTAAACTTAATCGTTTAGAAATATTTTTGTTTTTGTTTTTATATATGAATTTGTATTGCATTTACTATCAGATAATGATTTAAGAATTTTTAAAATTTCGATATTATATTCCTGATTTGTCGAAAATAAATTTGTTACGACTCATTAAAAACGAAATCGATGTTTGTTACAGATTTTAGAATCTCAACATTCGTAAAGACACCAAGCAATGTTCAGACAATTCCCATTTGGCAATGAGCAATGAGCAATGGCCTGTAATAAAATAACATTTTCCAATTGCCGCATTGTAATTAAGTGCTCATTAAAGCTCACTTTGTAAAAGAACTTGAAAAAAGTTCCACATCCCCACCAAAAAATTCGTTAAAACCCATGTGAACTGCTTATCAACCTCATTTTCTTCATTTCTTCCTAACATTCAAGAAAAACTATCTTATTTTATCAAAATTTCTGACGCTCGAAAGATCGATCACAGATTGAATTAGATCCTAATGCAGATCCTAAATTATTAAATTATCATTTAATGCAATTTCTTCAGAGGTTGCGCATAATTGACTAAAAAGAAATGGAATTACACTATTTTTTAACGAAAACAAAAAACTTGTTCTTCGCTATAATCAACAATAAAATTTGCCCTTCGATCAGTGATCAGGATATTATCAATATTAGAGATTCATTCGGTTAAAATTCCCAGTGTACCCGAATGATATTTTCAATTTATGTTGGGTATGCTTATCGCTTCAGAAGATTGACAAGATTAGCTTAGTCCAGTGAATATGCAGAAATACGAGAATATGCACTTTATTAGTATAAAATATTAGTTTTGTAAAAATATGGTCGATAAAATCTATCATGGAAAACAAGGCAATATACAGTTAATAACAAGGCAATATAAGAAATGTACCACTAAATAAAGTATAACCTCCATAAAGCCTACACTACTCGTTTTTCCTGTGGTTGCTCATCCACTTCCTTTCAGTTATTTATAAAAAAAGCTAAATACTCCATTTACAAAAACAAATCATTGCTCATATACATATACATTTGGCTATACATTTTATTTGACAAATTAAGAGAAAAATTTGGAATGGAAAAGGTTGCTGAAATTAGAACTATTTATGCAGAAATTTATAGCACTGCCCCAATTACAGGATTCATATCGTGGTCGAATGTATTTGGAACAACCTTTTGATACGGACATTTTTCAACCACAAATCATCCGAATTCAATTTTTAATGGAAGATGCCATCGAGATGCGAAAGGCCATTATGAGGTTGCGAATAGAGAATTCGAAATAGAGATAATTTATTAAAAGGTATTATCAGAGACGGACCAACAGAGACCAATGAACGAAGAAAGAATGTTGAAAAGATATTGACCATAATAATGATGTAATGACACCTTAGTTACCAAGTTACCAATGTTATCAAAAACGGCTCGCGTTCGAATTCTGCCAGTGCATCCTTGGCAAATTTCGGGTGGCAAATTTACCCTGTGAATACCAATGAATAAAATTCGAGTAGTTTATAATGGCTTGGCTTCAATAAAGTTAACACCAATCCTCGTCCTTGAGAATATTGAGAATATGGAGTAGCCAAATAAGCTATTGGCTACAGTTCTATTTTCACAATTACCGAATACACTGGAAACATTAACATGAATGCATTCAAACCAGTAGAATTCAACATGGAAAAGCTTTCCTAAAGAATGAAAATTTTCAGTTTTGCTTCCATGCATCAATGGTTTACTAAAATTTTCCTGCTTGAATCGCATTTAAAATCATTTGAAACTTGCAATTTACCTGCTCATTGAAAGTAAAGTCAAATAACGTAGTATAATCTAGTTTCTCGAAACTACTACGGCATGCAGTTAAAGAGGACCATGAGCTTCCACGAAATCGGTGAAAGACTCCGTAAGCTTCCCTGCAGTCATAATGACGTACGGTCGAAAACGTTGAGAATGATGTGATTCCCACTTTAGACGACAGAAATCAAAAAAAACGTTAATAAAAACGTTAAATTCAATGTATAAAGTGAAATTTTAAAAAGAGAAATTTGTGAAGCAAATGAAGCAATTTTTCTCGGGAGCAAAGCTCTATTCGTTGATTTGAAAAACCTCAGACCCATTAACTTACAGATTTCATCATTTCTGAGTCCTTAATATAAAATCCTTAATATATAATTCTATATTCGCCTTTCAATAGAAATAAAATAAAATAAGCCTTTTGTTCTGAGTCTTTCTGAATGAGGGGAGCAGTTAGACAAAAAAATTACCATTGCCTTAAAATAAAATTAAGGATTAAGGTATGTAACATATTCTGAGTTAAAATAAAGTAGTATAAAGCAGAATGAAATCATATGCATCTTTTAAATTATGGCATGATACAAAAAAAATATTTAAAATATTATGTTATATACATTAAATAATAATACCAGAATATTATATATAGAATAAAAAAAACAATGGAATTAATCAGGAATTAGTATTTTTTTAGCATGTTTGCATGAAATATAGAATATATTCACCAGATTCAAGATCCAGTAGCAGGGAAATTTGCACCGTCAATATGTAAAAAAACGATCAAACACTGGAATCTAGAACGAAATTTCCGAACAAGATTAAGAAAATCAAGAGATCAAAAACAATCAAAATCAGTGAACATTAAAGCGATAAGAGAATTTTTCTGGAATAAGACGACAAACAATCTTCATCGTCGATTTTTATTTCGTCGTCACTTTCTTTGCGCCAATCAGGAATGTAGAAATTTTCTTTACTTTGTTCCAGCCTTTGTTCCAAATTCTCAATTTTTTTCGACTTCTACAGTGAAGAAAATTTCAATTTTTTAAGGGAACAAAATTAACAGATTTTACAAATGATTTTTCTCTTGTAGATTTTTAGCGAGATTCACATTTTTCTAGCACACTAAAAACGAAAGTAATAAAAACGAAAAATCAAATCAAGTTCATATTATAAAATATAATTAAGCATATAATGTAATATATGTTGAATTTAAAAATAGCATGTATAAATAACATAATAATAAATAATTTACCTTAGATAACTTACAATACAACGTCTCAACTTTGAATGAATCAACTGTAGACAAATTAATTGGACCAAATGCACTTGAAGATAAAATAGGATCAGAATTTCTCAATTGCGCTATTTCATCAATATTACAACCATGTTCAGCAAGAAATCGTTTTAGCCGATCAACCATTTCCTTAAGAAATACTATTTTCGATTGATATGATAAAAAGCATAACCAATGGACAGACAACATAAATAAAACGACAATAAGCATACTTAAATGGAACATAAAACTTACATAACGTAAAACTTCTAATAAAAAAAGAAAATAGGCCAACCTGGAGCATTCTCTTAATTTCCCGTGTACAATCAAGCTTTATCTTCGTTGCTTTTAATATCGATTCCATTTCAATCAAAAAATTTTCTCTTTTCTCATATTTTCTTCTTAAAATTTTGATGATAACTTTGGATCTAATAAATTTGCCTTCCAAATAGCGCATTTCTCTTTCTTTTTTCGTGGCTGAAATGAATTTCGAAATTAAAACAATACATAAATAAACTCGATAAATAATGGTACGAAGGAAATATTTTATATGGAATTTTCAAATGAGAGGTTTACCATTGTGCTCGAAATTATCCTTAGACAACAATTGCTTAGTCCCCTGTAAAACACCATTTCTTTCTTTAATTAATTTTTTAACTTTTTGCGAAAATTCTTTCTAATCAAGGGTTACAGGGTTACGAATTAAAAAATTATAATAATTTATTAAATTATAAAATTATAAATTATATTATAAATTATAATATATAATTTTTAATAATCTCATTCAATTTAATTCAAAGATCGGGAAGATTGGAACAGCCTCACCCTAATCGCCACTAGAGCCAGCCAAATTGGCAATAGTGCGAACTGCAAAGAGAATCCGAGTGAATGGCTACAAGGTAGGTGGAACAGGGTAGATAGTGGTTGCTGGATAAATGGACCAAAAGATTAATATTAAGAAAGAATACGATTTTATTTTATTGCTTAACAAAAATTTCAGAAAAAATTCATTTGTTTCTAGATAAATAAAAAATTTCGGAAAAATTGATGGATTACAAAAAAAATTTTCCCATCACATACATAGCTACCGCAATAAAATAGAATTTTTTTATAATTTTTAAACTAACTTTCATTAATGGCTGTATAACATTTTGCTTCCAACTGAATTAATTCTCTTTCTTTTCCACTAAGTAATCTTTTTAGTTCTTCGTTTTCATGATTAGTATCCCTTCGTTTTTGATTGATTTCATCAAAACTTTTCTCCCATTCCTGCGTTTTACCGCTTCGAATATTTCGTAAAAAGAATTTAAAAAAACGGGAAAAAAAGAGAATAGAATAATTTCGACTAAAGAGAGTTTTAAAAAGAGAAAAATTTATATAAATTTTTTTTAAAATCCTATTTTGTCGAAACAGAAACGAAAACAAAAAACTTATGAGAAAATTTTAAAAAATTCGGATGGATTTGGAACAAAAAACATGCAAACCTCGATATAATTTTTAGCATTTGCTATTAGCGACTTTTTTACATTAAGTGAAATTTGCATTTCATCAATTTCCAGCTTTTGATCTTTTATATCATTCTCTAAAATACGATTTTTTTCATTTGATTGTTCTAGATAATTTTCCAGTTGGGTTCGTTTCTTCACTTCCGCTCTAAAAAAATTGAAATTTTCAAATGAAATGAATGAACATCGTAATATTAAATAAACATTGGAAAAAAATCTTAAAAAATACCCTTTTGTCAATTGCACTCAAACATTTAAAAAAAGGATAAAATCCCAGGAAATCCAATTAATCAACAAAAAAACATTGAAAAAGACAGATGATAGAATAACAATCATTACTCTAAATGAGAGCACAGGTTTGCAATCATAGCTTTGGATTTATAATCCGATTCCCTAGCATCGTTCAGTTCACTTGAAATCTAAAATAATACAATAATAAAACAACAAATATTTAACTTTATCCAAACAATTTTATAATCACTGGTTCAAAAAATTTCAGCTTTCAACTATTTTGGACCCACTTTTATAGTAATTGGCTAAACGAAATTATATTTGCCGCAGCAAATGCTCACTCCGATTGGTGAAACCATAAAGGACTCACAGTAAAATCAGTAACAAAGTTAATAAAGTTTGCATCCATCTAGCTGTAGTGTATATAATCTGTTATTGGTTGTTAATGAGAGAGGAAAATATCAAGAAGCCATCCATTTTTGATGAAACCTATTTGAAGTACTTTATAAGCACTTTACGAAGTACCTTAAACAACTTTCAAACGAATTCGAATAGAAAGATTGCATCCATCTTCGAGTACTAGTTAAAAAAGAATAAGACCTATATAGTTTGCTGCTAATGCCTATTTGTGCCAGAAGCTGCAGCACTAAACAGTGAAATCTTGAATTATCGACATTAAAGAGAAATAGCAAAGTTCGGAAACTCTCTGGATTTTTGAAAAACAGGATTTACTCCGTCGAGAATAAACTATAGCACTGGCTTGCCGAATAACTCATTAACAACCATTTAATATAGCTTCCACAAACCTCTTATTGTTGATTTCACAATTATCTCAACCCATTAACATTCTCTCAAAACTTATTAAAGGCCCTTAAACACCAGGCCATGTCAGACCTTTCCTAATGCACTTTTGACATCGTCAATTACAACTTGATTTTTTTAAAACCAGTTGCATTCATTAATATTTTTTAATATTTTAATATTTTGGTGCCATAGCCATTTTCGTCGTTGATATTGTCGTTGCTACTGTTGTTGCTCTTGTAATTAGCGTAGATGCTGTAATCGTTGTTGTCTTTATAGTCGTAGCTACGGTCGTCAGTGTTGTTGTTACCACCATCGGTGTTACCACCGTCGATGTTATTGTTGTTGTTATCATCGTCGTTAATGTTATTATTGATGTTATTGTAATATATATTTTTTAATATATTCTTTAATATTAATATTCTATAATATTAAGGGAGAGGGAGAGACCAATTTTATAGGTTCTTTATTTGTTTCTTTCACTTTTTGTCTTTAATGAAGTATAAACTCTGCAAGCACCATTTTTTTTAACAGGTGAATATTCGAAATTAAATTTAACACCTGATGGCTAAAACAAATATTTAACTATGTAGAATATATTTAAATATTTAAATATTTATATTTCAGGTCCTAAATCTTATCGAATATTTAGTTTTATTAAATGCTTTAACATTTTATCTGATCATTAAAATACTTTCTTTTTCTTTTTCTGTTATCTTTGCGATAAATTCTTTCACCATTTTTCTCTCGTTTTACTTTTTTCACGTGTTATTATAACTGGTTTGTTGCCCAATTGCAGTTTTATATACAAAGTTACAAATATTTAGCTATAGCTAGAATATGGCTTAAAAAGAGAGACGCATTGAGGAAATAAAAAGAGGATCGGTAAAAGGAAGTGAGATGAAAAATCTATAACTGTAGATTCGATGGTTGGGGAATGAGGAATGAGGACATTAAGGGAGAGGGAGAGACCAATTTTATAGGTTCTTTATTTGTTTCTTTCACTTTTTGTCTTTAATGAAGTATAAACTCTGCAAGCACCATTTTTTTTAACAGGTGAATATTCGAAATTAAATTTAACACCTGATGGCTAAAACAAATATTTAACTATGTAGAATATATTTAAATATTTAAATATTTATATTTAAATATATATATATATAAATATATATAAATATATATATATAAATATTATATATAAATATTTAAATATGAATATATATAAATATTTAAATATTTAAATAAATATTTAATATATTTAAAAAATATTTGAATATATACCACATTATATCTTTCTTTCATTTCTTCATATTTCTTTTGGTATTCTTCAAGAATGGAAAGGGTTTTTTTCAAAGCCAAGTCCAGATTTGCAAAAAAATTATTCACCTAAAATAAGAACCAAATATTTCATGAATTAAAAAACCATTAAATTCAAAAAAATACTTTTAAAATTAATTTTATCCGCGAAACTTAAGCGAATTAAAAGCATTTAGGCTTGAATGAAAAATATTATAGCAATAATGAAAAATATTATTTGTAAGGATTAAACCAGTTGTTCAGTATGGCCATTAACAATAAAAAAATTAATAAAATGAGCAACGTACAGCTATATCAATTTTTTCAGCTGAATTATCGCACCGTTCGACATCTGATAACAATTTTATAAGCAGCTGTTTAATATTTGGTGTAAGTTTTCCGTGCATCTGAAATTAGACATATGCCTTTCTGATAACGAAATGACAAGGGCAAAACTAGTCGTAAAAAAGGTTAAAAAATGGATTTCATTGCATTTTCCAGATTAACCAGATTCCAGTAAAAAAATTGCGAAAAATTTTGCTGAAAAATAACAATTATAAAACAATTACCATTATAAATAATTTTAAAAAGATGCAAATAAATTCGGAATAAATAAACAAATGAATAAAATGTGTAATAATACCTCGACATTAATTATACATCTGTGTAAAATATTTAAACTATGGCAGGCTTGTGAAGTACATAAAAGCGATCCACTCTTTTTTCTATTTAATTCAATTTCTGATAATGTTTCGTCGCTGGATATGGATTCAAGCATAGATTTTGCACGATCAACAGAGAGTAGAATGGATTGGCACAATGCAGATTTTCCGATATTCTGAAATTTTCGCTTATAATAATTTTTCCTATATTATGCAAAAAAGCTTACTTTATAAAGAAAGATTGTTATGTCGAAAACGCAAAAATAGTTAAATCAACCAATAGCTAGCAAAAAACCTATTTTAGCAAATGAATTATTTACAGAAAACGTAAAGCTTCTTAAACTATACTGGACTGATGAACCTTTGCTCATTCTTTTTGATATTGGCATAAGATCTACTATGACTATGTTATTTTGAGAATTTCAAAATCTCCAACGTCCACAAGCTTAATTTAAAAATTTGTTTGTAGGTTCAAGTGGATTTCTGAAAAAGTGGCGCAAATTTCAAAAATATTGCCATAAAAATGTTGGAATCATTTAAAGCACAAAATATCAAGACCAAGACAGAATTTGCGCCACTTTTTCAAAATTCCAAAATGAAAATTAAATCACCAGTCTGACGTTCTAACTACTGGTTAATTCAGTCGAGTTTGCGGTTATCTACTTTTGACCCGACTTAATTCCTTTTATCCATAAAAAAAAGCAAAAATTCTTCACAGCTACAGCAAAAAAAAAGTACTTCTGATATTTGAATGGCAGTTTCACTGACTGTAGTCACATTACAACCAATTAAATAATCAATCAAATCCCTGACCTGTTGATTACTCTGAAAAAAAAATTAAATAATCATAATAAATACTGATCATCAATAACTTATTAAGTGAATCAATTTTGAAAAAATTATGAAATTTTAAACTTCACCATACAATTTGAATTTTTAAATTTTAAACGTATCATCGAATAAAATTAAATCTAAACAAATAAAGAAAATTCAGTTCGCTATTCCAGAGAAAATGAAAACGAATTCATAGGATTCATTAATATTTTTATACCTTAAGTATGCTTCAAAAAATTATCTATGTGAAATTTTTTTCAATTATCTTCCCAAGTTCACTCCATAAACTATGAAAATTATCATTCCAAGAAAATTTTTCTTTTATTTTCTAATAGAAGATTTCAAAAACTATCTACAAAATCCACAATTATTCTGTCATTAAATCTTTAAATTTTTTTTTCAACCTCTTTTAACTGAGATAATTTATTGCGTATTTCCACTGGAACGAAATCCCATAAGGAAACATTAATAAACTGAACTGAGGAAAAGCGTGAATCAAATTCTGATCGAGAACCTGTAAAACCATTAAACAACCAGTTATTAGAAGACATAGACTAAACCTTATCACCTATAATAAATGCTTCAAAACAAAATCATATTTTTTGAATAAAGTTTACCAAAACAGCTCAATAGCAATAGTCTCTGGAAATTATTTCTTTTCAGTAGTCCAATTATCCTCATTTTCCTCTTCCCTCCATTCCTATGAAACAACGCAGAGCTATATCAAACCAAGAGCGTTCCTCATCATCCAACCTTGCAGCGCCATTTTATTTTAACCTCTGAGAAAGCTTAAATTTAAACTTACGGTCCCTTAATCTCTGTTATAAGACCTTGGGAATCAATAGAACCTGCCAACAAAGTAAATGCTCCTTGGTTTATTTAATTCTAATTCGTCTTAACAATCCACTATTCTCTGCCACATTCACTGATCCAAATTGTGATATTTCCTTAAATTGTGATATTTCTTATACACTTCAGTACATGTCAGAAATCCCTTACATGCAAAACAATGTTGTGCTTTTTTATTACAACCCAACAGACTCTAAAAAATGTTCAAAAAAACGCATTATAATATAGCCCTCTGAATCTCATATTTTCTTAAATTTTTCTTAAATCTTCTCTCAAATCTCGCCCACATATTTTTTCTTTATTATTTCTCTTAACTCTTCATAAATCCAAAAAAAAAAATTAAATTTTTTTCAAATTTAAAATTTCTCTTTTTTTCTTTCATTTTCTGCTTTATGCGCAAATAATCATGACAACATAGATTCCATGCAGCATTTCAACTGTAACAGCACTTCGCGACAGATGGCATAGATTGTCCGCGGACGTTAGAATGTTCGCATTAAGCATAAACCACGATGTGCCATGGTGGAGTCTGTGGTTGGCGAAAATGGTTACGAGAATCGATTCATCAATGGACAATGTTTTTTTCGTTTTTGTCGAAGAATTTTTTACTACTTGCTGATATTCGGAGAAGACCAGTGCTCTCCGGATAAGCAAAAATATAACTAGATTAATTATTGCATTCTTTATTATATTATTGATTACAAATTAACTGACTATATCCTTACGTCATCCGTCGTTGAAAGAGTATTGTATATTAGATAGCCATTCTTACCGCAATGCTGAAACTGGTAATCTTCATAGATCATTTCGTGATTTGAGCGAAGATCCACACGAAACTCACAATTCGTAAGAAATACTATTCGTCACTAAGATCTTTTAATTACCTAAAAGATTTAGGGGCTATGAGCGCATTTTAAACTGAATCCGAAATACCTTAATTAATATCAACTACATCTCTGGAACAATTGATAAACATTGATTCTAACTAAAACTTTGTCCCGAAAGTCGGTCAACTCCATGTTTGTGTACTATTCAAAATGCGCTAGTTGGACAAAGATCCCTATGCGAAAATGCTATGTTCATGAGTTCATGACTATCGGATGCATGAACTGCAACATGGCGGTGGGACAGAAATTCGTTACTGAACTGATATGGCCCTCAATATGATAGCTTTTCCATTAAGTTATGAAAGAAAATTATTCCTCTTTTCTGATAAAACAACTAACATCATAGAGTGTCTTCGCTGGTTAGGACACGTTCTTCATCGCCTACAAGAGTTGACACACATCGTTACACTAAACTGTGATGGGTATCAAAAGCGAGGACGGCCAATGACCTGGGCTGATACAGTTAGGAAGGCAAGGATTTTTAACCTATAGTTATGGATTTAAACGATGGACCAGCAATATATGGATTTAAACGATGGAAAAAGGAATGGCTTCTATTACTTCGACGATGGTATCAGACCACGCCGCTTGGAAACATCTTACTCTTCTAGCCGGTGGAGCAAAGTTAACCAGTCCAGTAATGGTGAGAGCTGTTAGAAGAAGAAGAAGTGAGAGCACTGACCATATTATTCAAGCTAGAGATGGTGATTACTTCAAATAACGACAACCTATTATCATTGTATTATGTTTGTTGACTTTGCAGTTACTTCTGATTTTATAGCAACGTTCCAGAGGTAATTGAGTGAAATTGTGTTTTAGAGCTCATTCGACTGATAAAGGTAAGCATCAGCATGCATCGATTCAGATGCATGCATCGAATGATAGAAAATTGAATTTTCGAAATACCGTATTACTGCTTTTTTCTCCACAGTACTTAACAATGTGATAGATTCGATTATGGATATTGCTTGCCGACACTCAAGAATTGCATAAGTCAATCAAGAGCATAGTATCTCGACGGCATAGTTCTTTTTATATAATCCTTATAATCCTTTTATAGTCCTTTCTAATATTTATAAAAAAATACAAGAGGTGATAAAAAGTACATTGAGAAATTGGGTTTGGGACCAATGTATAAGATGAAAATTTTCTCGCATTACATACCAGATGCTGATGAAACATCTTTTTTAATAATCCACCACTAGCTGACGAAGTAACAAATTTTAAATATCTTGCATCCAATCTTATACCAAATGGTCAAGTGAAAAGCGAAGTTGTAGCCTGACAACCATAGCTATAAATGCCCTCTTCCACCTGGCGAAATCTAAACGAAAGTTCGACTACAGTAACATCTTGTATTATATAGTTGTGAAACATGGCTAGAGGAAAATATATAGCGAAGTACATGGCTAAAAAACTATTTATTTCAGACCAGTCTTACTTAAAACACTTTTTCAATGAGTAAAATTTCACATAACCACCACTGCTCAAATACCATCTATATTAATAACACCATCACAAGTGTTTGTTATGTTATTCAACGCCCATTACAGATATTAAAGCTCATCTCGCGATTTCCTAAGACCTGTGATGAACAGCATCAAAAGCAATCAGACAATTAATCAAGACCTGAGCCGACATAATCAGAAGAAATTTTGGATCTATAGATGATTAATGATTTCCAAGGCTACTGAGATGAGTTAGGATAGAATGGAGGTGTTAAAAGAAAATAATGGCTATTTAAAAATAATGGCGAAAACAGGAGATTCGAGGAGATATTAGGTGGAAGAATCGAGTTTCGAGGGGTTGTATCCTGGTATAAAGAAGGAATATCCCGGTTTAATTAATGGTTAGCCAGTATGCCATTGATATTAATGCAATATTAATAAATATCAATACCACCACTATTAATGCAATTAATACAATTAATTAAAATGATATTCTACAAATATTTCGAAAAATGTATGAAATACCTGAATTATCTGCAACTGTAGGTGAAAATTTGATCTGACCACTCTCATAATCGGTAACTGAACCATGCGAGCATTCAATATGCTGAACTTCATTTTTTTCACTTAGTTTTTCGTTCAAATATTTTATTTCTCTATAGCATCGCTTCGTTTCAACATGAAAAAAGAAACATCAATTTGATTTTCGAGATAATATTAAAACAAAAGATTAAAATCTGCTGAAATAAGAAAAGTAGATAGCAAGGTTTTTTGAATTAACAAAAATAAAATAAATAATTAGATGAATTTTAAATTGAATGAATTTTATTCCTCACTTGAAATAATTTGTTCATCCTTTCTAAATTTTCACATATTATCAACAAATCGTTATGTTTACGTTTTAAATCAATTAATTCATTTTCCAGCGAATTCTATAAAAGAAAATATAAAATAAATAAAATGACTAAATTTGCAAAAAAATTTCCATCGAAAATTATTGGTTATCTGAAAAGAAAAAACAGCCAATGTCAACAAAAAATAACTGACAAATTGTTCACGTTTTTCATCCAACATGCGTTGAATCTGATCAAATTCAGTCTTCATTCTATCTAATTGACTATTAGCATCATCACATTTTCTGGCTAATACTTCTACATCAACCTGAAATTATATAAATATGTTAGATAGAAAGGAAAAGCAAATTTTCAAAAATTTCAATAGTTAATTTCAATACTTTTAAGTGTTCGTTTTCTCTTAATAAAATATCGTATTCACTGGTGCTTGAAGGAAGATAGATTTTTTTTTCCTGAAATAAAACGACCATTACTCTATTCTATTGCTGCTATTATTTTTCTCTGTCTCTACCACAAAAAATTAGATCGCTTACATTATTTTTGTTTCTTAAATAAACAGCTTCATCTCGATATCTTTTGGCATTAGCACGCTCACCTTCCACCACCTTTTGTAATTCACGAACCTATATAAAACAAAAAATCAAACTGGAAAAGAAATTTGAACTTTTGATTTGATGAAAGTTGATAAACAACTTTTGATAAAGTTCTGATAAACAACATATTTTTAATAAATTATTCATTGATATTCATATTACTAATCAATTTTGGCATTTTTTTTCATATGATAATAAAAAATACTTTTGTAATAAAAAGTTAGAATCACCTTATCGCGTTCCTTGTCAAGAGCGTAGCGCTCCGCTGCTAAATCCTTAACCAAATTTTCGCATTTTTTTAGTTCCTTCAGGCGATTTTCTGCCAAAGATTCTAATTTTTTCACACTATCTTGTAAGCTGATTAATTCTTTTTGATTTTTCACAGCAGATTCTGTTTGCAAGTCTCTCTCGCGAACCACTGCCTTAATTATTATCAGTAATTCCATGGAAATCTTAACCATCTTAATAAAAAATTGAACTTGTTGAAATCAGAATTTAATAATACCAAAAAGCTTAGAAAATCTTTGAAAACAGTGAATAACGAAAACAAAATAATTATGGCCAATATTTTTAAAAAAATGATACTTCAGTTTTCATTCGCAGTTCATCAAGTTCTTTTTCCAGTTGATTTATTCGCACTACAAATTTATTTTTTTCAGCAATCATTGCCTCTTTCGAATCTTGCAGTTCCATGATTTTCAAAACCAATTTATCTTTATCTTTGCAGAATTCATTATTAGTCCCAAGAAGTATTTCCATCGATGCTTTATTTTCGTTATTTATTCTCACAAGTTCTGATATTTCATTTTTGAATGCACTGTTTTCTGCATTTAGCTGTTCGATCTTTTGATGAAGACTATTTCTCATTTCTTGAAACTCGGTATTTGCTTTCTGATGAGCTAATGATTCTGCTTTAACTTGTTTTAATTGAAAAGTAATTTTTTCACATATTTCATTTTTGTTATTCAACTCCGTTGCCATTTTTAGAAATTCCTTCTCAGTATTCTTCAATTTTTCCATTACTTCATCCTTTTCTTTAACGGCTGATGGCAAATCCTAGATAAAAATGAATGAAATAGTGGAGGAATGCATTTCCATATATTGAAAATTAATGCTAGCTATTTTTTGGAGTTGTTACTGAAGGTATTTTACTATGAGTAATTTTGAATTAATCTAAAAATTAATTTTTTATGAAAAGTGAAACAATTTTAAGAAAGTGAGAAAAGAAACAATGCGAATCAATGTCACCTTTGCCGCATTCAAATCAGAGATTTCTTGCTTCATTTCTTTATTTGCTCCATAAATATTCTCGATTTGTTGCTTTATGGCTTCATTTTCTACTGTAAGGCGTTCCACATACTGCTTTAAAGTATCATCCATTCTATCAAAATGTTCCATTTTTTGCTTTAAACTATCGTTTTCTTCACTTAGGCATTTGATTTTTTGTTTTAAAATGGTATCTGTTTTATCAATATGTTCTAGTTTCTGCTTCAAAGAACTATTTTCATAAGATAGACATTCGATTTCTTGCTTTAAAGTTTTATTTGCTGCATTGAGACATTCGATTTCCGCCTAAATTGATTTATTACCATTAGAGTGTCATAACAATCGCATTGATATTTATTCAAGTTGTTTTAATACTACCTATTAATCTATTTTCGTGTAATATGATATAATAATAGCACACTCCATGCTTGATTTTTCTTTACTGATTTATATTATACCACTTAGATATTTAGTTGAAAATTCCTTTATTTATTCTACACTATTTAATATTATGAAGAATTTCACTATTGGTTCAATGGAGTAATTTTAAATCCATCTGAATATTAATTTTTTATGAAATAGTATTAAGAAAGTGAAAAAATGCCTACATTGGTGACCTGCATTTCCACAGAAATATTATGCGAAAATTCGACTGCTTGCACGGCTTTTTCGTATTTCGATTTGTAATTTAGTACACTTTGTTTATCGGATAATTGCTAAAAATAGTCAAAAAAAATATTTATTAACCTCAAAATATTTTTTTTAAAGAGTCTCACTATTATTGGTTAAACTCGCTCCGCTAGTTTATCGCATTGGACAAATATGCATGGCGACAGATGTACGAGTGAGTCGCCAGCACCACTCGGATTTTTAGATAGGTTTTCTGCAGGGGAATATAATCTCAGCAACGTATATCGTATCTATCCCCCATATATTACGCAAGAAAGATAAAAGGAAAGTCAAACCTCAAAATATATTTCATAATGTTTAACTTTTCGCTTTAAATCATCGTTTTCTCTGTTCAGCCTTTCTATTTCAACGTTTAAGACTAAAATCTGAAAGTCCGATTCAAAAATATTGAAAAAGAAGATGAAAATACTTTTCTATGTTCAATACTTATCTTTTATCAAAAGAAAAGACATTAATTGAACGGCAAAATTTAGAATTAAAGGCACTTCGAAATATTAAAGCTAATAAAGGGATGAAATGAAATGAATTAAAATTCAGTGCCATTTTTATACTAAAAAATTACTAGCAAAAAAATGAAGAAGTTAGAAAAAACATTTGAACTTTTTACATGAAAAAAATAAACTGAAGTTACATTTGACTGTAATTCTGGCAATTCAACCAACTTTGCTTTTAGCAATTTGTTGTCTTCGATAAGTTGAATTTTTTCAAACTGCAGTTGATTTAATTTAAGAGCTAATTCTACAATAAATAAATCCGATTTTACATAGATTCAGGAATTAGTAAAGAATAAAGAATAAATATAAAAGAAATAGCTAAAAGAGTATAAGATCCCATTTACCTAATCATTTAGTCACCGTTATCAATATTAGTTTAAGATAAATGATATTTCAACAATTTCATTAATAATTCATCCAATTTATTTTAATATCCATTTACAAGCTTTTAATATCCATTAAAAATACTAAAAAAAATAAGCGACCATTTCTTTATTAAAACAACCACATTACCCAATTTTTTGAACGATTTGCTGTCTCCATATGAACTATTTCGATCACACTGATCAAATGGAACATGGATATCAGATGACGTTTTAATTGGAGAAGCATCCGGAGAGTGATGCATAACCGGTACATTCCTTGGAGTGGATGTAATCAGCTTTGAAATGGAAGTTCTGTTCGTTTCACCATTATTATCCACTTTCTGAAGAAAATCTCGGAAAATATTTCTCAATCATTCATTCGCATATGAAGAAACTTCACTAATTTTTTATATTCTTTTTAAATGAGGAATTTGGAATATGAATACGAAATCCATGCATGCAGTGAAAAATAACCAAGTTACTTTATCAAGGTTCGGCCTTCTTGGTGTATTCAATTCTGATTCGAACCCATCATCAGTATCCCCCATTATTGAATGTATATTATGCGCACAAATATTGATTTGTTGAACGGACTTTGTTAATTCGATGTGCTTAACCATAAAAATTAGCACAATGAAGGAGAAAAATATGGCTACACAAAATCTGGGGAAACAACTGGAAATTCTATCTCTCATATTATCCTTTCGTTTTAGGTATTTAAGATATTAAGTTATTCACCATTGCTTTTACTCTAATAAATTTGAATAACCACAAATGGAGAGTGTCACTAATCACTAGGTCTTCTGATTTAATTTTTTTAAAACTTTTTTTATTCATTTGAATGGGATTTTTGGCATGGATAGCTTCATGAATAGTTTCACATTAAGCCATAATTGATAAAAAAAAACAAGACAAACACGCAAAAATAAACATATCTGATCTCTCAATATGAGTTCAACTAAGTGTATAAAACGCTAAAAAAAAAAGGAAAAAAGCTTCAAAGCCTTGAATGAATACAATAGAAAAATTGAAAAATTAAATAAATGCCTTTATTGAAATTCAAGAATTCTTTTGCTCAAAATTATAAAGTAGAAATGAATATGTAAAATATAAAAAAACAAAAAATACAACTATCATAATTATCTAACAAGGTCAATAAATGACCTACTCTTTTGGCTGGCCCATCAACAAAAGATGAAAAATGGCAGTCAGAAAGAAAATGATGAAATAATAAAATTAAAAAAATTTTCAAAAAATAAATAATTGAGCAACTAAAAAATATACAATTAGAAAAATGAAACAAATGAATGAATGAAAAAAAAAGATAAGAAATCTAGAATAACAACGAATAAAATCACTATAAACGATAATTCGACCAAATCGTTACTTGTGTGGATCATTAGCAATTAGAAAGAGCAACAGCGCTTGCTTGGAGGAGGATCATCAACTATTAGAAGATTATTTCTTCGATTCACTGAACTGCCCAAATCTAACTGAGTTACACGATCCAGCATAACTAAATATATATAAAGATCAACAAGATAAGATCAAGATAAAATAAACAATTATAAATAATTATAAGAGAAGAAAAAAATTCCTGAAACTTCTTTAGCTTTTCTTTTCCAAATTTCGAAGATTTCAAACGATCGAAAAAATAATACCTTGAATAAGGTGCTCGAAAACCTGAGAAATTCCAATGTTATCTTTAGCCGACGTTTCAAAATGTTCTGCTCCAACCGATTTGGCGTAACTTAAAATCTGATTCTCAATATTGCACGCAAATCGTTGATGTAATGAAAAAAAATAAAAAGAACTTACTCGATTGCTGTTCGCAATTCCACATTTCGATTACGTTTTAAATCAGTTTTATTACCAACTATAACCAAAACAACACTGTTGCCGAGCATACGCTGCAATTCTTTGACCCAAAGCTTGACCTACATATTGTATATATATTGACGAAATAGGATTATTAAAAAGATACCTTTGTGGCCCCAACAAAACTTATCTAATTTAAATTATTTACCATTTAAATATTAAGAAATGACGACTGACCTTATTGTGGTTCTAGCTCCGAAGCTCCAAACGCAAAATTACGGTTATGTATGAAATACTCTAATGCTATTAATTTAAAGTCAAATAAAATCAAAATTTTATTCCTCTTTTCAAAGTGAATCTTCGAAATATTATATTGTTATATTACAAAATTTACATCAAAGCAAAGTCACCTTATCGAAGGATTTTGAATCAGTTATATCATATATCAATAATGCTCCTTGGCTATCACGATAATATATTGGTCCCAAAGCATGAAATTTTTCTTGTCCCGCTGTATCCCAGATATTTAGATCCAGTTGTTTCCCATTGAATATTATTTTCTTACAAAGAAATGAAGCCTATAAAATCTCCTTAAATACGATTCGTCCATTAAATAATAGTTAATAGATACACAGTAGATATAAACCAGAAATAGACTAATAAATTCCCGAAGTATTTTATTAATTAACGCACCTGAATTGTTGAAACATGCCGAGGATTAAATTTATTTTCTACGTAACGTAACATTAGTGACGACTTCCCAACTGCACCTTCACCAAGTAATACTACCTTAAATTTAATTACTTATTTGAATTATACGATTGAATGAAATTATTTTATAATTGATTCAGTTATGCAAAGCTTAACAATAAAATAAGCAATAAAATACCTTGAATTTGAGTGGCGAATTGTTAGATGTACTCGGAGTATTCTCCATCATTTTATAATTCCCAATCCTGTCTACATTTTAAATGTATTTGTAAATAAATGAAAAATATTCGACAATGAAAATAAACAGAGATCAACAGAACTGAACTTCAACAAACCAAATTTTGTTGATGTTCGTGGATGTCAATGAAAAAAATAGAAAATATGGCACCGTTCAACAGATATTCTTGAACATGATAAAATCAGAATATTTATAAAAAGATAATAAGATAAAACGAGATTGTTCATAGAAAAATAACAAAACATTATATAAAACATAACAAAATTTTCTTTAAATCTTGAAATTTTGACTTTATAAGTTGACGGAAAATTCAACAAATAAATCACAAAAATCCAAAAAAAATTCAGGATCAATTCTATTATAGATTATTTTCCATTCATCATATAACGTTACAAAAAGAAAGAACGGTTTTTCTGTACCGGAATAGATAAATACGAAGATCGAAATCGAAATTTCACTGAAAGGACTGTACTTCTGTATTTTTACAGTTGCCCACATTGAGTAATAACTATTGGTATTTTCGGCTTATTATTTTGACCCGTTGGAACATTTTCAATTTTCCGTACAGTCAATAAGCCATCAAGAACCCGACCTGAAAAAGCCATGGATATAACGGGGTTATATGGATATAATAAAATAAAAATAATGAAAATACAGTATACAGATAAATATAATGATTTAAAAATGAAATGAAACTTGATGAAATGAATGTAAACTCCTACCGAACACGACATGCTTCTTATCTAAAAAATCACATTTTGTACAAGTGATGAAAAATTGACAACCATTTGTATCAGGACCAGCATTTGCCTATAAAGATGAAGTATTTAATAAATTGGATAAATATAAATTTATATTTCTACATGCATATGTATATAATAATATAATATAATATATACATATATATATGTTTAAATTTAAAAATTTATTAGAACAGCCAACAGCGTAATATTTAACGCAGTAAGAAAAATTTAGCGAAAACACAAAAAAATCACAAAAATATCCAATTTCACAATTTCCTTTATCCATAATTTTAGATGAGCCAAATCGAGGAAATTTCATAAAAGCTTCTAGATCAAATTATCAAAATAATGAATAAGAATTAATCTTATTCTACATGACAGTTATCAATGTAATAATTAACATTGATATAGTTCGATTAACAATAATAATTAACAATATAGTTCGATTTTGAAATATTTCGCTATTCAGTACAATGTTATCAATGTTATCACTATTAATATTAATCTTTTACTAATGTTTAACTTTTATTAACCATTGATAATATTCCAGGTCCTGAATGTTCCAAATCAAAATTTTCGTCTGGAAATTTAGAGCCGTAAATACTTGTCATACCAGTCCCGTCACCCTAAAATACTCCATTGAACTGGAATTAATTTGCAAATAAATTTGAAATCCTTTAACACAATAATTATAGTTCGATTTTGAAATATTTCGCTCTTCAGTACAAAACTTTTTCTTTTTCATTTAGAAATTTGTATTTTAAATCATCTTCAGACCATTTATTTATTTGAAATGAATGCTTTAAACTTTAAACTCTTAAATATTTCCCTGAATTTTGATAGAAACTAAAGTAGAAAGGCAGAAAATAAAAAGAGATTTTATAAAATCGTATAAAAATGAATTCAAATAATGAAATATTAAAAAAAAACTTACATTAACGAAATCGCCTCCTTGAATCATAAAATCTTTAATAACTCGATGAAACTGTGCATTTTTATAACCAACAGGTACACCATCTCGCCTATATTCTCCCGTACAAAATTGCCTAGAATTAATTCAAAACTAATTAATCGAAAGCAATAAATTGTTGATTGAAATAAAATGAGTGAAATGAAAATAAAGTGGAAGTAAGATGTAAGACTAAATTAATTTTTATTAAATTAGAAATTATAATTAAAAAAATGCTTCCTCTTTTTCTAACAGTTCTCACTATTACTGGTTAGCCTGGCTCTGCTGGCAAGGGTAAGAAGTCTCCATTCTGCTCGTTCCGACGCCATCGCTAGCAGTAATAGAAGCAATTCCTTATTCCATCGTCTAAGTCCATATATAGCTGGTTTCTCTATACGTTCAAATCTTTTCTGACCGTATCAGTTCAGGTCTTGACTGGCCCTCCTCGCTTTTGACGCCAAACATCACGCCAGGGTTTAGCAAGTAACGAAATATGGGTCAACTCCTGTGGTTACAAAAATGCTGCAAACTTTGATTACTAACCTGAAGTTTTCTGCTGTTTTTGGGCAAACATCAGCAAACAATTCCATTTTTATAGTTCCAATAGGAGCGCCGCCAGCCGTAATTTCCATAAAAACGACAGGATTTTCTGGATGCCTTAACTGTTCAGCCAATCGATCATAATCACTCATTCCTCATTTAAAAAAATATGATTAAACAAAAGTCCTTCAACTTTAAATTTAATATACAACAAGGAAGAATAATAATAAGGAAGAAGCTGTGTGTTGTTACCAAATATGTTGCTAACAAATAATTATGCGCCACTACCTTTCGCTTATTTCAAAAAATTGGTGAAATCTATGGATTCTTTTAAAAGTCTGGTGAAGGCAAGATAGCCGAATAGAAAGTGATTCCGATAATCTTGCTGACCCTGACAGCAGCAAAGCTATTATCGAGAAACCGGGAAGAGCTGGCGATCCATCTATATTCCTATTGCCAAATATCTCTCCGACAAAAATTCCTAACTGTAGCAACAGGCGATGAAGCGAACAGAAGTGCTGAACACCACTTTTTTTAGTGATGAAACGACGGACTCTGACTGCACAGTGAAATTTACGGAACATTTAACATAAAAGTAAAATATGCACAACGCGTAAATAAAAAGTCCGAATATTTGAACAATAAATTAGGTAAGAAAAGAAACAATGCTAAGAGTGATGATAAGAATGATAAGAGTGATAAAAAAATTCTTCTCACGAAACACCACAGAACCACATCGCCAAGCTTAGAAGTCTCGCAAAATAAAGCAAATGAGAAATGAGAAAAAAAATTGTTATGGATTATGGACCGATTTTTCGAGAAATATTCACCACTGTTTCCATAAATTATTTATTTTTATTTCTAGCAAAAAGAAACGAGTGAAAAATCTTGAATCCAAGCAATGAATTCACGCCAAGAATTAGAATCGCAATGATTTTCTAAATAAATAACCATCTCCCCAATAAAAAAATCCAAGTTATCGTAACTGAACAATCGTCTTAAAACCTAAATTTATAAAAAATTTTGTTCGAGTGGAAAATAAATTAAAAGCTTAAGTGTGGATCTCATGATTTCCATTTGCTAAGGTTGGAAAAGTCCCATAGATAATTTTGAAATTATATCGTATCGGCCTTGAATCTCGAATAATTCTAATCTTGCTTATACGGTCAATGAGCAAATTAGAAAGATATCGTAAGAAGACGTGTGGCTGAATCAGCAATGTGAGTCTTAGCAAATTATCAGTTCATATGCGAACGGCACTTTTTTTCTTAAGCAATCTTTAAATAAATTTTTTATATACTGTGTCTTTTAAAATAATTTCTTAAAGGAGTGATTAGGGTGAAGAGGTGATAATTCGTAGAGATGAAGAAATAAATGCAGATGAAGGACGAGGATGTTCCCCAGGATCGATGAATGGTCGTCTAGAGTGTATCTAATTGCAATGTACTTGAATTATCCTATCGCTTCCGAAAATAAAAGTATTTTAATAAGTTGCATTCTCGCCAAATTCATAAAAAACCTGAAATGTTTGAGGAAAGTATGGACAAAGTCATCGAAACAAGAATTGTGATCTGAATGAAAAATTTAAACATCGTTAAAAACTCGTTTTCTATCTTATAATCGGAGACTGATGAAGTTTTATATCAATTCCCGCGATAGTTTTTTTATTGTCAAGATAGATGAAACTGGACTCACAAATGTATTTTTTCACATTTTTTAAGATTCACATTTTTTTAAACTTGCAATTTTTTCAAAGAAATATGCTATAAATTGACAAAAAATGCTTTATTGACTATGGTTATTTCAAAGAGCAAGTTCCGCTGCCAAAATCTGTAAAATAAGGTTATATGTTCTTCATGATATTATTTTATTATAATATTATATGATATTATTTTAGGATTCTGGAATAAACCAAAATTCACGACCAAAATTCTTCTTGAAAGACAACAAAATAAGTTGTGCATTTCACAATAATAGCTAACTTACATATTTCTTCAAAAATTCGCCAGATAGTAATATTGCTGGTTTAGCCGGCATTATGAAAAGATTTTTTCGTCAAAGAATCCTCATAAGCATCAAAAACGATTCCCTAGTAATGATAGGTTGACTACCACCAAGGGAAAGGAATCGAACACATATTACTTAACCTTGTGTGAAGCGAACTGGCAAATGAGCAGCCGCCTACTCATATTTCAAGAAAGTCGTAATTTCATTTTATAAAATCATAAGAAATTCTTTAATTTCAAAATAAATTGGTTCAATTTATAATTTATTGGTTCAACTTCAAGATATCAATTTTTGATAGATTTTTTAGCGAAATTTATATAATTTGATTATAATTTTGATATTATTTTAGGATTCTGGAATAAACCGTATGGTCGTACCTTTTCTTTATATAGCATACTATGAAATAGGCTTAGGCTTAGGCTTAGGCTTAGGCCTAATGCCAATACCAATCAAAATTTTAATTGACCGTAATAATGGAAATGAAATACTTCGCATTTAGATGAGAAACCATTTTAACACTATACGCTAGAAACAAAAAATGGCTCGAAAATTGTAGATTTACTTCATAATAGTCTTCATTACTTTAATCCAATTAAAGTTTACCTGCAACAAATATCTAGAAAAATAATAATGATTTACTAATTTTCCAAATTTTCTGCTCCTTTCTGGTTTTGCATTATGAAATCCCATTTTCCCTTAATTTACAATTTTTACTTACATTATTTATATATTTATATTTTTATTTATAGAATACCAATATTTTATCCTTCATTTCAACTAGCCGCATATCGCTTACAATCACAAGATTTTTCAGAATTCTTTTATCTGATCGCATTTAAAACATTATCATTAAGAACCGAATTCTTCGACACACCGTTTCGAAACTACATTTGATCGGATTAATCTTTTTCAGTACTACAATTATAAATTATATTATATTCAGTGCTACAATTAATCCTTCTCAGTGCTACAAGCACTTTGTAGGATTGAATGCTGCCAAAATTTCTCTGAAATTTCTCTTAACAACTTGGCTTGGTTAATAGAGAAAAAAGGGAGGATGCTGCTTGTTGTCAAGCGCGATTTATAATATTATTAAATATTTTTTGCTTTATGCTATTGCTTATTCATGATCGTTTTATTACTATTATGCTGCCAAATTTTCTTTAAAACCAACAGAATAAAACTACACAAAATATTTATAATGGAATTTTTCTGTGGAAAAATACATTAAATATCCTTCCAGAAATGCATTTTATTTTGTAGGCTATCAGCTTAACTATCTAAATATCAACAAGTTAAGCCTCTAAGAACTTTGCAACAACAGCAGAAGTAAGCTTATGCGGAAAATGTTAGTTAGCATTTATCTCGCTGAATTGCCTTTCATTTCGAATATTATTTCTTTATCCACTATCTTTTTAATGAAACATATTTGATTTGCGAAATTTAACCATATAGCGCTAGATCACAGTAAAAAGATTAAAAAGATTTAATAATTAATAATCAACACTTGTCAAAAGGTTGTTATCTCCGTGACCGTGCTTCTTCTCTCACCAAAATTGGTTTAGCCAGTCTTTCTTTTTTTTATTTTCGATAAATTTGGCAAAAAGTTTTCATTTAAGAAGAACATTTGTTATTGGAGGAATGTGAACATAATATTTCAGCCGAAACTTTATCGTTCTAACTGGCTTTTATTGCAATACTTCAAAGAAAAAAGAAATATTAAAATTTAAATCTATATTAATTGTTTTATTTTTCTTTTTTTATCAAAATTTCATTAGTAAAACTTTCTTATGCACAATCACCAATCTAAAATTCGCGATATTTGAAGGGTTGGTGCGAGTGATCTGGTACTCTCCATTGAATATCAATTTCAATTAACTATAATATTAATGATACAATTACCAAAAAGGATTTAAACGTTAAAAATCAAGAAAAATCTTCATACAATGAACTATTCAAATCCTTTTGAACTTTCTTGATAAGCCTTTCCTTATAAGATTATCGTCTGATTTCATTCCAGTATTCAAACGAGTTATCAAATAAATCGTACTTTATTTGATTTTTCTTTTAATCGCCTTAGTCGTAAAATGTTGAGAAATGTTGATTACATGGTTTAAAAAATATCGGGTGTGTTATCGAGAATCGATTTTTTCTATTATGTGGATTAGAAGAAGTCGTTAACTGATTGGACAGAATTATCTGAACTCTTCTATTTAGTCCTACTATTTTATTGCCTTTGAAAATAAAATTCTATGGTTGATGCGAATTTTTCCAGAACATGGTGTTAATCAGTCAGCCCTATTCCAATCAGTCATTTCTAATGGAAGAAAAGAAAAAAATTGCCGTGTGATAAAAATTCTTATTATCATAATTTTTAAAGAAATTTTGCAGCATCAATCAGCGATTTTCTTTAATATTTTCAGTGCTCATTTTATTTATGCAAAAAAAGACTCAATGAAAATTACTCGAAGCCTTAGTAGTAAGACAGCGGCAGCCAGCAATGACAATTTTTAATGATTTTGACGATTGTTGCAAAGGAATTCAAAAACGAGTTTTTCGACGATTAATTCTTTATAGATAGATTGCTCTGCAATGGATTTCGTTGTCTTTTCTATATTAGTGATGGTGGTATCGTCGAATTTTGCGTTTGACATTATTCGCCAACATATCACAAATTATTTAGAGATTTATTAAGAAAATACTGGTTCCATACGATTTCTCCATGCAAATATCATTTATTTGACACTAAAATTTTGAAAATGTTTTTCAGAAATTTCAAGCAATTTCTTTAGTTTAGAAATTTTGTTTGAATTTTCTTGGGTATTTTTTGTGTCCGCAAGTATTCTCATTTCGGTTGTTTTGATTTTGGTGTTTTATCTGCAGCTTTTTTAAACTCATAAATATCGCTTTTCCCACGCTTTTTCAACCAGTAATTTTATAAAAGAAAAAGCTATTTAGCTATTGATGAGAAATTAAAATCCATATAATTGCCGTGATAAATTAAGGACTTTCAGTGCCATTGATTGAGATTAAGTATCATAGACTTAATTCTTTACAGATGCTAGACCTATTTCCATATATTTCTGTCCCCAAATAGTTCCTTGGCTGGTCCATATTCTATAATAAGTATATCACCGGAAACAACCAGAAATGGTGTTATTGGAAGAAAATAAATAGAAGTGCAATATTTACTATTTTTATATTTTTTTAAAAAATTTAATGGTATCAAACATTGTTCCAATTTCTAAATGGCTGAATTAAGTGTTTTACTATGCCATCTAATTTTTCACTTTCAAAAGAACACAATTCGCTCGCAAAGCTATAATTTTACTATATTGCTTTTGCTTTCATTAATTCACTAACGACATTTTTAATAAATCGATGAAGGATCCAATCTGAAGAATTTTTGCACAAAGAAATTTATCCAGTCATTATTTATTTCGTTATTTAATAATTTTCTAGCACTTTTTTCAAATTCATTTCACGCCAATAATTTTTTTCTTTTCATTCGATCATTTTGTTCGTGATTTTTACAGTAACCTATAATCTAATAAGAAAACCACAGAAAGAAAATGGTCGAGTGGTTGCTGGTCAGATTCATCATTATCTAGAATCAAGACTTGGGCCCACGAGCAAAATTTACTATTAAAATATCAGGGTGATACTGGAGATGCGTCTGCATTTTTACTCCTTATTAACTGACTTACCTGCAATAAATCTCACTGCCATCGGCTTCAACGATTTCTTATATAAAGTGAGGTTTTTGACAAATAGTTCGCTTATCACTTATATTCATAATTTATAATTAATTTGCCAATGCACTTCGATATACTTTCCTATTCAATGAGAGAGAGGTTAAATATATGTATAAAAACATATTTATATATAATATATAAAAAAAAACTCAAAAAATGCTTAGTATTAAATTTATTATCTTATCAAATTATCGAAACAAATGGTAGTAAGGATAGTAAGGATATGAGATCGAGCGAGTTTTTTCCTGGAATATCTTCGTTACATTTTTTATATTCTAATATTTTCAATAAGTTTGTCATCTTTTGAAAATTTTTACAAATTGAGTTTTATTCATATCTTAAATTGCGAATTATCGATAGAAATTTATATAAATAACATAGTTATAACGTAATCACCGTTTTAGATGAACTGTTTATGAGAAATTCCCATTTTATAAACCATTGTTTAGGCGGTCTATTTACGTAAAAGATGCGTTTAAATGACCCAAAATACAAGTTCTTTTCGCACTATTCGCCCATATCGTATTTAATGCTTATATTATATAATTTTTATTTTTAACAATTAGTCTCTCCATAATTACGATTCTCGTTTTGTAAAATTATCATTCCTATAACTTCTATTCCTCGTTAAAACAGTTTATCGCACGACTAATCGTCTGAATTGAAGTTTAAGTACATGCAGAACGAAATAAATCAAATAAATAAAACGAAATAAATAAATCTTTATTTTATTTGAATAATTGCCATTTAGCTTATGCCAACAAAACCTTTATTAATAAATAAATTAATTAGTCGAATTAACTATCTATATTAATATATTTATTTATTTTATATACATTTTATATTTATTTCAAACGAGTGTCCTCGATAGTTTATGATATGATTAGGTAAATGGGAAGTGGATAAAGCAATAGACAAGCTTTGGAAAGGATAGAATGACTTAGTGGGTTGTTGTTCAATTCCAAGTGCCAATGTTGAGGTTCTATTTCCCGCAGGAGTAAACCTGTCCAAAAACCGGAGTGATGCTGACGACTCACTTGTACTTCTACCGCCAAGGGAATCCCTGTATGTTTGTCCAGTGCGACAAGCCGAGCGATGGCTTTAACCGGTAATGGTGAGGACTCTTTAAAAAAAATTCCAGCTTACCACATGATAGATATAAAAAGCGACTAGTAACCACCATTTCTGATTACGTTTGCTTCAGTGATTAAATATGATTTTTGATAAAAATATGATAAAAGTTTTTGTGGTATCCAGTATCGTATGGTAGATATGGATATAAATATCTAGGTGGATATGAAATATGCAGTCAAATTCAAAATTGATTGATATTTATGCTATAATAGGATATGTTTTGTATAATCATACTAATTACTTCATTTTTTTGTATTTATATTTCCGAATAGGGGAACAATTTAAATATAAATGCGAAACATCGAAACAGAAATTTTTTTCTATCAAATGATTCTGTTGTTTTTGAGGCAAATCGTATTGCACCAAAAAGATTCACCACAAAAGCTTCAGTTTTCAAGTTCATCAACTGCGACATTAAACAATTCTTTCGATTAAATTTTTCATCATATTGCAATTTCTGAAGGAAAGCAGAAAAAACATTCCAGAAGTAAACTTTCAATTTTTTACCTTTTTTTTTGGAATAATAATCAAATTTTGGTTTCCTGCATATTTCCTTTTGCTTTCCTGCATATTTTCTTTTTCAAGGCGAAGACGATTTGACTTATGAACGATTTGCGAACAAACTACCGTTTATAGACTCCTAAACAACTAAATAATCAGCTCAGCCCAAATGTGGCGGCGATGATGAATTTAACGGCCCTTATAGAATCCAGAACAAGATATATTTTTTATTCAACCGGGCTTCTCATCGCTCGCCACCCAAAATTATTTATTTTCCTTACGTGAGTTCAATTTTTAATTTTTTAACAAGTTCTGCAACAATAGCATTTCGTAAATGAATGCATCAAGTAGAAAATAAAATTTGATTGAAATTGGCAAAATAAAAATTTGTGTATTTTATTAGGAATAAAATGTCATTTACAAGCATTGCATTAGAAATAAAGTTTCGCGTGGACAAATTGATCCCACTATAGAAATATGATTGGAAAGATTGCCTTTTGTATTTCCTGTGGTCTAATTTATCAGAAATCAACGAAATTTTCCGAGAAATCTTTAATGCGTCTTCGTGTAGTGTTTTGCATATCTTTTTTGATATAATACCTTTTTAAAAAGAAGAATGTTATAGATAAATGAACAAAACTTGATAAAATTTCTTCTCTTTATAATATTAGTGAGTTTTAGAAAAAATTCACGATATCGAAATATTTTTACTATGCAGTATGAAATAATTGTATGAAATAATAAAAATTTTTGGAAGAAATAGCAGGTCAAAAATCTATCGGAAATTTGCCATAAATTCTTATTGACACATTTTTTAGCTCAAACACAATCATTAATATATGTGGTGTGAGTGAGTGTCCTAGTGGTCCTTTTTATATTTCTCAAAAATTGTTTTCGTCCTTAATTTTTGATTTTTGAAATGATGATAAATGCTGGGAGAACCTAAATGTATATGCAATTTATGCTACGCCATTTTCGAATTGTTCTACGGCCTAAAGCTTAAAATTTGCGATTGTTTTTTTTCGGTAATAGTGTAACCATAGTAATTATAGTGAGTATGTAATAACTGGTAAACTGCTTGAATGGATTTTCTGCATTTCATATTCACCTCTTGAATGAAAATCAGGATCAGATATAAATACAGATATGAATATAAATGTTTTCCATTTCAAATAGGAATCTGCTAGATGATTTTTAGAAGTGCCTACCGGATCCTATCGGACAATCATGCAATATGATAGATATTGGATGATAAAAATAAGGAAAAACTCGCATCTGGAAAAACACCTATTTCTGATCAAAACTTCTTTAAGAGCACTTCTCATCTTAATTTTTGCAAAAAAGTCTTCGATTTTCTTCTTTTCTTTTCAAATTATCTAATTTTCCAAAAAAATAATTATTTTAAAAAAGAGGTATTAAGAGGTATTATAATATTCAAATATTAATATTATATATTAAAGGATGAAAATCGCGGTCGCTAAGTTAACCTATAGAATTGATGTACGATCAATACGATCAATGAGGTTTATGAAATTAGAAAGGCTAAGAAATCTAATTTCATGATTTGCTTCATTACACATTATAGCGAGTTGTCGACCGGAAAATTGGAAATATGTAGTTTTTATTGAAGTTGAAATTTTAGTTATTCTCCTTTTGGCTGTGAAATCTCTTTAAACACAAAATTTCGATTTTCATAAAGCCTATTTGGAATGAAATCAATGCAAATCAATGACCTGATGCTAATGTTAATGCTATTGTAAAAATAAAAATTATTGATCAACTTTCTATATCCTATTAAATATTTTAAATTTTCATTTTATAATAATTTTCAGAGTCGCTATTACGATAGTACTTTCTACGGGAGCCATTAATTTTCGCGAAGTCAACAATGTTCGTGAAGATTTCAGTGCGATCAATGCACCATCACGCTATGAATATGCCGTAACACAGGACTTTTTCAAAAATTTTGGCAGTCCATTTCACCTTGTTGTCGTATTTGAAGCAATGGATGGAGGATCTCTTTTACGACCTGGGTTTGCCTCTCTTGTTATTATTTATTTCTGGAGATATTTTAAGACTGTCAAAAAGGCAATATTGGCAATATTGTAAATAATTTACGACCTTTCCTTAGAAAATTTTAAAAAGCTATTGAATAGAAAATTTTCACTTCGGTTTGCAAATGGATAAATATTTAACTTGTTAAATTCATTCTACCTTTCGCAAAAAAATCCAATGAATAATGCAGGCCAGCAATGCCATAATTAAATTTTCATTGTTTTATTTGTAGCATTAATGGCAAAAACTGGTTTACTGGTATTGCTTTTAATAGTTTTTTACAGCTATTTGGAAAAAGCAATCGAAATTGAGGAATACTTGCAGACAAAATTAAATATTTCTCAAGAAGGCCAAACTTATTCCTATTCGGATTTTTGCCAGCCATATTGCGAGACAAGTGACGTTGTAAATATATTCTTGAATATGTATAGGGCTGTAGAAATAAGGTTGGTATTTTTTAGCGAATAAAACAATTTTATTTAAAGATCATATTGTTTTCTGTGAAAAACTGTAAAATAAAACGCTTAAAAGAAAGTGCTATTTAATGAAACATGGATAAGTCCATGAAAGTAAGCCAACTTCATAGCAGAAATGGTGAACGCCAACCACTTATTTTATTCAAATTAACTTCATTCGGCTAAAATTTATTAAGCTTTTCCAGAAAAAAGACAAAGGTCAAATTAACTTACCCGACAATGGATTTATTTGGTCATCGAATTTATCTGGCAAATAATATATTCAAAGTTGATTTATATGAACGGTGTTTTTTAAATGTTTTTTAATTGCATTTTTTCAATATGATGACCAATGCTATTTTTTTTAAAATTATTGGTTGCAAAATGAAAGAAAAATATCAAAAAAATTCGGTTTAAAAATTTTCTATATTCATTTATAAGGCTAATTGGAATTTATTACTAAATGACTAAATGACTAAAATATTTCTTTTCAGGTCACAACTGATTAAAGGATGTGGAATAATTGCAATAAATTTTCATGCAATTATATCTAATGATTCTCAGGCAGAAATTATCAACAAATGGGAACATGAAGTGTTAAAATTCGCGAGTTCAACCAAAAATAACAATTTGATAAGAGTTTATGCGACATCAGAAGCTTTAGTTAGTGAAGAAATCCGCAAAACCGGTATTTTTTTTTAAATTCTTTCAATTTTCGATAACTTCCATCTTTAAATTCAAAGTTTTTCAAATTGTACCAATTGAATCTTATATTTATAATATATGTTAGGAAAATTATATATAATGTATATATATAATTTATATATAATTATAATTTTATATATAATATATATATATAATTCATATTATATTTTTGTTTTCATTTTTTTCTTTTTAAAAACTGAATTATCCAGTTCAAGGAATTCTTGAATATACAATTGAGTAGGGGATTTTTGCATATTCTTGCAAATATCTTAAACTATTCTCTAGTGAATATTTGTAGGTATTCAAGCTATTCCTCTCATATCAATTTCACTGATTGCTGTTTTAATCTTCACTATTTTAACATCACTTAAATGCGATCCAATAACCAGTAAACCATTCGAAGCACTGCTCGGTGTATTTTGTCCATTAATTTCTATGTTTGCTTCATTTGGAGCATTATTTTGGGTATAATTCTTTTTTAAATACAATTTAAATATAACAATTTAATTTTAATAGTTTCGATAGAGAAATTTTTAATGTACCATATATAAGTGGCAAACATTTTGCGATAAAATCTTTTATTGAACACTGTCACTGTCTTTACACTGTCTCCTTCATGCGAGAAAATTGGTATCTTTTCAGCTTGACTATCCATTTTTGCCAATAGTTTGTGTTGTGCCATTTCTTATTCTGGCTATCGGTGTTGATGATGTCTTCATTTTTCTTCATTGTTATCATCGATCAAATCGTAAACTTTGCGTTGAGGAGCGAATTGCGAATATGTTGGCTGAAGCTGGCCCATCAATAACAATAACATCACTTACGAATTTCCTCTCATTCTCAATTAGTGCTTTGACTCCAACTCCTGCTATTAAGGCTTCGTTTCTCTTTTTATAACATTTAACATTCAGTTCTCTTAAAAATTTCAATTCTACTGTGTATTTTTAATTATGTATGTATTTTTAATTCATTTCAGTGGTTCAATTTTCAGATATTCAGCATTTTCATAAGTGTTGCAGTTGTTTTTGACTATATTTATCAAATATTTTTTTATTCTGCTGTGTTAACGCTTGGAGGAAGACGCGAGGAGAAAAAACTTAATGCTTGGATACTTTGCTCAAATATTCCTATTAAGCGAGAGGTTCCTTTCTGTTTTTTTACCATTATATTTAAATTTACATTATATTTCTTCGAATAGTTTGATCTACAATTAAACTCCATTGCTTCAATTTGGCCGTACCACTGTTGCCTTTGCTATAATAATGCTAAAATTAATGGTTTATATTCAAAAAAAGATACGGCGACAATTCACACTATTCACACTCATAAATACCATTAGCCGTTTTATCATCTTATCGCCCTAATTCATATCTAAAAATTGTAAACCACACAACGTACTTTTTTCGCTTTCCCGCTATCTATTAAATGAATCTCCTTTGCCAAAGAGTTACCTGACGGTAGAAGTGTACTTCAGTCCTCATCACTCTTTTAATGGTAATGGTCAAGGCATTTCCTGGGATCTAGGAAATGGAATGACTACTCTACCGACAATATTTCTTCTTCTTTCTAGTCGCCTAAAATATCTGGAAAAACTGAAAGCCATAAAATCAGAGATAAATACCAGTAACAATATTATTTTATAATATCTTTTCTACTATCAGGTCTCTAATTTTTTTTCTGAATCATTGTCCGGCTTTCAAGCCATAAAATTATATATATTTAGATAATATCAATAATTAAGATTTTATTAATAATTAATAATTAAGGTGTTCTATGGTAAAAAAGTTCGAATATGGCTGAGTAAAACGATGCGAGATTTTGTCCATACATGGGTGAATTTTTCTATGAGCGTGGCTGCTAGGATCATTATAAGTATTATACTTGTTATTTACTGGATAATATCTGCATATGGTTTATTTCAAATCAAGGTTTTACTTTTGCTTTTTGCTTATTTAAAAGATAGCACGCAAAGAAATGATCTATATCCTAATTAAAAAGAATGAAGCTGGCTTATAGTGAAAGAGTTTGTTTGCTTTTCGTCTCTTAGATTGCACAAGTGCCGCATAGGCTTACGTGGTTTTAACAAAAAACAAGAACATATACTGATATATATATTTTTTTAAGAGTCCTCACCATTACTGGTTAAACTCGCTCCACTGGCTTGTCGCAATTGAGCAATATGCCAGGGAGTCCCTTGGCGATAGAAATACAGGTAAGTCGCCAGCACCACCCGGATTTTTGTACAGGTTTATCAAACTTTAGGAATCGATCCTGCGGGGAATCGAACCTTAGCATCGGCGCTTCCAATTGAGCAACAACTCACTGAGCCATTCTATCCCCAACGTATATATAATCTAATATAATATAATACTGATATATATAATACTGATATATAATATCCTCTATATAGAGAAAAATTTTTGAAGGTTGGATTATCGTCCGAAAAATTATTCATGGATGATTCAGAAATCTTGCCGTTTGTAAAAATCCAGAGTACCATAATATTCAAAGAAGGTGGACAAGTAAGGAAATATTTTTATAAAAAGCATTTTTTTGTAGTTTTAATTTTTATATATATAAATAATTTTATATATTTTTGTATATCATTTATAATTTTTATAGCATTTAATTTGCAACATTTTCAATCAAATTTTCGATTCCTTATACTGTAAAATTCCAATGAATATTTAATACATATGCCAAGATAAAAAATGAATCAAGCATCATTTCTTATGATTTGTAAGCCACTCATTTGGCAAGTCATAGTAAAAGTCACAATCGAAAAAATAACGTAATAACTTTTATTATTTTGCTGTATTTCAAGGAATGATATAGCAAACCTATAAATCTTCAAGCTTAATGGTTTTAGGTCCTCGTGTTCGTTAATAAACCAGGCGACCTCACAGAAAAAGAGGCTGTGCCAAAAATTATGCAGTTGCTTAATAGGTTTGAGAAGGCTTCAGGCAGCGTTGGACCAATTAGCACTCACATGTGGCTTTTTTCATATTTACCATACACTGGGATTCAGGTGCTAATATTAATAAATTTACAAATAATGAATATGTTTATTTCATGTTTAATCAAGCTGAATAAAGAAATTATAGAAATTATATAGAAAACAGTAGTACGAATTTATTTCTTCAGTTCATCATTAACATTTTTTTTTGTTGTTATCAAACAGTTTAAGGCTTTGAGACTTTTAAGTACTTACTGTATCCAGTTAGGCCCGCTCCATTGGTTTGTCAAACCAGAAAATTTTATCAGAGATGAATCACCTGTATCATCTGGACATTTAAAAGATAGGTTTACAATTGCCTTAACAGTTGTGTTCTGAAATGGAGCAACAAGTCATTGTGATCCTATTCTAATATTATTAGAAGTAATTATTTCTTGGAATTCTCACTTCCATCTTATCAAAACATTAACATCTTATCAAAACGATGACAAAAAAATCTTTAATAAATTTTTTAGAACAAAGGCAGTATCGAATTCAAGTATAAATATCTTCCGGAATTTCTATCCTTTAGAGAGTATCACCGATGGAATTATTTCTTAAGCCTAGGCTCAACGGAGTAGGTTGCTATCACTAATTCAACTATAATAATTGAGCATTTTTCAAGAAATACAGCAAATAATTATCATCTAATTTCCAAAAATAATAATAATGAAAATTCCTCGTAACGTTTCAGAGATTGCTTGCAAGAAAAACCGTCATGTGTCCAAAAATTTTTTTTTACTACGGGTTTCAAAGGCGCTGTGGCTTGGTCAGATAGGCTGAAGCTTTTAATAGAATGGCGGGCAATCGCTTCTGAATATAAACATCTGAATGTAACAGTATATGAGCCATTCAGCATGTATGCTGATCAGGTATGTACCTTTCATTTAAAGTGCGTAAAAATCAGGAACTTTGATCGTTCTTTGCGGACTCGCCTATTTTTATCATAAAAATATTTTGATTTGATATAATTCTGATCTTATTAAACTAATCATAATAGAAGGAAAAAATATTGAAATTTTAAAGCCTTATTGAGAATTCATTTAATATCCTAATGAACCACAGTTTCGATTTGGATTAATAACTTTTTAGTTGCTTACAATTGTTCCTGTCACAAAATCTACTGTCACTTTTGCATTTATTTGCATGGCGATTGTTCTTACAATATTCACTCCTTGTATAACGACAATTATCACCTCAACTTTATCAATATTATCGATAAATCTCGGCGTAATAGGCTCATTGACATATTGGAATGTTGATCTTGACCCGATTTCAATGGCCACTACATTAATGTCAATTGGATTCTCAGTGGATTTCATCGCTCATATAACATTCCACTATTATAAGGGAGAGCAACCTGTTAATTTTCATTATAATTCATATTATTGCTTTAAATCTTTTTTATTAAATATCATTATTCGTTATGAGAAACTGTCACTTTATTCGCATATATTTTACAGTCTTTTAATACCATTAATGATGCAAAATAAATGGCTATTTCAGGACAAAAAAGAAAGGCTTAGGCACGCTTTCAATTCGATAGCATGGCCAATGATGCAAGCTGGTGTATCAACGATACTTAGCTTGTGCGTCTTGGCAATTATTCAAGCATATATGGTGAAAGTTTTTGTAAAAGTTGTTGTACTTGTTGTGATGCTTGGTCTATTTCACGGTCTTATTGTTTTACCTATTGTATTTGGTGCTTTACCTATCAATAAAAAAAACTCACTTCTTTCTTCATCTAATTCTCAAAAGGTTTTCATTTCATCTCCATTTTTATGCGTTTTATTCATAAGTAGATGGCAGAAGAATGATAAAAATGTGAATATAAAATTTTAGGTTCATGTTATACGGGTTGATATGCAAATACCACTGAAGATGGATTTAAAAGTTACGGGTCGGCGCACAAACGTTCGCGAAGAAAAAACTGGATAAGAACCAGAACCAGATAATCATGGTGATATCTTAATTTCTGTTAATTTTATATTTTATATCGTAATAAATGTATGTGTTGAATTTTTTTACATCAGAAATTCGAATGTTTAATTTAATAAGATTAATTTTATAAGATTATCGTAATAAGATAATTTAATAAAATTAATTTAATAAGGTTATCGTATATGGTAAACCAAAATTTTTATATAACTGATACAGGCAACCTAGTGATCTACAATCAGCAATCTAGTGATCCAGCGTTCTTATGAATGATGCATCCATATATCTATGCTTATTTGTTTCTTCAAATAGCGCTCACCATCTGTAATTAGGCTCGCTCCGCTGGGTTGTCTGATCAAACAAATTTTACTAGGGATTTAGCGACAGAAATACCAGCCAGTTGTCACCAACCACTTATATCCATATATCTTCACTGTGTTAAGTGCTTAGTATTAATAATTACTCATAATGTGGTGAACAATATTCAGGTTTTTCTATAATTAAATTAGAACAACCTGGCAGTTTGCAAGCGATGATAAATGAAACTATATGAATGGACCTATATCACCAGAAATTTAAAAAAGCTTTTTGAACTGCATTAACTTAAAAAACAACAGTTTTAAAGATACAAGATTTCTTTTCTTGATTGAACGTGTAAACAGTTTGAATCATTTTTTTTCATGAATTTCTCCAAAAATTTATTTAGTCAAGTAAAATTTCTTCTATTTCATAAGAAAACTATTTTATTTTATTTACTTCATGATTTTCAAATGATTAAAAAATTGAAGCACTAATTTCACTGATTAATAAATTTGCGAATTTTCTAAAAACTTTCCACTTAGTTTTAATCTTTGTTATATATTTAAATTATGGATAATCATAGATAATAAATAAAAAACAAATGATCAAAATAATGTCACCGCTTGATGAATGGCGGTTGTGCAGTACTAGCAATTGCTTTCCTTGGTAGCGATGCATCGGATGAATAAATGTTACAGTGTGGACACATCCATGTTATTGATGAGCATGCGCTTATCTGCTTGCATCTGGAATATGAATACCGTTAAACTATAAAACAAAAGTCTATTTAATATATTATGGTGCTTAAACATTTTTTCTAATAGCTGGTTGATAAGCGCACGAAAATGGACCTAATAAACCAAATTTTCTTCAGAAATAAGAATTAGCAAATGACTACAGAAAAAATCGAATATCTTATATTAGAAAATTTGAACAAAATAAAATGTTTGCAAAAAATGAACCAATATTAATTTCTAATAATTTCAGTTTCGCATCAAAAATTGATTCATCGAATAGTTCCGAGATTACAATATATTATATTTATATATTATAATATTTATATATTATAATATATTATATTTATATTATATTATATTATATTATATTATATTATATTATATTATATTATATTATATTATATTATATTATATTATATTATATTATATTATATTATATTATATTATATTATATTATATTATATTATATTATATTATATTTTTATATTTCGAATTATGAAAAAAATATTTTCACCTTTGACAAGAATGAGGTTTTTGCCCTGGATTTCGTAAAAGTACTGTTAAACGATCCATCATTGCTGCACGTGCACGAATTGAAAGACAATCATCTAAAAATTTTTTTAAAATTATAGTTTAGAATTTTATCTAAATTTTATCTACCTTTGATAAGTTTCTAACAATCCTGGAATTACTCATGATTACTATATTCTCTATGAGCGAAAAGAGGATTATTTAAAAGAGCGATATCAAGCAGTACAATAGTTCTGCATCTAGTCCCAGCAAAATCTGAAGTATCTCAGGGTAGATAATTATGTTATTTCTTGCTGTCCTGCTAATTATGCTGTTTTTGATATATTAAAGTATTTTTTAATGATGCAAAAAATATCAAATTCAAGCATTTATTTTTTGTGGCAATGATTGTACCAGCAAGGATGATGTGAATAATTTGTCTTACAGTATGATTTAAATAGAACATCAGAGTGGTTTTAAGATAATTCTAACGATTATACATTAATTCAAAAATTTCCATGATTTTCAATTTGCATTATTCTTCTAACAAGCAGGTGGGTACCACATTAAAACACTATTTATTTTATTTGACCCATAACATAGTTTTCTCAGAGTGAAAGGATAAAATTAGTCGAAAACATGCAGAAATACTTTTTATAAAAGTTATTTCCAGATTAAAATTTCTCTATTAATACTCAAAACTTAAGTTATCCAATTTAGATTCATTGCATATTAGAATTAAACATCTAATCTTTATATTATTTGGATTACAAGCAAATTTTGTAAAATCGCTTCGGATTACAATATTAGCAAATCTAACGAAGCCTAGATCTCAAAAAAATTTTTGTTTGTACCATTAATCATCGGAATAAATAAACAAACAAACAAAACTATAAAACTATAAACAAACAAATAAACAAATAAATAAATAAATAAATAAATAAATAAAAAAATAAATAAATAAAACAATAAATAAATAAATAAAAAAATAAATAAACTAAATAAATAAATAAATAAACTAAATAAATAAATAAATAAATAAACAATAAATAAATAAACAAATAAACAAACTAAATAATAAATAAATAAACTATAAATGTGCTGCACATTCAGTTCAGTAGAAGAGGACTAAATAATTCCTCTAAATGTCAATATTTAACGGTATTTTATGATACACTTATTTATTATTATTACTATTTTATTATTATTTTATTATTTTATTAATTATTATCATTGTACATTATGTACTCATTTAGACCTTTTCATCTTCTTATTTTTACCTTATTTTACCTTTTTATCATCTTTTTATATTTATTGCTTTGATATCAGCATATGGCTTTAGATCTTGCTTAGTTTCTTTGAAATAAAAAAAATTAAGTGGAATGAAAAGACCAGTTTCGGAAAATACTGCAGGTAAAAAAATATTGGAAAATAGCGATCCATAAATATCAGAAATTTCTAAAATAGTTTCAAGAAAGATGAATTAATCAAATAAGAACTACAGCAAGATATGATTTACATGTTTGTTGTTGTGACATTTCCATCAAATGTTCGGGTCGATTGATCATTTGAAGACAAGGAACAAGAAGTTCATGCAAGAAACATCGGTCAAGAAGTGAAAGCCGCACAAAAACAGATAACTAAAAAGATAACAGATAAATTCATTTACATGTTTTACGTGTGATATGTTTGCCAGCATAATTTGGTCTAACCAGTATAACGATTTCAGAGGAATAATGACCTGGGTATGAGGAGCAAGAAGTAAAGCGGCACATTTATTTAGCAAACCCGGTGATTCCATCTTACAAGCAGCCATCAGAACTGGACCAATATTGGCTTCTACAAATATACGACTTTGTTAGAAATTGTGTTTCATAATTTCTATAGTTTGATTAACCAACTAAATTAACACTGAAAAGAAGAAAATAAAAATGATTCGAGTATGAATACCAATTGCTATGACAACCTGTTATCCTAAGTTGTGGTGGATAAATAGCCATAAGGAATGCTTTAAGTTCCTCATGTGTGCAACAACAGAACAGTTCATCAGTGCAATTCGTTGCACTTACCCGTTCCTAAAACATTTTAAGAGTAGTGTTCTGGAAGAATCCAAATTATACTTAGAGAAAAGTCAAAGAAATATTTAACGCCTTTTAATTCGTAATTCATAGTTTAGTAAAATGGTTAATTTAGCAGATTTACTTAATTTATATGGAAAAAACAGATAGAATTGCTACAATGTAACAATGTAAAATTCTTAAATAAATTATAATTATAGGGATTTTTCATAAATATTTTATTTCATCATATTTTATTAATAATTATTAACAAAAATTTAATATAAAAAACTCGAAAGTAATATTTAAATAATGTAAAATTATGTGAAAAATAATGTAAAATAATGTAGAAAGTAAAATTTAAATAACGCAAAATAATGATGGGGACCGTAAAAATAATAATTTAGTAATAAAATAATGATGGACGTGAAATCTTTTTCTTCTAACAGCTCTCACCATTACTGGTTAGGCTGGCTCTGCTGGCTACGAGGGTAAGACATCTCCAAGCTGATTGGTCCCACGCCATCGCTTGTAATAATAGAGGCCATTCCTTTTTTATCGACTGTATATGCAATTTTATCCGCTTAATGGATCCGCAAAATGTATCTTAGATATCTTAGTGAGTGGTCAGTGGCTGTTAGCTTCTTAATATTTTCCACTCTCATTGGCCATGTTTCGAAGATCGAACGAATTACTGGTGATTTCGCGACTGTTTTCTCATTCGTCAACCGAAAAAACACATTCATAGCTGTCGTTGTACGGGTTAAAATTTCATCTTCTGCCTGGCCATTTGGGACTAGAATCAATGAATAATATTTAAAGTCGAGCAATGAGTCGATAAAAACGATGGTGTTTTATAATCTTCTTACATATAAGAAGAAAACACTTTCGTTTTATTTGCCATGATTCTCGCTGCAATTGTTGATATATTGTTTAGCATTTTTTGCATTTCATTATAATTATCAGGGAAATAAAAAGGATTGCATCATTTCATATTTCGAAAGGATCAGTCAATTCCCCATATGCACAAAAGGTGCCACAGAAGGTAAAGTACCTCATGAATGCTCATAAAATACCTTTATGAACCAAATGATCTCTGGGACACCATCACATTCCATCAGAGCGTTGCCCTATCAGTCGAATCGAAGGCAGCTGCAAAATCGATAAAGCAAGTGGCGGTGGGTTTCTGATATTTGAAGCGATGTTCCAACATTCTTCTTAAGCGTAAATATCTAGTCAGCCGCGTACCGGTCTGAATCCAGCTTGATTAGGACGCATTCTGCTATTCTCGTGTTACCATGAGTTTATTTAACAGAATGGAGGCAAAAATTTTTGTCTAGTATAGATTGATTCTTCGATAAATATCGCAATATATCCTGTCATTTAACCCTTCTTAGGAATTGGGAGTAGGATTGCATTGTTCCAGTCATCTGGTACTATTTCTTTTTTACGTACCAAAGAGTAAGACGCGATATGAAGGACGATGGACAATATCTCAAATTCTCAACAATATCTTAATCGGCACTTTACCGGGAATTCTATTGGCCTTTATTAAACTACAGAAATTATTTCCTCTTCTATTGGCGATTCACAGTTGCAAACATATGGCTCAAGCTATATTTGGGACAATGGCGCATCGTGGTTAAGCTTGGCCTCAATAAATTCTTTCCATCTTATGAGGCGATCATTAATATTACCTTTAATCTTCTTCTTCTAACAGCTCGCACCATTACTGGTTAGGCTGGCTCCAACGGCTACAAGGGTAAGACGCTTCCAAGCGGCGCGGTCTGATGCCATCGTCGACAGTAATGGAAGCCATTCCTTTTTCCATCGCCTAAGTCCATATATTGCTGGTCCATCTATACGTTCAAAATCTTTTCTCACCGTATCAGTCCAAGTTTTGATTGGCTCACCTCGCTTTTGAAGCCAACTGTCACACGGTTTAGCAAATAACGAAATATGCGTCAACTCGTGTGGTGGACGACGGAGAATGTGCCCTAACCAGTGAAGGCGGCGCTCTGTGATAACATTATTTATGCAAATGGTATTTGAACGAAGATGGATGTGATCTTGTGAGATTTTATCCATTCGGCGAACCCGTAAAAAAATACCTTAGACAAGAGTGGTCAAAGGCATAGGCACTTCTTAATATCCTCCACTCTCATTGGCCATGTCTCAGAACCATATAGAAAGATCGAACGGATCACGACAATATAGATGCGGACTTTCGTTTTTATGGTGATTTCACGACGATTCTATAAAGGTTTCGTCAACCGGAAGAATGCATTTCTAGCTGCCGTGATCCGAGTTATCATCTTTTGCCTGTCCATTTGGTATTAGAGTGGATCCAAGGTATTTAAAATCGGGCACTTCCTCAACCGGCAATAAATTTGCAAAAAGAGGCATTTTATCAGCTTCTTGTACATAAGACGAAAAAACTTTCGTTTTATTTACATTAATCCTGAGGCAGTTTCTAACACATTATTTAGTATTACTTGCATATCGTTATAACTGTCACTACATCATCAGCGTATTCAAGATCTATGATACGATGCTCTGGACTAATTCGGACACCTCTTGAGTGCCGACAAGCAGTGTCCATTATCCAGTCTATCGTGGCGATTGATCAATATATATCCAATCTGATTGGAATATTGGTCATATGGAGAGTTCGATGTGATTAGATGTTTTCTCCGATGCCGGAAGCATTTATTAATAAAGAGTTCATGCTATTTGGCAAAACGAAGATAGCATTCTCTACTGATACATCGGATGCCATATTACTGAGTTTATCGTGGCTGATCTACGCGTACATTCCAGTTTCCTCCGACCATGCCATTTTTCGGTGCTATTAGAAATTGAAGTTTGAAGTTCCGCATAATATCCTTATTGTATCCCACAAATTATCCTTATTGTAATTGTCTGCGCATAAAGTTGGAGCATGTGCACTGATGACCGAAATATTGCAAAACTTTCCTTTGAAACGCGCGTAGGGCATACGTTCATTTACTGACTTCTACTCAAACAGAGCGGACCGAGCTTTTTCAGACAATCGCTACGCCATTTCGAGTTATTTCGAGTAACCACAGTGATATAACCAATATCTTTGCTCGGACCAGATTTAATAATTACTCGAAAGCCAATAAGAGTAAGACGAACTTCCGACAAACAAGCCACATCCACGCGTATTTAGGAAGGGTATGGACTTGGTTTGCAACGTCCATAAGCGTTCCAAGCAGCTATAACCAGCACTTCGCCAGGAAAACTTATCTGATTCGCAGAAGAAGAAAAAGTATGTAATAATGTGATAACAATGGTACAAAATGGTAAATAATAAATAAAGTATAAAATAATAATAGTAAATTGATAAAATCGTTTTTAATAATTTAGATAATTTAGACGTAAAATAGGAATAAATAATATATAAAATAAAGGAACATTAAATCTGAATGCATAAGAGAAGAAAAATTGGGCCAGCATAATCAAGAATTTACTCACCTTTTTAAAAAAATGTTAGGAAAATTTTGATGTTTTGATGTTTAAAATTCAATATAACAAACTTACGAAAAAAATATTTGACCATGCTGCTATATAATATGGATTAATATAATATGGACGACCAGTTTTAGCTCGTATTAACGCAAAATTTAGGTCAGATACTCTTTGCAAATTCTCGAGATCAATTGGTTGTTCCAACATTTCCTTTAATTCATATGGTATTTTTAACAATTTATTTTATTCTAAAACAAATTTCGACTTATTTTTTAAATAAAAATAAATAAATTTATTTTCAAAGAATTAAAGAAAAAAGAATCAGTTCAATTCTTTACATTTCGCCGAAAAGGATTGAACAAAAAGAAAATAGAAAATATTTTATTAAAATTCAATAAAGCTAAAGAACAGATTAATGGATTATTTTCAGAAATACTTTAAAATACTTTCGCTAACTCTGGTTATAAAATCTTGTCGACAGATAGCAACTGTGAAGACCAGTAATTTGAACATTTACTTGTATTTAAACATTTGAACTAACTCGTTAATTATTTTTCTTGCTATTTTACTTTAAAAAATTTGCAAAATTTTGCATGAATTTAAATTAAAATTGTAATAAAAAACCGTACATCAGGCGCTGGTGATCCATGCAATCTCTCCAATATTAAAACTTTGACTCGATCACTTAACCCATAGTACCGTGTTCCAGTCAGATCAATTTTACAGTTTGGCTTCATTTCACGCAAACATAAGACCAGTAATCGATTTAATTTATATCTTATTAAATTATTTTAATAATAATTTTAACAAATTAAATTATGTTTATTCGTCTATTTGCCCTCAACAAAGAATACATTACAAATATTCATTAAAATCTTGTAATAAGAAAAATTAATAAAAAAATTATAATAAAAATTACATAAAAAAATTTTTGTTAGTGTTAAGGTAAAAAGAAGTAAGTCGAAGTAAGAGGTTTTTGATAGAAATAAATCATAATAAAATATTGCATTTTCTAAGATAGCTTGTATAATATGAAAAAGGTATATAGATATTTTTTATTTTTTATCTCTAAAATTAAAATTTTGATATTTCAATGAGATCCGCAAAAAAATTTTTACAGCATCAAATAATTTTTCCGAAATTATGCTAAAAATAAATTCACCTGTCAGCCAGCCAAACTTTTTCGAGAAAAGGCAATTTATGATCAACGAGAAAGCATTCACACCGATGTAATAATCCTTCCATCTAAAAATTTTCATCTTTCAATTTTTCAATTTGCCATGAATTTTATTGAACTGAGTAAGTGGCTGGCATTCACAAATTCTGGTTCTGTTCAACTAACTTGACGTTTTCACCAAGGAATCATTTAAAAACAGAAATAGGTTTCATCTGAATTTTTCAATTTTTCAAGATTCTCGTAGGAGGCAGAGATCTTGACGCTCGATAGAGGATCTGAACAAAACCACACGACTACCTTGTCTTTGATACTAATAACAATTTGGCCATTCTTAGGGCCACAAATAGGAAAAATATAGCTGATGGAATTATAACTGACAAAATCTTTTTATAAGCATGAAACCATTTTTTCCACGATTTTGTAAATTTATGGTTTAAACCTGGAAATCCACTTGTTTTATATCTCGAATGCTTATTGCAGAGCAATAAAGAAGATATGTATCACAGATAAAAAAAAGGCTTGAATAATACTTGATAATCAAAGGCAAGTGGAAGTAGTATATGTACAGATTGGTCGTCAACATCTTTATAAGTTGGATGAATGCACTGGAGCATTTCTAATACATGGTCATATTGTACGTTTGCTAAAATCAGCTCTCGATCTGGACATTCGATACACCATGCGCTAGATATTTTTAAATAAATTTCATTAGAGCGTTTTATTTTGATTACTTTAATCAGCAAAATTTTCTTAATTATAGAAATTTATGGAGGAAAAAGTAATGCCGATATTTTCCGGATCAGATGCAGACATCGGCAACATGGCTTTTTATATTTGCATACTCTTTCTCCTTACTATTTACCTTCCCCCTAACTCTCATCGCTTTCTCTATCGACTTTTATTATAATCTCGTAACCGTATTTATTTTATAATCCGTAGTTATTTTATAATCTTTGGCGTTATTTGGTGTCATTTTCTGGATGACAATTAGAATCACCGAAAGACACCGTACTTTTAGCAAAATGATATAATTCTAGTAGTTTTTTAAAAAATTTTTATTGCAAAAAATTTAATAGAATCGAAGATTATACCGTAGTATAGGAGACCAAATTGAGATATAGTGCTCGTCAACATAAAGCCGTTTGCCATCAACAAGTAATGGTCGAGTACGTTGACCATCAGGTCTTGAAAAATCAATCACAACTTCTATACAACTTTTCGCTTGTGTTTGATATTTATCCATGTCATTCTAAAATTCAACATAATTATCACACAAAAGAGCGATTAACTGGTACTCATCCAAATTTTGAAGCTATATTGCTAAATATAACGAGATTTTGTGCAACCAAACTTTAAATGAGAGAATAGAATAAACATATTTTAAATACAATTTGACCACAACCCTCCAAATAATTCCATATTTTTCTAGGATTTAAAAATCTTTAATGACAAGTTTCCTCTTGCCAAAGGCAGAGAATCATTCTGATTGTATCTATTAATAGTTTCAATAATAGCCAAAATTGTTCGAAAATTTTTTGTATAGATTAAATATTTTATCTACGAAACGCACTAATCAAAAATCGAAGATAAAAATTCGACTGAAAAATTACCTAAGAAAACCTAAGAAAAATCCAAACAAATTTCTAAATTTTTTGCTTTCTTGATGTTTCTTAATAAATAATCTCTATTTTCACTTTTTTAATCTTTTCTTTAATCTTTGAATGCCTTAAAATCGTCATTTATCAAAATTAATTTACCAAGAAAGTAATGAAACAGGAAAGTAATGAAACAGGATGAAAGGTATTACGCGAAGCTAACAAAGTGCTATTTGCTAATTACCAAATTTTTTAATCTGGCGATAAAAAATATAAGCAAAGAAACTCTAAACTTACAAACAATCATTAAATTTTTTGCCCATGGACCCCCTTTAGATGATGCAATAAAAATTCACAGACCTCCAATGCATTTCTAGCTTTAAAATTTTAAGATATTTTTTAATTTTCTAAGAGCCCTGAGAATTTTGGATGAACATAATTAATCGCATATCACTGATTGGTTCGAAGATAAAAAAGAATAAAATGATTCAAATAAAATAAGAATATATAATTCGAATATATAATTCGAATATATCGAATATATAATATATAATTTGAAATAGGTTTCCTTGAGAATGGCCATGGACCCTAAGAGAGTTCGTAGAGATAGTTTGTTGACAACTGCTTTGAACAAAACTACTAAATTCCTCTGCCAGAATAAATGATAATTGCTGCCAGCATTTCTGGTTAGATTCATCGCATTGACTCATTGGACTCAACAAATTTTATCAGGATAACATGGCGAGAAATATAGGTGGGGTGTCAGCATCACTTGGATTTTTAATGATTTTTTTAGTCTCACTGGAGGCGGCGATGAACCATAAGAATCTCATAATTTTAGAAATTTGCAAATGGGAATAAACGAAATATATTAGGAAGGCGCAAGAAAAAAATATCTTCTTAATGTAAATATGCAGATTTCTAGCATTATTATTATTCGTTTTTATCATCATTATTGTAAATTATTGCTATTAATTGTTTTTTTTAGGAGCTCGTTAGGCTTGTTAGGCTTGTTCTCTGGAACGTCAGTTTAGCAAAATTATTATGATATCGATATATGTATATATTATATATTATTAAGTATATATTATATATATTTATATAAAGTATTATTGCGTAACATTAAAATTACACAACTTTGCGAGCAAAAAACGGTGAATTTTTTAAAAAATCAGGTTTTTTCTTCAGAATTTATTAAATTTTTTTGTTAAATATTATATATTCTCTATCCTTTATTTTATTTCCATAAAGTAATTCTTTGGAAAACTTATGCTGTAAAAATTTTGTAAGAGAAATTCAATAAATTAAAATTAAATTAAAGTAAATTAAAACAATTTATAAATTTTAATGAAAAATGGAAAATAAGATGCATTTGCAATCGAGTTATAGATTGTTATAGTTAAATTTGACGCATAAAGGGGCTGGATAGGGGATCGGATTCCGAAATAATATATTGAAGTTTTTCCGAAATATGTCATTATTGGTGCTGGCTATCATTTCTGTTTTATCGCCATTTAGCTCCCTGACAAAAATTTCTAATTGTACAAAGCCAGCTTAGTGAGCCTAACCAGAAATAATGTGCGCCAAACGCATATAATTAAAAATTTCTGTATCGCTCATCGCACATTAACCAAGAGATAAAGTTGAAATAGAAAAGAAATATTTCCATGGTTTCACTTATCTCAAGATGATAGTTGATTTATTTTTACGCTACAGAAATAAGATTTTGAGACTAAAAGCATTTCAGTGGAAAAATAAAGGAAACTTCGGCAGCAAATAATGAGCTGAAGAACCGAAACCAAAAAGTAACTTTTTTTGACTTAAAATGAAAAATGAACTGTTATTTTTTAAGTGAAATGAAAATCTCGCTTGTAAAATCGCATTTAATCGCCTTGTTTACTCTTTCTTAACGCATAATTTCAACTAAAAAAATTATTAACTATGATTAAAATGTATAAATCTAGCAAGGCCTTTGATCATAATGTATAATAAACTTGGCAAATCATGTCTAAATTATTATAATGCTTATTCTGACAACCAATCAATATAAATTAAGATGGCATGAAATAAGAAAATATTTAAAATCAAATATAGATAGCAAATTGAAGTGATTTTATCCTTAGAAAATTCTTCTTTCTAAAAATTCTAACAGCTGTCACTCTTGTTGGTTAGGCTGGCTCCGGTAAGACGCTTCCCAGCGGCTCGGTCTGATGGCATCGTTGACAATAATAAAAGCCATTTATTTTTCCATCGTCTAAGTCCATATAATGCTGGTCCACCTATGCGTTCAAAATCTTTTCTGATCATATAAGTCAAGGTCTTGATTGGCCCACCTCGCTTTTGACGCTAACCATCACCGGGCTTAGCAGGTAACGAAATATGCATCAACTCCTGTGGTAGACGATGGAGAACGTGCTTAACCAGCGAAGACGACGCTCAGTGATAACATTATTAATATTTGAAAGAAGGTGGATACGATCATATGGTATTTTATCCACTCGACGGTCCTGTAAAATGTACTTTAGACAAGAGTGTGTATCCTTAACAAATTATGATGAATGAATTTGATGAATGAATTCAATGTTTTGCATTGGTAAAGATGCGAAAAAATTACCAGTAGTACTAGTAGATGGTTTATAGCCAAGTATTCTCAGCTAATCATTATTAGAGCAGATTTTACAAATTTTTTTGTTTTGATTTCCATGTTAATTTTTCAAATTTAATGGGCGAAATTTTGCTGTAATTTATAATTTCAGATTTATTTTTGAATAAAATGTTATTAAATATTTCTCAAATATTTTTAATATTTTTTAATATTTTTAAATATTTTTAATTATCTATTCTTAATTTATCAAAAATAATTCGAAAAATTTGGAGAATTAAAAAAAAATTTTGAATACTGAACAATTTTTGTAAAAATATGCTAAAGTTATTTAAGTAAAGTCTAAAAATGAGTAGGGGTAACGCAATTTTTTAAGGAATATTTGTAAATCAAAAGGAATATTTATAAAATTTAAATTTAAATTTGAAATAAAATTTTTTAATATAAAAAAAATATTTGGTAAAAAGTATGAAATTGAGCAAAATGCGAAGTTAAAAGACAAAAGTTATGAAGATATATTCCTATTAATATAATTATTGGAATTTTAGATTATTTTTTAAACCAAATATTTTAATGAAAATCACATATATGAGCCTAAAATCGAATCGGCTTTAGCAAATTGATGCTTAAATTGTTTGCTGATGTAATAATAAAAGCAATTCTCAAAACATTATTGCTTTTGAATATTGACGCACCATTTTTTCCCAATGAAAATTTTTATTAACCTCGCGAATGAAAAAATTTTTGATATTAGAAAGGCGAACAAACGCACTACGCACTACGAATTTTTGAGAGCTAAACTCTTCAAAACAAATGCACGGAAAGAATTGGTAACTGAGTGGAGAGCTTTGACTTTAAGATCATAGTTTCAATTCTTTTTCCGTGAATAAAGCAAAATACTGTGTGCTGTTGGCAGAAGAATTCATAATATATAAGCCTGAAATAATGTCTTCCATCAATTTCTTTCTTTATTAATTTGTTTATTTGTTCAACGTGATGTCCAATAATCAACAGCGCAATTCCTTCTTCTTCTAGCAAACTGTGTTATTACTGGTTAAGCCAGTACTGCTGGGTGATTAAGGATGAAGTGTTTCGAGTCCGATACACCTAAAACACCGAAAAACAACATAAACCACCCATTTTTCCACCTGGGAATTCAAGGTCTTCAAAATCTCTCCTGATTAAATCAACCTATCTTGGTAGATCTTCATCGCTTTTGATATCATCGATGACGGGATTTATTAAGTAATGAGATATGATAAGTCAATTCCTGTATGGCGTAACTAGTAGGCGATGATGTTTTAATACAGATGATATTCGAGTGACGATGAATGAATGCAATGTTGCATTTTTAAAATCGAATTTAACACTGAATAATTACAGAATATTTTTAAAACCAACTGGAATTCCTATCATCGTTAAAATCCTTAAGTCTGGAAAAAAATGAAAATTGACGAAATCGGTTTGATAAAGATTTTTTCCTTTCTTTTGCGACATTTTGCGACAATTGCTTTCTGAAGATCAGAACATGATATTGGTTGCGTATATGCCATATGGATATGAATTGACTCTCTCTTCTGGTTTGGATCCGCTGATTACTAGGTATCCCTTCGCTAGATGACCATTTGGAGACCGTTTGGAACATAAATAGTTCTCCAGTACTACTCGGATTTTACTCGAATTTTAAAGGTTTATCCTCATCGAAGGAAGGCAACTGATCACATGTTTATGATGGGAGAGGAGGAATCAAATTCTAATGCGATATTTTTGAAACATTTCATTAAACAAATGCAAATGTCCGTATGAATATGCGAATTCATCATAAAATAAGGTATAAAAATTTCACACAAAGTCATTCATTTTATCAAAATTGTTGCATCAAAAATTTTTTCCACATTAATTATACTTAAATACATCAATAATATATATATATATTAAAATGGTTAAATAAGTTAATAAATTGGAGAATTGTGAATTGGGGAAAATATGAATTGATGAGAAGTAAGAAAAATGTGAGTTGATGCCAATGAAATAATCATAAAATCGATAAATTGGCTTCAAATTGCAAAATAACTGTTTTATTTCGAACATTCATTTATAATAATAGTAAGCCAGTTAGACTAAACAAAGGAAAGTTATCGATAAATTGTAAGGATAAGCGATTTTAGAATGAATGACAAGCTGTTATGCCTTTTTTATTCAGAATTAATTAGAGAACGAATTATTCTTTTTCTAAAAATAATTTACAAATTTTACGGATTATGAAAAAGAATTCTGAATTAAGAAATAGTCCAATTGTATTTTTCCAACATTTTAGTTATGAAAATATGCTTTATTTTAATTCTATACGAAATAGCTATAAAAAACATTCAATTCTTAATCATTCATCAACGAAATTGCTTATTCCTGGGAAGTATGAAATTTACATGGTTATTTTAAAAAAAAGAGCAAAACATAATAAAAAAGTGGAAAAGCTTTAATTAAGGCACGAGGCTTCAAATAGAAAGGCTTAGTGAAACCATAAATTTCGGAATAAAACCTCATTTGCTTAATTATTCTTTGATATGGTCAGTATCGGTTTAAATACGATCAAATCTGCCTTAATTATTTGCTATAAATTTTTCTCTCTATTTAATAGAACTTTATTTTTTTTTTTCTTAAATTTTTCTTAAATTAAATTTTTTTACAAGAGCTAATCACTTCTGATTGGACTTGTAGGACCAGATGAATTTTGCAAGGAAGTCGCATGGCAGTAAAAATATAGGCAAGTCGCCAGCACTACACGGATTTTTGAAAACAACTTCATTTGCGAGTAGAACCCCAATCATCGGCATTCCCACTGGGCCATTCTATCCTTTAATTTATAATAATAGATTTCTTTTTTAATAGCACTTATTCCAGCACATAGATTTGCTTGCCATGGTTGTTTGTTGAATAAATAAATTTATGGAAAAAAATTTTAATTTTGTTAAACGAAATGGAATACATTTGGGACCTATTTTCAGCGTTAAAAGAAAATATTTTAGCCATTTAATAATTATTGCTTCAATCACCAAATATTAGTCGTAGAAAATTAGCATTTGCATTCCTTCAAAATCAGTTCTTTCAATAAAATAAGAGCATATTGAAATAGATATGTGAATAAAGTCGACGAGAACATTAAAAATTAATTAATGAAACGAATGAAATTGACAAAAGATATGAATTTCGGATTTGAAAAGTACAGTGGAGCAATAAAAATGAAGCAAATAGCAAAAATCAATGAAGAGGATTTATTCAAGTGCCTAACTTATAATTTTTCCAGATGGACATTTATCCACAAAATTTTCTCTTTGTTTTTTGCTGTTTTCCTAAATTATAGAGCCTTTGAAATAAGTTGAAGGCTTCCTGACTTCGACTTAGAGAATATTATTCAATTTTGAATGAAATCACCACTGGATAACTAAATAACAACTATTGAATTGCCTATATCTTCCATAAATGCTCATATCTCAATACCACTCAATTCATGATCAATAATGATAATTGGCCACATGCATCGGCATCCTGAACCACAAATATTGAATATTCAAGATATTGGCCAGATATTTGAAATTTTCATGAACAAATTTTAGTATATTAGAATAAATTCTAGTATAATAATATTTATATAAACTAACAAAAAAGGTTAGAGTCCAACATTATCATAAGAAGATAAACAATACTGATAAAATAGATAATAAACTTGATCATCCTGCATACTTACAAGATGAAGAAGCAAGTACATTGGCCAAGTAGTTTATTGCTTTATCGATTATCATTTCGATTAAAACCTGCGTATAACCTGCCATTTAAAAAACCGAATGATGCTGGGAATTTAATCACAAGTTTCTTTGGTTGAAACTGTTTCATCCTAAGTTTCATCAGTGAAATGAGCCTAATCATAACTAATAAACGCAAATATTAAAATGAAAACCAGCCAAGCAGGGCGACAACGCCATGTGCTTGTATTAATAAAAAAAGAGTTAAAAAAAGAAAAAAAAACAAATAATAAAAATTAACAGTTTATAGAGGAAATAAAGAGGAAATTGCAGAATAATATAATATAGCATAGTTCCAAGTAACTGTATTATAGTCGGATGGTGAAAGTCGAGATTCATACTTCCTGCATAATGTAAACTTTTAAACAATAAATCCTAAATGATATTATCTAATCTTTTTTTAAAGATAGCTAGGGATGACGCACAAGCAATATCGTTCGGTAATTTATTCCAATAATTAATTACGAATAAAGAAATCATGAGTCCTTAGTTTAGTTTTACACATAGGTTTTAGTAATTTTAACCCATTAGTTCTTGTTGGATTTAAATTTAACCTAAAATTAGAGTATTTTAAACAATCTAGTTTAACATAACCATACAGAATCAAATAAATTAAAGCTTCTTTAATATGACGAACCGAACTAACAGAGAATCCAAGTTATATTGTAGAAGTTTTCTTTTTTCTTGTAATTAAAATTACAATTAGATGAAAAGCATCGTATATTTTTGGAATCCTTCAATTATTTTACTTGATTGATTTACGATATCTCGGGAAGTAATGTAGTATTGTAATCAAAAAGTGGTCGAATGAACGCTTTGTACATTTTGATAAGATATCTTCAGTTTTGCTCTTAAACGAACGAAAATTTAGGATTTCTTTACCATGGTTCTGCTGAATGTCGAAATCGAGATTTTCATCCATGATTATTCCATGTTGCGAAATGTGTGAGACTCTACTATATTACCATTAATAAAAAGATTAGGAAAATCGAAACCTTTAAAACTTCAGAGTAATTTGCCTAATTTGCATATCATATAGCCAGTTGGCTATTTTATTGAGGTCCTGCTGCAGTGGAGATAGACAATCTGGTCTGTGAAAATAAAAAATTTTACAATCATCATAAAGATAAAGATAAATGGCAGAATTTAGTACTACTTTGGTGATATCATTTATATATAGAAAAAACAATGGCGCAATATAACTACCTTGAGAAACACCAGATTTAACAGGTTTTATGTTAGAAAGAGTATTATTGACGAGTACGGTTTGGTGACGGTCTTTTATGTAATCTGATACCCAGTTATAAAGGGCCCCTGTAATGCCATAACTATTAGGAGTGATCAATAATTTGCTATGGGAAACAGTATCAAAAGCCTTAGCTAAATCTAGGTACACAACTGATACTATTTTTCCACTATCAATTGATGCTGACCAATTGGAAAGATTTGCCAATATTTGTGAAGAAGTAGATTTTTTCTACAAAAGCCATGCTGGTAGGAGGATAATATAAAATTATTGGCATCAAGATAAGTAAGCGTTGCAAAGCAAGCTTTCAAGTACCTTGATAGTAACGCATGTTAGGCTAATAGGTCTATAATTAGAAGGATCATAGGCGTTTCCTTTTTTATGAATGGGGATTATATGAGACAATTTCCAAATTTTGGGATTAAGGCCAGAGATTTCATAATATCCTTACAAATTTAAAATATGGGAAGAAATTGCACATTTTTTATAAATTATTTGTGGAATATTATCGGGACCAGCTGAAATGGGCGGCTTAAGTCTATTTAAGGCATCATAAACATCCAGTAGCGTTATTTCAACCTCACCAAGAGAAATGAAACAATTTCGATTTATGTTAAAACAAAAAGTATAAATATTATCGTCAATAAATACACTGGAAAAATATTGATTAAATATACTAATAATATCAATATCAGAGGTTATCACATTATTATTATGTTGCAGAATTAATTATTTACATGGATTTGCAAATTTTTTTTTGCAATTCATTAATTAATATTATAAAAATGATCCAGCAGAATATGTAGAATCATTTCATTATTTTATGCATTTACGAAGATAAATTCAAAATAGAAAAGAAAAAGAAAACAAAACTTGTAACGCAAAACATCGATTTTTTCCAACTTTTCGACTTTTTTTTCTTTTTTTGATCTACTGGATGTTACTTAGGACAAAAATTTTTTGCCTTTCGCGAGAAAGCTTTAATCGAAATTTAATTGGCAGGAAAGAAATGAGAAATCACTTCCTTTAACTAGAAATTCCAGTATGACAAATCTATGATTTGATTATTGCATCTAAGAAATAATATTATTTGAATTTGAAAATAAGAGGCATGGAAAAATTTTTATATTCTCGAAGCAGCAAGGAAGTATGAAAGAATTTGAAAGATAGTAAGTTTTTTCCACAAAATTAAAAGAATTAAAACTAAGAGGTAGGAAAGCAGAGTGGATAATTACTTACATAGAAACTCAAGTAATTGAAATCTAATTGAAATCTATATGCTCAAGCAAATCTATAAGCCTTCTCATCTATAGCGAATTTTTAAACTATAGCGAAAATAAATTTGAAAGAGAAAAATCAAATCAACTAACACATTGGTTCATTATTGAAAAAAAACGAACTTTTCCATGGGCGACTTCATAGACTTGCCGTAACCTATTATAACCGTTCTCCTTAAGATTGTTAGCAATATGAATCTTTTTCTTACCCTACAAAGAAAATGTTATTTCTCATCCACCCACTTAGAATTTTCATATAAATCTTTGCATATATCATGTGAATTAAACGATGAAACTTTTAAGATGGCATGAATATAATAAATAAAACAAAATATATTTTATAAATATAAATATAAATATATATATATATATATATTCAAATACTTGATTCAAGAAGAATTTTTAAACACGTCTAGTTGTTTTTTGTCGATTAATATATATTAATATATATGAAATTTAAAAAAAAATTGCAAAAGCATTTGACTTCCCCAGTAATCGATTCCTCGAGGTCATCGACTCCTTTCAAATCGACTTTTACAGATTCCATGGAGCTTACACCCATTTTCTGTCCTAATTAAAACTATTTTCGACCACATTGCTTTTTGAAGTATTGATGAACGAAAGAAATTTTAAAAAACTGAACTGCTGGCGCTATGATGGCAACAAATTGACAAAAAATATAAAATAAGATGCAAAAATTTTGATTTACGCAAAAGGAATTTAACCAAACATCATTAAAATAATTAATTAATTGTATAGCTACGACTATGGTGTTGAATGCCGGAATGGTGTGTGTTTTCTGCATATCGAAGTTCGGGATTGAAATTCGGAATCTCGAGGGAATCAAATTCGCTATTCGTTTAATTTCTATTTTTATTGGGTTCAAGGAAAAATTTCTCTTTACTGGCTTGAAATTCGCATTAGTTTTTCTAAGTTCATTTTCGATTAAAATGTCTCGACTTGTGAAAAAAGAAAATAAGCGACATATAATAAAGTAACCAAATGGTTCAGCGCATATTTAGGCAGTTTTGAAATTTTGTTTTGAAATTCAGATTTTTTTCTTTTGTTTAACGATATCTTCCTTTTTGTTGGACTGAAATCTTTATAGGCCTTGCCATCTCTGTTTTTACATGAAGATTAACACGTAGTATTTAATAGAATTATTATAGAAAATTTCTGAATCATTGTATTAAGAAAGAATTCATATAATCAACTCATTTCTTGTATATAAATAAGAACTAAACAGAGAATGTGCTTCGATATTGGAGTGAAGATAACAAAGCACAATATAATAAAATAATAAAAAAGAGCAAATATTAATGTTAAAAAAAGGCCAAAAAAATTTTTACTTGTATTAAACCATTTTGCTTGATTTTTGTTATGCTTTCCTTTCTAAACTCTTCATTATGGGCAATAAAGAATTTCTCTAGGCCTATCATACTTTTTGTTTAGCATGCATATTGCAAGGTGGCTGAATTCCTTAATGCTAAGATATGGAAATTGTTTTATATAGCTCTTGTTTGTATTGTATTGTATTGTATTGTATTGTATTACATATATATTCTATTATATTATGGTAAATCTGGATGACTCCAAGGTTTATTCTACACTCAGAGAATCTGTGATTGCAAAATGATATAAAAAAATTCCAATTCCATGGATTTATAAAAATTAAACTGCTTTTAAATTAAGTAAGATTCTACTTATTATTCAAAAGCCCCGATTTTCCCTTAATTTATATTGATACTATTCCATCAACATACGTGTACAATATTTCCTTCTACTCCACCGACAATTATTGCGAAAAAAGTGAGGAAGTAATTCGATTTTTATAAATGCAAATTTATAAAAAATTTAATTTAGTGAGAAAGATATCATTTGAATAATGAATGAACTATAGAAATCATAGAAAACTACATAAATTCAGTGAGATATGATATAAGAAGCTTTATGAATTTTTTTATATTTATAAATTCATTTCTATCCACGAAAAATGCTTGGGATTAAGAAGCTGATATAAACAAGGGGACTTTTATAAATAGTAAATAGATTCAGCGTGAAAAAAGATTGCTCTGCTCATTGCCTAATTTAACGAGACATTAACGTTTCTGCAAAACCCAAACACCATTTTCTCAATTATCAAGTTGTACCAAAAGAATTTGAACGATGAAAATATTATCAAATGGCATGATTTCGATTTTTTTCTCTTCTCATTTAACAGAATAACAAATAGTAAAATCCAAGTCGTGCTAATATCTTTATCCACTAGAGTAAAGTAAAGGGTTTGAAATCAATGGATTTAGCATTTATAGCATTTAAATAGCATTTGAATATTTTGCGCAATTTTTGAGCGGTCGTTTTTCTTACGCTATTTCTTACTGAAAAATAAAAATTTTCGATAACAATTAAGCTAAGTTCTTTAAAATTTAAATTTTTAAAAATTTTAAAGGAAAGAATTAAAATATAAATTAAATAAAATATATAATATGAAATGTATTTGTAAAATGTAAATGAAAAAATTCTCACTCCTTCGTGGGTGGTCATGACAGTCCTCAACCTCGATTCTCTATCGGAGAACCTGTGAGATTGAAGGTTCTGAACAATATCTTAGCTGTCTTAGCTGTTCCTAATAATGCGTCTGGATTGAGATCTTTGATCATTGTTCCTGCAATCTGCTGAATCCACTTTTCTCTTTTTCAAGTTAAGAGATCACAGTTCGAAGTGCTCCAATTGTCACTGGAATTACTTTACCATCTATTTTCCACACCTCTATTTAATCTTTCAGCCCTTGGTATTTCTCTAATTTCTCATATTCCTTCTTCCTGACGTTCCTCTCGCTTGGTATTTCTACATCTGCCGCCAGTGTTGATTCTTGTCCATTACCACCATATTTGGTTGATTGGCCAATACTTTTTGTATGTCTCGATGGAGAAGTCTCATAAGTCTTCGCCTTATTATTATTTACGACTTTCTGAGGAATCTTAGTCTTGGAAGGACCATATACCGAGCAGATGCTCCTGTAAATAATGCCAACTACTTGTTTATGCCTTTCAGTATGTTATTTGCTTGCATTTTACATCCTGCCACAATGTATTGGGTTTTTTGAGCTGCTTTGCATAGTCTGCATCTAGAGTCCTGTCTAATGTGGTAGATCCTTGTTTCGATGGATCTGGTACTTAGTGTTCCTGTGTTTCTGTAATTAGTACCTCAATGTTGCTTTTTACTCCGGTTTTCTCCAACCACTGGTAGGATTTCACAATATCAGCTACCACAGCCATCTGTCAATAGTGCAATCCATGGAGGACTTTGCTTTGCCATGGTATTTCTTTTGCTTGATTATTTTCCAATATTTATACATCAGATAATCTTTCAGTTCATCGTTTCATCTTGCTGATATATTTTTATAAATGCTTCAAGTATTCAAAATAATGGCGTTCACACTCACCAAGGCTCATCTGGCGTTTTTCTGGTTGATGTATAACCTTTAAATATTGGAATTTGGGTGGAAATTTCTGTGTGGAGTTTCTTAGCCTTTACATCAGGTATCCTCCACGTCTTCCTTTGTCCATCTTATAATGCCAGCTGCGCACTGGCAAGGAGAATATATTTATGGCATGGATTTTGTTCATCATGCTGAGTTTGCTTCAAGATTTGTCTTGTCCTACTTAGATGTTGCAGTCTTCCTTGCCGCCTCATCGTGGTTACCATGTGACTGTGGGATACCAAGGCACTTGTGTGTCCACTATTTATCCTGATATTGGTCCATCCCTTTAGTCATTACTACTTTTTCCTCTTTACTACCATTCCGCCATATTTCTTCGGATGGCTCTCAATCGCTGTATCCGTATTAGATGAATGAACGAGCCTCATTCATTTTTGGCGTATATTTGATATCATCCATGTAGAGATAGCTGGTGATAGTTCCAATGTTTAACTTGTATCCATTTGATTATCTGGCTGAAGAGTTTAGGCACGTAGAGGAGACAATATATTACCTTCATATATGACGCACTTTATAGCTATTATGACTGAATGTTTCAAGTTAATTTCAAGATTATCGTTTCTCATAGTTCCATTGAGCTGTCAGTAAACATCTTTAAGGTTCTGTTAACAGTGTATAGATTACAGGTTCACAAATCCATGTGGAATAATGAGTCACAGGCTTCCCTGTGGTCGATACCAATTGAGCACAGATTGGTCTGTTATGATTTTAAGTTTTGAGCGACTGCTTTATCTATGAGCAGCTGATGTTTGCCTCTGCTCATTGCTGTTCCCAAAGGCTTTCTGAACTGCACTGATATGGTCATGAAGCTTGGTGGCTATAATGCCTAACGAGGCTTTCTACATTGTAGGTAGGCGGGTTATTGGTCGGTAGTTGGACGGTTTTGTTCCCTTATGAGAAGGGCTTTTCATGATCAATTCCTTGTATTAACCAGTCTGGATGAGAGCCTGCCACAAGCAGCTCTGTTATTACCATATTACTGCACGAATTTGAGATTTTCCACCTTGGACGGTATCCCTTGGAGAACAGGGCATTTATCTTTTTAGCATCTGTTTCTCTAATGTACTTCTCTAGTGGCTAGTATTATGAGTTTTTCTTTAACAATCTCGAGGGCTTCTGGTAAGGCATAACCCTCAAATTTTCACAGCATTAGGATAGTATTTTTATTCTACACACCTTTCTATAATTCTGTCAGCTGGCTAATTTTATATTATGATCTTATTTTCCTATTTGTTCTGATCTTATTTTCCAGCCTCCTTTTCCATAGGCGAATTCCACTGATTTTTCTTAATTTTATACTTCAGCATTTCGAGAATTATAGTGGCTGTTCAATTCATTAGTTCCTATTATAGTGACAGTAGGAATTATTGCAAGCTCTGTTAGCATTCTTCGATCATATTATCTGGTGGTGCATCACTGAGCTTCGGTAGTCGATTTAATTATAACCATTTTATTCACTATTTTCAACTATTTTCCAGCGGAGATATTGAAAGGCAATTTCCAACTTCCCCATCCTGCTGTCATACCTCTTCTTTCTTCTTCTTTCTGAACATTCTGAGTCTGAAGTGTAGTGCAGAATCCATCTCCAACTGAGGGAGCAATTTCCTTTTCCTTGCGTTGAAGCATTGAACCACCAACTGTTTCTCAATTATTTTACACATAAGTCATTTTTCCATCCACTGTGACTTCATACATTTCATATAATTCCTTTGATCAGGTCTATTATTATAATAGCATTCCACCAACTCCAGGTTTGTTTCAGTACTCCTTTTAACGCCAGACTACTTTGGTCCCACAATAACTGGCACTGTTCCATAAGCCCATTTGTCATCATATAACTCTGGTTCCTCAATCTCTGACGCTGAACTTATTAATATGGAGCAGGTCCATTATTTTAGTAACTTTCATACTGAGTTAGGGCAGATAAGCATTAGTCTTACGCAAGGACCTCACCCGAAAGCTAAAAGCTCTTGGCTGTGATTCGAACCAAAAAATTGTTGTTTTCCACTATGTCGACTACATGCCTTTAACCACCATTCTAAACTGAGTCCTTTACTATGTTCTTTTTTAAAGAGCTCTCACCACTACTGGTTAGAGCTTACTCTTTCACACCCCAGATATCGTGGTATTAGACAAGAATCAGAAATCAGCACTGATGATAGATAAGCAATACCAAGTGATAGGAATGTCAAAAAGAAGGAATACGAGAAGTTAAAGAAATACCAAGAGTTGAAAGAGGAACTAGAGAAATTGTGGCAAATAGAAGGCCAAAGCAATTCCAGTGATAACTGGAGTATTTGGAACCATGACTCCTAAAGTGGCTTCAGCATTCCTGGAACGTCAGAGATCTCTACTCAGACCTGTGCTAGAGGCCCGAGGTTGAGAATGAAATGATCATCATCACTTATCACAGGATGAGAGAAAAGTTTTTATACTAAATAATTTTTCTTTCATCTATATTATTATTTATTATTTATTATTTATCTATATCCTATATATCAAAAAATTTTTTTTCTCTTTTTTTTCCTTTTTATATAACATCAAAAATTTGAGATAAATAGGTGGGACTAACGACATATGGCCTTAGACGATGAAAAAAGGAATGACTTTTATTATTGGCGACTACTATTATTGACTTCTATTTGGAGACGTCTTATTCTTATAGTCAGTGCCAGATGAGAGTTGTTAGAAGGAAACTAGTATTACTAATTGATACGACAAAAACGAAAATTTAATAAATATTATTTTTTATTAATAACAGAATTCTGCGAAAACAATTATGCTAACTGGTAATTGCTCTCTCAGTACTCTCAGTACTTTGTTCTAAACGAAGGAAACAAATATCATTCAGAAAATTTTGAAAATTTTAATCGTATTACCAAATCATAATAAATGCAGATAAATGTAAAATAAAATGCAAAAAAACTGCTAGGTTTAACAGTAATTAATAGTTAATAGAATTAATTATTCTGCCATATTTTTGTTATTCAAATTAATTTTCAAAATAAAGGTCGTCACCGATTATCGATACGTAATGAAAAATTTTGATTGATGAATTGGCAGAATTGGAACATTATTGATAATTTAAACGTTTTTTTTCGAGCTTTAGTGATAAAATAATTTTATTAAGCGTTTTACTGAAATTCCAAAATCAATACAAAGAATCGCAAAATGCCCTAAAAACAGAATAACAAGTTAAAAGTTTTCAGTGGAAAGCATAACGTTTTTCACCAAACATACGAAAAGTATTTGGCAACAGATTACATAATCAAACTCTTTTAAAAATTATCGATAAATACGACTAACATTGATAGAATTGGCCTCGCCATCGAAATCCGATACAAAATAAATCGGTTTTGATCGCGACGATGTAGGTAACGCATTCGCCAAGTCAGAATCCATTTTAGCCAGAGAAATTAATTAAGGCATCGGTTAATTCATAAGCCGACTAATAAATGAGCACTTCGTTCGAGGTAAATCGATAAAATTTCATTCTGTTTCTCAATTCATTCAAATTTAATTCATTCATTTCATAGCTTTTTTTCAATAAGTGTTCTCGAAAAATAACCACAACATAATTTTAGGGGATTTTTTGTGCGATTTTTAAGATTTTTAAGATATTTCGACGAAGGATGAGATGCCTGAGTGCGATTTTTATTTACAAGTAACGATTTCGTCAATCACATTTTTTGAGCAATTTACGGTGAGAATCGACTAAATGGAAATATAATGAATGTGGTAAGCGCTCATCATTTCTGGTTAGGCCCTGGCTATTAGATCAATGAGAAACTTTTTTTTTGCTTAGAATCTCTCAATGAAACTGTCCGAGGCAAAGTCCCAACTGCTCAATAATCTGATCTCAATAATCTCGGCTATCCTTCCCTCATAATTGAATTACTATAGTTCGGAAAATAGGTAAAATATTTTTCAAAAGGCCAGAAAATATGAAGCCATAAGAAAAAAGACGTTTAAAGGCGTTTAGATAAAGAATGAAAATAATGAATGGAAATTTTGGTTCAACACTCGCTTCTCTCGAAGGATTTCTAAATAAATGAACTTCTTAAAAGGCAAAAAATAAATTTTTAAATTCAATCCATTAATTTAAATTTAATCCATTTATAACGTTAGTTGGCTAAATTTAATGATTAAAAGTAGTTAATTCTTAATTCTTAGAATTTATCAAATTGTCAAATTTTAAGAAATGAGGAAGATAAAAATGAAATTTAAAGAAATTGAAATTTAAATTTAAAGATTCAATTAATTATTTCTGGATGGCTGAATGAAGCACATTCATTTATCCATCTTCTTGAGGAGTATACATCCAAACGTTGGGAAGTTGGGAAAAAGAGGAGAAAAATCAATAGTTAATAAATATAATAAATAGAAAGAGAAGCTACGAGATTTCGACAAAGAGTGACAGCTATTAGTTAAAACAGCATCGAGTAAGGAAGAACAAGAAGGCTTATTGAATCAGACAAGAGTGATTGAGTTAAGCGGAATTGTTTAAGTAAAGTGTCGGGAAATTTTGACTGAGATCGGACATTGGATTCGAATCTCAAGTTCATAGATACCATTTAATTCTAATCGATTTTGTAATATCAACCTCATTCAATTGAAATTTTCTACGAAAATTTTCCGCTTAGTCAAGACAATTTTGACAAAAATGTAGAAGTTATAAAAAATTTAAATGATACTATAAATGTAATATGTGTACGGATAAGGTGACCCGATGGCATGTTGCTTTGACTCTTCCCTTTTGAAAGGAAAAGGTAAAATCCGGTATAATGTTAGGGAACTCATCTGCACTTCTGTCCTAAAATGAATTGAGAGAGAACCTCTTTCTAAAAGTGGAGTCAGCCAGAAATATCAGAGAATAGAAGGAATGGCAAAAAATTTTTGCTTGAATCGAGAAGAAAAATTCGATTATTAAGTAAAAAGATGGTGTATAGTTCTCACGATTTAGCCAAAGTAGGCTATGAGCCATCTGAAAAGTTATATTGCTATTAATTATTATTTGATTTGTTTAAGATATTGCTAATTATTTAATTAAATAAACGACGGTTGAAATGGTCGATTCAGAATGATGAAATGGTGAATTAAAATTCAATAATTCTTATAAATTTCTTGATTTTTTTTCAAATGGCAGTGCGCATTAGTTCGGCTCCACTGGTAAATAGGGTGAAATATCTCAAATACTTCCAGTTGATGCCACAAAATAACTGAAAGTTGCACTTAGTCTACCTATGAAAAACTTTTTAAAACCTCTCTGCACCATGGTCTTAATTTGCGCTCCTTGCTTTCACCATCTATTTAAGGTTTAGCGAATTACGAGATCTTCTGTGAGCAGATTTGAATCTGAGTTTCTACCTTTAAATGAACGAAAGATTCATAAAATTCTGGAATTTCAACGCGACTAATATCGATAGTAGACTGTAATGACTTTATCTTCATCACATTCCTTATACATTCATAAATTTATTTAATCTTACATAAGGCACATTTAACATTTCAAATTAATACCGGGAGATTTGCAACCAAAGTCTTTCAAATGCTAACTGATCAACTTTTGGCGATCTTCGTAATTCATCTGTAATTTAAATTGTTTATGAAAAAGTAAATGTTTATTTATCCGACTCTTTTCAAAACCTTTATTTTTTTTAATAATGCAGAAGGTTGTGCTAAAGTTTTCGTCAAAATGCGCACTTTTTTTAATAAAAAAGAATAACTTTCCCGATTCTTTGCATTTTAAAAAAAACTGTGAAGAAGCAATAGCACTCGCGATTCTGATTTTGCTGACTCCACTTATTACTTAAGATAATACCTCTTCAGGTTATTCAGGGATAGATGGTTCAATTTTATTTTTAGCAAGTTTACTCCTGTTAATGGCCAGAAAACGGATGAAGAAATTCTTAACTTATTTTTTTCCTAGATTTTTACTATTTGCTGTAAATTTTCTGTTTTCCGATCTCAAATTCAGTCTTAAAAATACTCGTTATTTGAATTCAAACATTTAAATCGAATTGATCATATTCTGCCTTAATAAAATTTATTAAAGTGGATTCATTTCTATCATGATAACTTGTTTAAATATTCAGTCGAATTTATCTTTTAAAAGAAACTGAAAGAAAGTGAATGAGAACACGCATCTTCAAAGATCTTCAAAGATTTACAGTGATTTTTTACGAAAAAAATTAGTGAAAGAAAAAGAAAGAGAGAAAATTAGTAAAATTCGATGAATTATATTAAAGTTTTATAGTTAATTATATAAAGAATTATGCAATAAAGATAATCCCAACACTATTATGAAATATTATTACTATCAAATTTAAGAAAACTTTGTCTTCATTTCTTCACCATATTTTCATTTTTTAAATATAAATATTTTATAATATTTTAGAAAATCTTACATCGGATACCGGTGCGCCAATGGAGAACACCTTCTTCGTTATGCCGAAGAGCATGATGTTTTTATTACTAATACTTGCTTCCGACATCATAGAAAATATCTAGTCATACGGAACTCCCTGGATAACAAACTAAAAAAATCGGCGACAGTGAGCGCATTTCAAATTGAATTATTGAAGCATCTCAATGATTCAAATATCAATGATATTTTCTGGAACTGCAAATGAATATTGGTCCAAACTAAAGGAATGTCTCCGAAAATCAGCCACTTCCATGCTAGGACATACCAATAGGAGGTATTGGGTATCGAAAGCAACTGTCCAGCACGAATGTCAAAGCACGAATGCCAGGAGATGTTGACCATCGGATACTTTGAAGAACTACAACTGTAGCACGGCGGGACAGATATAGATATTGGGGCGATATGGTCTTTAGAACGGAGATGGCGGCTCGATTAGGCGATAATAGGAAACTATTCCGTCTTCTTCATGAAGCAACTATGGTCAACGATCAATGAAATCGTAAGCAATGGTGTGCCCAGAATATTAAGGACCGCCTACCATGAAGCGCCATCTGTTATCTCGAATATAATTGATTCGCCCGTCGAGCCATAATTGTCGAGCCATGTCTGAAATTGCGAACCGCCAACAGAAAAGGAAATAGTTTCTGTAATCCATAAGTTTAAGGCCAATAAAACTCCTGGAGAAGATGGTCTTCAGGCCGAACTCTTCGAATGTTGTCCATCATCGTTCATAACTCACCTTCAACAAATGTGTCTCTGGTATGGTAAAAGGAAAACCAAAAGAATGGAGCAAAGCAATTTTGCTTTCAATTCTCAAGAAGGGTGATAGGGCATGCAACAATTATCGAGCCCACTAGAAGCCTCAACGAGAATTTGTGCTGCGCTTTTACTCAACAGACTTATGGAAGTACGGGACAGCAGGATATGCCGTAATCAAGCTGGATTCAGACCAGGGCACGGTTCTGCCGACCAGATATTCACGTTAAGATGGATGTTGGAACTTCGCTTCAGATATTTGCAACCCACTGTCACATGTTTCGTCGACATTGCGGTTTTTGATTCATTTGATAGAGCGGCGCTTTGGAGGATGATGGAACGGTATTCCAGAGAAGATCATTCGACTCATAAAAGCATTTTAGAAGCGCACATTGGTGCAGTCTGCATGTATGTGGAATTGACGGACTCCTTTGAAATAATAACTGGTGTACGTCAAGGTCAAGGTTGTGTCATTCCCTAAAATATCCAACTATGCGATAGACTGTATAATGGAAAACTGTCGGTACTCAAGAGGCGTCAAACCAGTCCAGGGCATCGCATCGCAGATCTTGAATACGCCTATGATGTAGTCCTTTTTACTAGTTATGACGAAATGCAAATAATGCTAAATAACGTATCAGCAACTACAGAGAGAATCGGACTCAGAGTCATTGTCAATGTAGATAAAGCGAAAGTCTTTTCGTCTTATGTGCAAGAAGCTCATAAAATGCCTCTTTTTATAAATTCATTGCCTGTTGAGATTTTAAATATCTTGAGTCCACTCTAATACCAAATAGCCAGACATCCGGTTGACGAAACCTTTGTGGAGAAATCACCATAAAAATGAAAGTCCGCATCTATATAGCCGTGATTCGTTCGATCTTGCTATATGGCTCTGAGACATGGTCAATGAGAGTGGAGGATATTAAGAAGTTATCTGCCTTTGACCACTTTTATCTAAGGTACATTTTACAGGTCCGTCGAACCGATAAAATATCACATCCACATCCATAATCGCATCCACCTTTGTTCGAATACCATAATAATAATGCTATCACAGAGTGTCGTCTTTGCTGGTTAGGGCATATTCTCCGTTGTCCACCACAGGATTTGACGCAATTTCGTTACTTGCTAAACTGGACGCTGTGTCAAGAACATCAGACTTTTTCACCACAGAGTTACTTGAGGGATCGATTTACAGGTGGGCTCCCAGCAGCACCCAGATTTTTGATATGAAAAACTTACTGCTGTTGAAAAAAAAAGAAAATTAAATTTAAGAAAACAGACTTGAAAAAACAAAAAAACTTATCGTTCGAAGTGTCCGAGGACGAAGAATTGTCAGTAATAATCAATAATTTTTATTATTATTTTCTCATATTTGAATAGAACAGTTGGAAGAGTCAACCGCTTACAAAGTGATAGGACAAAAATTTGACCGGCAATATAGAGTCATTGAAGCATCACCAGATAATATACTTGAAAATGCGAATAGAGTCCTCACAACAATTCTTACTAACAATATGAAAGAAACCATGAATTGGTGTACGCCACAACTGCTGTAATTCCGGACATGCTGTTTCACAAAATCAAAAATAGCAATGCAGAAAGCGCTTGGAAAATGAGGCTGCCGAATAAATTTAGAGAACATCGCAGAAAAGTCAGCTAGCAAAACCACAGAAGAATGTGAAGATTGAAAATAGGATCATACGGATACTGGAAAATTACAAGAGCTACAACCCATTAGAAACTCTAGGGATTGCTAAAGGCTCAGAGTTCACGCCACTAGGATAAAAAGATATGTAAAGATAGAGGCTAAAATGATAAATATTCTTCAAAAAAACTATATACTCTAAGCTGCAGCTATATACTCAATATACTCTATGTGCAATATGGTGACAGCAGAAACCACCAACAGTACAATATTGGAAATTGTACGATACTGTTAAAAAATATAAGAGAAGATTCATCCAATGCAAAGTGGTTGTGCCACAGCAATTTCGTAAAGCAGGAATCATCAGATTTATTTGCTTCCAATTAAAAACATAAAAAGTTTATCAGTATCTCGCCCGAACATGATTCACAGTTACTGGCTAAATAAGCAAACAGTGGTTGATGAGCGCTTAGCAATACATATAAATTGACTGCTTAATTAATAGCAGGTTCTAAACCAGACTGGTTAGCACAGGAAAGGTATTGATCATGAAAGTAAGGAAATAACACCATCCGGCTGCCGACCAATAAACTATCTTCCCATTATGTGGATCAGTACGTACTATCATGCACCATAGTTATCAAGCTCTATATGAACCAGTATATGAGTGCAGTTCAAAAGGACATTGGGAACAATATTAAAGGCGCCACACTACACATACACCACACATAGAGAGGAATCGCTCGACAAATCTATATGAGTATAACTTAGATTGACTAGACAAATTTATGACTCAATACCGCACATATGGGTGTCTGTGAATCTGGCTCTGTACAAAGTCAGTAGGATATTAACAAAACAGCATAAGCGGCATGTATATCAAGGTTGTCCACGCATTGTCCCCCCTTATTCTTCTGCATAGGTCTAAGCCTTTGAGCCGGAGCCTCCTGAGCCAAATAATCAAAGGAAGTGGACAAGGATACAAATTCAACAGTAGAAACTACCACCAACCATCTCTACATGTATGACATCAAGTTATATGCCAAAACGAATGAGGCTCGTTCATTCATCTAGTCTAGAGCGAGGACATTGAGATGTCAATCGAAGAAATGTGGCCGGATAATAATAAAAAGAAGAATAACTGATAGGACGGATGCAGTGGAACTAATGCCAGCAGACCATATGGCGCATATGGAAATCTGAGAGGCAAGAAAAACAGCAATATCTCAATGCTACCAAAGAATGAGACAGGTTTTGAAGATATATCTCAATGGATAAAACAAAATCTATGCCATAAACTATATCTGTACCATGTACGCCTTGCCATGCCAGCTATGCAGATGGCACAATAAAACGGACAAAGGAAGACATGGACGCTGCCGGTGAAGACTCGAAAACTCTCTACAATGCACGGAAATTTTCACCCCAAGTCTGATACTCAAAAACTTCACGCCAGTTGGAAACAAGACAGATGAGGCTTGGTGAATGTGAAAACTTGAACGAAATACGAAATCCGAAGCATTCAGAAATACAGTGGCAAGATAGCATCAAAGGATGAACTGTTGAGAGAATGCCTGAAGCATCTAAAGACATTGGAAAAAGAGTAATAGAATAGAATAGATATTTAAATAGAAAGTACTAAAGCAAGCAAGACAAAATTCTCCATGATACCATTGGCAAATAGCTGAGGTGGTTAGTACCAAGAAATCCATGCATCATGCACTTGCATCAGCAACATCTGCTCGGTATATGGCTCTCCCAAGACTAAATGGAAGATTCCTCAAAAAATCGTAAAAAAATAATAAAGTGAAAGTCCTGTGGGACTTCCTCATCCAAATAAGCCAGCAAGCACTGGCCAATCAACCAGATACCGTGGTAATAGACAAGAATCAACACTGGTGATAGATATATCTCTTTTTATAAATTCATTGCCGATCGACGAAATGCCCAATTTAAAATACTTTAGGTCCACTCTAATACCAAATGGCTAGGATATTATAGCTCGGATCACGGTAGCTATAAATGCGTTCTAGAAATGCGTTGATGAAACCTTTATAGAGCCGTCGTGAAATTACCACTAAAGCAAAAGTCCGCATCTATATAGCCGAGATTCGTTCGATTTTGCTATATGGTTCTGAAACATGGCCAGTGAGAGTGGAGGATATTACCTGCCTTTGACTAGTCATAAGTTACATTCTACGGATCCATCGAGCGGATGAAATATCACATGATCACATCCACCTTCGTTGAGTTACCACTTGCATTAATAATATTATCAAAGAACGTCGTCCGATGAAGCATATCTCGTTACTTGCTAAACCCTGTAATAGATGGGATCAAAAGCGAGGTGGGCCAATCAACACCTGGACTGATACGGTCAGGAAATTTTGAACGTATAGGTGGACCAGCAATATATGGACTTAGATGATGGAAAAAAAATGGCTTCTATTACTGTCGCTGATGGCACCAGATCACGCCGTTTGGAAGCGTCTTATCCTTGTAACCGTTGGAGCCAGCATAACCAGTAATGGTGAGAACTGTTAGAAGAAGGTGATTGATATAGCAATACCAAGTGACAAGAATGTCAAGAAGAAGGAATATAAGAAGTTAGAGGAATACCATGGACTGAAAAGCTGGAACTAAGGAAGTCGTGGAAAATGAAGGTCAAAATAGTACAAGTGATAAATGAAGTCCTTGAGCTATGACTCTTATGACCTTTGAGCTGGAAAGATGGTCCCAGCAAATTCCAGAAAACAATATCAGAAATCTCTGCCTAGAAGTGCGCACTGCTAAGAACGGCTGAGATATGCGCAGAAACCTAAAGTTCCTGGTGAAAGACACGAGGCTGAGGACGATTCCTACATCCACAAGTGATATGACTTTTTCAAACATATGTTTCTTTTTGAAAGGCAAATAATTTAATAGCATGAAGTACAAATATATCTGAATAAGGTTGAAAAAAAACAGCTTAAACAGCTTTATTTTTCATTTTCTTGCATTTTACTCATGATTATTGTTCCTTTAAACTTCAACACTTGAACGTTACAAAATATTTCAAATGACGTTTTGGAAAAAGTCATGATCTATTTTGTGATATTGAGATGGATATTGACTTGTAAAATTAGCTTATCTAATTCCCTAAATTTATTTATCTTATTTCGTTTACTAAGACTCGAAAAAATCTTTAATCAGTGAAAACAATATTGAAGAGAATTCGCTGAGCTGGCATAATCAGCATAAATTTTTATCAAAAGAATTTTTCATTTTTACAGTGAATAATCAGATTAAAGCACAATAAATCACTTATCGGTAAATCAGAATGAGAATTCGTTAGGGAATTCATCGTTGTTTTTAATTTATTCGTATATTATTATGTTTTCTGGAATGAAATATTAATCAAAACGATTCGGCTACTCGCTTAATCTTATTTGTGATAGCTGCATTGCATGAATTTCATTTAATCATTTTCATTCAATAATAAAACGTCAAGGTCGGATATATTGGATGAAATACACTATTTATTAATGGGTTGAATATACAAAATTATTTTAAAGATGGGAGGAGGAAACGATTGGGAGTCTTATTGAAATAATTCTCCTCTGCAAGTTCGTTCAAGGTTGCATATGCAGAATTTTTAATATTTTATCCACATCGCGATATTGACTTTACATTTACATTTAGTAACCACGGTGCAGCAATTAAATAAACATTTGCTATTGTATGAACTATTGTATGAATAAAATGAAAGAGTTAGTACGAATCGCTGTTCATCGCTTTTTATTTGCTTAACCGACTTGAGGAGGTAGATGCATCATTTGGTTTTAATCTGACAGAGCTCAAAATGTGCTTTAAAAAAACAACTCGTTTATTATTCTCGTCGAATTAGATAATTTTGTATCAGATATTGTTGCAACCAGTTCCTTTTTACTTATATCTTTTCGACCAGTCTTAAAACCAAAATTGCTGAGGTATTCTAGTTATAATTTCAAATTGCCCTTGTTCCAAATTTCTCAGTAATACGTTAAATTGAAAAAATTTATAAATTAAAACGCTTTTTTTGCGAAATAATGCGGAATTTCGGGTAAAATCTCAAACATTCCATCTTAATGTAATAAACTAGAAAATAGGATTACAATTACAAATTTTTAACTAGTGATGATAAGAAACCAAAAAATTGCAAAATTATTGTTATTAACTATAACTTTTCAAAATGAAATGTTTAGCAAATAGTTCTCCATTGGTAATGCGCACCATTTGGTTAAGCTTGTCCAACTAACTGCAGAGAAGAGGCTTGAAGCAACTATTTGTCTGAGTTCAAATCAACAATTTTGATAAGTGTCACATGTGAAGCTGATAAATAATAATTTTTTGATTTTACTTAAAAAAGTTTTTCACTAAATTTGTTAGCTTTCGGTGAGAATTTCTTGCGAGGCAGTTCTATTCCAGTTATTTCAGTTTAGAACAGTGTATACGAGTGATTCTTGCTTGGTCAGCTGGTCTTATGTGCTCATTTGTGGATATAATCGTGAGTGTGGTAAACAAATGAGTGAGGACTTTGTTGTTTCAAAATTCATTCATTTCAGTGATGTACATTCTTCAAAAACTTGAAATTGGTTCTTTCATCATTTTACTATTAATTATTCTAAATTATTCAGTTCAATGTGATGATGACGAATGCAAATTTAAGATAAATATTACAGGTATTTCCGGTTGTCATTTTTGCAAATTATAAAATACTAAATAAAATATTAAAATAAATAAAAATTGGAAATTACGAGGAATGCAAAAAAAAGACTGAAGACAACGAATGAAAACCACAGAAAATTGAGAAAAATTAAACAAAATAATCAAAAACTTTGGTTTTAATATCGACTCTTATTGGATTTTCGCAGCAAATTTTTTTCAATAGTATTTTCTATTCAGTATTCATTGTTATTTAATAATTATTATGTAAGACTCATTCATTATTCACTAAATATAAAGACAAATGGTTCAATCACATTGGATAGCCGAATCTACTAAGTTTATCATCTCGAACACCGAGGAATAAAATTAAAAATCTCGGTGGGCCTATTTATATTCTATCTCTAGCTCGCTCTTCTGTAAAAATTTCTCATCCTATGCACAACCAGTGGTGTATGCCTAATGAGCGTTTACTTAATTTCATTTTCATTTGAAGCTTTGAAAAGTCATATTATGGGTTGAGTGTTGCTTCACCAAGTGATTTGTTGCTTAGAAAATCGAACCGATTAGTCAAATTCACATTAATATGCGTTAATTTGAAAATTTTTTGATCTATATATTGGTGAAACTTAATTGGTGAAATTTACTTCCATTTCTTTTCTTTTCGAATTCAGGTTATTTCTTTTTTCATTCTCGACTAAATTATTAATGTTTACTTCATAGATATCGAAGAACTGGCACATCACAAATATCAAGTTCTTGAGGACTGTTTATTTTACCGACTCAGTGAAGAAGCTGAAAAAATGCAGGGAAAAATGAATGCCTTAATGCTTCTACCACCAACGATTGCTGCACATGAAATATTAGATGTCGATATACTTGCCGTTTCACTGAAACTTTTGTGGATGGTAGGTTGTCTTGTTCTTGTTTATACATTTCGCCATTTTTCGCTTCCTTTGGAACTACTAAGGGATAAGGACGCTTGTAAAAAAAGAATTTAAAAAAAGATAAAACGAATTAGAAGATAAATAACAAAAAAAAACTTAAAAATAATGGATGAAACGATTGCAAATTAAAAATTAAAAATTGAGATTAATCTAAGCCAGTATCATACATAATATCACTTAATTTCTTCCTAGAACTGACCAAAAATAAAAGTTGAAACAAGTTGAAAAGTTTTTGCAATTTTCTAACATTTTATACGAATTATGCGAATAAAAAAAGATTTGTGCTGATGTTTCTTATTTAAGATTTACCAAAGCATACACCTTATATTCGAAATATTAATCAAAAGTATATTTGTGTTTTATTTCCAATGTTAACAGTTTGTAACAAGTTTAAAATATTTCTCGCAAAATCAAATTTCCTGTACCAAATCAATTAAATTTTTAGTCCACTAGGACGATTTGTTTTCTTCACTATTAAGTTTACATTTAGAAAGCTTATAGATAAACCATCGATAAATATTAACAATAAATATACCTTCTTATGAATTTTATATTTTTGCCCATTTAATAGAATTAAATTATATAAAATATTTTTTAAATTTGTCTTTAAATTGCTTCTATCAGTATTAAAAACCCTAATTTTACTATGGTGTAGATACGAAATATAAATTTTAGCCAAATTACTCACCCATATTTAATAAAATGACTGATTTATTGTATTTTGATATAATTGGTAAATTTAACGAAACGATTTTAACGAAAGAAATATACAAAAATTTTTTTATAATTTTTTAAAGTGGTCCATTATTTCACCAAATATTTCGAATCGACTTTTCAAAAATATTCATCGGAAAAAAGTTGAGGTGATTCTTCTGGTATTTAGTAAATAAATATTCTATCCTTCCAATTGTCGTCCTTCTGCGATCAATAACTTTTAAACTCTAAAAATATATGATCTAATCGAAAATTCGTTTTTCAGAACGAAATGTGGCAGGAAATGAATATAATTGGATTTCTTTCATTGGTAAGTGATTTTACTAGCTTGCAAATAAATCAACCTCCAATTAATCATTAAATACCAGTATTTTAATGCATTTATAGCAATGATCAACAACAGCATTATTAGTGATCAGCTGAAAACTCTGCATCTTTAAGTCAGTAAAATCTGATTTTAATTTTCCATGATGTCCAATTTTGCCTTTTATCACGTTTTGCTTGATGTTTCTTTCGTATTTTCTTTCAGTTTTTTTAGGCAGTCTTTTTCTTCATTAGAAAACTATAAATAATATTTGCAGATAATAATTTTTATTTTCAAAACAATTTTTATTTGTAATTCAAAATTTTGAAACTCTTTCTTCATTTTAGTCATGGAAAGATCGAAGAATGAAGTGGAACATAGAAGAGTGGAAAACAAATATTTTGAAAATCCGATCATTTGGTCAGTTATGGGTTCCAGATATAAACACAGATAAGTAAGTAAAGTTTGGCTAATATCTTTAGAAGTCCTGTATTTTATTTCTATGATTCTGTAATTTCTGTGAGTTCTAATGTTATTCCTGGCTAAGAAATTTTTAAGATTTTCGAAGATATTTATTTAGAATAACGAAAAATTTTTTGAGGCAGGTTTTTTAGATTTGAAATATGAAAAAATACACTGGAATTATAAAAAAATCTCAGTCGAATCGATAAGCAATTATTCAAAAATTTTTTTCTTCTTTTTATAAATTTTCTTGAGAAGACTTTATCTTAGAAACAAATTTTTATAAATTTCGTAATTTGTCGCTAGAATTACCTTAAGCAATAATTTAAAAATTTTCTAGACTGGAACTTCTCCGACGGGAATTCAAGAAAACAGTCATTAACCTTGTCCTTTCCAGAACGTTTCATTCGCTGAATTGTCTTTTTATGAATAACTATCATTTTATCATAATTTAAATCTCGGAAAGACCAAGAATAATTTAAATTGCAGAATAATTTATTTATTATGAGGAAAAAACCAAATCTCAGAAAATTCAGAATTCTCTTCAAGATATAAACTATCCATATCGAGCATTTTTCCAAGACAGATAATATAGTGGCAGAAAACCATCCCATTTAAATTTTAAAGTTTTTAAGCCTTTTAGATTTCAAATGGAAGCACAAGCTGGCGATCATCTGCAATACCAGAATATCGTTGCTAAAAGCAATGGGAACATAACAGCTAGACTGGAATTTAGGATCATAGCGCACTGTGACATTGATTACCGCCATTTTCCAGACGTAAATTTTTAATTTTCAGCTATTATTTGCGAAATCTTATTTCAGATATTTCAGATATTTGCTCCTTAATAAATTATTAGTGAAACAAAATTTTTTAGATGCACAACCTGTGAAAAAATAATTATGACCGAAATTATAGCCATAATTAAGCTGAATTGTGCATTAAGTTGACGAAAATTAAAATTAATTGACTTCATTGAATAACTCTTGGTGACTCTTGGTGACTGAGTGGTTTGTTACTTTGATTAAAGTCTAACCCCTGTAGGTTCGATTCCTATCCCATGAAGAGAACAAACTTTAAAATATGGCTGATGCTGGCGACTCGCCTGTACCTGCAAGCGATTTTGCGAATAATTTTCACCGTAATAGCCAATAGAGTTAGCCAAACAGAAATGTTGTGTTGAACAACACTACCTGATTTAAACATTTAAATAAGGTTTTTTTCTAAAATATTTTTAATTTAATTACAGTTCAGTTAATATAGATTAGGAAGATATTAAAAATTACCTTCTGTTCTGACACATTTTTGGTCTCCGATTTCGGCTTTTATCAAAAATTTGCAACCGTAGAAAGTTTCGAAAAAAAATACTAGGTAATTGTTGAATTAATTTCCATTAATTGGCAAAAAATGCAGTAAATTTCAACGCTTTATTGATATACAAAATTTCAGTAAAACTCAATTAAAAAATGACATAAATTTGGACAAACAAACCTTTCAACGGCACTAATGTTGTATAAGGGCTTGGAACTTTCCTAATATAATAATATAGTAATATACTATTAGATGTTTATCATTTTTGATTAGATTTGCATCACTGTTCATAAAATTAGACAAGTTTATCAGGTGGATGTTTGGGAATAAAAGGATTATAATAAAAAGAGAATAGAAGGAAATAAATATTCTGATCTCTAGTATCCCTCTGAATAAGTTGGCATGGGCTGACAAATAAGTTATTGGAATTCGCATATCACAAGGATTTCTTTCGATGAGATCAGTACTCTTTTGTTTTTTATTTTCTGCTGAAAATCCGGAAAGCCAAGTGCCATTTTATTAACTATTTTCAATATCGACTCTTTCAGACATTAGGCCAAAAATTCGATTGCCTTTTCCAGTTATTAAAATTTTCCAACGTAACCTGCAGTGGATAGTAAGGCTAGTTCGACACTCAATTCTCACTCAAAATGATCCATTGTTGTGGAATTAAGTGGAGCTTACTCCATAATTAAACTGTTAAATCTGTTAGTTAACGGTCATTGTTTCTTTTGCAATAACTGAAAATTTGTTGATGCCAAGAATGTTTTGCTGCTCAACCGTTGAAGATTCATTGAATATTAAAATATATTTTCTCTGAAATATATTTGAAAAAAAATTGGTGTGGCTGGTACTCGACATTATACTAATGAACAACCTAAAACATCTGCAACTTGTGGAAGTCTAAAAAGAGCGATGCTTAAGTAAGAAAGTACTGTGCCAGAAAAAAAATGTTGATTTTTCTGAAATCAAATAAAATCTTATTTAAACTTTGTTTTTGCTTGATATATCCAATCCAGCAATGAAATTTCTATAAAATCTTATTTTCTACTTGTTCCATTCTTAATAAAACTCTTGGGTTTCAGTTTTATTCGTATTTTTCGCACTCTTCAGCTTCGGCATAGGCAAGAACTGTAAAATTTATCTTTCGGTTCACCTCTAATTACCAATAATAACCAAATTTAGATAAATCGTAAAAAGAACTAATCTTACTTGTAAGATCACTGCTCTGTGTCCACAAAAAAATTTCATAAATTTGCCAGATATTTTTATTTTTATTTCCAAATTGCGAAATGGCTCATTTTGTTTCAAACCACATTTTGATAAAATAATTTTCAGGACAAGAAGTATTGCTGTTTTACGTTGAAATCAACTCTGTATCCACATTACATAAAATATTTTCTCGCACAAGGAGGTTCTTTTAAAATTGTCAACCATCAACCAGACAGTTTTTAATTTTGTTAAAGAATAGAGAATCAGTGTGAAAGAAAGAGGCAAAATTAAAAAGTAAACAAAAAAAGCAGTAGTAAAGCAGTAAAAGTAGTGATCAAGGTAAATAACTGTTTAGAAAGCCTAGGCCTAAACATCCACTTCGCTGGCTAATGATTTTTGCAAATGACAAATTAAAAGTTTGTTCAGCTGTTAATGTGATAAAAATATCGAGAGTGCAGTGGGATTTGAAGGAGGAAATAATTCTACTATAGTAGAGTTGTCACAGAAGGTACGATATGCTAATGGCTTTAATAATAAGATCAGTGGCTTAATGGGGTATAAAATCACCATAGTTATTTTAACTAATTTGTAAAAAAAATTGCCTTTGCAGAAGATTGCTAAAATTTTTTAAAGCCTATTTTTAATTCCAAACAAATAAAAATTTTCTGCTAGAAAAAAGCCAAAGCCATATGATTGCTCAGCTTTTCTACACCTAATAAGTAACTAACTAATTTTGCATAGAGTTAATGTAAAAAATAATACAGAAATAATGAAAAAATAAGGGAAAAAGCACAAAATAACAAAAGGAACATTAATTAAAGTTGAACAAATCTTTTCAGCCAGTTTTTATTTCACTGGACTGGTTCAATTATCAGTTCAATTTACAATTTGCAGTAGAATTACGCTTCATTTTGGGTCTATTAGGTCCCAGAAATTTTAAGAACAATAGCAGTTTTATTTTTTTTCTTGTTTACCAAAACTCATATCTTGTAACCTTTTTTCTTCAGCGACACTATTTGCTACATAAAATTATACCGAAACGTGCTAAATTTGAAAGATTTCAGATGTTATAGATTTTACCAATCTTCAAACATCTTGGCAAATTAATTCTGCTAATATCAATCGAATCGAAGATCCAGAAGGCAAAAGGCACAGAAATATATTACTTAAAATTCAGATAAAATAAAATATTTTATTCATATTTCACTCTTTAAATACAGTTATCTCAACTTAAATTCGCAAGCATCTCATTTCCTTTATCCATCGAAATAAAAACTTGCAGTCTTGTTTGCTTCGATTGAAACTAATACTTTATAGATGTTTCAGCATTCTCCTCAAAAATGGGATTGCCATTTTTTAATATACTGCTATATTCTTTATTTACTATACTTCTACTTTATATAACCTTGGGAATCCACTTAAATTTGTAAAATACTGCTTCTCTAAAATATTGAACATTTATAAATTACAGCATTTTTTCTTCTTTCAAATTTAAATTTATTGTAGATTTCAAGCCCTCAGAATTTGCATTGCTATTCATAGACGGTCTACAACACTTCGTATCGAATTAACTATTCCATTGATGATTTCTTCTCTTTTTGTCATCATAGCACCGTTCTTCGGAGCATTCAAAGATCAGGTAATAAATTTTGAATTAATAAATTGAATATTTACCAACCACTTGCCAAAATGATTTGAAAATCATTATTCCATCTAACTCATAAAAACAAAGTTTTGTTTACCTACATATAGATATATAGATACATATAGATAAAATACAATGATACGATTATGATACAATTAATATAGATATATAGATACATATAGATAAAATTAATTTTAACTGTTGACAAAGTCTCTAACGAAACATGATATGATCATAATCGGAGGAGACTGGAATGCTCGTGTAGGCCATGATACCGCCGAGATGGCCTCAACAATTGGCAAATATGGCATCGGAGATCGGTGTGTCAATGGGGAACGTCTTCTTCGCTGTGCCAAAAAGCATAAACTTTTTGTTACTAATACTTGCTTCCAGCATCGTAGAAAACATCTAATCACGTGGAACTCCCGGATAACCAACACTTCAACCAGATTGATTATATCAGTCGCCGCTGGAAGAGTTGCGTACTTGATAGTCGTTCCTATCGCGGTACTGAAACAGGCAATATTCATGGATCTGACCATGTTATAGTTCTAGTCAAGATCGGCATAAAATTGATAACTCTTAGAAAACAGCATCCCCCAAGATCCTTCAACTATCTCAAATTAAAAAATTCAGGAACAATGAACGCATTTCAAACCGAATTATTGAAGCATCTCAATGATTCAAATATCAATGACTTTTCTGGAATGCCAAATGAATACTGGTCCAAACTAAAGGAGTGTCTCCGAAAATCAGTCATTTCCACGCTAGGACATAGTAGTAGAAGGTGTGCTAGTTGGGTATCGGAGGCAACTGTCCAACTGTCTGAAAAAGCTGCATGAATTTCAAGCGATCCTGACTACTTCGAAGAATTGCAACGAAAGCAGCAAGGCGGGACAGGTATCACTACTGGAGTGACATGGCCTTGAGAATGGAGACGGCTGCTCCTCTAGGTTATAATAAGAAACTGTTCCGCCTTCTTCATAAAGCAACTATGACTCGGGGAATGAAATGGTAAGAGACAGCAGTGGCGTACTGATCAAAATTATCAAGGAACGCCTTATAAGATAGAAAGAATTCTTTGAGGCCAAATTTAACCATGAAGCGCCATCTGTTGTCCCTGATATAAATACATTTGCCGAAGCATACGCTCGCAATTGCGAGCCTCCAACAGAAGAAATAATCCATAAATTTAAGGCCAATAAAATTCCAGGAGAAGATGGTCTTCGAGCTGAGCTTTTCAAATCATCGTCCTTTATAACTCACCTTCTATAAATATACTCTTTAGTATGGAAGAAAAAATATTTCCAGATGATTGGGGCAAAGCAATTCTGCTCCCAATTCTCAAGAAAGGTGATAGGACATACTGCGACAATTATCAAGGAATCAGCCTATTAGACGTCTCAGCAAAAATTTTTGCTTTCTTTTTACTCAACAGACTTATGGAAGTACGGGACAGCAGGAGATGCGCCCTAATCAAGCTGGATTCAGACCAGGGCGCGGTTGTGCTGACCAGATATTTACGTTAAGAAGGGTTATCACTTCAGATATTTGCAACTCACTGTCACGTGTTTCATCAACTTTGCGGCTGCCTTTGATTCAATTGATAGAACGGCTCTCTGGAGGGTGAAGGTGACGGTGTTCCAGGGAAAATCATTCGACTCATGAAGGCATTTTATGAGCGCACGTCTGTGTATATGGGGGAGCTGACAGATTCCTTCGAAATAAGAACTGGTGTCTGTCAGGGCTGCGACCTTTTCCCTACAATATCCAACTACGCGATAGACTATATAATGGAAAATTGTCGGCACTCAAGAGGTGTCCAAATTAATCCAGAGCATCGTATCACAGATCTTGAATAGGCTGATGTAGTCTTTTTGATGACAATTATGATGAAATGCAAATAATGCTAAATAACGTGTCAGCATCTGCAGCAAGAATCGGATTCAGAGTCAATGTCAATGTAGATAAAACGAAAGTTTTTTCGTCTTGTGTGCAAGAAGCTGATAAAATGCTTCTTTTTGTAAATTCATTGCCGATTGAGGAAGTGCTCGATTTCAAATACCTTGGATACACTCTAATACCAAATGTACAGGCAAAGATATTACAACTCGGATCACGGCAGCTAGAAATGCGTTCTTCCGGTTGACGAAAGTCGTGGAGCCGTCATGAAATTACCCTTAAAATAAAAATCCGCATCCGCATCTATATAGCCGTGATTCGTTCGATCTTGCTATGTGGCTCTGAGACATCGCCAATGAGAATGGAGGATATTAAGAAGCTATCTATCTTTGACCACTCTTGTCTAAGGTATTTTTTACGGGTTCGCCGAGTGGATAAAATCTCACAAGATCGCATCCATCTTCGTTCAAATACCATTTGCATAAATAATGTTATCACAGAGCGCCGCCTTCACTGGTTAGGGCACATTCTCCGTCGTCCACCACACGAGTTGACGCATATTTCGTTATTTGCTAAACCGTGTGACAGTTGGCTTTAAAAGCGAGGTGAGCCAATCAAAACTTGGACTGATACGGTGAGAAAAGATTTTGAACGTATAGATGGACCAGCAATATATGGACTTAGACGATGGAAAAAGAAATGGCTTCCATTACTGTCGACGATATCATCAAATCGAGCCGCTTGGAAGCGTGTTACTCTTGTAGCCGTTGGATCCAGCCTAATCAGTAATGGTGAGAGCTATTAGAAGAAAAAGAAAGAAGGAAAAAAGAAGACATAATTATAATCAGAAATTTTAAGTGCGTGAAAGAGTTTAAATTTTAAAATATTTGAATTTTTCAATTTTTCTTCTAACTCATCTGTCGTAATTTCTCGTATTCTTTTACATATTTGCCTATAAAATATTCTTTTTATCTTTAAAAAGTAAATTGAGCTACCTAATTCAAGAAATTCCAAAAATTCTTTTTTTACACATATTTATACTTTTTGTCACATGTGTAAATGTGTGAATGTATTTCCCAAGATCTTTAACAATTCAAGCGATTTCAGTTAAACATCAAGTTGCTAGCCATAATTATGCAATTAGTAAGCCTTATTTTCCTAGCCAACAATGCACCTAATGCTGGATTTGGTAATGCAGTTCCTAATATATGTAAGTTGATCAATTTTATCAATTATCAATTTTCCAAAATATTGACCGGAAAAAAATTATCCGCACTTTTCGTTCTGCTATAAAAGTAATAAAAGTTCATAGTTTTTTTTTTATAATAATGTGTTTTAAAATTTTATTTTGCATCAGAATTTTAAATCATTGCTCCAGTGGTTGAATGGTCTAATTGAATGATAGTGCCATTAAAAATCCTGATGGTTCTGTAAATCCACCTGTATTTCTGTCGCTAAATTATTCTCTGGCAAAAGTTTTTTGTCAATTTTTTTATATTGATATGTTTTTATAAGATTAAATTTGCAAGCAAATCGCTGCATAAATTTTTTTAGATTGTTAAGAAATGGTGATTCAGTTTGACCAGTCTGAATAGCATTTTCCAGATTCCAACCAACAATTTTTTCCTTTTTAGTTTACTAAATTAATGCTTGTAAACTTTGCAGATATTTTCTATGTTTTCACCATCAGCGTATCAGTTTTTAGTCTGCTATCAACTTTAATTATTTATGCATTATCACGTGCTCATCATAAATTACCTCCAGGTTTATTATTTTATAGAAATTTTTGGTTTGTAAAATTTCCAGTGAATCAGAAATTGTTTTTAGAAACAAATAACTTATTAAAATAATAATAATGGTTTATCGCTTGACAAGGTGGACAACTAGCATATTACTTCGATTATCCATTATGCAACTATACTTAGGTTGCCGCTAATTAACGGCAATAATCCTGCCGTGAAATCTTGGTAGCGCTGAGGACCTAATGCATTTTTATTTCTAGCCGACTCTCTGATGAAAAGACATCGTCCTAATAGCCAATGGCGCCAGCCAAATTGGAAATGGCAAACGTTATAGAAGAAAATATATTTAAATAAGAAGTCTTATGGAAATAAATATTTTAAGTAATATTGCGATAATGAATGAATGATTTATAAAGTCTATAACCTTATTATAATGAAAATAATTCAGCTCACCGTTATACGCTTCTTGCATCAGCATTTAATTCAAGTCTTTGCTGCACAAGTATGCCCGATAACTTGTTAGATGGGCCTTCAAATAAAAACAACGAATGGCTACAAATTCATGTTTTTGCCAACAATATAATATCTTTATTGATTCTTGTTGCATATATCATTGGCACTATGATTATTTTAGGTAGTTAAAGTTTGTTGACGAGATATTCTTGCAAAAAGTTTTGCATTGAAAAATTGCAGTACTGTGTCTTCTAATAAACCTAATAAATGTAAAAAGTTAGGTGAATTTTTAAATTGAAACATGATTCTTACTTAGTTTTTATCAATTTACCAGAATATTTTGTGCGAAAATTTTTAATTTACCAGATTTTTTTCGTTTATTTCACTTTATAAACCAAAAACATAACCAATAAAAAACTGAAAATAAACTATAGAGAGATATAAAGCAATCAAAGCATTATTCTTCATTATTCTTTCACAAAGTTCTTCAATGTTAACCAGTTGACAAAAATTATTCAATAGCGTCATTTTGCTTTGAAATTCAAGCAGTCTATTTATCTTCTCCATTTCTCTGTAATGAGCTCCACAGATTATTGTGGTTTGATACCTTAATCATAGAACTATTTGGGGATAGAATTTGTCGGAAATTCCGAAATACTTGTATCATATAATTATTCTGAAATAATTGTATCATAAAATTATAAGTGCTTTCATCATTTGCTCGGGTCAGTTTTTCATGATTTACTTCATTTTGTCAGATTTTTTCTTCTTTGGATTCATTCGTCGAGTCAATTCAACGTTGGTTTTATTCGTGTTGGCAGTTTCGCAATGCTCCCTTTTTTTCCCATTTTTTAATTCGCTATATCAATATCTAAATTTCGCACGTCGTTCTATTATATAGCCGTCTGGGCAGTAATAAAACTTACAACTAGTTGTACATTCTAAGTCCAATTCGTGAAACCATCAACCAGTATGTAAGTCTGTTGAGAATTTTCTCGAAACTATGAATCATTGCTTATAAAAATAAAAATCTCACAACAATGTCGAGAATGTCGAGAATTTTCTCGAAACTATGAATCATTGTTTATAAAAATCAAAAGGTCACTTTTTTCTTGTTTTTGAACGTTGTGTGGGAGTGGGTTTTTTTTCTTCTTTTCTTTGCAATATAAACAGTTGTTTTTTTTTAAATTCACGTTTTACCTAAACTATTGTCCCCATATTCAATAAAAATAAAAAATTATTATATTCTCGTGGTGTAATAGCCTTACAAACCCCGTTCAGTCTAAACGAAAAAGTCACAACATATTTGGTGCTACGAGCCGGGAATGTCAGCTATAATAGTTAAAGCTGTTCAACCGGTGAAAGAAAAGGTATTAAGCCTTCTGGAAGAAATCAAAAAAATGGATTTGGAGAAAATGGATCCAATGATGACTCCAGAAGAAATCCAAGAGAAATATGAAACAAGAAAACGAATTATCAACGAGAAAATGATGCGCCTCGGATCATATCTGGAATCTCTCGAAACGACCAATAAAGAGTGGAAGCAGTATATTCAGCAAATTTCCTCACCGCATAAAAGGAGAGAGGAAGAAGAAAAATACGCACAAATGGTGGACGATGAAACAGGTATTTTAAGATTAATTAGTGATAGTAAAGATGTAATAATCACTCTTAAAATGTATGAAAAGGATTCAGAGTTAATACTCCAACGCTTAGAAAAAAGCACTGAAAAAGGAGTACTGACTCGACAGAACGAAACGATACCATCAGCAAATCACACAACAGTGAATTTGCCCCAGTTACCGTTACCAATATTTGACGGTAACCCAAAGTTATGGAGAGGATTTTGGAGTAGCTTTGATGTTGCAATACACCTCCAAAACTTCCCAGATATCCAAAAATTAAATTATCTTATTGCTTGTTTGAAAGGTGATGCCGTACAAGCTGTAAGGGGATATGATATAACCCCAGAAAATTACAATGTTATCAGAAGGGTTCTTGTCGAAAAATTTGGTCAATCATATACAATCAAGAGGTCACTCTATAATGAACTGTACTCGACCAAAAAGAATGATCGAGAATGGAGAGTGACAATTGAAAGTATCGAAAGAATACTGCGACAGCTGGAAGCCATGGGCGAGAACCTGGAGCAGTCAAGTATTGAAATAATAGTTGAAAGCAGACTGCCAGCATGGATTCTTGAAAGGATTTATCAACAAAAGGAACAGGAATCATGGTCAGTAA